>JBBYHM010000019.1:5948439-5985809 GCA_038381775.1 Adansonia rubrostipa
TAAACCAAAAATAATTAGTAATGTGAAGTATATAATAACTTTATAAACTAAAAGTATTAATGATGTATACATATAATACATATAACAAAATTATTATTTGATCATATATTATAATTAAATATGTGATATAGCATATTATAGTTACTTAATATAGTAGATTATAATATATACCATATAGTATTATATTATATCATATCATATGTATACATTAATTTAAATATTACATAATATTACTATCATACATTACATAAGATAATATATTAATGTTGTTGATAGTATTAAATTACAAGCATATAATACTACTAGTATTATATAAATATACTATCACAGTATTATATATTATAAAAGGAGGGCTCTACTTAACATTCGTGCATAATTAAATTAGTTTTACAAACTTTCATAATTGTTTATACAATTTACATTTGTTTAATCTGAACTTTATAATTCATATTCTATTCACTTAGATCATGTATGTCTAGTTTTGAGTAAATTAAGAATGTTTAATGATTTATTCGATGTTAATAGTTTAAAACCATTAAATATATACTAAAAAACAACATTATCGATTGATATGATCGAAATATTGGATTGATTTAAAATTTTATATACACGATGAGTATAACTATATTGCTAAATTTACCAATTGGTTTGTTAGAATATTAATGTTATAAAATGACTATTGATATTGTAATACACAATATGTTAAGTAATCATATCTATAATCTATATCACCACAATTATATATAGTATATAATTAATGCATATATTGTATAATATACAATAAGTCTGTAATTATATTATAATATCATACATAGAATAAAATATATCATATAATGTGATATTATAAGTGAATTTATATAATTAGAGTGATTTAATTAATTAGGCTAATAAAATCATCAAATATTTTAAAAAAAAATATGATTTATTTTACAATCTAAAGGTGTTTAATGTTGTTGTTGCAAGGATTGTCGTTTGCCCCAACACTAGCCCCCTAAGTAAGGGTTTGAGCTATGTAGGTTGAGTAAGCATGTTTATATGGTAACTTGGTCTTCTTTGTTTATATGCCAACTTTTGTGTAAGTCGAGTGGGCAAGTTACCACTGTGTAGGTTGAGTAGGCATGTTTATGTGGTAACTTAATGTTACATGTTTATATGCCAAGCTTCATGTAGGTCGAGTAGGCCCGTTTACATGCCAAGTTTCGCATAGGTTGAGGGGGCAAGTTACTACTGCGTAAGTCAAGTAGGTATGTTTACGTGGTAACTTGCTGTTACCCGTTTAAATGCCTGAATAAGGTTTTGATTATGAGCTTATGGCTTGTTGGTTCCCACAGATGGTGCCATTTATTAATGCAACAATTCGTAACAACACATGAAAGGCTGATAAACACTAGGCTAGTGATCCTACAAAACAAAGAAGGTTAGAGGGCGTCAAAGTGGGTACTTCGAAATGCACTCCAATGTTTAAATCAGTAAGATTGGAGAGGAAAGGAGATGCAAGTGTGTAGGTTATGTATGGCTTACCTTTAAGTGGATCATGGCACTTTTTAATAGTAGTTTGCTAAGCATTTTTCATTATTTAGGACTCTATGAAGATAGAGTTTACTAGTGAATGAATATCCTTAGATAAATGCCTGCCCTTCTTTAAGTGACTTAGGGCAGCCAGTAGTTATAAATGGATAGAAGAATTTCAGCAAGTGTTTGAACAACTAAAGCATTACCTTTGTTTGCCACCCTTATTGGCAAGCCCATCGCCTGACGATCCTTCGATTGTTTAGCTCGATGTGTCGAAGGAAACAATTATTGTTGTCTTAGTAGAAGATAATGAAATATAGAGACCTATATATTATGTAAACAGAGCACTCCAAGCAAAGGAAACAAACTATACAAAGATAGAAAGTTAGTCTCTGCACTTGTAGTAGTAGCCAAAAAGCTACGAAGTACTTCCAAGCACACCTTATCATGGAGCTAATAGATTAACCCTTGAAAGATGTTCTACAAAGGTCAACTTTGCAGGAAGGATGATTAGGTGGAGCATTGAACTAAGTAAGTTTGGACTAACGTATTTTCCTTGAAAAGTAATCAAAGCACAGGCATTAGCTGATTTCGTTGTTGAATGCTCGTTTTCAGCGTTTTTCGAATTAGAACAACTTACCACAAAATCTACAATAAAGAAAGATCTTGACGAGTTGATAGACTTAGATCTCATAGTGGGGGGAAACAGAAAGATATATTAGAAGTTATATGCCGATGGATCAGCAGGAAAAGAAAAATCTATTGCTAGTTTTCTCTTAATCGATCCTTATATGCAAGAATGGCATTATGCCTTATCTTTTGAATTCTTCGCTTTAAACAATGCCACTAAATATAAAGCCCTCATTGCAGGGATAGAGCTAGCAAGAAGTCTTGGAGCTACTCACTTAAAAGTTTACCAATTGGGGGTGAACCAAGTTAATGGAGAATATGTAGTTAAGGATCAAACACTAGCTAAATATCATGGTGTAGTCTCCAAGCTTATCCTCGCCTTTGATTAGATCATGTTCGAATGCATCCCATGGGAACATAACGCCATCACCGATTCAATGTCCAAAATGACGAGTATAAACAAAGGCAAGATCTTACTTGAATCTGTCCAGACACTAAAGTATGATCGGTATGTTCATGAATTAGTCATTGACATGGCTAATAATTGGATGACACCAATAATGGCATTCCTTAAACCAACTCAAGTCCAGATGATCTTCTCTAAAAAAAATAAATGGAAAAAAAAGCTGCCAAGTATACTATTATTAATAGTATTTTATACAAAAAAAATCTTTTGCCTATCATTTGCTCAAGTGCTTAGACCCAAGCAAGGTAGACTATATACTCAGATAAATTCATGAAGGAGTCTGTGACAATTGTAAACAGATAAATTATAGAGTGTTTGTAAAAAATTTCACATAAGCCTAGTCCATACTTTAGTCGCCCATCTTCAGTCTAGTGGGTAAGTCGAGTTTATGAATAAAAATATACTCCAACCTTTGAAGAAGAAGTTGGACGATGCTAAAAGGGCCTAATAGAAGAAATGCCTGAAATAATATGGGTGATCCGAATGATAGAATGTCAAGCAACTAGTGCCATACCCTTTGATCTGGTTTATGGCACCAAAATGGTAATCTCAACAAAAATTAGAATCTAAAACATTTGGACCGCCAATGTCTATCATGAACTCAATGACTTACATTTAAAAATGAGCATAGACTTACTAGAAGAAAGCAAAGAGGATGTCGCGACATGAATAGTAGCCAAGGCATAGCAAATATCTAGATACTGCAATAAAAGAGTGAAGAACCAACAATTCCAAGTCAGCAATTTAGTCTTAGAAATTGTGAGGCAAGTAAACCAGTAGAAGAAAAGAAAAAATTATCCCCAAACTGGGAAAGACCTTATCAGATCACCAAATTTGTAGGATTTAGTGCATATAAATTAATTAATATTGTAGGAAAACATTTACCCAACACTTGGAATGCTGTCCATCTCAAAAAGTATTATCTGTAAACTTCAAACCTATTTAGGATAAGACAATTATAAGTTTATGAAATTCCTTCACTGGTTGGGCTTGCAAATACCCTTTAATTCTTAAAATGACTTATTACGATCCATGTTTACAAAGGCTACCAATGGCAGCCACCCGTTGCAAGGCCATCTAGGCCAATACAAATAAAAAAGAGTTAGCCACCAAGGCCAATACCAAAGAGCTCACTTATGTTCAAAAGATTGAATAATTATTGTACACAATAAAGCAATGCTCCAATAAATAAAGATGAATTTCATTTATTCTATAAAAATTACATCAAATATTTAAAAATGAAAAATGCAATCAATAAAAGGCACTATCCCTTGTTGCTTGGTCAACCTACTCCCTCATTCCTCCCTTCTCTGAGCCATCTTCATATTTGGTAGTCTTCTCGACAGAGGCAAGAGAAATGAAGGCATTATCCTTAGAGTGCATCTGCTCTACATCTTTTTGGGATGGCCATAAAACATCAAAACCCTTATGAGGGGCAACGAGTTAGGAGAACCGAATATCTCTTAAGTCTAAAGGCCTTTTAAGGAGTTGGACGCCATATAGAACACTTTGCTTGTACTATCTGCCATAGGCTAGCAGCTGACCCAAAAGAAAATCCTTTTGGAGGTCGAGCTCCATCTATAATTGAGATTCTGCACCCACAACCTACAACTCTAACTCAGAAATCCTAGCAGTCACCGTTATTAACTCTGAATCATAAGTAACAAAAACCTTTATTGACTCTTCTAGTTTATTAGATAACTTTTTGATATTAGCTTTTGCTACCTATAGCTCACCTTTCAAGCCTTCATAGTCAACTTTTAACTTTGACGCCTCTTCTCATGCCTTTGAAGCCATGTTGTCAGATAGTTGCTTTTGAAGAGTCAAGTTGTCAACCTATGTTTGCAATTCTAGTGCCTTTGCTTTATTAGCCATGGCCTCCTTATGGGTATTATCATGATTTATTGTAACTTGTCATATTTGATAAAAAAGGTAGTTCGTGTATGCAAAGCCTAAAGAACAAAAACCTTGCTGTTTAAAAAAAGCAAGAAGAAAGAAAAAATGAAAACTGCCTCCACTGTACAAGTGAGTGTAGACTCCAGGTCTATTGCATGATTCCTTGTCATTGGAAACCTCATATCTGGTTGGCAAGTGACTTTATTAGCCCATCTGCATGAAGCTTTCCTAACGCTCAAACTGCCTACACGTAGAGAAGGATTATTACTCTAGAGGTGTAGGTTAATTTTTGGGGATCTTGTGTTGCTTGACCCACTTAACGACACAGATGGCTTAAGAAGCACGCTAAAAGGAGACAATGGACTAGTTAAAGATGCTGGGGTTTTAGACTCTACCCGACTTGTAAAAACTAGTATGGCTTCAACAGGAAAAGTGTTGGCAAGAGCTATGACTTCCATTAAAGAAGTAGAGGCAGTGGTCGACTCAAATAAAACTTTCTTCTGCACAAGGAGGTCGCTTTGGCTATCCTTAACCTTCCTTTTCCCTTTACTCTTTTTTCTTTGGCTGGCAATTTCCTTTACGTCATTTTCT
The DNA here is from genome assembly GCA_038381775.1 of Adansonia rubrostipa. Classification (NCBI taxonomy): domain Eukaryota; kingdom Viridiplantae; phylum Streptophyta; class Magnoliopsida; order Malvales; family Malvaceae; genus Adansonia; species Adansonia rubrostipa. Next base: position 5,953,535 of record JBBYHM010000019.1, read on the forward strand.
GCTATAGTAGCTCTAGTGGCAACATCCATTCCTATGGATAAAATGATTATTGTTGATGTAACAATAGAGATACTACAAGAAAGCCAGCACAACAGTGAAAATAAGAGAGGCCCAGAGTTAGATTCTGGTAGGACACTCTAATGCTTAAGTCATTGAAAGGGTTATAAAAGAAGAACAAAAAAAGAACAAAAGAATTTTAATAGCTTATACCTTAGAAATATTGATGTTACCTCCTTATATAAGCCTTGATAGAAGTTCTACTTGATCTAGGATTCTAGGTGAGTAGAGATTCAATAGCAATCAAACTTTCTTAGTAGTATAGAGATGAAGGTTATCTAACTATCCTTCAATGCTTATCTCCTCAAGGGGATCACATTTACTAACTAGGCGATGAAAGGATATAACAATTGTCCCTTAAGGATGTGGGCAGTTATAGTGACCATTTACAAATAAAAAAAATGCCTATCGAGAAAATAACGATCTGAGAGGATTGAGATCACCTTAACGATGTCGAGTAGAGATAAATTTGGCAGGTCAAATGATTTGTTTTGAAATTTGAATTTCGTATTTGATAAGTGAATTAGTGCATTAAATGAGGTCGATGTAAGATCGAAATAGGAGAACGATACGTGGCTTACCCTAAGAACCATATCTACCGATTCATGGAATGGTAGAAATACCCTTATAAATGGCCTTTGTATCATTTTGCCACATACCAGTGAAAACCAAAATTTTTACTTTTCTATTATTCCATTATGCATCGGTCTTTGAGGTTTTCACCATAGTTTCCTATGAAAGTAATAGTTCATGTATTACCTATGCATCTGTCACTGTTTTGGGTAAGAGTTTTTTTGTTCATTACCTTTTTGTAACTAGGTTTTCAATTTGTATTGAGTTGGTTGTATGGTTTTGCGACAAACCAAACTATTGTTGAAATTAACTGAAAAAAATTAGAGATAAATAGTAAAGAGGTTGTGAGGCGATTTTCGTGATGAAAAATGTGAATATCGATGAAAACAATGATTAGCCATATATTATGGTTGAAGAAAAAGTAGATGCCCCAGTGGAAGAGGGTGACGCCCAAATGAGAGAACAATTACAAGAGAAAAGTATAAGTGTAGGCAGGGCTAGGGCTCTACCAGTAGAGGCCAGGGCGGAGAAGGCGAGGAAGCGCTAATCGGTATGATGTAAATAGACACCAGCATAGCAGATGCATTCCTAGTAATTGGCATCACTAGTGACCTCTGAGTTTCTAGTAATTGGCATCTCCTCTCGCCCTTCTTCCACCCTAGTTCCAGAAGGGTCTATACTCGAGTCGACAGTCGATTAAGGTTCATTACTAATGTTGACCACATTCATAGGTGAGCTGCTTATGGAAGGGGAATCTGCAAGAATAAGCCAGTTTAGATAACATACTTTATTATGATGCTAAAACCAAATCCCAGAATCTTAAATTTTACCACAAGTTAAGACGTGCCTTTGACTTCTCTTCTTGGCAAGGTGAAAAGGATTATCTGGAAAGTGAACAACATCGACTCATAAAGAATTTTTCTCAAACTCACGTAATCTTTCACTTTAAATTGGTGACTCGTGAAGAATTATTTTTGTTCCTTATTCAGTACTAGACTGTTTATCGATAATAAAAAATTGATCACTGGCGACATGAGCATTTGATGGAATATCTGTCAACATTTTTTTCATGGCAGGCTGAAGATAATACCAATATTCATCTTGTTTCTTCAGTGAAAATAAATGCCTAGTCACTTCGACAAAAGGAGTCTACCTTTCTCTCTTGCCAACAATAAAGTATGTTACTAACATCGCCCAGGCGTTTGGTTTCAACTGGTTTGGCGATATCCCATATTAACTTAGCACTTGGCAAAAAAAGCTTTCAAGGGTAGATGAAACCCTTTTAAAGATGTACAGGTAGAAGTGTACTGTGTTTCCTTTGACTCTAGTTATAGGTTACCCAAATAAAGGGTTGGACACTTCATATTGTCCAAAGTTGAACCCTTGATCTATCAATACTGCTTTCATGATAGCCATAGTTAGAGCATTGCTAAACACGTCTGCCCGACTTGTATCAATTCTTGTAACTAGAAGAGGCATCTTATTGCCTTCTTCTCTTTGCTCTTCAGTAGAAGAAGTAGGGGTTTACCTTTCTTCTATTGGTAGCTCTTCACCTTCTTGACGAGCCATTTCCGGTGGTGCAAGATTTTTCTGTAGTAGCTCCATAATAGCTAGTCACTTGACTCATCTATAATAACATTCTCTATAACAAACAATTGCTTGATAACTTCCCTACTACTAACCTCGAGTTTACCTTTTTTCGTAATGGATTTTAGAAAGTAATGCGGCTAGGGAAAGGCCGTTCACCACAGATTTAAAACAATAAAATGAAAGATCTACTCTAAAATAAAGAAGAGAAATGAAGTGGATATCTTACTTAACTGGTATTTCAAAGAACATAACAAAGGAAACCTTGTGAAGAACTGTGAAATCTTACTATTCATTATCAAAAATAGATAGAAAAATGAAAAAAAAACCCAAAAAATTTAGTGTGGCTATACAGCTAGAACGAAGCCTGTTTTATAAAAGCTAAACTGGTGCAGCCTTAACTATCACATTGTTTCAAAAACAATGCCACGTACTGATCATTCAGTGGAATTGTACAACTGTCACATTTATTACAACCCTACTAAAACAAAATCAAATAGAAGTCTTACTTTTTTGATCGACATGAAAAGATGACTTGTAGGCCATCATTTAGGGTTGCGAATGCCTTGCACTATATTTTAGTCGCCTATGCATTACCATAGGTAGCCACGATGGTCCTTATTTGGAATGACAAAAATCCAATTGCCAGTTGATCTAAGGATCGACTTGCTAAACTAATATGTTTGCTAAGTTACCACTTGTTTCTCTATAGGTTATGAATGGTCACATTATAACCATCCACACCCTAAGGGGCAATTGTTATATCTATTAGATAAGAGATAATTACCTCTTATGATAATACCTTAAGATGTTAACAATCTTCATCTTTATCTAAGAGATTCATTCGCTGATAAACTCTATTTTCATAAAGTCCTATATAATGAAGAATGCTTAGCAAACTACTACAAAAAGGTGCCATGGTCCACTTTAAGGTAAGTCATACATAACCTACACACTCTCATCTCCTTTTCCATCCAATCTTACTGAGTTAAGTGTCGGAGCGCATTTTGGAGTACACATTCTAATGCTCTCTAACCTCCTTCATCTTACAGGTTTACATGCCCAATGCGTATCGGCCTTCCAGTGTTATCATGAATTGTTGAATTAACAATTGGCGCTATCTGTGGGAGCATATGCTTCCACGTTAAACACTTTAGTAGCTCTTAAACAACACAAAACTATGGCATCCCAAACAACCAAGTTTATTCCTCTCACTTAAACCATCTCCAAAAGTCAACTACTTGTTAGCTTTGTGCCTGACCTTATAACTCCAAGTTCCATTATAACAACAAGACTTTCCTCTGCAACTGAGACAACAATGCCTATCCTACCCATATTCCTGTACACCTTTCCTTATTTTCAAATGCTTTTCCCACCTAGCATCTGACCTCAATCATTAAATTACTTTTAGAGTCTCCTAGCCTCTCTCTTGCCATCACCACAACAGAAACATGCTCCACCACCTGACCTTATTATCCATATTCTTAGGAGCTCTTCATCATCGAGTGTTGCCATCGCTAGAGCAAATATCTCAAACATACCCACTGTCAACCCACCAACAATAAAGTTGAGAAAGCCAATAGTAGCAAGCATGCCACTACCTTAATACCCTATAATGCCCACTTTCCCACAGGTTGACCTGCAAGGTCATTACTTGGCCCAATTCCAGACGTTGGCAAACCAACTGGTGGTCCAATAAGTCCTCATCCAGTAGCAACATTAGCAAGAATTGGTAACTCAACAAGCCATCATATGGCAACAACAACAATAGATTAACTAGCTTTTACAAGCATAAACTGATTGCAAAATCAGCTACCTAGTCGCTCTAACATGATTTATTTATTACTATATTTTATTTATAAAAATATTTTTTAAATTATAATTATATTTATATACAAATTAATTTTAGTTGCATATTATTTTAAAATCTAAGACTAGTTCATTTGATAAAGTATTTAATGATTAATCTAGTAAGTTAAGGTTCGTGTTTTACATTAAGCATAGATTTTTTGCATTTTACAAAAGTGGATTTGGATAACGGATTGGGATATCCGAATTTGTTATCCGCATTTGTAATGCGAATTCAAATAATAGAATTCCTAAGGTTCATATATGCATCCGCTCTAAATTTATTGTAAATAGTAATTATAATATCCGAATTTGAAATATCTGAATCGTCAATATTAAATAACCGCTAATATCTAAATTAATACTGTGAAGGTTAACCCAAAAAGATTCTCCTTTGATTGACAAAATCATGGCAAGAATCAACAGCTGGTTGCCAAGCATTTATCTTGACAGGAAAACTACAGCTGATGTAAATACAATCCATAAGATTATTTAGTCTTCAAAGCTGATGGTGCAGGAACTTTATCCTCCCTAAGCACATCATAAAGAAGACACTCAACTATGCCCTAGTTTCTTTTGGAAAAGGAACTGAGGATCAGCAAATGGGGCTAGAATCAGTTGGCAATCGATTTGCTTGCCAAAGTCAGAAGGGGGCTTGGGAATTAAGGATATTTTTTGTTTTGGAACCAGGCATGTATCCTTAAGAATCTCAGCTCAGATCTATTCCTATCATTGCAGGCTGTATATGTACCGCATGGATCAAAGCCTATGTCTTGACTCTTGAAGAAAGGGATGTTTGCAAATTCCCATTAATTCAACAAGGGAACAGTTGGAGCTGGAGGAAGTTGATGCAATTAAAACAGGTGGCTCAAACAGTTCATTTGTGGCACTTCAGCTTGGCCTCTCTTTTGTGCAGGTTATTCAATTGCTAAATCGGAGCAAAGAAGAGAAGGCGGATGGGCACGTACCGATCTGATTTCAGTTTCATATTCCCAGACATACTGATCTGGTTTCAGTTTCATATGCTATATAAATACATCTATAATTGAAATCAAAGTTGCAGATCTGATTTTCCTCTTCCTTCTTCTATGAGAAGAAAAACAATTATGGCTTTTGTTGAAAACTCAACAGCGAATCAACACTCTCCCCTCCCCTCCCAAGCCATCTTTTACTTCCAATTTTTTAATTATTAATTATTAATTCTGTGGTATAATAAAATAATAAATAAATAATATGATAGTATTTTTTAAAAATAAATATGATATAAATATAAATATAATAAAAATATAAGTAATAAAAAAATAGATCAAATCAAAATTTTAGAAAAAAGATCTATGGATCTTTTTATCACTCGCACCAATGACCAATGTGGTACTGCATAGCTAGGCAGGCAGGCTTTGCATTTCCATTGCAATTTCCATTTTCAAACAAGTAATTTGGGTCGGGTTTGTCCCTTGACTTAATTGCTTTGCCTTGGGCAGTTAGCTGGGCTGTGGCTTTGATTTCGAACATCATCGTTGTTATTATTAATATTAAAAAAATAAAACGTGAAATTAATAATTTATCGATAAATTTTTTTAAATAAATATTTATAATAAATATTTTTTATTATAATTTTTATCGACAATGCTATATTATATATTATATTTTTTTATTTATATCTGTATCTAAATACGTAATTTTAATTTTACGTTTACAAATAAACGAATAATTGATATTTCATTCAATAACAACCTCACGTCGCCGACAGCTATTCTATGCTAAGGAATCTAAAAGCCCAAAAAGCAGGACATGAGAATTAGAAGAACAATTGAATTGAGCCGAAAAGAAGGGGCGTCTCAGCTCAGCTCAGCTCAACTCAACTCAAACTGTCTTTTTTTGTTCAAGGATAGAGTTAAATACAAAAATTCATCATCAATAGGGGTTGGGGATAAATAATTATAATATGAAGATGGTAGCAACCGCAAGCAACAGTGGATGGAGATTGAGCTTTCCATTTCCACACTTGAGCAGCAGCAGCAGCGGCAGCTTCATCAGGTTTATATATGTTGAGATTTCTTCATCATCTTCAATCATCTTCTTGTTCTTCTTCAAGTTAAAAAAGTATTCAATCAACTTCTAACTCCTGCCTGAGTCAATCTCTACATATTCATAGTCTCAGGAATGCTACTCTCCCTCTCCCTCGCCCAATCAAACTCAAACTACACACACATAAAGCCAAGAATGTTATTGTAGCCTCCTCTAATGCAAAGCGAGCCAATTTGTATGCCTCAAGGACTCAAAGAGTTAAGCTTCCCGTTTATGACGACACTCCAAAGGGCAAGGGCAAGGACAAGGGCAAGGGCGGCCAACCTTATCATATCAGTCACTTTCTAAGCACCCATATGGCATCCAAGCTTTACTGAACACTAATGCCTTACAAAATTTTGAGTTTCTTGACGCCAATGCATACAGGTTATTTCCCTTCCCTTCCCTTCCCTTCCTGCTTTATCTCATACTGCCCACCGGTACTACTTATTTGCCATTGTCATCATTCATTTTCTTCTTGCTTAACTATTCTCCTGTACTGTCCTGTGTTCTCTTCTGTGCAGGCAAAGCAAAACATAGCATATTACTAATTAAATTTCCACCTTAAGAAAGCCTTTCCGGCTATGCCTGATAAGTAAATGTTATCTCACGAGATTTAGACTGCCTAGTCCTTAATTTGGGGGAAAAATGTATGTGATAAACTCCACTCTTGTTGTATTTTGTCTATACGGGCCTTTTATTTTATTTATTTATTTATATTTTTTGCAATTATACTGGCTATCGAGGAACTGGTTTTTAATGAATCCATCCGTTCCGAGTTTCTCATTCACCCTTAACCATTAATCTAGGAAATCTTGAACCTCAGGTCCTGATAAGGTTTGATGCCTTCTATCTTCATCTTCTTTATCTTTTGAATATAAAGCTGCAAAAATAAAAGTGACTCTTAACAAGAAAAATATTTTTCTTCGATGCTGTCCAGGTGCACGCTTCCAAAACTTGTGCTCTTTAACTTTGAAGCAACTCCTGTACTTGACTTACGAGTGATCCCCACAAAAGACGATTGCACTGTTGAGTTATTTTCTTGCAAGGTGAGCTTCTATCCTACATTTTAGATACTGTAATGTAGAATAAGGTGGGGGTAAAATAAAATGTTTGGTTAAAATAAGGAAGAAAAGAAAAAAAAAAAAAACTAGAAATGCACAAAGAAAACCATTTAGCATTTTCAGAATATGTCAGCAGAGATTATATTTTGCATGTACAAGTCTAAGTTGCACTGAAACTTTTATGTCATTGAAGAAATGTATCATCCAGTGATTTACCTGTGGCGTTGAAACTTCTAGTGCAATAGTGAAGAATGTCCAAAATTTGAACAGTTAATCTATTCTAATTTCGCTGTACGGAAAGATATCTTTGCTCTATCATGCTGATTTCTAGTTGCTCACAACACACAAGTATATACATTAATAAGTAACATCAATATCAAAATGGCAATTTTTACTATTGTGCTTGTTAGATTATGAGTATGTTGAGAATTACAAAGTCTATTTTCACTGAATCCAGAATATAGTGATACGTAATGAAAATGAAAGATTTGATAGGCATTACAAAGAAAAATGGTCACTGTTAGTCGTATTCTGTTTGATTACCAGTGGAAATTATATTTGTATACTTGTTGCTAACATTGTATGCAGTTCAAGGGTTCAAAAGTTGTGGAACGCCAAAATGACCATTTTTCAGGTATTTTATGGCCTTTTTATACCTCCAAGCTAACATAGATTTGGTTTTTTTAGAGTGATAGATGCTGTCTAGATGGACTAAAATCAATAGCTTGTTTCATAGTGCAAATCAATAGCTTGTTCTATAGTGCTAAACCTAGTGTTTTGAAAGCCAGTCACGTCAAGCCTAAAATGTTTTAGCGGTATGTAGAGAATTTTATTAATGGTACTCGCTTAATTATAGTATCAATCATTAAAAAGAAATTATGGTATACCATAAAAGAAATTATCATGGGACTGCCCAAACCACTGGTTGAAGTGGGAAGCGGCTTCTCAAGCAGTTCACTGTTTGGATTTTTAGGATACTGACTAAACTTTTCATTTTGGTGCCTAGCCTCATGTCACCTGATTGGATTATTGAGTGCGAACCTATAGTTGCGAATTTGTACATTATAATGGGCAAGATTTTGAAGGTCCTGATGGTCAAGTGTCTACTTGCTATCTGCTTGCTCATGGGTTCAAACCCTGTAAACAGGGGGAAGGATGCATACATTGGGACCTTCCCTAGACCAAGCTTATAGCAAGAGCCTTGTGCACTGGGTATGACCCCTTTTATACTAGGCAAAATTTTATTCAGTTTCGTCCTTGATAACAGTATTAAGTTGGAGGGCCTATGAAGAATTTTTTTTTTTTTTAGGATCTTTAAGAATGCATTTTGTGCTATATAAAATGAGTATTTGCTACTATTTTATGACTATTAATGTTGCTTTCAATTTTGCAGCTACTATGATAAATCATATTACTTGGGACACAAATACTTCTGAACCCTTTTTAGAGGTTGATGTGAGGTTGAATATAAGTCTTGAGGTTGTTATCTTATTGGCTTGACAGATCATGATAATTACTGGAAATTAAATTTTAATTGTGCCCAATGGCAAAACATTGTTCTTTTGGGTTGTCCAGAATATCCATCTGTATATTTTTGTCATCCAAAAAATATAAAATTGTGAATTTTGCATAAGTAATTGTGACATAGTCTTCCAAAGTAAACTGAAGCTTTGATGAAGTTGAATTCTGATTTATAAGGAGAAAAGTGGGAGAAAGGAAAGTTAGGAGAGGAGATACGAACGAGAAAATTTTTCTGTTTCAACGAGTGTGCTTGGTATAAAATGGAAAAGTGGATTGAAAAAGAAAAACATAAATTTATTAGTTTCTTGGTGGAGTAGCAAATGCATTTTGTAAGTGTACATAGTTTTGTTAGCATGGAGAGAATGGCAAATCATTAATCATTTTTCTCTTCTGCATAGCATGTGAGTTAAAATTCTCTTCCACTTTTGACTCCTACCAAGGCTAGCCTAACTGTTGTTGCATGGGTTCACTTCTACTTTTCACCTGTATGACAGTCAACAAGGGAGGACCTGATCAACCGTTTAAAAAATAGGCAGTCATTCTACAAATTTTTGCTGAACATATTCAGTTCACTGAGCTTTTTAATATTGATAAATTAAGATTTTCCGATTTCTCTAAGCAGCTATATGAAAAGTTTGGTCTAGATCTAGCTTCTCAACCGTAGAGGAAGCAAACTCCATCAAATTGTAGATCTAGCGTCTTCAACTTGCGGTTCTTTTTAGGTTATTGAATTTCAAAGTTTTTAGGATCTTTTGGGGTGCTCCATATTTTTTTTGGGCGAGAGGGGGGGGTGCTTTCACTAGTTACATATAGCTCATAAGTTAGCTCTAATGGGGTGAAGGCTCATACGACTCGAGTTGTATTTTATCTTTCTAGAATCTTGATTCTAGTCATATTTTTTGAGAATGTCAGCATGATAATATGATGATTGTGTTCCTGTTTTAAGCATGTGAATATGTTTAATTATCTCATCTTTGCTCTACCTGGTGTGTAGTTTTTCCTTTTACTTTGATAGCATTGTAAATGATGTTTTGTAAACAGATTTACACGCGACCATTTATTTCACTGCCAATTTCAGCTGTTGAGCGTCCAGGAAATCTGTAAGTATTTTTGGTTTAATAGCAGCATATCAATCGAAAATTCACATGTCTTTTAGGAATATTTAAAAAATATGACAGTATCAGATCTGATGCCTTAGTAGTATGGATTTTTTCACTCAGATTATCAGCTAAGCTTTGGATAACCTAATGTTGTAGATGATGTAGTAGTCAGCAAGATAGATATTCTAATTTACAGCAAGAAATGCCCGATGTTCATTACAGTAACCATGCATGCAGATGCTAGGATTATGTGTATATATTCTATCAGCTAAGCTTTGGATAACCTAATATGTAGATGATGTATCAATTCAAAGAATTTGTCCTTGCGCAAGTATTTGTATTTTGGGGGCTTGCAAGATTTAAGGAGCTTCTCCTACTGTACTATTATTTCAACTAGCATCTTTATTCAATATTCAAGAATAATTAGTCTCTTTAGGACAGAAACCTAATTATTAAGATAAACTGCATATGGGATGGATTTTCATTTTCACTCAATTATTCTTCCGTGGAATTGTTATCAATACAGTATGATACAAGCTCTGGTGGATAGACTTGTTCCTTTACTTCTTCAGCAAATACTGCGAGATTACAACAAATGGGTTCAACAGCAACTGATAGATTAGCTCAAATGATAATTTCTATGTACAAAATCAAACCATGATCAAATGGAACCGTTGAACATGCCTGCCTCTCTACCTGCCTGCCTGCATGTAGCATCATAAAGAGGGTGGTGGCCGTGATGTTGGGAGGAGTAGCAGTTACTCTTCTTCAACATTCCACTCATCTCTCTCTCTCATAACTTCTTTGGCTCATTGCAAATAAAGGTTACATACTGATATTTTGAGTGATAAATGGAATGGCGATTCGGAATTCACGGGTGCCACACCCACTTTCATATTAACATTATAAGCATTATTATATGCGTGTGATATGTTCGTTACAGAATATTACAGTCACGTCAATAACACACGAAGCCCATTTAAGATCAGCCGAAGATAAATCTTATTGATCTTGTTATCGACATCACTTGTTTTCAGCCCAAACAAAACTAGCTTAAAAACCCAAATCCAATCGCCGTCTCTGACTCTGTTCTGTATATAACAAAACACCAGCGAAGGCGAAAGCTAAACCTAGCCAATCCAACATTTTCTTTCTTTGCACGAGTAAAAGGTAAACAAAACCCAATCGAAGTGAAAACACAGTATTTTACAATAGAAATTTTCATTCCATGACGATGCTGAACAAATACTACTGGTAGATAATTATTATTAAAAAGTCTAACCCATTTATTATTAAAAAGTCCAAACCAGAGATACTCAAAAGATAAAGGGAAAAAAAAAAGATAGTTTGGGACGGACAGACAGATATGAGGCAGAAGATGCAACATGGGCTTTACACAGCATCCCCTTTGACACGGTATTCAGCAGCAAGAACCCGAGCTTTACTATCCTTTTCAACTTCATCAAAGTGATCCTCTCGGGCATTATCAGCCAACATAAGGGCAACTAACCAGAAAAGGGCTGAATCGAGGGATACAAAGGCACCACCACCAAGGAGTCCAGTCTTCGCGGTCGGGCATTCAGTGGTGAGATTGTGATGAACATTGCGAGTCAAGTGAAGCTGCTCTGTGATGGTTGGCCATAGGAGCAGAGTGGCTGCTAAGCCACCAGTAAACCTGCCACAAGCATATCAAACTTAATCAGATAAGTACGTATTAAAGAAATCATTCAATTTATATAATCATGGATTTATTTTTGAAACTTAAATACTCATAAGAGAGTGAGAGAGAGAGAGAGAGAAAGACTGTAGCGCTTACAAGGCAATGTTGAAGAAGACGAAGAAACTAGTGCTTCTGAAGAGAACATACTGTGGAACCGATTTTCCTTTGTAAGGGTAAAACAGAGACCAATAGCCAGCGACAGTAGATAGTATCAGAAATGCAACCGATAGGTAGCCCAGAACCACCGAAGGATCCGATGGATACTTGCAAATAACCACATCTTTTCCAGAAATTGGAGTTCCAGCTGCAGGCTGAATTGAAATAAACTTTCTTATCAGAAAAATTAAATAATACTAGCTCATCAGCAATCAATATATTAAGCCTAATAATTATAATATTATTATTATTATAAAGGTTGCGCTCCTTATCTAATAAACCCTAAAAGTAACAGTAGCAGATTAGAGTATACGAGGTTGAGAAAAAAATACAGTAACCTTCTTGTTTTCAGCAATGACTCCGAAGATGAAAGACAAAACGCCAAGAAAGCCGACGATCAGGGCCGCTTGCTTGATCGTCACAGCCATTTCCGATTTTGATTTGACGATGCCTGCAATATTTTAGTAGTCTTAATAGACGATAACTAGATTCAGTAATAATCATTAATATTAGGTCCGTCTGTCTGTGTTTACTGTTATTATTAGAGCAAAATAATGATTCTAGAATCAAAAGGGTTTTTAAGATTAAAGGGGAAAAAAAGGAGCAGAAACAGTGCTGTTGAATGGTATTTGTGAAAGAAATGAACATATAATACATACCTCGGATCAGATCACCAGAGGATTGGAACGTCTAATTTTTTTCTTCTTTTCTTATTGAATGAATGATTTCTTTTATTTATGAACCCTTAAAAAAAACGAAAAAAAAAAAGAGAAGGGAATTATTGGGAGATTCATTCAGAGTCAAAGTCTCCATCCTTGATCCTTAGTTCCTTATCTGTCGCTCTTACAATGACCTTTTTACCCCTTCCTTCCATCTTTATCTCATCCTCAATTTTTATTTTTTCAATATTTCCAGCTCACAACCAATGAATGAATGAATCAGACAAAAACTGCAAAACCAATTTTGCATTTACCATTTTTGACTTTTCACACTACAACTTATTTTCCCTAAAATTGAATGGAATAATGAGGACACGTATTTGAAGCTAAATTAGTCCATATCTAATTATGAATTGAAATCACCAATGTTGTAACAAAATAAATGGTTGAATACAGTGATGAAAAAAAAGGGTTGAATTGAAAAATGATTTAGTGTTATAGGTGGAATTTGGTGATATTTAAACTGATTTAAAATTAATTTAATTATTAAAAAAATTAAAAAAACAATTATTTTTATTTTTTTAAAAGTATTTTTATAAGTGATGAGATTTGAATCTACCACTAAACTAAAATATTATTATATTTATTATTTATTTAATATTAAAAATATTTTTAATATTTAAAATTATTTTAATTTAAAATGATCGATTTAACTGATTAGACTAATTGAATTGATAATCCAAGATTACAATAATTTGACCTTCGCTTTATTTTTTTAACATTAATTTAAATAAAAATTTTCTATATTTCACTTACTTTCCTTCCCCACTTCTCAATCCAAACTAATATAAGTGAAAAGTGATTATTTAGTCTCAAAGAGCAGTTGACTATCTTTTCGTTGATCAGCTGTCATCAGGTTTTGGATGATGACTCTTAATTTGCAATCTCCAACAGATGGGTCATTAAAAAAAAAAGACTTTTAGATATATAAATAGATGCGCGTTAGCAGCTGCACTTTGATTCAGCTCATTCCTGCAATATACATGCACAAAGTTGTGTTGAAACAAGAAATAAAGGATTGGATTCAGTCTTCTATTCATTGCATGTGCAGACTACCAAAAATATTCAGCATTTCAAATTCCGAACTTGACCCCCAAGACACAACGAAGTACTTCATTATAGGTTCACGTCATGCCTCAGCGAATTCTGAAATTTAAGGAAAAGGGCCTGCTTCAAGTTAACAAAAGAATTGAGAATGCAAAGCCGACATACTACTCTGTATTCCTAGGCTAGCAGATGAAAGTAAAAGCTTTCTCAAATTAAATTCTTTTGATTGACGGATCATTCATCGCTTTAGAATTTTTGTTTTAGCAACAAATCGATAAACATCAACCACGGGCAATAACAGTCAGGATAGGAAACACAAGCCAACAATGCCATCTGTTGGGGCCCCCAAATATCATGCGTGGTAGCTATAACTGGCCGGCGGCATTAGGAACACTGATGATACATCATTGTTGGCTGGTTTAACTTGATGTAGATCCATAACTATCTATATGAGAAGTCAATAGTGTGGCTGCGTCTCCCTTCTTAGCATGCTTGCTTGATTCCTGAAACTGCTTTGAAAATCTGATAAATGCTGGTAGTACTTGAGAGTGAGCGTCACTCGTGCCCAACAAACTCCCACTGGCACATCCTAGATACTTTCCACATTAGCCAAATGCTTTTAAGAACTGACCTTCACATTTATTTGAGAAAAAGCCTCTATAACTTTTCACTTAATTTGCAGTTTCTCATAATTGCGCAGAAAAATAGAAGATTATAAAATAACCTACCATTGAGCAATTGCATCATTCTAACATTTCAATTCGACACTTTTGAAGATGCTCTCTGGATCTCATATCAGCCTACATGTACGAATGCAAGTCTCGGGTTGAGTATTCTATACCACATAAAGAATCAATTAAAGATGCTCAAAGGTTCAAGCTTCTTATTTCTAAATAATTGAATTCATTGACTAGCAAAGTTATATCAAAATATTGGACTTCCATACCAGCACTTTTTTTTCTTTGACCAAATAATAGCGTCTGCTGTGAAGAGTAGCAATTAATGTCTGAGATATCTATGGAGAGGAGTTACTACTGAATGGTTATTTTAAAACCCTGAATCAGCAACGGTGCATTCCGTAGGCACCCTAGCGCAGTTGTAGGAGGGTTACCACCAATTATGATTTGGATTCCACCGTAAAGGAAGAATCTCAAAAGGTTTTTATAATAGAAAATCACTCCAATTAACCACTTAGATGTACATAAAAAATCAATTTCTTTTCAGGTGTTTTTTTTGGCCCCTCTGCTAAATGCTAAACAATGTGTACCTCTACAAACATCACATCAAAGCAACAAAGCCTTCATATAAGATATATTAAGACCAGGGTACTTCCACATTCTCATTTAGAACTACAACAGACAATGGTACAAGAAAGAAATCAACAAAGCTAAAATATTCAGCACTTCAAAGAATTGGCTGCACGCTAATTTGCCCAAGAACAAATTCATAATTTTATGAAAAGCACCAAACTTGATTACCTGCCTGATAGGCTCTGGCACACGAAATTTGCATGTCATGTTTACAATCTTGATGGCGGTTTCAAGTGACACTCTATGACCAATTGAAACAAACACAGGCTTCAGTGAACCTTGCCTCAATCTCATTGCCTATTTAAAGAAAAAAAAAAGAAAAAAGATAAAGTTCAGTAAAGATTTGGGACTAAAGCTGGGTTAACCGTACATCCATTTTTCAATTCTCAAGTCCCTATGAAAAGAAAAATCAAAACAAATGACTTAGCATTGCAACAAGTTGATATCTGATACTATTTTAACATTCTACAGCTAAAAGAAAAATTTCACAGATAACAAGCTGCAAAAAAGTGGGAGCATCTCGATGTTGCATAAGAATTATAGACTGCAGCATTGGATAAATCATCAGCTACACCTACATGCTTGTCGATTTCATAGATAGTACATGGAATGAGAAAAACACCATCCAGGTATAGTAAATGAATGATTATGGCTTAGGCCTACTTTACCGAGTAGCATAAGCAACCCAGCGAGTTTGCCAGAAAGATTTCAAAGAAATGGAAACCCCGGTATACGTTCTGCTCATTTCAGTCGAACCACAATGCCCATATTAAAAAAAGAAAGTGCTCTTTAACAATAGGGCGGTGGTTTTATGGAGCTTTAGGTTATTACATGAGGCCAGCTATCTATGCTGCTGAATTCATTACTCTTCACCTTAGAGTTGGTTGAATAAAAGTGCCATTAGTGCATGATTGTGAATTTTTCTTTCTTTTTTTTTTTTTAATCTATTACGTGTCTGCTTATGTTATGACTCAGTAGGAAGAATAAGAAACAAAAACAGTCCTGCTCAACTTCATACCGCACCCCAAATGAATCCCGAGCTGCCTCTTAAAGTAATAACGTCCTTGGCTTTGTTTTCTTCAGCTTCGAGAAGTTTTCTTACCCCAGATTGAGTTAGACCATCAACATGATGCAGCTGAAAAAGATATCAACATATTGGCAGTGGTCATATATATATATATATATATATACACACACATATGTATGTATGCGTATGTTTCATTAAAATCACTAATAATATAAAATAGCGTATATAACAATAGTTGATTTAGACTTACGTTCTTTCCGATACCTATGGTTGGAACATTAGCAAGAACACCTAGATGAGAGGCCAAACCAAAACCTAGCCAAGGAAAAACCACAGTTTAAATCATTTGTGGAAGATGAACAGAAAGCAATAATTCCTTAATAATGGCAATAACAAAGAACTGCACGTTGTGAATGATGTTTGTTGGACAACAAGGCTCAAAGTTACAGTGAACAAATCATCGTGATATAAAATAGAATCTGAAAATGATAGCCAAAATGAAAAATGTAAAAGTTAGGGATATATTATATAAAAATATATATATTGCTCATATTTGGGTTTCCATGGCGTTGCGTTGTAAGTGAAAGTGATAAGGGCATTTAATAGAGTAAAGACTAAACTTGCCTCGAGGGTGAAGTAATCCATTACCATCCACCATAAGTACCTGCCAAATGCATGCGGAAATTAGACGACAAAAAGGAGATGATGAACGATAATAAATAAGGACAAAACCAAAATGTTAAATTGAATACAGAGGACCTGTGGGTAGAAAGGACTAGCATCGTTTTTCATCTTCTCCAAGAGATGTAAAAGAGTAGGAGCCTTCAAAAGGATAAAAGTAAAAGGGGTTTTATTAAGTAGTTAACAGAATTATATAAACATAGAAATTCTGACTGTTGTGCTGTGCCTGTCACTGGACTTAGTTAAGTTATAAGAAACGAGGGTACCTCACGGAAGGCTAGGAAGCCAGGGATATAAGGAACGTCAAGGGTGAGGCAAGTATATTCCTGACAGACGAGGCGTAGATCATGATGGAGGTCCAAAACCACCAAGCTCCCACATGCCATTGATGGCTTTTCCTTGGAGAAGCTGACGTCCACTCCTCCCACATACTTGAGTTGTTGCTTCTGTGAGTGTGGGTGTGGAGAGGGCAATCTCCATGGGAAATCATCCACCGTAATCACTCTTTTTTTGAGCGCATCTTGAATCCTGTCATTTCAATCACTCCTCTATTTTACACAATGTAACTACACTCCAATCTACACAAATCCAATCAATACAATACAAATTACAATTACATACTCGGCCCATTTGCGCAGTTCAGCCGGACCTGCACGTTTTTGTTCTTCCTCTCTCTCTTTCTCAATTACCCCTTCCATTTTCCACTTTCGCGTCCGCTTTTCAAACCTTAAGATCTGATTTCTTTACATCTAACTCAACTTCTTTGCAACTACTAAGATGAGATAGGAGGATCACCTTGGAATGACAAGGCAGGCTGTCAAAACCGTCAAGAGGGACACCTAAGAAGATTTTCCAACAAAAGAAAAAAAAAGCACTCAATCGAAAATCGAAATCAAAAGAATCACCTAAGTTGAACTAATTCCCCCACACTCCCAAAAAAAAAAAAAAACAAGATAGACAAAGGAAGTGAAAACCCAAACTCTAATCAAAGGTCCAAATTCAAAGAGGAGCCCGGGTTCAACAAGAAAACAACCTTCTCCGCTGGAGCCTTTCTCCTTTCCAAAATCCAAACTTTCTAAACCTGTCTGTTTCCACTTTCTTACCTTCTTTTTCTCCTTACCGTCTTAGAAATTTCTTCTGTTTTAATTTAGATCACGCTTCCGAAATTGCTTCGAGATAAAATTTTTGAAAAAAAAAAGAAAATGAAAAGTTAAGAAAAGACACGCGCGTTATTACAGGATGGAGACTTCCAAAAAGCTAATAAAGCAAGGCTTTATCGACACGTGTATAGGACTTAGAGCGAGTGGAAAAGTTGTGAGAATGGTGGCGACTGGTGCTGGGTCTGGTCACAATAAAACAAGGCTTTGAAACTTGAAAGTAAATGGGAAGCGTACTGCTCCTCTCTCCTCCTCCATCTCGTTGTTGTTATTTTTGGTCTTTTTTTTTTTTTTTTTTTGCTTTTTCGTTTTTATTTGCTAAATCTTTTGCTCGTCTTCATCTTCTTGTATTTAATTTATAAAATTAAGCATCTCGATCAGTCGTTATCCAAATTTCGTCTACTCTTTTCCTTAATAACATATTTCAGGTATGCATTTTGTATATTCCCCCTCTGAATCCTCTCTCTTGATAACTTATCCTTCTAAAATTTTGCTTCTTTTCTGCAATTTTCCGAGAATCCTTTTATTCTCAGCGTGTTTTCGTAATCTGATCTATGCCTGAAGTTGGTTGATTTGTGATGGAATATGTTATTCTTCTAATAATTTAATTTTTTATTTAAAAATGAAATATTTCGATTGGGAAGGATGTGGAACTTGAAAAGAAAATGAAAAGGTAAGAATTTGGTTTTCTGTTTGTGTCCGGCTGGTCTATTCTGTTGCTGGATCGTTTTTCTCTGCTTTATCCTGTACGGTAGTTCTAAGGACATAGGGATTCTAGGGCTTTTTTTTTTTTTTTTTTTTTGGCATTTTAAAGCTGAAAGTCTTAGCTTTTTTTTTATTTTTTTAATTATTATTGTTATTTTTTTTATTTCATCTAAAAGTCAGTGCTTCGCAGCTTTTGCATTTCAATCTCAGCTGTCGTTGGTGCTTTGAGGGTTTGACTGTTTCTTGAACGGTTATTTTGGCTTACGGGCTCCGATTCAGCTTAAGCAATCCCGGATCCCAATAATTGCATTTCTAGGGTTTGCTAGCTGCTCGAAGGAGTTTGATTTTGCGTAACCAAATAAGGTTTGTCTTATTTCTTCATTCGGTTCTTTTAAAACTAAACAAACCAAAACTTATCTCCTTTCTCAAGTCACTTAAGTTAAAAACAAACCAAAAAAGAAAAAAGGACCTGGATGTCTGATAATTTCTGGACACTGCTTCCCGAAGTATCTTCTCCCTGAAAAATTACTCATCTTTCTTATATCCAAACATTCACTTTCCTCCCGTTGCTTGCTAATGGACTCTTTTGTCTGGGACTTTCTGAGTTCTGTCTATCTCTTGAATTCCTTAACCAATTATTAAGCACAAGTTATGTCGTAAAACCCAAGCACCGCTTGTCCATTATCTTTAGCACATAGTTTCATGTGGTAACTCACAAGCTTTCGTTTGTGTTTGTTTTAGGGCAGATCGTGAAGAGTTTGTGTCATCAAATGAGTGTCAAGAGTTTGGGTTAAGGAAATTTGCTTATCCTAGTTTTTATCATTTGGGGTTCTATTCATGATTGGAAAAATGGTCGAGGGTCCTAAATTTACTGGACTTATTGGAGGAACCAACAACAATGACAACAATTACTATGATTTTACTCAAGGGTTTTACCAAAAACTTGGTGAGGGCACAAACATGTCTATTGACAGTTTACAGACAAGTAATGCTGGTGGCTCTGTGTCCATGTCAGTCGAAAACAGTAGTGTGGGCTCTAATGATTCTTTAACCCACATTTTAAGCCACCCTGGTCTAAAGCCTGTGAACCGCCATAATTACTCTGTCTCTGTGGGGCAGAGCGTGATTCGTCCTGGTAAGGTTGGCCATGCACTTAATGATGATGCATTAGCTCAAGCATTGATGGATAGTAGGTATCCAACTGAGGGATTGCCGAATTACGATGAGTGGACTATTGATTTAAGAAAACTTAATATGGGTTCAGCTTTTGCACAAGGAGCCTTTGGGAAGTTATACAAAGGTACATATAATGGTGAGGATGTTGCGATTAAGATATTGGAAAAGCCAGAGAATAGCCCCGAGAAGGCACAAGTTATGGAACAGCAGTTCCAGCAGGAACTTATGATGCTTGCAACACTGAAGCATCCAAATATTGTGCGATTTATTGGGGCTTGCCGCAAGCCAATGGTTTGGTGTATTGTGACAGAGTATGCAAAGGGTGGCTCAGTTCGACAGTTTCTGACAAGGAGGCAAAACCGTGCTGTGCCATTGAAATTGGCAGTTAAGCAGGCATTGGATGTTGCAAGAGGGATGGCCTATGTGCATGGCCTTGGTTTTATTCACAGGGATTTGAAGTCAGATAATCTTCTAATAGCTGCTGATAAATCAATTAAGATTGCAGATTTTGGTGTCGCACGTATTGAGGTGCAGACTGAGGGCATGACACCAGAGACAGGGACGTACCGTTGGATGGCTCCGTAAGTCTTTAGACCCTTATATGTTACAGTTTCTTCCCTGATACAATATGACATTTACACCTTTGCTTTAATAATTCGATGGCAGTTTTCATCTTTGTTAGATGATTCTTGCTAGTTGGCTTGAACTCTTTGGATTTCTTTTAGAGAAAACCCTTGAAGTTGTGCATTCTTTCTGCATTGATTCCTTTCTTCTTTGTTTAATTAACTTTATCAGTATGCAGATAATATTTGATATTCTCCTATTGTGAATTTTGTTAGGGAGTAAGTCCTGCTGTGTAAGGTTCTGCTATTTTCTGTTTTCATCTTCTGAGCTCTTAATTATATATATTCTATGAGTTTTCTTTTAAAATCATCGACTAAAATAAAACTTTTTTTTTAACATCTTTGTTTGAATTCTGAATTTGATTATGCAGTTCTTTAAAATTGTTGTGCTGACTATCAGCTTCCTTCTACAATGGCTGATGCTTTTGTTTGATAATTTGAAGGAAGGTACCTCTGTTACGAATGAAAATTTATTTAGACTTTCGAGTTCTCTTTCTTCAGTTGGAACATTTTAAGGTTTAAATAATTTTAAATTCTTTAAAAATTCACATAGTTGTTGGTAATCCAGAAGAAAATTTGAGTAGATTACTGGGAATCTACATGTATCATCTTAGAAGATTGGATATTTGTGGTCTCTCTCGACCATAGGTGTGAATATTTGGCGTCTGGATGTCTCGCAGTTTAAAATGAATTAGGCTTCTTCTTCAAGTAAAATAAAGAAGATGTAACAACTATTAAGTGGATACTTGATGGATAAAGTACTTGTTAAGCATTCATTCATTTATGTCCTTAAATTAGGTTGGAAGTGTCAGTGTTCTAATGAAATTTTAGACATGTTAGATTTGAATGTGATAGGATCTTAATTTTCTAAGTTGATGTTGTGTTTCCACTTTTCAAGCAAGTTTGATTACTCTTGGATTCTGTTTGATTTCATGATTTTCTTTGGATTCACATGTCTGAAGTTATCCTTTGTTTTTTTTTTTTAAGTGGTTTATACCTCACTCTTTCATCGCTGTATGCTGTCATGCATATCCATTAATTTGTTCCTAATTTAATTAAACCATATAACTATTAATTAAAAATAGTGACCAAGGCTTCCAGATGGCTCAATGACTAGTATTTGGCAGCAACAGAGCAAGAGAGGAGTTGCAAAAACTCCCTCGAGGTTATTTGGAATCTATACGTTATTGTCTGCAACACCTTATTGAGCAGCACTGAGATTGGACTGACTGACGGCGCTGTTGACTTGTCTCTCTAAATTTAATGGTACATTGGAGTTTACCTTCACATGAATAGGAACAAACTAGTTTGTGAGGGCCAAGTAATCTCTCACTCCTTTTTTTATTTTTGGGCCTGATGCTTTGTTTTCCATTTTTTATCAACTTTAAAATGTTTGCAGCCTTTACATGATCATATATGGAGTAATAGTGATGCAGAAAAATAGATAGGTTAAGATTTTTATTTTATTTCTAGTTTAAAGTTGGGAGCTTACTATTTTTGTTATGTTGAAGCAAGGGAGGAAGACAAATAAAGTGAATCAATGTACTTAATAATGGCCTAAGAGGAGTTGAAGCAAGGGGTTACAAGGAGGAAGGTGAACAAGTGATTCAATACACTTAGTAATGGCCTATTCTGAAGCCCACACGAATAGGGAGGTTGGATGCAAGTATGTTTTACCAAGAAATGTCCTAGCTTTAAACTGATAAAGGTCACTTAGGTTATATTTGGATAGAGCATTTGACAATTTCGACGGCATTTTAAAGTGAGGCTATTCAAAAAGCAGTAATTGTAAATGTGCAGTGGTTTGTTCAACAATTCCAGAAATCGGAATATTGTCCATGGTTATCCAGCTTAAACAGAACATTGCCATTTCTCCCTAAAGATCTCACTGCCTCAGAATAGCTTCAAGTATTCTACTTGTTTCAAAACTGTGTTGGAAACCAATCTCGAAGCAACTGGAAACATACTTGAGTAGAAGAACAAAAAGTGGCCTTCATACTAGTTGTTTACTGGCAATGGAATGGCATCTTGAAAACTCACCAGAAGGAGGAAAGAGAGAAACAGGGAAGGCAAGTGAAAATATAAAATATGTTGGTGTTGCTAGAATTTGGAAGACATCAACGGCCATGAAACAAAGAGATTGCTGTCCAGAAAGTAACTTTGGCTGACAAAGCTTGAGGATATGGGAGTTTCTCTCTTCTTTTTTTTTGTTTTAGTATCTTGTTTTTTAGTTGAAGGAAGAAAGTGCTTTGAAGTAACACCTTTCTAGGCTTTGTTTTGAATCAGGTATTTGGATCTCTAAAATTCTGTGATCTTTTATCCACATGATGTAATTTAATTTTAGCATTTAAAATGCTTCCTTGAAATCCAATCCCTCCGAACACGCTCTTACGTAAAATTGGAAACTTTTGAGCACGAGTTTTAGCAAACTTATGGTTGTTTTCCCTATTAAATATGTATTTGTAGAGTTTTCGAGAATAGGAATTGTAGGTATAGCATGATGGAAGATCTACTGAGAATCATAGCAGGCTGTTATGCAACACTTTTAATTGGAAATATCTTATTTGCATTATCGATGCATTGATGTGAGTCGAAAACATGAACCGGGAAAGATGAGAGAAGATTATAGCATTTGTAGATGGTTTTTTCGGATTTCTTAAGTAAAATGATGTGTACTACATTTCTAGGATTTGAATGACATATTTCTGTGTTAAGATGATACTATGAATTACTTCTTTTCTATTTGTGTTAGTCTTGTTGATTGTTTAGGGTGGGGAATTTTGTGGATGCCTTTGTAGATGGCTAAGTTCTGGCTGGTTTGAAAGGTATTATTTTGAATGGATAAGTTACAGCTTCACAATTTAAATTTGATGTGAAGTCAATAGTTGTATTCATTAGTTGACATAACAATAGGGGGAATGCCACATCAGTTATTTCTACCATATATAAAAATTTTATGCTGTGTCCTTATCCATGAATAGTTAACTAACTTTCATAGCTTGAGGAGCAGACATGGTGTAGTCATGTATATTAAATACCCATAGACAATAGAATAAGTTCTGTGTTTTTAAATCCTCGTCAGTAGGCTCTTGACTTAATATCCACTGCTATAGTGATTCCCCACTGCAAGAGAAAATAGTTGAGAACATTGCGTCACTTTGGTACTCCCTACTTTTCAATTTTACTTGGATTTGTTTAAGGCAACTGCTTTCCTGTTTCAAATGGAGTACTGGAAACTGATTTGCTTCTTATGTATCAATCATAACCATGCAATGGTGTTCATTGGTGCATTTGTATTGGCATTTAGTTTGTCATTAGTTTTCACTGAATTATCTTTTACGTGAAACTGAATTAATTTGCTGACCAGTTAAATTGGCATCCGAATTGTATCAGTTAAGTGTTTTATTCATTTTTTGTTCTTTATTTATATCATTAATGCTTGGTTGTGAGTCTGTCCTTGTCTTTACTCTTGCAGAGAGATGATACAACATAGACCCTACACACAAAAGGTAGACGTGTATAGTTTTGGAATCGTCCTTTGGGAGCTTATCACTGGCAAGCTTCCTTTCCAGAACATGACTGCAGTGCAGGCAGCATTTGCTGTGGTGAACAGGGGTGTAAGGCCAGTTATTCCAGATGATTGCCTCCCTGTGCTGCGGGAGATCATGACCCGCTGCTGGGACACTAACCCAGAGGTTCGTCCTCCCTTCACTGAGATTGTGAATATGCTTGAGCATGCTGAAACTGAGATACTGACAACTGTTCGAAAGGCCCGCTTCAGGTGTTGCATGACTCAACCTATGACAATTGACTGATCCAGAACAAAAGAGTAAGAACAGACAATAAATGAAAGAGGATATAAATGAAAATGCGAAGGAAGCAGTAAGAATTTAAATATAAATTCCTGTATGTATCAGTATTTTACCTTTTTTTCCTTTACCCTTTATTTTCCTGATAGAAGGTAATTGAGTTCAGAATTCTGGTTTCTGGATTTTGGTGTGAATTGTACTTGGACTAGGGGTGTCGTAGTTTTAGTAGTAAGGGGATCATTGATGTGGTTTCCTTATGTAGCTATATATGTGGGCCTGCCATAGCTGCTACTCTTTGATTGTTTAAATGCAGGTTCTCAATTGGATCAAGCTGTTGTTTTGGTTTTCGTTATTTCTCTTTTTTGTTTTATATTTTGGTTTTGGGCTTGCACCTGATGTGCACTGGTGCTGATTTGCACATGGTAGTTGTGTTAAAGCTATTTCTGCTTGTTGGTTATTTGTGAGGATATGTTGTTGGGGTGGGTTTTTGTCGGTTAAAAAGGGAAAAGAGGTGAAACGGAATTTCCTGGAAGCTAGCAGGGCTGTTATTGAGGCATATATGTGTGTGTGTGTGTGTGTGTGTGTGTGTCTGTGTGTGTGGACACACATATAATTGTGTGTGTATATGATTTTACGTGGTTGTAGTAGAAAATGGGTCTTCTCTTCTCTGGGATAGATATGTATGTATTTATTTAGTATGTGAAGCTTGAATGAATTAGGTTTTATTTACTCTAGCAGTTGAATTTTGTAGTTGTTCTTGGTGTGTATTGGCTGCACATAGACACATGCAAGAAATTAAAATGAGGAGTAATTGTGACAGATTGTGAAGGAGTCGCTTTAATATTTAATATCCATGATAGTCACGGTCAGCTTCCCAATAAGAAATAAGAGAAATCTGAAATAATAATTTATAGTGCCTGTGCCATTTGATTAAGTAGATTGGATTTGGCTGCCAGGACACACTTTTTCATTTTTTTTTAATGTATAATTTGGCCGGGTAAAAATTGCTTGGCAAGTTCATCCCATCACATGCAATCATATACCCTAGAAAGAGTCATACTTGATTTAATTGATGATTCCGTTTTTAAAAAGGCAAAATAAAAAAATTTGGTTAGGGGATGTTTACTTGCAATTAGTTAAAATGTTATTTTTAAAAATATTTTTGTTAACGTGTATATATATATATCTTAAAAAAATAATAAACTGGTAATTTGTGCTAAATCTTAATTCGAATTGGATTAAATTTTAAATATCTATATTTGTTTTTAATCCCATTAAAAGTTAATAATATTAAAATGTAAAGGACTAAAACCTTAAGAGTAGTCCTATAATCTTATAACTTCTTTTATACCCGGAAAAGGATAAAACATTAAATTTTAATCCTTGATGGCTGTGGTGGGTGATGGGGTCCTGCATTATCCTAAAGAAACAGGAAAAAGAGGAGGCCATGGAGGAGATACAGTTTGATGAGTGGAGTTCTGGATGCAAATACTTAAAACTGTCAATGGATCTGATAATAGTTCAAAATGCAAGAAACATTAGGGATCACTTGGGGAAGTTAATTGAAGTAGAAGATCCAGTGCTGGGGATGGTTTTGGAAGAGGTTTTCTAAGGTTGGGAGTTGGATTAAAGGTTGACAAACCGTTGGTGGATGGATTTTGGATTCCAAGACAGGGAATGGGGAACTATAGGCCGAAATAAGATATGAGGAACTCCCTAATCTATGCTTTACATGTGGCCGCCAGGGACATATGCTAAAAGTTCGTGGGTAGGCGGTAAGGAGGGATGCAATGTATAAGCAAAGAGCACAGTTTGGAGCTCATCTAAGAAGAAATTAGGAAAAAAAAATTATAGCTGAAAAGGGTACTAGGGAAGAAGAAATGGAGGAACGAGAGAATATAGGTAAAAAAGGAAGACTATAATTGATATACGGAATGGAAAAAGTGATGAAAAGAAAAGAGAAATGCATAACAAAGTAAAATAAGAACAAAAGAGACGACAAGGAAGAATAAAAAAGGCAAGGAGGGCAAGAAGTAAACAAATGATGAGTTCGGAACAACTAAACGTGACAGAGGTCCCAACTAGGTATTATAAAGAAGAAGGAGAGAGAAGATTAAAGGAAATAACTGAAGAAGTGAAAGGAAAGGGCAGTTGTGGCTGGCCTAAAACAACCATAAGGGGCCATGAGAGCATTATATTGGAATGGTCAAGAATTGGGATCGACCTTGATAGTTTAAGCTCTAAAAGAGATGAAAAAGAAATATGATCCAGATGTGGTTTCTTTGATGGGAACAAAGGATAAAGAAGAGGTGTTTGAAAAAATTAGAATGCGTTTGAAATTATAAGGAACATTGGTATGTACAGCCTGAAGGTCTTAGTGGGGGAATGGCTCTATGGTGGAAAGGAAGCGTGAAGATCCAGATCTTTTCTAATTCTAAGAATGTGATTGACATATAGGCTGAGGAGAAGGAGGTTGGGAATGTAGGCAGAATATGCTAGGTGTATAGGGCTCTCACATATGAGGAAAGAAAAGGGGTTTGGAAGTATATAGAGATACAGCAGAATACACAGAAGGGCCATGGATGGGTGTTAGGGACTTCAATGACATTTTGGAAGCCCATGAAAAGGAAGGAGGGAGACCAAAGGAATGAAAGAAGACGGATACTTTTAGGGAAATGATTAAAAATAGTAGATTAAATGACGCTATGCATAGAGGGTAGAAATAGACTTGGGTTGATACGAGGGAGGAAGAGCTAATGGAGGAAAGATTGGATAGAGCTCTAATTAATATGAATGGCAATCCATTTTTCCAAACATGCAAGTGTTGAACCTCCTAGCTACAGGATTAGATCACTGCTCAATTGTTCTGGATACTAAATTCAAAAATGGGAAAAAATCAAGGAGGTTCAAATTTGAAGCAAACTGGATTTCCTATGAAACATTTGAAATGATAGTAAAAGATGGGTGGAAAAAGGGAGTTTAAGCGGTCAAATTTTAAGCATCTAGTGATAAAACTAAAATTCTGTAAGGGGGCTATGGTGAGGAGAAAGCAGAAAAAAATAATAAGGATATAGGATGAGAATATAATTGGTGTGGCAGAGAAAATCAAACAATGGAAGCTTTTTTTGAAGTTTTATGGAGAACTATTTGAGTGTAAAGGGAGGACAGATTTCTGAGATATGCTTGAGCTAGACCTTATCGATAGATGAAGAAAAAAAATGAGGAGCTGACAAAAGAGGTGACACGAGGAAATAAGGTCAGCATTTTTCCAGTTGCGGGCATGTAAGGCATCGGGGCTAGATGGTTTTAGTGGGATATTTTACCAAAGCATTTGGCACATTACTAAGAATGAGGTGAGCGAGGAAGTTACGATATGACACATGTTGTTGTGCTCATACCAAAAGTGAAAAGTCCCACTAAAATCTATTAGTTCAGGCCAATTAGCGTATGCAATTCTGTTCATAAGGTGATAATAAATATCATAGTAAATAGGATAAAGCCATTGTTAGGGGAGATGACAACAGAATATTGAGGTGCTTTTTTGGTAAGGAGACAGATACATGATAGTATAATAGTAGCACGTGAATCTTTCCATCATATAAAGTTAAGAAAGAAATTGAAAATGTACGAGTTAGCACTCACATTGGATATGAACAAGGCATAAGATTTGTGGAGTGGGATTTTCTAGAGGTTATTCTAATCAAAAAAGGGTTTCAAACTCTTTAGGTGAGTAGATTCCACACCTTTAGAAGTTTTAGACTAGGTGACCATCTTTCTCCTTGCATATATATATATATATATTGTTTGTCATAGATGTTTTGTCTAGAATAGTGCAGAAAGGAATTCAGGAAAATTACATAATAGTAGTCAAACTAGGAATAAATTGCCATGTTCTATCACACTTATTGTTTGCAAATGATTCAATATTTTTTATTAAAGCTAACACCGTTAATTCAAGAGGTTAATGAAATACGTAAATGATTATTATCAAGCATTTGGTCAGAAAGTAATATAAAAAAATCGAGTGCCATTTTCAGTCAAAACATGGCGAATCAAATGTAAAAAGAGATTTATGATGCAATACACATCAAAGTAGCAGAAAATCTAAGAACCTATCTAGGTATTCCTTCTTTTTGGGTAATAAGAAGACAAAAGCATTTAGATTTGCAAAAGAAAAGGTACTGGCAAAGATAAGTAATTGGAGCAATAGAGCTTGTCTTATGGGGTTAGAGAGATATTGATTAAGGCTATAGCTTATGCTACACCAACATACACCATGGCATGTTTCAAGTTTTCAAAGAAAATACGTGGAAAAATTAATTCAGCAATTGCAAAATTTTGGTAAGGGTAAAAGAAAGAGGAAAGAAAAGTGCATTGGAAGAGTTGGATTCAAATGTCGCAAGCAAAATGCTTACAAGGAATTGGCTTAAGAAACTTCTAATTTTTCTACATAGCAATTTGGGCTAAACAATATCGGAGAATGATACAAACAAGAACATGGCGCACTATCAGTGGGAATACTAAATGTCTTTATTTCCTACAAATGTCAATAATGGAGGCAAATAAAGGATCCAAAGCTTCGTGGGGGTGGATTAGTTTGTTGGAAGGAAAGGATTGTTTGAAGGGAAATATAATATGACAAGGAAGACAATTGAAGACATACTAATTTGCCAAAATGGGGGAAGGGATGAATTGATTTGGCAATATGCAGAAAATGGATAATATATGGTGAAATCTAGGTATTAATCACTCAAGGCAAGAAATGGAATGAGAAATGATCCATTATTTTCACGCTTAGTGGAAAAACAAGTTTTGGAAAGCTTTTGAAGGGTTGTGGACATTGAGGAAAATAATGTGGGACTTTGTTCTAGTGCACTACTAGTAGGGTATAATTTGTAGAAAAGGAAGATAGTGGAAAACCTAATTTTTGGAATATGTGGAGATGTGGAGATTTTTGAATACATGGTTGTACAATGTGAATGGACGAGAATAATATGGTATGATGTCTATATGGGGTTAAAAGTGGATAAAGGATCAATGAGTTCCTTTGATAGATGGATAATGGATATGTTTAAGGAGATAAAAGGCAATGAATCAATTATCAAGGAAATAAGGAGTTTGGCGGCTTATAATTGTTGGGCAATATTGAAAGAGCAATGTAATATGGTTGCTGGACGCAGACAAATAAATATTACATAAGTCATATTAAGGACAAAAGAAAAAAGGCTGCACTAAAAAGTATGAGATTCACAGCAAAAACGAATAAGTGTAGCTGTAAGAGGAATTATGGAGGAGGATGACAGAGGAAAATGGAGGTCGCCAAATAATTGATGGATAAAAGTTAACACTGATTCCGTGTTTAACCAACATAAAGGAAAGGCGCGCATTGGTATAGTGATAAGGGGTTTAGATGGAGAGATGTTAAAGGAAATTAGGAAAAAACAAAAGGCTGACTTAGCCCTTCTTGCTGAAGCCAGTAAAATTGGATGCTAAGGATGTAATAAGAAATGAGTATAAGAAGGTTGAGTTTGACATGGATTCAAAATAGTAATGGAGGAGATAATGTGGATGCGTAATGTTAAGAGATGAAGGCTAAACCCTATTTGTAGTGATATTAATAGGTTGCTAAATTTCGTTTCGGAAAAAAGAGTGAGATGGATAAGAGGAATTGCTAATGAAGTAGCAAATTGGGTAGCTGCCCAAGTGAACAAAGGGATGTGGAAAACTATGGTGAACTGAAACCATCCTCATGGGAGAATATCTTAAATAAGGATGGATTACCAACCTATCAATGAAATTGTTGTATGAGGATAACATTAAGAGCTATCATTTCTTATGATCTATTGACGTTTTGTCTTGTTTTTATCCTAACTGTGTAGACTTAACTGATATTAGTGAAATACAAAATATAAATTTTATAGACACTTAATTTTATCCGAATTTTTAGAATCAATTTTCTTGAAAGTAATAACCAACAAAAAATGCCATGATATTTTAGTTTTTACTATAAACAAAAATTAGCCCAATTACGTAAAATTAATGAAATTTTGGGCCAAATATGGTCTTAACACATTTAGGCCTTACTTTTCAATTTCACAAAAGGTGGCCTAAATTAAGAGATGATGATAGGAAATTGGGACATCTAAAGGATTAATTCAAAATCAATAGGGTAAAAATGTGTACAAAATATGGCATTATTGTTAATATGAGAAGAAGAGTACATAAGCTAGCAATGAGGTGCTTACTTGGTCCTAAATTAATGGGTATGTTGTTAAAGAAAATTTAAAAATCCAACATAAAGGACACAAGGGACCATTAAGGGATATTTTTGCACAAAAGTGCATTAAAAAAGATGAGATAAGGTCTATTTTCTCTTTTAAAATGTCATGCCAAATGCTTTAAAGAAGTAGATAGGTTGCATTAATCCCACATCGGATAGGAAAGGGAAGGTCTTTGGACATATAAACAAATGTGTTGCATATCTCATTAGGTATGTGTTTTGGGAAGAGGGTATTGACTCTGTGACAAGAGGTATCAAAGCCAACCCTTGACTATTTAATTTCACGCTAAGCAGCCCAATGGCTGGGGTAGGGAGGGTGGATCAATCATGACTCCACACCGAACACCTTAGGAGTGAGGTAGGCAACAATGGTGGAGAAACCTGTGACAAAGGCATTACGAGATTGGTTAGGGAGAATGTCATATCGAGCGCTCTAAAAAAGTAGGCAGGGTGCATTAATCCCACATTATATACGAAAAGGAAGGTGGTTCGGCATATAAGTAGGTTTACTGCACATCTCATCAGACATGTCTTTTGAGAAGAGGGTAATGGCCCCGTGACAAGAAAGAAATTTGTGATTGATAAAAATAGAGTTTGTGATTGATAAAAATAGAAAACTCTATCTTTATATTAAAGGCACTAAACATTCAATTCATCTTTGTTATTCATTCTTTGAAAAAAAAAGAAAATTCTTTTAGAAAACTTTTAAAAAAAGGGAAAAGAAATGGAAAGCTTGCATCTTTAGAAGCTTGTTGGTTCATGAAATGATGATTCTTGATGTTTATGGCATGAAATATGTTTAGGCTAAGCATGATTTTAGGTTCTAACTTTCTTGTCCATTTATGCATCCTTTGATGGTTTGAATATATTTCAATGAGCTTACTACATGGTTCATGAAATAAGCATGAGACATTATAGCACGATGTTTGGTTATTCTTTTTGTTATGTGATGATTATGTTTTTATTTGTTATTTGCATGTTTTAATTCACTACATATTTGATAAAATGTTTGATTGCTTGACTAAAAAAATGATTATTAAAAATCCCTTAAGATAGTTCATAGTTGGTTTAAATGATAAGCTAACTTTGGCTTATTGTTTTACCATCATTCTTCTCATAAATTTAGGGCATATTAAACTTAAAATGCTTAGATTAGTTGCTAGTTTGAGGGCATATTAATTGGATTTAAATCACTTTTAAATTAATTTTGAGTTTTAAATACGAAAAGTCTTGTACTGAGCTTTTGTGAGATTCGAATTGCATCTATTATGTGGCAGTCAGGTACAAATGGATTGGATTCAAAATAAGCCATTGTCTAGGGTCGTAAAGGAGACATACGAATGTCCCTTTGCTTAGGAAAAACACACTAAGCAACGATTTAATAAAAATTAATGAAATGCTATTCACATGCTAATTTCCAAATATTTAGCCTTTTTTTATCTAAGGTTTCGACATGCCTTGAGACATCATTCATAGTTCATTCATTGCCACTTTAAAACTATATATCTAGACATTTAAATATTCAAAGAATCGACTCCAAAAGTTTGGCATAGGGATGCTATATACGACTGTAAAGCCTAGAGACCATTCTCCATTGTATTGGTCATAATCACATCTTGATGGGTTTGATTTGAATAATATTCTTTATTTCATGGGAATTTGATAAATTGCCATAAGCTCTAGTCTTAAAGCTTCGAAGTAAGCTTTTTAATGGTGTTTAAGGTTTAAGATTTAAGGATTAAAGTTTAGGGTTTAAGGTTTGAGATTCAGGGTTTAAGGTTTAGGTTTAAGGTTTAAGATTTAGAGTTTAAGGTTTAAGGATTAGGATTGGGTTTAGGGTTTAAGGTTGAGGTTTATGATTTTAAGGTTTAAGGTTTAGGGTTTTAGGTTTAAGATTTAAGGTTTAGAATTTGGTTTAAGGTTAAAGTTTAGGGTTTAAGGTTTAGAATTTGGTTTAAAGTTAGGGTTTAGGGTTTAAGGTTTAAAGTTATGGTTTAAAGGTTTAAGATTTAGGGTTTAAGGTTTAAAGTTTAGGATTTAGGGTGGGG
>JBBYHM010000019.1:5993898-6014596 GCA_038381775.1 Adansonia rubrostipa
GGAAATCAGGAACTTTATACAAATAAAAACCTTTCACATTCTACCAGGTACTCCAATAGGATGTGAAAAACATTTTTGAGAACATTTATGTCCCTTTGGTTCTCCGTTGGGGTATAAAAGGGAATAATAAAAACTTTCGTGTCCCATTGGTTTTCTTGTGAGGGTGCGTAAGATATTTTAATCTTTTTTTAAATGCAAAACCTCGATTTTCTCTCATGGGATAATAAAATCTTATTTTAACAATATGAAAATTGTAATTAAATGCCACATATTGAAACCGAATAAAAATTAAAATTCAAGTTAACATGTAATTAATAAGGTACCGAGTTTCGAGCATCACGAGAGGGTTGATCCTTACTTGTGATTGTAACCGACTCTTGAACTCTTTTTTATGATCTTTGGTATGATCGCAGCCTTAGAGTTTGTATTCTAGGGTTTCGTAACCCTCGAAATACAAACTCCAATATGTGACCAATCTCACCTAACCCAAATAGATTGGTGGTGACTCTAAATAAATAGTCATTTCATATGACTATTAAAGGTTAAGTTGAGTGAGTGATTCATCTCGACCATCCAGTCCCCAACAATAAGAAGATGTCAATAATGATATGGCTAATAAAAATAAGAGAATATAAAATGGCAATAAATTTAATAAGTATAGGAGCGAAGGCCATTTAAGTCAAGCTTGGTTATGATTCGTATCTAGACCACGTTGCGACATCAATACCTTGGCCATTTTGTCATCCATGTTCAAAGTTATCAAGAATCGAATGTTGCTCCCATTTAGATGAGCATTTTTTAACTCTAGCACATTGTCAGAATGTCAAAGAAGAGAAAAATGACCTACTATGGTATCATTACATCTTTTAGTAGTCAAGGATCAATGGTACCCCAAATTTGCTACCAAAACTAAGAAAAGAACCATCCGAAGAATAGCTACAAGCTTCGTATTGGATGGTAGAATTTTATACTAAAAAGGTCAGGATCAGATATTGCTTTGGTGCATGCATGCCTATAAACCCAAAAGAATTTTTGAAGAAGTCAATGAAGAAATATGTGGTACGCATACCAATGGACACCGAATGGCAAAACGAGTCATGCAATTAGGATATCATTGGTGGTCTCTGAAGAAGGTTTGCATTGACTATGCTCAAAAGTGCCATAAATGCCAAATCTAAATAGGCAAAGTCCATGGTCCCCCATCACCTTTGCATTTCATGATAGTCCCGTGGCCTTTTCTATATGGGGCATGGATATGATCAGACCAATCAACCCTACGGCTTATAATGGGCACTGTTTCATTTTAGTCACTATTGATTTTTTCACCAAGTGGGTAGAAATGGCTTCTTATGCCAATGTCACCAAATCCATTGTGTGCAAATTTGTGAAACGAGACATTATCTGCAAATATGGTCTTCTTGAACAAATCATCACAAACAATGCTTGCAAATTGAAAAATAAGATGATGCAAGCAGCCTGTTCTAAATTTAAAATTCAACATCATAACTCAATGCCCTACCATCCAAAGATGAATATGGCAGTTAAAGCAGCCAACAAGAATATTAAGAAAATTGTAGAAAAATGGCTAAAATGTATAAAGATTGGCATAAAAAGTTGCCTTTTGCACTACACGTCTGTCATAAGCAATTTGAATTTTTACGGGTGCTACCTATTTTATTTGGTTTATTGCATGTTGTTTTACCTATCGAGGTAGAAATCCCTTCACTCAGAGTCTGGATGGAATCAAAATTTGAAAAAGCTGAATAGGTCAAGAACCGATATGAACATCTCAATCTCATCAAGGAGAAAAGAATAAAAGTCTTTCATCATAGGCATATGTATCAAAAAAGCATGTGAGAGCCCATAACAAAAAAGTTCATCCTCATCAGTTCTTAAAGGTGACCTAGTACTCAGATAGATTCTCTTAATTTATAAAGATGCTCAAGGAAAATATAGTCCAAATTAGAAAAGGCCATACATGATAAAAAGCATATTTTTTCAAGGAGGCTTAATCTTAACTGAGATGGACGGCAGCAATTTTCCTAATTTTGTCAATTATAACATCATCAAGGAATACTATGCCTCAAAGTATTCTAAAATGAGAAACCAAAGGGGCATCCTATCCTTCTTTTTCTTCAAAGAGAAAAAGAGCATTTAGGAAAACAAACCTGCTTAGATTGAGATTCCAAAAACTAGGCATAAGTGACAAAACTCTTCATAAAATTTGACCCAATCCTAATCCACCCTTCTTTTCCCAAAAACTAAATCATAACCTGACCCACATCTTCTATGTTGATCTGCCCTATTGAATCTCACTCTAACTCACGTCTAAAAAAAAGTGTCTACCTAACCTTGCAGCAACCATCCCACTAGTTGGCAATCTGAAGAATCTCCTCATAAGTCAACAATACCAAAAAGATTGACTGCTTGAAAAAGATCTTTGAAAGCACTTAATAGACAATTCATGTCATTAGCATCAAGGGCTCAACAGCCAAAAAACTATCTTTATTTTTTTTGTATCTTAAAATCTTTCATGGTCTAAAAATTTGTCATAACTTGTACCCTCTTTCTTTAAATGAAATATAATTTCTTGATTTCGCACAAAGTCTCTCTATAACTCATGTATCTCATGTTGCATCATGTTTATCATTTAATTGATAATGCTCGACAAATGAACAGAACTGATAACAAGATTTCCTAGCATTACTTTGAGAGATGAAACTTCATAGGGATTTTTGCTTCATGTGTAATGATCAAATTTCCCAGCCCAAAGGTAAGAGGCAAAAATCTTTCTCCATTTGTCATAAAAAACAACCAAAATTTACATTAGTCCACCTTAACCACCAGAGACACCATCTGAATCAAAATTGACAAGATAAATCCTCCATATTTGCAATAAACTTAACTCAACAAAAAGTCCTTGAACATGAGCTATTCAAGCTCATGACTTTTCCTTTACAATCACAAGCCATTCATACCTTCTGAAGACAACCTTAACATTCAAAACCTCTAAAAATCTAGAACAAGATTGGTGAATCCTAGGGCAAGAGGTCACCTTATCAAACTCATGGAAGAACAAACTACTAAAAAGGCCAAAACTAATCATCAAATTAGGCTTCATCACCTTTGCATCACTTAAACATGCACTTGCATCCCATGCATAATAAAATAATTAACATATTCCAAGTGTAAACTCCTGTTCACAAAAGTGAAATTAGTAAAAAAAACCTCAAGTACAAATTCTAAATTTTGAAAAGCCCTAAAAGGTGGCAAGTAAGAATCTTTAATCGCACGAGTTAATAAATCGAAAGATCATCCAGGAAAAGTACCTAAACTCATCTTTTAATCTACAAAAAGCTAGATGTCTTTTCTCTTTTCTAGTCCACAAAGAGCTAGATGCCTTTTTTTTTTAGTCCATAAACAGCTGGATGCCTTTTTTTCCTTTTAGTTTACAAAGAGTTGGACACCTTTTCTCTTTAGTCCATAAAGCACTGCACATCTTTTTCCTTTGAGTCCACAAAGAGTTGGATAATCTTTTTTTTCCTTTTAGTCCACAAAGAACTGGATGCCTTTTTCCTTTTAGTCCACAAAGAGCTGGATGTCTTTTTCTTGTTAGTCCACAAAGATCTGGATGCCATTTTTGGTTTACACCACAAAGACCTGGACATTTTTTTCCTATTTAGTCCATAAAGACTGGATGCTCATTTTTTCTTTTAATATACAAAAAGCTTGATGCTCTTTTTTCATTTAGCTCATGAAGAGCTGGACATCTTTTTTCTCGTTTAGTTCATAAAGACCTGGGTGCTTTTGTTTCCTTTTAGTCCATAAAAAGCAGGACACTTTTTTTCCTTTTTGTCCATAAAGAGCTAGATGTATTTTTCCTTTAGTCTTTAAAGAGCTAGATGTCTTTTTTTTTTTTTTTAGTCCACAAAGAGCTGAATGGCTTTTTCCTTTAGTCTATAAAAAGCTAGATGTCAGTCGAGTCTATCCATAAAAAGCTAACCAATCAAGTATGTTTGCAAAGAACTAGGTACAACTGAGTCTATCCATAAAGAGCCAGGCACCAAACGAACGTGTCCACAAAGAGCTAGGCACCAATCCAGTCCGCCCACAAAGTGCTAAGCACCTATCTAATTAAAGTCCACATTAATTGGTGCCTATCATAGGGGATCAAACCTTAAGAAAGAATCTAAAAGCCTAATATGGAGGTTAAATCTTACAAACACCTATTTAGATTTTTATCAAAATTGTTGTCAATATATTATGATCATCATCGCAAAACATTATTTTTGTAGCCATTTAAGAAACATCATCCTACCCCAAATAAACATTTATCTTTACCCTATTTTTGATACTTAGTAATAGCCAAAGAGGGGCAACTGTAGACACCCTATTTTGTCTAAACCATTATCTAAGGCATCGGAGATCATTATTCTGGGCATCTGTGGAGTCATTCAAATGAGTAGGAGTCAGTTTCCCATTATTCTCCAACTAAGGTGAAGCATTCATAGAGCCTAAGGTACACAGAAGTCACATTAGTAGACATTGATACCAAGTTTTCACATTGCTAAAAATTTAAATTTTCACATACAATATCAATACAAAAGGGTTTGGTATCAATATCTAAGGTGTGGTATAAATGTTGAAGATGTTTATGTAGATACAGGCCTTGGTAGTAGCTAAAATCATGATTTTTGTCCAAATATATCAATATGCAAGCAAAAGTATCGATATCGGCCTTTATAGTATCGACATAGCCCTTTGTAGTATCGATATGGGTCTCCAGGTCTCAAGATTGGAAATATTTTTATTTTTGGTATCGATATCAACTTTATTGTATCAATACTTGTGGGCAAAATTTCCCTTTTGTATCGATTCAAAATGTTTTGTATCGATACACTAAGATGTTTTTGCCCAGTTCGAGCTATTTTTTAGCTTTTGCACTATTAATCTAAAATCCTACTTAAACATGTTTTTTGCACCAAAAATTATCAAAATTCATACCAGGCCTCAGCTTTGGACTTGTGATTGGATTTTAACAAATTTTTTAGGCCCAAATAGCTATGACAAAGGGCCTTTTATGACATTATGCAAATTGCTAAAAGGTAAGGTTGACTCTTCTTAATGCTTAGCTGCATAAGGTAGCCTTGATCCATTGTTTTTGCTAAAAACCAATAAGTTTGCATGGCTGCTAAGCATAGTACCTTCTCTTTGAAAGAAGTACATGCAGAAAAACCCTATAATACCTTTTTTTTTGCATTTTCATCTTCATATTTACATAGCTATATATGCTAACTTTGGCTCAATTGAGAAAATATATAAAACAAAGATAGTAGAGAAATATTACACATTACACATACATTCTCAGAAAAAAACACTTACTCTCATACATTCGCTCAATATTCCTTAGCCATAAAAAAACCAAAAAACCTTATCCATCCTATAGCTGCTTAAAACCACCACTAAAAACCCTTCCAAAACCCTCCATTCCACTCAACATTCCTCTCAAACCTCCCTTCCATCAACACCATAACTAAAAAAACTTTTCTTTTCATCACTTTTTTACTAATTAACATCCAAAGAAAGAATGAGGTAAGTTCAAAGTTATTGCTTGAAGAAAAAGGTTAAAGCTTTGAAACTTTTGGTTTATTTGCTCCCTTGCCCTATTAATTTTCTTATGTTTTAGCTTTTACATCATCCTAATGACCTTTTTTTTTCTGTTACCATGACCCTTCTAAGATTCTCATGCATTATTGTGGCCTTGTTATGGTAGTCTTAGGATTTTGATGATCCTTGATGCTTTGATGTTGCTTGGATGGTCAAACATGCCATGTTTTATTTTTACTGTCACAATAGTCCCAGTTCATGCATATTTTGTCATGTTTCATCCACCTTCACATGTTCAAATCATACTTGAATGTTCATCCTAATATATCTTGAGCATATTCATGCATTTCTTTTTGGTAGGTTTCATAAAACAAAAATGTCATCTTAAAAATTCTAGCATGTTTCTCTTTATTTAAACATTTTCATATCATTTTTCATAGCATGATTATTGATGTCACTTATGAAGTTAATATATCCATGCATTCTTTCTACTCATTTTTTTGCATTTTGCCACTTTTTCTTGCCAAAATGTCATTTTCTGTTTAAATGTGTCATCTATGCACATCTTCCTGTTTGTCATATTTTATTCTTCACATGTTCATCAAAATGTTTGTTGGTTGACTGCAAAAATCTAATTTTTATCTAATTTTTTAAAAAGAAAAACCCTGAATTAAATTCATATTACCTCTAATAAATGGAGAATAACATGAATTTAATGTTTCCACAAAATTGGCCCTTTATTCTTAGGGATAAATCAAACTTTACAAGATTCATGATTAGCTCAAAAATGCTTTTTTTTAAGAAAATTGACTCCTTTATTTGTTAAAAAATATTATACCGTGATCTTAAGTTTAATACCCTTGTTTGTGGCATTGTCAACGAGTTGTTTCATTGTCTCAAACAACTTCAGGATTGTGGAATGAACTCGTGATGCCCATGTCACCCTTTCCTCTATGTCATGAATGTTTGAATATTCTTGGCTCGAATTTAGTCCTAAGAGACCCAAAAATATATTTAAAAAATCCCTTTTTTTTGCTCTGACTGTATTGTGCCCACCATTTAAAAAATTATTTTTGAGATCAAATGTATTTTTCTAGAATTTTTTTATATTCTTCTTGAAAGAACATCGAGTTATCTTTCTAAGGATGTCTCATTCGCTATCTAAAACCATTGAAACTAGCAAGTTGCATTCTATCAGGGTTGTTTCAACCCACCTGGTATTTTTTTGAATTTTTTTAAATATTTTTCTTTCAAAATTTTTGAAATTCCCTTTCTAGAAAAATTTGTTTCCAATTTAACAATACCAAATAAGTTCAAGATGATTTTCCAAAGTCCATTATGCCATTTCCACTGTACATGCTGCCAGTATCAAAACAAGCCTAATTTCAAAAGTTAAGTCCACCTAAAAAGCGATTTTCTAGGATTTTTAGGATATTTTTACATTAAACCTTATCAAGTCACCTTCCCAATGGCACCTCACCTAGCTTCTAGCACCTCTGAATTTACCAAGAATAAATCTGAAAGAAAAGATAATGTGATGCTATCCCCTATTTTCAACATTAATCAAAATTAATTGATTTTTTTGAATTCCCACTCTGAGGCTTTCGAATGTCTCTAAGCATTCCTAAACCACTTTATCAAGACATTCAAACATCTCAATTTGTATCTGATTGACTTTACATGGAGTCATGTAGTACAACATAAACCTTCCAAACTTAGATCAAGGCTAAAACGAAAAAATTATTTTATCCATTCTCGATTTCTATTTTCGAAATACCTTTTTCACCCAAAATTTTATTTTTGTCCATAAATATCAAAATTTTCATCAATAGGGATACTTCAACCCAATCTCTCAAAAAGGATACTCCAACCTTAATCTTCATTCAAAACTTAAAATTTCTCTCTCCTAGACCTTTGAAAGACTTCTAATCAAAACCCTTTTAAACATATCTAAAATTTTTACCTTTGGGAATACTCTAACCCTGCTTCTTTAAGGGAATACTTTAATTCCTCTTTTTCTTCAAAACTTAAATTTTCTCTCTGCCAAACTTTTTCAGAACTTTTAATCAAAACCATTTTAAACATATCTAAAATTTTCACCGTTGGGTATACTCTAAACCCACTTTTATTCAAAACTTAAATTTTTCTCTCTCAGACCTTTTAGAGACTTCTAACCAAAAGCTCTTTAAATACGTCTAAAATTCTCATGGTTGTGGATACTCCAATGCCATGTTTCAAGGGGATACTCTAACCTCATTTTTCACTCAAAAACTTAAATTTCTTTCTCCTAAACATCCCTAGGCCTTTTAATCTGAACCTTCTTTTGAAAATATTCAAAATCATCACCATTAGGGATACTCCAACCTTGTCTTCCAAGGGGATATTCCAATCCTGCTTTTCAAATCTCACTCGAAATTCAAATTCTCTCTCCCAAACATATCCAGGTTTACTAGTCCATACCTCCTTCTATCCCTTAATTTACTGTCGAATCTAAATGCATCTCAAAATTGTCATTCTATTTATTCCTTAATAATCATAGACAATTATGAGATACATCCTAATCGTCCCTTCTTTATAATTTTTTATGTGTTTATTTTTATGTAACATTATTATATTCTTTTTTGTCTTACTAACACGTGTCCCTTTATAATATCCATTGTGCATTCATATTTAAAGATTGTTTTCAAATTTTACAAGGCAATGTTTTACGTTAGTATCTCTCCAGTGCATGACATAGATTATCCAACATTTTAAATTTAATTTAAAAATTATTTTCATAAAAAATCCCAATTGCCCTACACCTTTGGGGTGCATAAGTGATCTACAATTTTTAAAAAAATTCATGCATTAAAAGGGGATTATTTTGAAATAATGATGAAATGGAACCAATTAAATGGAAACTAAAGTGAGACATGGTTAGCAGGTACCAATTTTGGGTGTTGTAATCATTCCCCACATGTAACCAGCTCTTGAATCCAATCAATGAATCTTTGGACCTAACAAACATTGAAATCGATATTTTGAGTTTTGTAACTTAAAATATTATTTTCAATAGGCATTCAATCATGCTTAGCCTAAATTAGTCGATGGTAACTCTAAATTTATGGCCACTTCACGGTAGCCTTTTGAGAGTTGTTGGATGAGTGATTCACCCGATGATTTTTCTTCCCTTCATATTATGCCTAATTCAAATCCCGAGA
This sequence comes from Adansonia rubrostipa, assembly GCA_038381775.1. Classification (NCBI taxonomy): domain Eukaryota; kingdom Viridiplantae; phylum Streptophyta; class Magnoliopsida; order Malvales; family Malvaceae; genus Adansonia; species Adansonia rubrostipa. The sequence goes on from JBBYHM010000019.1 coordinate 6,002,706, forward strand.
AAAGATAACCCAAAAGCTCCAACCAACATACCCGCACTATATATATATATATATAAAGTCATGCTTGCTCTCTTTGAATTGTAAAAAAGGGTATGCAGCAATACAATGCATAGAAAAGACACCCCAAAAGCTTTGAGAACATTGCTGATAATGTTGAGCAGAACAAATTTTTTAATCTTGTGGCTCAACTTTTAGCATTCCCTTGCTATGATTTCAGCGAGAAAAGGTTCTTAAGAATAAGCTTTAAGGCTATTATATCAATGGAGGGGTATTTTGTAAGGAATAGTGATAGTTTTGAAGGGTTTAGGGTGGTTTTTGGAGGGGCTAAGGGAAAGCTATGGGAATGAATATTTTCTCTTTATGAGGGCTAATGTAAATGTGTGCTCATTTTTATTGGCTGAGCTAATAACATTTCTTATATAGAATTCAATCTTAACCATTAAAAACATAGTAAATTTAGGGTATTTAAAATATTTAAAGTGTACAAGAAGGTGAGTCATTTACCAACAAGCAACCTTTCAACATTTAATTGGTTGGGGTATAGCTCTGATAGTAGTAACAAACCATGCATGATCTAATATGGTGAATAAGGTCAAGCTTGCCCTTCATTAACCCATGTTATAGCATGAAATGCCTTGTAAAAAGCTTAATGGACAATTTAAAAATGTTGTAACCCAATATTTAAAGCCCAAAAATGTAGTCCATATGATTTTTAGGAAGTTATATTTAATATTGAATGATTTTTAGTGCCAAAGTTGTAGCCAAATTTGTGTTTTAATGTAATGGGTCCAACAGGTGAAAAATGCCATGAACTAGGCAAAATATATAGGTTGTATCGATACATAGCAAGATGTATCAATAAAATGACTTGTGTATGAATACATTTTGCCTAAAAATCAAATTTTAGCTATGACATAACCCTTATTGATACATTTAGCTCACATATTGATACATTGACTCATGTATTGATACATTCCCCTCTTGCATTGATACAAACAGTGAAATTTTGAATCTTGGTGACATAGAGGTCTCGTATCAACACATATAAGCAATTTATCGATAAAAGCATGCAAAAATATAAATTTTCTTACCTTTCGCTCTCTGAACACCCTATTTTAGCAAAGAATTATGGTTATCGAGATTACTTGAACGACCCTAATAACACCTCGAATGGTGACCTTCGATGCCTTGAAAATAGACCCAGACAAAATAAAAGTGTCTACAACATAGACAAAAAGCAAATTTGGGCTCAAGATGTTTTGTTTTAATAATTTTAAAAAAATGAATATTGTAAAAAATATAATAATACTATTAATAATTTATTATTAATTATTTTATACATTATTTTATTTGTATTTTGTTATAGGAGAAATATTTTACACATAATTCTTTTAAATATTTTAGTTTTCTATGTCATAGTATATTATAATATAAATATAATCAAATAACATGGCTCGTATATGTAAATGCGTCAAAATTTGCATAAACGAATTATTAACATGTCAAAATTTATTTAAATATATAATGTCTTTAATACGACACAAAATTAAAAATTTCACATACAACATGATTATACAATGCAAACACAATTGAAAAATAATTACAATATGATACAAGTACATAAAACAGGTCAATTATTTTAAATATTAATATGATTAATTTGCAGTATATAATATTGTAATCATAAAGTATTTAAAAACTATTTTTAAATAATAAATTAATTTAATATATAAATACATTAAAAATATCATATATTAACAAATTTTTACTTAAAAATATTAATTTAATAATTTACTTTTAAAAATATTAAATGATGTAAAAGCGATTACATTTAACATAAAATAAAAAATTATATAAAACATACTCGAGCCCAAATCGAATCCAAGTAAGTCCGAACTCAAATAAGCCTGAACCTAAATGAGCTCAAACCCGAATGAACCATAACTGAAAAAATTTCAAACTCAAAAGAACCTAAATCGAATCCATCCAAAATGGTTAATTGTCATCTCTAGCTAAAAGGATAAAGAAATGACGGTTAGGGTTGCTAACCTATTATAAGCGTTAGGCAATTAAGAAAATTGAATCTTGCGGTTGTTGAAAGGACAAAGCGAAGTTGAGGTTTCGGGGCTATTGACCTTGAAGTAAGGCCTTGGTCCATGAAGTGAATTGACTTGTGGGGTTGTCAAGAAGATAGAGATTGAGGTTCTTGGCTGCTGATGGGCTATTACGAAAATCAACACTTGCCAGGCATTCGACCTTGGAATAGGCCTTGGAACGTTAAAGAAACCAACTATTAAGGTTGCCAAATGAGAAAAGAAGTTGATGCCCTATGGACATGGTGCCAAAACACTAGATGGAGATGATTTTTTAGGGAGAGAAATGTCTTCGAAACACACTTGACTCAGTAATGTTAGACCCGTGGTGGGAAGACATTAAGTAGATTTTTTATTAACTGTTACTATTTATTAAGATTCAAGTGTGAGTATCTAATATAAAAATCTACCACATGAGTATGTTTAATCTTTTTTTTATTTGTCCATGTATTTAAGGAATATTTAAAGGGTAATATTTTCATACCAATATTTAAAAATATATTAAAATATAGGTGTAAGATTCAAGTATGAGTATCTGATATAGAAATCTATCACATTAGTACGTTTAATCTTTTTTTTTTATTTGTCCATGTATTTAGAGAATATTTGAAGGGTAATATTTTCATATCAATATTTAAAAATATATTAAAATATAGGTGTAAGATTCAAGTGTGAGTATTCGATATAGAAATCTATCACGAGTATGTTTAATTTTTTTTATTTGTCCATGTATTTAGAGAATATATGAAGGGTAACATTTTCATATCAATATTTAAAAATATATTAAAATAGAGGCGTCAGATATAAATGCTTTATAAAAAATAATTCTTTCATGATGGGAAAATATTAAATGGAATCAAATCAATAAGTAAAACATTTAAAATAAATGATGTCTTCCCATGTGGAAGAAGTTTGAAGACGGTTTTGAGTTTGTTTTTAAAAATAGAATTTTTCAAAATATATATTTTTTTAAACAAGTGAATATCTAAGCTTTGATGAACTTTTTTGAAGGGAGAAATTGAAAAATATATTGACTGAAAGGGACGCTTTTGTGAAAGCGAAAAATTAAATATATCCTTTAATCTTAGAAGTTTCAAAAAATCGGTTTGGTTGTTTCAGAAAAGCTAATGCTAATCAAAGAGGTATTGGTTCGATCTACACTAGATTGTGCCGATTGCCAAGGTGCTATTCCCATTGACAGCGACGCTACTTGATTGCTGATCGAGGTTTTAAAAAAAATAGAAAAACCCTTTTAGATTTTAAAATAAAAAATCCAAAATTTTCTAAAATATTAAAAAGCACATAAAAAAATACAAAAAGTAAAAATTCAATAACTTTTTGAATTCAAAATAGAACTTCTAAAAATCTGAAAACTTTTTGCAAAATTAAAATTTTAAAATTTTTTTAAAATAAATCTAAAATTAAAAAAAAAATTTAAAAATTTATTTTTGTATTAAATTTTTTTAGAAAACAAATCAAAATTTGGCATTAAACCTACGAAGCAACATGGAAGGTTTTTTATGTTTTATTTTTTCCTTCACCTTCTTCGACCACCATTGCTTCATCGTCAGCAACGCTTTTCTTCCGGAAAAATTTAGTGCCCGTTGTCATGTCCACGCCATGTCCGATTAAAAATTTTTAACTTTATACATGTATATATATATATATATATATTTTTTTTTTTGCCATATCCTACCAAGTCCAGCACGTACTCCGGCACAAAAGCGTGCCGCACTAAACATTTACACAACACCGACACGCAGGGGGGTCAGCCGTGTCCGTGCTTCCCACCATTTGACAATACAAACAACGAATAGAAGGACAAGCATATGGCAACCTGATACGATCCATCTCTTGATCATGCTATTTAGACTACAAATTTTTTTTTTTTTTTCTTGTAGTACTAAAGAAAGATTACTGCTACAAGGAGCACAGAAGCCAATAACCAGCTATAAGAAGTAAGAGATTAAACCTCCAAAGTTTGCAGCTTTTGGTAAGAAGATTTAGCAGCAGTAGTTGTCAGCCTCAAAAAAGCTTATGAACTTAGCTTGTACATCATTCCACAACTGTATATGTTCAAAGGAAAGGCAGAGCCATCTAATTGCACTAGTGAAGCCAAAGCCTTTTCAGCTTTGATCTCTCACCTCTTCCATCGAGGAAGGCCCTTCTCACAGGGAAGGTTAAACATGGTTAACGTGTCCTGACATGAATAAGCCCATGCATACATAATATTAACAAAAGGGCAATTGAATGTATACGCAAGGCACTTAACTCGACAAGATTGTGGATATAATCAACCGATATCAGCCTCCCCTATCAAACCCCAATGCCGCAACTACTTCTTTCATCAGTTCAGAAACAAAAAAGAATGGCTAGAATTTGACCCCAATTTGTTTTATAACCACATGCTCACATAACTACATAAACCCAATTAACGGCAACAATCTTAAAAAGCATCCTTGCAAATCTCTAACCTTAGCACTTACCGGGAAGTGTAAAGAAAATTTGCACAGATGATACCTTTTCTTCCGTTATGATTCTTGGCTACCAGACTTGATTGCAACATTTTTGGTACTACACTATGAAGTATCTACAATATAAATGTGCAAAAAGATTTGTACAAATTTGTACAAGAGTTACCCCCTTAATAAAACAAATTAACCAAGTAGCAGAGAAGCACATAATCTCACAGCATAAATTTCACTAAGTTCAGCAGTATCAAATTAAGAATCAAAATGGAACACTTTTCACACACACACACACACACATATATATATGCATAAAATGTTACATAATAACAAAAGACACGCCAGATGTCAACTCTGTCCGTTTAAAAATATAACCAGAATACCACATAAATCCTACCAGAAGACATTGATTTGACAAAGTGTTTGTTAATATACTGATAGGAAAAGAAAATGACCCAAATGAAGCAAAACCTGAATGTTTTCTTGAAAGGTACAAGCAAATAGTCTCATACACAGATAAATATGTTAGAAGTTTTGCAGCATTAAGCAAAGAAATGCCAGTACATCAGTCACAAATTTATCTTACATACTAGAAGGTTCTCCTTCACATTTTAAAGAAGTAGAATCAATACAAATATCTAGAGAAAAAAAAATAAAAGAAAGCTGGAAATGATGCCTACTTTCTAAATAATATGAAGGCAGAAAAATAAGAACAAAGCAGATTCATCCTCTCTTTTCCCTGTCAAACTAACAAAATGAAAAAGAAAATTAGGAACAATAATACATTAAAATCTACTAAGCAGCTATCCAGAAGTTGCAAATTTTTCAACAACCAAAATCAAAAGATTCCCAAGCATCATCATTCAGAGAGAATACTTACATCAACATGGGACAGTTAAATTGTTTAAACATCACCAAAACTGTCATTCTTTGCTCCGTTGTTGCCATCAGCCTTGTTCCCAGCTTCTTCACACCTTGACTCATCATTCTCTTCTTCAACAATCTTCTCCCCCACAAACTCAGTGCTTCCAGCTTCATCACCATTGGCCTCAATTTCCTTGTCTCGAACCAATTTCTCCCTCAAAGCTGGACACTTGTCATCCCCTCTCCCTTCATTATTGAGCTTATCTTCTCTTGCACCATCCTCTTCGGCAACAGTCTCATCAATACAAAGATCCATTAGACCTACATTCAGTTGCATTCCACCATTATTATCCTCCTGCATAACAGAATCAACTTCTCTACCATTTGAAGCAGCAAACTCAACCATTTCCACATTATTATGATCAGCAGCACCAGTAATCGCCCTAACATCAGAACCACCACCCTCACTCTCATTATCATAACCATTCTCCACAACCTCCTCATTAACATCCTCCACTACCTTACTCTGCCTCTCTAAAAACTGTAACCTCCTCCTTAAATCTCCCAATTCCCTCTCCATCAAGAACAACCTTTCCTTTAATGTCAAATTCTCTTCTTCTAGTTGAGCTATATGGGTATCTTGATCATCCACTCTATTCTCCAAAACATTGTTATAATCACCTCCATAACTCGGATATATCATCTCAAACCTACTCAGATCATGGTCCAATCTCCTCTCCACTTCCACATGTTCTTCCACATCGCTCTCACTCGATCCCCCACCATTTCCCCCATCATCGTCTTCTTCATCATCATGACCAGCTTCTGGTGATCGAAGGCGAATTAATCCTTTCATCGACCCATAACCATCCACACCCCATTCTTCCTTAGCCATATCACCCAAAACCTCTCTTGACGGTGATAATATTGGCGTTGGAAGCACTGCAGGCGTCACCGGACATGGCGACACCAAAGATGCTATCCCACCCGACTTTTTCGCACGGATTATAAATGAAGTCGTATTCCGCGGCGCGTATGGAGCAAACCGATTGTTGTTGTAGTTACTGAATTTCTTCTTGTTGCCGTAGAATTTCCTGGCTTTTAACCGATTCTGAGATTGGAGCTCGTTAAGAGTTGGAGGTTTGTACCCTTGAGTACCAACACCGGGAACAGCGGGAACTGAGGAAAGGGCAGAAACGGAACCCATGGATAAAGGCTTATTATCGAACTTTCTAGAATCTTTACCTGCGGATAAGTTTTTGCCCTTCCAATTGTTATTACGATTGTAAGAAGGAAATTTCTTGTTTGGGTTAGGGTTTGGGTCCTGAGACTGCCAAGGCTTGTAGCTTCGATTCAACATCATCTGAGGAGGTGGCTGATTCATCATCTGGGGCCCTGAGCTCATCGGCTGCGACTGTGCCGCCGCCAATTGGTTCATCGCCTGCGAGTGAGCCGCCGCTGCCATCAACTGATGAGACTGATTTATCATCTGCGACTGAACAGGAACTTGCACCTGAACCTGGTTCATCATCATTTGCGGTGGCTGATTCATCATCTGAGACTGATCATTCATTTTCTTGCCGATAGAAACCACGAGATCAAAGAAATCTAACAAGAAACCCTAGTTTTTTTCAGTTTTTTAGACTTGAAATTTGTCGCCACTAACAACGAATTATTTGATCCGTTGATTTCTTTTGCTTCTTTTTGTTTTTCAATCTAAAACCAAAAAATTAGATTAATTGCTTACAAATCCTCTTTCCATAATTTCCGCTTCGAATTTCCGAGATCCGGAAACGTCTGATTTCCCGACGGAAGGCTGCGGCCAATGGTTGCTTTTATAGGGAAGGATGGGAGCCTCTGGACGGTCAGATCTTTTTGTTTAGGAATTGACGGCCAAGAGTTGATACGCGTGTTCATCTAAAGATCGAGATGGAGTCGGTTTGTTTGAGGGGAATTTTTTTTTTTCTTTTTTGGTCCTTGATGTTTTTAAATTTTGGAGATGCGGCCCGTTTCTCCCAATGGGAATATTTATTTTGATAGCGTATTTTGTAGTCGATTCTATGTTTGCTTGCGGTGGTCCGTGGACAAGAGTTTTTGAATAAAATTTGTTTGGAGCTGAAGAAAAAGAAATTAATGTTTTTCTTTTTTAAATAAATATTAAATAAGAAAAATAGTTTGAATTATTTATTTATAAATATAATTTGATGAATGCATTTTGAATTGAGTTAAGTTTAAGTATATATAGTGTTTTGAGAAAATTATTTATTTATTTTTAAGAAAATCATATACCAATAGTTTGAGTTTTTCAGTTATAAATTTCATTTTTCATGAGTTTTGAAATCGAATTGATTTTAGATCTATGTAGTAACGGATTCGAGTCATGATGAGTATGGATCATGTCACTAACAAGTTTTTAGAGTTTTGAATGGCTACAGATTTATTTTTCTAATTTGAGTTTTTACAGGTACGAATCTTTGACATTTTAAGTTAATTTAAATTAATTTAGGTTCAATCACGAATTATCTCAAATAGGTTACCAAATTCAAGTCAACTTTACCGGCTATAATTCGAATCTAGCTTGACTAAAGGCAAATACGCATCTAAGTGGAGTAAGGGTGTTCATTTGATTGAATTTTTATTTCTATTTTCATTAATCAAATTGAATTATTCAAAAATATTTTTTATGATTGAAATATTCTGATTAATTTAATTGGCTAACTAAATATGTAACTTTAATTATTCTACCATTAATAAGTTAGAATTACATCTTAAAATCTCAAATATTTAGTTTTTCATAATTCAAATATATATAATTATCTAACAAATTTTCAATTGCAAAACATAAAGAAAATGTGCATGCTAAAATTTTAACATAAAAATTAAAACATCTAATAAAAATTAATATATAATATTTTATTTATATATATTTTGAGTAATTTAATTATTTTTATGATTATTCATTATTGTCAAGGGAATTACTTGAGTGATGTGGGCCAGCACTTAAGATGACAATTTTTAAGAACCTAGAGCTTTGCTCAATTGGTTCATACAGTCAATTGGCATATAATAGGTTTAGAATTCAAATCTCAGTATCTACAACTTTTTCTTTATCCATAGACTACTACAAGTTGGAGATTGTGTCTAATGGCTCCTTATACACTAAAACATTCCCAAGTTAGATTCTTAACACATCTTGGCTTATTAAGATTCAAAAACTCAATAAAAAAATGTTGGCTATAACTTAATCAAGAACCTGGTTGTATGAATTATTTTATTTAGAGGTTGTTTACCATAACGGTGAATAAAGTTATTCTTATTATTATACTAGCATCTTTCTCGTTTCTTTACATCCTCAATGTTATTTTACGCCATCAACATGATTTTAATTGTCGGTCCACTTAGTTGATTTGAATTATGTGTGCATGTAGCATAACCACATTTTGGGCTATTTGAAACTTTGATACATCTGTATATATATATACATACCTTGAAAGATGTGTGATGCAATCCAACCAAATGGTAAAGCTTGAGAACTTTGTTCAATTTCCATATTGGGGTGCTTTATGCAAAGTACGAACTATCATAATATTAATGCCATGGAGATTTATTGCCATTAGAGAAAAAGGGTGAAAGTAAACTTTTTACTCTTAGGCTTTGCTTGGTATAGTAGAAAGAAATTTGGAAAGATAAAAAATTTGAGGAGGAGAAAAGTGAAAAGATGAAAATATTTTTTTGTTGGTGTGCTTGGTAGGGAAAAAAAGTGAGAAGAAAAAATTAATTTTTTTTCCTTTCATTGCTTGGTATGATTAAAAAATGAGAGGAAAAATAAAAATTATATTATTTTACAATTATACCCTTTGTATATTAAGATGAAAAAGAAAAATCTAAAATATATGTATAATCATGTAAATTACACACTTGGCTTACATCGCTTTCATTTTCTTTCATATTTTCTTTCCAATTTGGAATGATTTGCTTTTGTTAATAGGTGTGAAAAATAATAATCCTTCTAATTTTCTTTCCTTTTACTTTTCTTTCCACTCAAAATTTATTTTTTTCCCATTTGTCTGCCTTTCTCTCTCAATCCTTTTACTTTTTCACTCAACCAAGCATATCTTTGGTTTCAATATGATCTTCTTATTCTAATGTGTCCTCTAGTTAACTTTGTTCCTTTCACTGCTGGCCATATGTTGTTGATTTCCTTGCATTTAGCTATGTTAAGATAGTAAGGAACAAGCAAAAGATGTCTTAAAAAAGATGGTAGAGACTAGGAAACTAGTATAAAAGAAAAAGTTTTACAAAGGTGAAATTGAAGATGAAGCTTTACATAGGCTTGAGAAATGTATTGTTAGGATATATAGAGGCAAAGAGGCTTATGGAAAATTCCATAATGAATGGATTTTTTTATGTTTCAATTCAAAGAAATTTATGGGAGTCAGTTTTTAATTGTGTTTGAGGATAATTAAATGTTGGAGGCAATACGAAAAGGTTAGGCTAGGTTAAAGTAGTGGTTTGTATTCATTGAACCATGTCCTGTTAGAGGATCTTTTTTTTTTACAATATAGTAGAACTGTTTGGCTTACATGTCTCGAAGTTCCAATTCGCAGGTAGAATTGTAACACCTTCAAAAATATCGACCAAGTGGATGGTAAAAAATTTTGGGAAATTTCATTTCCATGGATGGTAAAAACTTTGAAAAATAATGACTTCAATAGACATGCAGTTTTTATCATGATAGATCAAATGGAGAAAATTGATTAAGTTATTAATTATTGATTAAAAAGTTGGAAATGAAGGCTATAATGTACATTTAATGAAGTTAGGTTAAATGCTATATCATTATTTCACTGGTGTTTGAAAAGCTTAAACAATAATCCTACTCTAAAGAATTGCTAAGTCTAAGTTCTTTTATAACTTTATTAACTGCGCCAATATTAGAGAATTTATTGAAAAAGAGGAAAATGAATAGCCAAAGCTAAATATATCCAGCTTTGGAGTCACAAAGGAGACAACCCAAAAAATGGACTTGATAATTGAAAAGCCTAAGGACGCCTGCATGCCCATTGACTCAAGCCAACATTTATGTAGGAAAAGATTTATTGCTAATTTTGAATCTTGCCATAGGAATGATTATGTGGATTTGGTGGAAAATTTTTTTTTAAAAAAAAAATATATATATATATATACACTTTAGAGAAGCTTAAAGAAATTATGGCCATCAAATTAAAAATAGTTAATCTTAACTGTTGAAGGAAAATATGAAAAAACAAATGCAGTAATCGATTAACCTGGTCATAGAAAGATGAAAGAATCACCTAAATTTGGAAAAACTTTACCCTTTTATTTGCCTCATCTGCCACTATCACTACAACACTTTTTCCATCTACCTTTCTATCTTTAAAATTATTCAAACCCTAAAATTTTAAAAACCTTTCTTAATTTCTCTTTTTTTAAAATGAAAACCAGATTTTGATATTTTTGGGTTACCATTTTAACATCTATAATCAAATATCAATACGGGTTTTTTGCTTTGTTATTTGGGAAAGTAAAAATCTAAGGTCCAAGAATAGTGAGTGGGTTAATACTGAGGATAACCTAATTTGCATTTTCTGCTGGTTCCATTATAGTAATGGCCTCTGCTTCTGGTTTTTCTACCTACTATTTTTTGGTACTTTTTTCCCTTTTCCTTTTTTGGTTCCATTCTCAAGTTTTACATTTTTTGATAAAGTGGGCTTTTTTATCTCAGTTTAATCTTTTTTTGTTTGTTGCCATTGTTTCAATATTCTCTAGTTTAATCATTAACAAAATTTTAGTTAAAATGATGTGTTTGAATCGGATTAATTTTAAACAACATTCATTAGTCAGCTTGGTTTTAACAGGAATTGTTAGGCAAAACTACAAAAGAAAGATTATTTCCTAACTAGTAAAAAGAATAAGAAAAGTGGAAGTTTAAGTTAACCTAAATTTTAGACATTTAGACTAATACCTTTTTGCATATTATAAGGTTTTATGTTTGTCGCTGCAAATTTGTTTGACACTATTAAAAGTTAAATGAATCATTTGGCTTATTTTGCTACTCTAGTCTAGTGTTTTAGGTTGAATTTATTGGATGATAGTTAAGTTTAGATTTCTAGTTTAGGAATGTGCATGAATTGGTAAAAAGAGTTCCTTCGTAGTTTTAAGTTTAGCTTTATTTTTGTCTTAAGTTTTTTTGATTTGTCATATCTCAGTTGAGACGCTTTGACTTGAATGGGTGTTTAATGTCAAAGTTTAGTTTTGTGTTTTTGTATTTAAAGTTCGTTAGTGTTCTTATAAGAACAAACGTTATTGGTAGTTCCATAAAATATAGCCTTTCCATATATTATATTGCTAGGTTTTAGGATCACTTTTTCCTATTTTTGAATGGCAATAAAATACAATCATACATTGCTGCAGGGTCACTGTTTAATCTATATATGAACCCTTT
>JBBYHM010000019.1:6039391-6069679 GCA_038381775.1 Adansonia rubrostipa
TAAGTTTATTAATATATTTTTAATATTAGACATAAATATATTATATTAGTAAAAAATTAACTTTCTAATAATTTTTTATTTTTATTAGTTAAAAATAATTACCACTAAAAATTATTGAAGTTACATATAAATTTTAGAATTTATATAAAGCATTATAGTGTGAGTAGTGTTTGTATGTAATATATGTTATTGGTTAAAGGTAATGTTTGTATGTAACAAATTACATAAAAATATTATCAGATTACATACAAACATTACAAAGTTACATAAAAACTTTACTAAAAATTATGATCGGGTAAACCAGTTAAAATAATTTTTGTTTTCTTTTTTTTTTTTTTCAACGGTTCAGATTATTTACTTTTGATCTAATGGTTCTTATTGATCTAAGCTGATGAGAAGCTTATTTTAAAGAGTGTATTCTAGAATTTTCCAAAAATTTTCCGAGCAATCGAAAGTGAAGTTTTCAATTCTATGTAAACGCTGTAGATATTACTTTGAAAAGTTAAGAGTATATATAATTAAGCTTTTTTAAAAAATATGAAATAGAAAAGAAAATTTATATGAAATTGTTGTTAGACGTCATCGATAATCTTGTTTGAGAATCAAGCTATTTATCCAAACTCAAAGGCTCTATTTATATTTTAAAGTATTTAAACAAAAATATTAAATTTAAAAAATAGGTTTAAGCAAAAAAATGAACCTGTTTTATTAAATATTGTGTAATTTGAAATAAATAATATATGGCATGAATGCCATGTATCATTCAAATCTTTATCTTCAATTTTTTATTGAAAATCCACATCATCATTAAAAATAATTATTTTAGGTTATTGCCACAATATTGCCATTTCATCAAATATCATATTTTAGAGCAACAGCCTCATCAACATATTAAATGGGGAAAATGGATGATATTGACTATTATTCTTATTTGCTCTTGATTTAAAACTTTAGGAACAAAATTACTTAAAGCATATATTATACTAAAAAAATTTATTACCGAGACTAGAGATATACTTTCATTTTGAACCTAATGCACAATAAATGCACATATTTTTGTCATTGTGTATTTTGAAACCTATGCCTTTCCCACGTCAAATTCTTAAAAAGATTTTGGAGATAGTTTGGCTTTAAGGATGTCTTTTTGTGCAACTTTTGAACTTGAAAAGCTCTTTAAACCACTACCGGTTACTTCTTTTATATTAGTAGAGATGTCAAACTCATCCAAAACACGATCCTCATGACTATTCATACCAACCATAGTCGTACCAACCAAACATGGTGTTAGATGCATGTAAAATTGGTAACTTAAAATACTAAAAAGATTTTAAAACCCAAAAAAAAAGGAAAGAACAAAAAATTTCTCAAAGGATTAAATGATTATAGTAACCAAAGATCTTGCAGAAGCTGACAACTTAAAATGCATGGAAGAAGTACAGTAATGAAACAAGCTTATCCACACTTAGAACAAGTTAGAGAATATGCTATATGCATTCATTATCTAGAATCTAAGACTGGTTCTGCTTAAGGTTAGTAAATAGAACAACAAAATTAGCCCTAAGCCCCCATAGCGAGAGGAATATAATACAAAAATATAACATTTGCCAATTTGGGATTTAACCTACATGTATGTAGGTCACAACATTCAAAAAAGTTGTACATGACATTTTCTAAAAAAATAGATCAATTGAGCTTATGCCTACACTTGCGAATGTCGAGGCCTTTGCTAGCATCATCAGTTTCAAGCGAATCTTTTATAACGGATTATGAACACCAAATTTTGTCTGAGTAATTTTTGGGTCACTCGTAATTCAAAATAATTCAATTAATCACACCAATTTTAATTTGGATTTGTTAGATCCGGATTATTTGGGCTTAATTAATTTTAATTTGGGCTTCTTCTAAAAACTACAAAAAAAAAGTGGCTTAAGTATTGGGGTTGCTTATAACCCACACACCAAACATAAATTTTTGTCATAAAATAACAAAAATAAATCAAAAAGAAAAGAAACAAAAAGAGAGAGAGAAATGAGTGCCCAAGGTTCAAAACGCAAGCCATGAATGGTTCAGTCGAGACCCACACGCCAAGCATGAATTTATGTCATAAAATGACAAAAACAAATGAAAAAAAAATAAAGTAAAAAAAGGGAGTAGCCTGGGTTTATGAAATGGGTCACTCATCATAAAATAACGAACACATATAAAAAAAGAAAGACAAAAAAAAGGAAACGACAAAAAAAGGAAAAGAAAAGGCTAGCTGCCGTGCTAAATGCTCAACATGGCAATTGCTTTGCCTAGTTGCAAAACCAATCATGGCAACTTATACCATGGATCTGTTCCCAAACTACCAAGCATTTTAAGCTTTTTTGGTATATATAACCACCATAGGAAAAAAAAAAAAGAAAAGGATCTCAAAAAGAAAAAAAAATTCTTCAAGGACTTAAAAAAAAAGCTTTAAAAAAAACCAAAAAAAAAAATTCAAAGTAGGGTTTATGGGTTAAGGAGGCTCCGGTACTTATTTGGAGAATCCCAACAGTGAAAAGGAAGCTCATACATAGGGGAACAACATACTGGAGTTTGGAAATGATCCAATGGTGGACGATGGTCGAATTTGAGGTCAAAGATTTGAAATTCTATTGTAGACTTAGAAAAATCTAAAAAATTTTAGAAAAATCCAGCTTCGGATTTGGAAAGAAGAGATAGAAAAAAGTCTAAAGGTAAAGTTCGGGAGCCAATGGACATTGGCAAGCGGCTGTCGTTAGCGGTGGCCGAGAGTCGATGTTGTGATCGATCATTGATTTCTGAAATTTTTTTATGTGTTTTGGTTTTAAGGGTTAAGAAAAAGAAAAAGAAGAAAAGGGGTGGCCTAGGAGGTTCCAACGCGGGCCTCGCATAACCGCGAGTTGACCCATGGGTCGACTCAGGTCAGCTTGAACTAGCTATGAAAAAAGAACACAAACAAAAAAAAATTGAGTGGAGACTAGCAACTAAGCTACACCAAACATTCAGTTGTAAACATAAAAAGAAAAAAAAATAGAAAGCGATAATCTGACGTGGGGTAGGCTAAACACACATTGATGTCTAAGGCTGCATTTTATTATTATGGAATGCTTGTTTAAATGTCTCTTGATGATATTTGTTTTATGCCTTTGGTTTTTGGATATTATTGATTTGGTTTTGTAATTCTTATCATATTTGTTTGATTTGCCAAAATACATATATATTTTGAAAATACACCCCAAGTTAGATTAAGATTAACCCAAATAATAAGATTAATCTTGGTCTATTATTTTTAACAAACCAACACTTTAATGTTGGGGAAATGTTAAGCTATTTATGTTAGATTCAAGGTTAAAAGAGGCTAGAAATTCTTTTTCTTTTTTTTAAATAAAATGTCTCTTTTTTTAGTGTCCAAATTTGTTTATGGCTTGATCTTTGCCTAGAGTCGGTGTGTTAGTGGCATGGTCAACGACCTGTTTCATCGTCCTAAACCACTCTAGTGAGCTCGTGAAGCCCATGTCAATCATTGATTTCTGCCATGGACATTCGGATGTCCACGACTTGAATTTAGCTCGAAGAAATCCAAAAAAACCAAAATTTTCCCCTGTTTTATTTCGGCAGCATTGTATTCACGACCTAAAAAATCATTTTCAACCCATAAACATTTTCCGACAATTTTCCTAGAAGGGCATCAAATCACCTTTCCAACGGTATCTTATTTGAAGCTGAATCATTTTGGGTGAGGGAGTTACGATTTTTTGAAGCTTTGCAATTTGGAACCACTGAAACTAGCGATTCACATTCTGTTTGGGCCATTTTGGCCCATCATATGATTTTTTTTGGATTTTTCAAATATTATTCATAAAATGTTCGTGAAATTCCCTTTCCAAAAGTATCTTTTGCGATTTATGAATCCATATGAGTCCAAAATGATTTTTTAAATTTAGCTTCTATACGAGTCCGAAATGATTTTTCAAATTTAGCTACCCTAATTGCCCTGTATATGCTGCCATTGTTGAACTAGTCCCTACTTTGAAAATTATTTCCACTTAGAAGGCAATTTTCTAGGATTTTTGGAATAATTTTATATTGATTCTTATCAAGTTATTTATCTAGTGGTGCCTTCCACAACCTTTAAAACCTTCAGATTTGTTTGGAATAAAACTGAAAAGGACGAGAGCGATGCTGTCCCTTGTTTTCAACATTGTTCAAAATTAGTTCACTCCTCTGAACTCCCACTCTGAGGCATTCGAAGGTTCCATGTGATCCCAATCAACCTCGTTTAGTCGAAAGGAACACGCATTGACCCCGTGAGCTGAGATCAAGGCATGAACAACTTTTAAGCTTTATCATCCTTATTTTTATCAATTTTTTAATCAACAATCATCTATTTTTTCAAGAATTTGTCAAAAAATATCATTTTGTCAAGAAATCACCAAACTTTTATCAAAATAAAATCCTTAGAGCTTGTTTCTATAAAATCATCCAATTTTTCATTAAAAATACTCCAACCCTATTTTTGCAAACCTCATTCAAACTTCAAAACTTACCAAAATTTTCATTTATAAGAATGCTTCAACCCGAAAACTTACCAAAATTTTCATTTATAAGAATGCTTCAACCCGATCTTTCGAAAAGATTCCAACCTCATTTTTTTCAAATATTATCCAAAAATAATCAAATTTCGTCAATTTAGATTTATCCATTGTCATTTTTCTCAAAATTGTCAAAAAAAAATCAAATTTTCTCTCCCCACCTTTCCTTCGAAGTTTTTAATATTCAAATTCTTTAATATTCAAACTCGTTGCTTCAATTAGTCAACGGATCCCAACATATCTCTAAATTTGTCAACTCAATTATTTCGAGATAATTGACTACAATAACAAAATATATTCCAATCATCCTTTCCCTTCATTTGTGCGATTTATGTTATGTAATATTATTTCTTTTCCATCTTACTAACACGTTTTCCCTTGTATTGTTCATTTTGCATTCATATCTTCCAAACCATTTAAAAAAAAAAATCACAAAAGCAATATTTCATATCAATATCTCTCCAATACTTGATACGAAATATTCAATTTAAAAAAATTAAACTCGAAGACATTTTTAATCACAATCTATATGTTCCTCACATCTCTGAAGCGCATATGAAATTCAAGTTTTCTTTAATACTCGAGTTTCTTATTTTATACAAAATTCATGCATTAAAAAAAGAGATTATATTAAATAATGACAAGTCAAAACCAAGAAAACCGAAACCAAGTTGGGACATGGTTAGAAAGGTATCGATTTCGGGCGTCGCGAGGAGGTTCATACCTCCTTGTGCGTAACCAACTCCTGAACCCAACCGTCGAGTCTTTGAACCACGTAAACCATGAAACCAATGTCTCAACTTTCTTAACTCGAAATATCGATTTCAATAGGCATCCGATCAAACCTAGCCTAAATAATCGATGACGACTCCAATTGTTGAACACTTCATGGTGGCCACCCGAAACTAGTTGGAGAAGCGATTCGTCCGATGATCCCCTTTCAAGTCAAGTGCCGAGAATCCATACTTTCTTCCTACCATCACGTTGAAAAAAAAAAAAAAGTCTCGATCGAGAGGATAGTTTCCTGTCAAGAAATACTCTTAAGTCATTCACGCTTTCAGTTGTGCACGCTTCTTTCGCGGGAGGCACGATGCCAACACGGATTCTTGCAGAACCAACCCCTGGTTCCTAGATAATTTTCGGATTGGTGTTGTTAATGCTCCTCCTGAATTTCTTACTGCTGGTTCTGACTAGGAAAGAGTTCAGGAATCTTCCCTATGAGGCATCAACTCCTCTCCAACCGGCACCATCTTCATCATTAACTGAAATCCCATTAATTCAAAAATCCAAATTAGAAGGTGAACCAAATTATCCTAAACCGTGCAACAATTAAATTGTTTGTTGTTAAAACAAGCAACTAAAATAGTTTGATCAACAATTCTATTTCACCATTAATAGTAGAGAATATAAAAAAGAACCCTACATTATTCTGTCGAATCTTGGCATTAGCTCCTGACCAAGAGGTACCACATTCATCATTAATTAAAAGCCAGTTTGTTCAAATTTGGAATTAGAAAGAAACAAATTAACCTAAGAACACTATATAATGAAAATAATAATTTATTCTAAAAAAGTAAGCAACTAAAATAGTTTGGCATAATCATACAAGCAAAAGCATAGACCATAATACTTCTTAGCATTTGCAATGTCGATTATGTTTGCAACAAGAGCATATTTCGTACCTTCCAGTCCTTGAAATCAAACCTGAACACAAAATGGCTGTAAGCAACCTCGCCTTTTGTTACGGACAGAGCATCAGGAGCATTTTTGGGTGCTGAAAGAAAACAATACATTAGACAATAGCATAATCACCGGATCATGTAAACTAAACATTTTGTTAAGTTGCAAATTAAATTGTCTTGAAATATACTCACAAACAACATGAGAACCTGATTCATCCACAACAACTTCTGCCCTCCCATCTTTTACTAAAAATGAAACAGCAAATAAATTTTCAACAGTCTGTGCAAAAGAGCTTCTATTCAAAATCAAACTTTCAAGTTTAACTTGTCTCTTTCTCCTTAAGATTTCAAACATCGTTGCCATATTTTTGTCGGTATCAGTTTTCTCATCAACACCGGTATATCCAACCTGTTGAATGGGAAAATAAATCTTATGGTAAAAGTGATTGTTAAAAGAGCATGAAATACAATTTTACAATTATTAAGCTTATGGTGCAATTATTTATGAATCGATTCTTTCATCACAAGCACAGTATAAGATTCAACCACACAACAAAAACCAATATGCATCAGGATAAAAGTTCTAAATAGGCAGCTACCAACTCAAACTTCCATTTACTTACATCAAAATCAGTAAGCATTGGGTTAATAGAAAATTAACCAAGAAAAGAAACTTTGCAGTTTCTCATGGAAATAATCAAAATACAAGAAGCAATATACATGCAAGTGATTGTGGAAGTTTTGGAATTTTAAACGAAGAAAAGAAAAAAATCACACCAAATTATGAAACCAAACCAAAATGAATACACTCTGGTTCAATTACTCGTTTTTTATGCTTAAGAACAGTTTTATTAAGCAATGACTTTTTTGAATTTACCTAGTTGGACTAAGAACAGATGCTGGTGTCCTTAGCTCATAAAAATAATTTTAAATTAAAAAAATTCAAGTTGGTTAAGTTTGGTTTAAACCGTTTTCAGTTTTTAAATATTATCACAGTAAACCAGTGTTGACAAAGCAAGACCAGATCGTTTCAACTGGGAACCAAAAGCTTGTCTGATCCAATGAATAATAAAGAACCAACCATTCAGTTAACCAATAAAAAACTAGTTAAACCAGTAAAATACCAGTTTGGAGTTTATTTTATTATTTTTATTTTTATTTTATTTATTTATTTGTTTATTCCTTTTTTTCTGGAAAATGATGCCGTTTGAACCTTTAACATCTTATATATATTTAACTATAATATCATCAAACCAAATACATATTTTTATTTTTACTTTTATTATATTTAATACTTATTTGATATCAAAATTATATATTTAATACTTAAGTTCTTCCCAATTGAACTGGCCAGTCCAACCAGCAACCAGAGATCCTATTGGTTTTAACTTTGGTTCGGTTTTTTTATTCATTGCAATAAAGTGAATGGTTTATCATTGTTTGAACTAAAACTGAACTGAATAGCCAAAAAACCAAACAAAAATAAACAAAATGGTTTGCTTGTTTTTTCAAACCTGTAAATAATGCTTCAATCGTAAAGGCTAGGAAAAGGCAATTTCACCTCATCAGGCCGAGCGGTGTCAGTTTGTCTAACAGCACGCCTTCGAGTAACCATACACTTTCTTTGCTTTAACTCATTCTCCATAGGTCCAAGCCTAAAGATCAATAACAAAAAATGTATTTAGCAACAATAAAGCAAGCCCCAACTCATTAAAGACCAAAAAGGGAACTCAAAATGGTATCGAGAAAAGAACTAACATGGTGCAAATTCCTTTGCAGGTTCTAAAGAATGGTGAAACAGCCATCCCAATATCTTTCCAATTGGTAGATATTTGCTCATTTTCTTGTGTGTCCAGGCTCCTGCTAGATTTCCCAAACTTACTAACTAAACAATTGACAAAGTCTGCTAGGCTAATTCCCTCACAAGAGATTGATTTAACTGAAGTTGCCAATGTATTAGTTAAGTCCAACAATGCCTCTGCATCTGCTACTTGTTCCCGCGGCTTCGACACTACGACCCCAAAAGAGAACGACCAAAATTAATTAACATAAATATATTTCTTAACACACATGAATCAATTTGTAACACATTTTCCAAATTAAAATCTTCCAATTTTTGGCAGGAAAAAAAAGACTATTAAGTTAATTAAATTAAAATCTTGAAAATCCCAAATAAAGAATAATTAATTGACTTTATTTCCAATCATAAATAAAGAATAAATTAATGAATTTTATTTCCTTAAGAAATTAAAAACAAATATGACAGATAATTTAACTTAAAAGGACTAAAAAGAGAAATATAATTAGTAAAATAAAAATGTTGAAAAAAAATAAAAATTAAAGTCTACAGTTATTATTGTTATTTCAGAATGAAAATGAAAAATTAAATAAGTGCAAATAAATTCTATAAAAATTTAAATGAGAAGAAAGGAAACCTTGTTGATGCAAGTTGTCGACTTCATCAATGATCACGTTAAATTTATTTGAATCCACACTCGATATTTCATCCCTTGAATCTGCATCACCCAAAACGTAATTAAAAACTGAAAAGCAAAATGAAAAAAAAAAAAAAGTAAATAATTTGTATGAAAAAACTGTAGTTTTGTAGGGCAAAAATATAACCGTTGATTTTGGTCTTGACGGCAAGATATTTGGAGCGAAGAACCCTCCGTTTTGCTGCATCCTCTTGCCGACTTAGCTGAGCCGACTCAACATTTACCGAGTCATCTGGAGCCTTTCTCGTTACCCTGGTTCGAGCAGTTTCAGCATCTTCATCGGCTTTATCCACTTGATTTTCTTTCTTCACAATTCTCCTCATAATTTCCACAAATGCAATTCTTAAAGAAAAAGAAGAAAAGACTAAAACCCCAAACAGAGAAATTTAGCAAAGAAAGACGTTCAACTTCAGCTGTCAAAAATAGGAAAAAGAAATGATTACAGTTTCCCAAAGATTTTATTTCTCCTAATTTTATAAAAAAACGAAGTATTCAAATCGTGGCTTCTTAAGAAAGGAAGCTACCAGTATTTATCTCTCCCTCTTTTTTCTCTTTAAATTTTGGGGGTGAAGGTTCACTTCCCCACTACTCAACCCTTTACTCAATTTGTCTGCAGCCAGTGGATAATTCACGGAGCATTAGAATTTCAATTTCGTGTAGAGTTTTTGTTGCGATAGGGTTACGGTTGGGTTAGATTTTTATTTTATTTATTTATATTTTGTTTGGATCCATTTGAAAATTATATTATTATTTAAATTAATATTAAAATATTTTATATTAATATCTATAATTAAATTTAAATAAAAATTAAATTAGAGTCATTTAAGTTATTGAATCATTATATTTCTTAAACGAAAATGCTAAATACTCCAATGTCACGTCATATCATTTTTATTTTCACTTTTTTTTATACTAAAAAATAATAAAAATGAGAGATGTTAAGCTTTTTATCATCCTAACATTGAGTTATTTTTTGCAGAACCAATAGAGTTTAACAATCAAATTCGAGATGGATTGATATAGGTCCTCTGCGCTTAGGACTAATAAAAAAGGAAAATCATATTTTGAGATGGTAACTAAGAGAAGTAGTCATTTAAGATGACCATTTCTATCTTTTTTTCAAAATCGCCAATTAAAATAATGATTTCTCTTAAAACTGCATAAAATTTAAAATAGATCATATTGCATTGTTCTTGCTCAAATTAGTCTAGCGTCAAATTACGATCTATAAGCACTTTTAATTTCGTGATAAAAATCAAATTTCACAAAAAAATAAAAATCATTTTTACTTTTTCTATCCATTTAAACTCGGCCTAAGACTAAGGTTTTAGGATCAATTTGCCATTCATCTATAAAAATAGTAACACCTTAATTTAGGTTCAATGTTTTTTATTTTTTAAATAATAAGTATCATTAATCCAAGGTATTGTTTAGGTTTAAATTTTTTTCAGGTGATTTTAAAAGCAGTTTTTTCTATATCAACATTAAAAAGTATTCATAGGTTAGGGCAAATAAAGATTCAAATTTTTTTAAATTTTTTGTCCAGACACATAGGTCTAAATTATTGTTCAAAAATATTAAAATATTAAAAAATATTTTATATTTATATATTATATAATTAAATTTAAATAAATAATTATTTTTATTATATGAACAATAATTCAAACTAAATTGAATCACAAAAAATAAAACGTAAATTAGATCCAATTCAGATGAATTTTATCAGGTCGACCAAACTGTCTAAGCCTTGCCTTATGTTTGGATTGGGGTAAAGGAAGGGAAAAGAAAATAAAGCAAGAGAAAAACGATTCCTTTCCCTTGTTTGGATTAATTTCTTTTTTTACCCGAAGGAAAAGTTGAAGGGAGTTGAGTATCCCTTACTTTTCTTAAAAACGTTTACTTTTTATATATCCCAATTTGAAGGAAAATAAGTAAAAGTTTATTGAGATCCCTCTATTATAGTCAAAGATGCATTTTAGTCCATGTATTATTAAATTCATTATTTTAGTTATTGTACTTTTAAAATTTTAGCAAATAAAGAAAAATAATTAACAATGCTAAAAAGCCATTTGTAATTTGATAAAATACTAGCATATAATGTGATGTGAAATTATAAATTTTATACAAAAAGATAACCTAAACATGACTTTAAATCCAAACCTAGTTTGTTATAAATTTAAAAATCTACATAACATGACACATCATCATTTTATAGGCATTTAAATGGTTTTTTAACACTGTTAACAAATTTTCTTTATTTGCTATAATTTTAAAAATATAGGGATTAAAATACTAAATTTAATAACACAAGGAATAAAATACTTCTTTCATTATAGCATAGGGATTCTCAGTAAACTTTTACCAAGGAAATTGAGTGGAAAAAAAACTATTCAAATAAGAGATATATATTTTCTTTCCTCAGCCTTTTTTTTTTCCCTTCTTTCCTTTTTCTCTATTATTGTTTATCCAAATATAGCAATAGTCTATTGGACATAATAGCATGTAGATTTTATTTTTGGAGTTTTCAGTTAGTACCAAACCTTGGTAAGATAAAGTTTACTCACTTTTTTTACGAACTAAACTAATATATGTGAATTAGGTTTTCTATATACTAATATTATTTTCTTTTGAAAGAGAAAGTATTTAATGTGTGTATATATATAATTGTTATAGAAGTCAAATTTTTGTGACACTAAAATTAATTTATTCATAGTATTTTTATTTTCAAAATATCATAACTTTGACATAGAATTATATGAGCATTCTTTTTTACTTTAGTTATATGCAAGGAAAATCGTTAACTGATTTTTTTCAAACCCATTTTTAGATGGGTCTATCGATTAGGTCACTTTATATTTATATTAGGCTTAGATATGGTATAAATATCTTATAAGCTCTTTCATACTCATTCTGACCGATAATTCAAGTTTGAAATTTTATTCATATTCACCCTTGTTAATAAATTATAAGATCCCATCTTGTTAAGTAACTTTTTTTTCTAAACTGATAAAAACGTGATATTTTATTTAATCTTTAATGTTTTCTTTTTCTTTTATGAAGTTTTAAAATATGAATAAATTAACATATTTTTATTACACTATTAGAGAAAGGCTTAATTCTGACAAAAATTTTTCATGGAAATAATTCCGCCTCCAATAAAGAAGTATTTCTAACAGAATTATGGTTTTTCTAACAAAATTTTTGTTGAAAAAATTTGACTTTTTCTGACAGAAAGTTCCATAAAAAAAAAAGCAAATTTTGTCGAAAATAATTTTCATGCGTTACTATTTATGCACACTCCAAAAAACGTTGTCGCTAGAATTTACTTTTTCTGACAAAAAATTTCAGTGAAAAAACTAGATAATTAATTAATTTTAAAATAAGTAATATTATAATTTGGTAAAAAAATAATATTTTTGACTGAAATTTCGATCACAAAGAATTCAATTTACTAATAGATTTTTTAGTCAAAAAGGGCTTGTCCGAGAATTACCTTTTAGGAAAAATTTCCTTCCCATAATTATTTTTGACAAAATATTCCATTGAAAATAACTCAAATTTTTTATAAAAAATGTTTGTTTCCGATGAAAAGTACGTCGGTAAAAGTTTTTATCAATGGAATATGGATCCTAATAAAATCTTCGACATCCAAACCTGTTTTGATGGAAAATGCATTGATGAAAATTTTTACCAAGGGAATGTAGATCCTAATAGAATCTTTGGCGCTCAAACTTTTTCTTACAAAAATTTTCTTCAGAAATTACTAGAATTCCATATGAAAAACCCTAGTATAAATATCGAGCACACTAGCTCTTCTCTTATTTTTTTCTGTGGGTTTTTTTGATTTCTTCTCCAAATTCTCTAATTTTTTCAATTCTCTAAGGCTTTTAAGGTTTTTTTTTATTGCCTTCTATTGTTTTGTTCATATTTGACATTTTATATTGTTTTTATTTATTTTTTGTGTTTTTTCAGGGTTTTGTATATTTGTACAAGTTAGGGTTTTCTAACAAAACATATATATTTTTAAATATAGCTGGTATATTCCAAGTCGGGGTTATAGCTGGCATGTTACTATTATAATTAAGTTTTACATGTGATTTAAATTAAATTGTTGTTGATAGTTGCATAATAATTTTTATATATGTATTTGTTCTTGATATTTGGTTGAAGCAAATTATTCCTTGGATATTAATTTTTGCATAATATTTTTTATATAAAATAATTGTTGTATATATATATAGATATATTTTTAGTTACTTGGATAATATAATTGTTGAAATAAATTGTTATAGATATAATTTTATGGATATGTTTCGATTGTATAGTAGCTAGATTATAATTTAATAATATTAATTTTTTTATATATAGTTAATTTAAAGAAGTATAAATATACAATGTTGTATATTTATGGTTGTAGGCTATAAAGCAAATAAGTTATGTTTTAATTTTATTAATTATAAATTTACCCATTAAATAATTAAATTATTCAACTATCTTATTAACCTTTTAAATTATTTTTGACATAATTTACTTTCTAACTTAAAATTGATACATAATTAATTTACTAACTAATATATATTGTATTTAACTATATTAGGTCGTGAGAAATAGATAAATCGTAGTTGTATAATCAATTGGATGCCAATGGGTTTATTAAGAATGAGTACTTGAATAGGTTGAAATAATTTGTAGCTTTTGCATGCTGTAATAATGATGAAAGAGATAGTAAAATTAGATGTCTACGTGTTAAATGTTAGAATAATTGAATAATGGATGTTGACGTGGTACATCCACATCTTTATTATAGAAGGTTTTGTTCAAATAAATGGACTTTGGCGTGGACACGGTGAAATTCATGAAAGTTAGTCATCTTAGCTTCATGATGATTAAGGTCATCATAATATTGATGTTGAAAAAGATAATTTTTATGCCAGAATGATTATAGATGCTTCCAATATGAATGTTAACTTTGATGATAATATCAATATTAATGAGACCATGGGTAGAGATAAAGTATCAATGTTAGGCTTAAAAAATTATTATTCTTTATTGAATGAGATA
The DNA here is from genome assembly GCA_038381775.1 of Adansonia rubrostipa. NCBI lineage: Eukaryota > Viridiplantae > Streptophyta > Magnoliopsida > Malvales > Malvaceae > Adansonia > Adansonia rubrostipa. The sequence goes on from JBBYHM010000019.1 coordinate 6,053,225, forward strand.
AATGAACTGTTGTGGTCGGTATGCACACAGTGTATAACTTTATCTATTTTCTCACAACCGTTAAATTTGAAGTTAGAATTCAACTTAAGTGAATCGTGTTTCAATTGATTGCTAGTTATTATAAAAGGAATGCTACCAAAAAGAGATAGGTTACCAAAGAATTTTTACATAAAAAAGAAAAAGACAACAAAATTGGGTTTAGATAATGTTAAGATATATGCTTGCCTAAACAATTGCATGTTGTTTTTGTCATAATATATCAAGATATGAACCATAATATATCAGAACAGTCAATACTTCGAATCATCGTAAGGCTGTAGCTAGTTAGATGAATCGCTTGTCCAAACCTCTTATACTAAAATACAAGAATGAGTGGGTTAAGGAGTCGCCACTGATCTCTATTGGCTACATCTAACCGGCCACTTGTTAAAACCATTCACCAAAGAGTTACAAAACTCTACAGGAATGATTTTACGATATATGTATACCACAGATTTATAAGTTGGGCTTGGGAGTCGGTCACACCACAAATATGGACTGAATCCCTCCCATGATACCCAATAAATTGGTATCAACTAATCACATGTATCCGAATCAGTTTTTCTCAGTGTCACTCATATGCGTTTAACCGTAATCCCTTTTTTATTTATCAAAATCAAACAAATATAACCAAAAATAGAAAACATGTATTTACCAAGTATCTATGAAATTAACTGATTGTTAGTTCGGGACCAGCTCGAATTTACAACTCATTCGGAGCCAAAATCTTTTATAAAAGAAAACTTCCCAAAAGTGTGTGACTTAAAAAAGATTCACCAATTTGACTTCTTTTTCTAATACTATTTATCAAATTTGACCCCATTTAAAAGAAATCACAAAAATAGTTCACTTGGACTAAATTGAAAAAATCTTAACTTTCAAAACAAGATTAAAAAAAATCAAGTTTTATTTAATTCAATTTGGGAGCTTTAACGTGAGCCATTAGAGACATTTAATAAAACACCCCTAGACGTATTGACCCACTAAACATAACTCCTGGAATTAATTTTGAGACAATCGAATGCCTAGTAATAATGAACACCAAACTTGGAGAGAACCAAAACAGGGGATAGAATTGACGTTTCAAGATCTTTGAATTTATCTCGGATTATTCCTATCACATAAAATCACCAAATTAAATTCTAATCAATTTTGACTCAATTTACTTTAACCAAAAAATATCAAAAAATGTCAAAAAATCATTCTGGCTATCACATGAGTTTTTTAATTGGATGCTACTGCATCGCATAGCACATCTGACTAGAATGCCTTTCGGATTTTCTTCCTGATTCGTGCGGAATACCCACCAGACGAGCCATAATTCTTAGAAAGCTTATTCACTCTATTTCAATCTAAAAATATGAGAAAATACAAAAATTTGACAATCCTCATAAAAAATAGCTTGTATTACTGATCGACATGGAAATAAAGCTGTGCGAATAACTCATGTTCTGGGATTTTTCTATACTCATCTGATCATGAAATCAAACTTTGCAAAATCCTATCATGTAGCCTAATTAATAAGGATTACAAGAAAAATACTAAAAAAATTCCTAGGGTCTATAACTTATTTGAAGATATTTCTTTTTGTGTGGTTACCATGTTAGATTGCAACAGTAGCTTTAAGACAACTTGTAATCACAAAGCATTTTATCAATTTTTTATAACATGTTTCTGAACGTTTAAACTTCTAGCAACAAGACCAAATAGAATCTATGAATGTCCTATATGAGGAAACAACAAAGACCTCTAAGTGACACGACCTAAAACTATGTTATACAACATTAGTGATATGCTTTAGAGTCATACGAATTTTTTTACTTTATCGTTTTTATTCATTATTATTTATTCTTAGCAAGTGAGAGGCACACCAATGCCACTTACTTATGTGCTATACCAGCAACCAAGTGACACTAAACATCATATTTTAACTCATCTTAACATTCCCTACTGACTCATATCAAGGCTCACCAAGTTTAGACTCAATAAAACACTTTAAAACAATTAGAAAACATTTTTATTTGCTCCAAATCAGCTCTAAATCAAGATATTTTATTAAATGCCTTCATGTTGTTCATGGAAGAACTTATTAAACAAAATCAAACCTTAACTTACCTATTGACTAAATGAGCTAAGACTTGCTCTTAGGGGTTTTTTTTTAGAAAAGAGGGTTTTTAAACATTATAAACATTCGAACATGCATTTTATCAAACATAGTCTATTAACCTATAGTTTTAGCAATAATCAACCATAAACCTATTCTAAACTCAAATCCACCTAGCAGAGTCTATCTAAAACCAATCATGCTTATCTAATGATTCATTTTCCATTAATTTCTCATCAATTAACAATCAAACAGAAGAGAATAAGCTTGGGTACAATTCAATCAACATGATTAACAATCAAAGCATACTTTCAACCATTCAAGCTTAACAAATAGACATGTAAGCTTTAAATTTTATCAAATTAGGTATCAATTTTAGCTTGCTCAAGTTCAATTCAACTTGATTCATCAAAGTTATTAATGATCATCCAAACACCAAAGTCCAACCTAGATCCCATGAATTCTAAGTAGTTAAATGCTTAATAACCTTTCTTCTCTTGTTTGAAAATCACACTAAGCTCAAAAAGCTAGGACTCTATCATTAAACACAAGATCAAAGCTCTATTTACTTAGATTTTAGCTTATAGCAGCTCAAATTAGCAAGATTATGAAAAACTTCATCAACTAAGCTCAAGATCCTACTAACCTAAGCTAGCTAAACTATAAATCAAGCTCTTAGAGTTGTTCGAACAATTCTTAAGCTAAGGAATTCAAGATTTCATCATTTAAACTTTATAATCTTAGCTTAAAGTTACTAGATCCTAACTTACATCATCAAAAATCATTAAGATCTAGCCTAGATCAGATGACTGAAACTTGTTCTCATCATTTCATCATGTTTGAACACTTCAGCATGCTTAATTAATCATGACTTCAACATTTAACCACTCAAACATATTTAGAACATTAAGAAATTAAGTAGTCTTGAGCTCGAATCAAAGAAAATCAATAAATAAAGGAAGTACAAGGCATTTGAACAAGAAGAGATCATGAAATCACCATAGTCGAACATGATTTAAGCATGGATAAGCATAGATCAATCATCAAAATCATGAAATTGAATTAAAATCAAAGAGAAAAGTAAGAAATTATAATATTTCCAAGCTTTTCTCCTCTAAGAAATGATGAGATCCTAAGAGAAAATGAATATTCTAAAATATCTAAAAGTTTTACAAGTATATAAGTTGTTAAAAATATGAATATCCATTCCTATTTATAGGATCAAGGTTAGTGATTTAAGATTAAATCGCCTTAAGGTAAGCTTAGCTTAATCACTAACTTCCTAACAATATTAGGGAGAAATGACACTTAAGCCCTTAATAAACGGATGAATATTTTGCACATTAAGCACATGGTGAAATTTGGCAAAAGCTATTATTCCTATACTAGTCTTGTATAAATTTTTATACCATTCAATTGAGCATCATATGTCAATGCAAAAATGTAGTTGAATGTTCTATCTTGTAGTAAAAAAATATGTTCTAATAACTTCCTAAAAAAAGTTTGAAATTTTTTTCCCTGATCTCTACAATTAAGCCCTCGAACACTCCCGACATTATAAATTCCTAGGGTCTTTCCATGACCCAATCTCGATTACACCTTTCTGACCTAAAGTCCATGTTCAATTTCATTTCAATGCAATAAAATTTTGGAATCCAAGTTATAGAACATTTCTAATTTCAAAATCTAACTCCAGGCTAAAAAGTTAACTTTTTACAATTGACTTTGCCTATAATTAACTTTTGCCACTTTGTTGAATTTTGATTTCAACTTCTAAAACATGTATTTTTTTCATCCAAATATCATCAATAGACACTTTAATTACCTTAAGAGACTTTTACCTTAACTTTTGACATTCTCAAATTTCAAGACTCGGGTCTTAATTTTTCGAATCTAGCACCTACCCCTAAATTAGACAATTAATCTCATATGCCTTATTATATTAAACTAGACTCGTTAAAGCAATTTAAAAGCTCAATTGGATCTTTTTATCACTTATAATTCATTAAAAAAAGATCCAAACCTAGAAAATTTCATCTAACCCCTAAAAATAAGAAAAAATCAATTAAAGGCCCAACAATATAAAGTGTTTATAGTTTTATAAGGAGTCAACAGAGTTGACGTAATGTTCAGTATGTGGACATCCTTAATATAAACAAAATAATGATTCAACTGTAGGGAAAAAGGTAAAAAAGTACCATTCAAAGTTCTTCATTATCAACGGTCATTGCTAAACATATGACACGACATGCTTACAATCGAAAGGATGATGGAATGTTATTACACCTAGTTGGTGGCTAGGCATGGCAAGAGGTTTAATCATACCTACCCATCCTTTGTAGTTGAATCTCAGAATATAAGATTAAGCTTATGTGTAGATAGTTTTTGTCCATTTACCTATGTAGTAAAACCATATTCATTTTAGCCTATCATGTTCGTGTATATAATTTACACTGGTGGATATGTATGAAGTAACTATATTTACTTCTTAATATGGTCATTCTAAGTCCTGATAGCCCGAAGTAGAATATTGATGTGTTTCTTAAACCATTGATAAACAAGTTAATTTTGTTATTGAATAAAGGTGTTCTAACTTTTGATTAGTATAGAAGCAAAACTTTTGTATTGAGGGCTACATTATTGTGGACAATTAATGACTTCCTGCTCATGGAATGTTATCAAGATAGATTACACGTGGAAGATTGGCTTGTCCATATCATATGAAACAAGTTAAGTCTTTTAGATTGTAGTATGAGAAACCATGTTGGTTTGATTGTCATCAACAAGTCTTCCCTTCATATCATCATTTTAAAAGATAAATTTTTGCGAAGAGTTGACCATGACCTTCCCATTGAGCGTTTATCTGGTAACGTAATTTTAAAAAGTATTGATAGCATTCTAAACATTACAGTTGGAGATAAATGTAGTCCAAGTAAGTTGTAAGACTTTGAGGAATGGAATAATTGGACAAAAAAAAGTATATTTTGGGAGTTGCCATATTAACATACTAATCTCATTCATCATAATCTTAATGTCATGCATGTTAAGAAAAGTGTGTTTAATAATGTTTTTAATGCAATGATGAATGTGAATGAGAAAACAAATGATACTATAAAGGCTAGAATTAATTTAATGTTGCTTTGTAGATGGGTTGATTTAGAATTTGTTAAATGGAATGGAAAAACGTACAAGCCTAAAGCTAGAACATATTAAGCAAAGAGGATCAAAAAAAGTTTATGCATGGGTTAAGAAGTTACGATTTTCAAATGGATTTGCCTCTAATATTGGGCGTTGTGCACATGTGGCCAATAAAAGATTTTATGGCATGAAAAGTAATTATTGTCATAGTTCTATGCAACAATTGCTTCCAACTACATTTTGTGATTTGCTTTTGAACATAATATAGTATACAATTACAGAGCTTAGTAATTTTTTAAGAGATTTATGCTTAACAAAATTCATGTGGAACAGATGGAGATGTTGGGCACAAATATTGTTGAAACCATTTAAAAGTTGGAAAAAATATTTCCTTCTGCATTGTTTGATTCAGTGGAGCATCTAGTTATTCACTTATCGTATGGGGGAAAAGAGGTGGATTTGTCCATTATCAATGGATGTATCCCTTTGAAAGGTACATAATTAAGAATGTCGGTGGATGTATAACATATTTGTCATCTAATTCCTAAAATACTAAAATTGTCCGTTATTATTAATTTTGTTAGATTTTTACACCATTAAAAAAAATGAAAATTCTTACATATCTATAGCTGAGGCATATATTATGGCAAAAATTTCAAAATTTTATGCTTTAGATTTTAACCAAATGTGGAAACAATATTTACCTGGGTGCCACGAAATGATGATGAGTGAAATGTTGATCCAATTAGATGACTTTCTATTTAGTCAAAGTCAAGAAAATCTTTTGGCCAAAAAAAGATACTTTGTTGTTATCTAGATCATGATGAATACAATGCAGCAAAACTATATGTATTCCTAAATTGTGAAGATTTTTTGCTTTATATTAACTAAAATCTTTTTTATTTTATATAATTTCTCCTATAGTATTATTTTACATATATTACGTACATTATATTAAACATTTTTAAATATTAATTTTTCCTATCTACATGCAATATTTAAGATGCTTGATCAGATGGTGAAAACTACATGCACTAAATATTATTGATAGAAAATTGGAGAAAGTTTGAGCATCAAGATTTAGACAAGGGTTTAAAGATAATATATAAAAAGTTAATATTAAACCATGTGCATTGTAGTAATAGTAATTAAATAGTCGCATGATGATTTAATTATAACTTCCATTAAATATTAGGTTCAACAACAATCAAATAAAGTTGACTCTCATATTAGTGATCTATCTTATGATCCAAGACGTATGGCTTAGTGTAATTCTAGTTATTTTGTCAATGGTTTCAAGTTTCACACACTTGATTAAGGAAAAGAAAACCAAAAAAAAAAAAAAATGAATAATGATGTTTCAATAAATAAAAGTTGCGATAATGATTGTAAGCATGACTTTTATGTGACACTATTAAATATTGTTTAGTTAAAATATTTCAGTGGGAGAAATCAAGTTGTACTTTTTAAATATAGATGGTTTGATATAAATAGAAGAATCCGATTAGATCCATATAATGGTTTAGTGGAAGTTAAGTATAAGTTAATACTTCTTAATAATGAACCTTTTGTGGTAACTCATCAATGTCAACAAGTTTATTACAATTCTTATCCTTTCACTAAAAAAGAACGTTAGGATTACTGAGCTATCTTCAAGACAAAGGCTAGTAGTAGGCTTAACGTCCAATCTCCTACAATAAAAATAATTGACCTAAACAAGGGGGTTTACCAAGAAATGGATTTGCCTACTCTGACTATTATATCCTATATTAGCTATATTAGCTTTGAATTAATCATGATTTTGATATAATAAAAACTTAAGCTTAATTAGTTTATAATTAAAGACTTTTAATTTGGTATCTTTCCTTGAATTATTTTAAAGATACTTTTGAAAAATGCCAAAATGTTTCTAACTTTTTATTACAAAAAAATGTGTCCTTAGTATACAACACTTTTGGAATAAGTTTTACAAGTTTTATAGTCATGAAAAACAATTTAAAAGTGATTTTCATATAAAGATATCGATATCCTAAGTGTATGTCTTGATACATTACTTGGCAGTAGCTAAACTAAGTTGAAATCCTTGTTTGTATCAATACAAGAAGCAAGGTATTGATACCTTCCTGACTGTATGGATACATAGCCTTCCAACAATTGTATTTTGTATGCTTAAATGCAACGTAGCAATACCCATGGTAATCGTATTGATACATTATTGAGGGAATGCATAGGAATCAAATTAATAAAGCCTTTTATGGCTTTATTGCATCCTAGGAAGTCCCAATAGCTATAATCATCTTTCAAGCTATATATAAGTTTCTCTAACACTTCCATAAGCAAGACTTAAGAAAAGAGAAAAGTCTATAGCCATATCTTTCACTCTTCAAGCTTATAGGTTTAATTTTTTTTTGTCATCTTTATACTCATTGTATTATATCATTATATCCATCTTTTCTTGAGCTCAAACTTGTAAACACCAAATCTGGTAGAGATCTTTATTGTTTACACCTAAAACCTTGTTGTACAAAAGGAGGTTACTACCTTAGCCATTAAAAAATAAAGAGGTTGCTATCTTATCCCAAAGATAAACAAGGTAGAGTTCTATCTTAGCCTAAGTAAAAAATAAGGAGTTGTAAATGTTATATCTTGTCCTTAAAAAGTAACAATTCAAGTTAGTGAATTGTGAAATTCCTCAGCAAGTTAGGCCAAAAGAGAGTACGTAAGTATCGAGGTCGAGCCTTTATAAATCATTGTGTTTGCTTGTCTATCCCTTACTCATTTTTTTTATTTCATTAACTTACAACTCCAACTACTTCACCCTTGAATTTCTCAATTTAGGTTCTTAAATTTTTTATTTGCAAATAAAATTTATGAAATCAATTCAACCCTCTTTGGTTTTCATTCACCACAAGGCCTATTGATTGGTATCAGAGCTTTGGTCTCATTTTAGTAGGCTTAACATCCTTGAGCAAAGATCTATAGCAAAGACCAAAAAAATGCAAGGTGGTGCTATGATCAGAATCGAACTAAAAAGACATTCAATTGTGAGGTCTCCTCTCTTCAATGATGAAAATTACGCTTATTAGAAAATAAGGATGAGGTTGTTTGTCAAAGCCAATGATTATCAAGTACGAAAGACAATCATGAAGGGTTCGTTTATCCTAATGAAAATGGTTAAAGATGAAAAAGTCTTAAAAAGAAAATTGAATGGAATAAGAGAGATCTAAGATGGCTGAACTTAATGCTAACGCTATGCACATTTTCTTTTGTGCATTAGAGCTAAATAAGTACAATTTGGTATTTTTGTGTGATATTGCTTAGGAGATATGGAACAAATTAGCTATCATACATGGAAAGACTAATCAAGTCAAGGAATCAAAGATAAGCATGCTCACCCTCGATTAGGAAATGTTCAAGATGAAATCAGCAGAGAGCATCAATGATATGCCTTTAGATTTACAGACATTGTCAATAGCTTAAAAGGTTTTGGGGCAATGTATCCCGATAAGGAGATAGTCAAGAAACTGCTAAATAATCTTCCAAAGTCTTAAGAAGCTAAAGTGATCATAATTGAGAAATTAAAGAATCTCAATTCCCTTACCTTAAATGAGCTCATCGGTTTCCTTTTAACATACAAAATAAAGATAAATGATAGAAAAGAGCAATCAAAGAAAGTAAGAGTGGCCTTGAAGTTATTCGGCAATGAAGAAAAGAAGGATGATGAAGATGAAGAAGATAATAAAGATGAAGAGATGATATTTTTTGTCTAAAAGTTTAAAAAGTTCATTAAAATGAACAAAGAAAAATCATCTCAAAGAAGCAAAGTTGAAAAGGTGGTGTGCTATAATTGCAACAAATAGGGCCATTCAAGTATGATTATCTTCTTTAAAAAAAAAAAAGAGCGAGGAAAAAGTAATGGTAGCCATTTGGAGTAATAGTAACACTTTTGATGATGATAACTCCAATGGTGAAATGCCCAAGCTTTGCTTCTTGGCTTTTGATAAGTGCAAGGTAACCTCAAACTCTTGTAATTCAAGTTCTCATACATTTGAAAGTTGAAAAATACGTTTGATGAACTTGCAATTAAGTTTAAGGAAATAAACTCAAAATATATAAAAATGATTTTCAAAATAAAAATTTGAAAATCATTCGATATTGAAATAAAATTTTGATTTAGAACAAGAAAATAAGGAGATGAAAAATGATGTTGATATTCTAAGCAAAGAGTTCAAATTAAAAAAAGTTAAATTTAATTTGAAAAAGCAACTTGAAAGCGTGGAATAGGGAAAAACAAATTATTTTTTTAAAATCTTCTCAATTAAGTATGATTTAAATGTAATCATTGCAGATATCACGGTCATACCTCATATACTTGTTTTATAAAAGATAAAGTTTGGCAAATATGAGTACCAAAAGGTACAAAGTACTTAGTAACTAACCCTCAAAGACTTGAAGCAATTTAGGTACCAAAATGCAAGTAAAAGTCTTTTATAGGTGTATTGTAGCTATAAGGAGCAAACCAAGTTGATTGGATGCTCTAATACACAAAAAAGGATGATAGATAACCTTTAAGCTTTGAACTTTGAATATATATATTGGTTGCCTATTCAAAATTTTTTTAAATGCTTCTGTGAGAAATGTTTTTATTTTTTTATTGCAAAATGTTCTCAAAGAAAAAATATATTATTCATCATTGAATATGTATGAGTTTAATGGAAAATGCATTTAAGAATTATGTGCTTTATTATGACATATTTGTTTGATTTGTGACATGATGTTAGTGAAACATGGAACTTAGCATGACATTATGCATAAAATTTGATTTTGAATAATACCAAGTAGTTAGCAAGCTTTATTGCATGATCAAGTTATATGCATATCCTTAGGAGGAGCATATAAAGTTTGCATATATCATTTTGTACCATGAACATAAGTTTAGACTCTTAGTGCTTTATGTGTCTTTTATAAGGATTAAACTGGTTGAATATGCATGAAAGCATATTTCATGGCTTGAGCAAGTTTCATATACATTATATATGATTAAAAACTTGTGCATGTCTTTTGAATGAAAAACCACATAATTCAATGTTTTAAGGTTACATAATGCTTGAACTTAATGCACAACTTGACCAAATGCAAAATTTTTTAACTTTTGTTTTAAAAGTTGTTTTGATTTAAACCTTTGATCATATATATGAGTTTTTAACGTTCTTAAATTAGAACTTCAAATCATGGGTTTTAGGAATGAAAATTTGTATATTTTCTAAACATATTTGGAGAAACATAAAAGAGTATCAATACCTTAAAGATTGTATCGATATAGTGAGCATAAATCTAGAAAACCCCAAAATTTTGAATATTGTATTGATATCTTCCCCTATTGTATCAATACCTATAGGCCATTTTGGCTGTTACAAGCTATTTACGTCTAAAAATGCACATTGATTTTGTTAATAGTTTTTTACTTCAAATGCTTCATTATTTAAATTTTAAATCATGATTAACATCATCTTTATTCATTACATGCTCATATTAATGAGTTTATCACAAATCAAATGCATGAACAAATGCTTATAATTGATTCATGATGCTTGTATATACAAAAAACATTTTATGCTAAATTTAATATTTTTCTTCTTTAAAAAATAACAAATTAGTACTATTTTTGCTAACTATTACCAATATGTTTTTAAATGCTTTTAAGCAATAATTGATCTTAGTTATGCTCAATGAAATTCAAGTTATTAACATTTAGTATTAACTTGATCTCTTTTAAAATTAGTACTTATTGAAAATATTCTTTCCAAATGTTTATATGTATACATATTTATATATCTTGTCTTTGATATCTTAATATTATTAATGCTAACCTTTTGTCAATATCTCTTTAAGTTTATGCAAGGTAACATGGAAATAAAAGCCATTCTTTGAATGCACACTAGCAAAACATAAATAGCAAACAAAGCATGCTAATCTCATCCAAACCTGGTATGGTAAGGTTGAGGTAATTTATAAAACTAATGCTATTTAACTCTTATATTTTATCATTAAATTTAGTGACATGATAAGCTAATAATTAACAATTGATATTATTATGTCATTTTTTGCTTGAAATATTTGCTATATGTGAATCTTTGAATATATCTATGAGCTAAAACACTCTGATTGAAATTGCTTGACTTCATAGTTTATAATACTTGTATTTGAACTTTATGCATATTCATTGATTGAAAATACTCAAATTGATCTTATTTTCAAGTCTTTGAATAGGCCGATGATTTTTCAATCGATAGAAGTTTCTCCTGCTTAAAAAAATATTTTTCAAACCTTTCATATGGTTAAGTTAATTAATTATAAGTAGCACGTATATGAACTAAAATTTGAACAATAAGTTTCTGTTATGCATATAGACAATAATTGAACTTTATTTTAATAGCAATTGGTATGTCTTCCTTATTCATAATCCAATTTATGCCTAAATGTCTATAGATTAATACATGAAATTTGAACTCTTCGTTTGCATTTTAATGACTACATTTCTTACTTAATAATTGGTATACATGTACTTCATTGCTTCATGATTTGTATACCTTGTATGAACTTTTGCTTAGCATCCTTAGTTTTAAATTAATCACATTTTTTGATATAACAAAAAGAAAAGAATTTTAGAGGTAATTTGTTTGTTATTAATTTTATATCTATATGAAAGTAGAATAAGGAGAATTACATCATATGTGTTTATAATGATTATTTCTCAAATATATGAAATGTGTTATGTTGGTTTATAGTGTTCTGGCTAACTATGACATTATTTACCATTGTTAAGTTTTTTACAAAAGCATTTTATAAAATGTTAAAATCTTTTGATAAAGCTTTTATCAAGGAGGAGCTTTTATTGAAAATCTTTAAAATATTTAAAGGGGAGTTTTCACAAGCAACTTCACCTTATGTTTTGTCACATCAAAAAAAGGGAGATTGTTAGCTGTATCAACTTTGAATTAATTTTCATTTTGATATAATGAAAACTTAAGCTTAATTAGTTTATAATTAAATATTTTCAACTTAGTATCTTTCCTTGAATAATTTTGACTATACTTTTGAAAAATGCCAAAATGTTTCTAACTCCTTATCTTACTGAAAAATTTTAATGCATACTTTGGTATAAAACATTTTTGTTATAAGTTTTACAAGTTCTAAAGTTATGAAAAACACTTTAAAAATGATTTTCGTGTGAATGTATTAATACCTTAAATGTGTGTATCGATACATTGCTTGGCAATAGCTAAACAAAGTTTAAACCCTTATTTGTATTAATATAATAAGCAAAGTATTGATACCTTCCCTAACTACACCAATCGACAGCTTTCCAAGAATCATATTTGGTATGTTAAAATGCAATGTATCAAGACCCATGGTAATTGTATCGATTCATTTTTGCGAGAATGAATGACAATCACATTAATGAAGCCTCCAACAGCTCTATTGCATCCCCAACAAGTCCCAATGGCCATAATCCTCTTATAAGCTATAAACAAGCTTTTTAAACACTCCTGTAACGAAGAATTAAGAAAAAAAAGAAAGTTTATAGCCAAATTCTTCATCTCTCCAAGCTTTAAATTAATTCAAATTGTGTATAGTTTAATTCTTCCTATCATTTTTGTATTCCTTATATCATATCATTGTATTCATCTTTCCTTAAGCTCAAACTTGTAAACAACAAAACTTATAGAAGTCTTTACCTTGTACACCCAAAATCTTGTTGTATAAAGGGAAGTTACTACCTTAACCATTAAAAGGTAGAGATGTTATTATCTTATCCTAGAAAGACAAAGAAGTTAGAGGTTCTATCTTAGCCTAAGAAAAAGATAGGAAGTTGTAAAGGTTATATCTTATCCTTGAAAAGTAATACAAAGTAATACTTTAAGTTAGTGAATTGTGAAACTCCTCCGCAAGTGAGGCCAAGGGAGAGGTAATAGGCATTAAGGCCAAACCTCTATAAATTATTATGTTTGCTTCTCTGTCTTTTACTCATTTATTTGTTTATTTCATGAACTTAGAACTCCAAGTGCTTCATTATTTGAATTTTTCAATTTAAGTTCTTAAAGTTTTTATTTGCAAAAGAATTTTGTGAAATTAATTCAACCTTCTTTTGATTTCATTCACCATAAAGTTTAATAACTTATTCAAATGATCTTGACAACCCTTGATTCTTTGTTAATGGTGATTTTGAAGAAGTAAGTTATGATGTGATATTGAGTCATGATGACAATTACGAGGAAGTAGAAGATGAAAATGAAATTTTCCATAGACGAATAAGAAGTAGGAAAAAAAGGAAAAAAAGACTTTGAAGAAAATGATACTGAGACTGAAGATGAAAATGAAAACGAGAATGTTTTAAGCAATAACAATGACTATGTTGATTAATGTTAATCAAAGATTTTTGTACATAAAATCAAATATTTAACTATGTGTATTTTGGTTTATTTGTTAATTACATACATATTCCTTTTATTACTTATTACAAATGCATAAGTCTTTTGGGGGTAGCAGTAGCAATTCTAGGGAACACAGAAGTAGATACAGCGTACTCATTTCATGATGCAGCACCAGTAGCAAGTGATTCAATGATTCCTGATCAGTGCATGGGCAAGTAGCTTCGGCAGTAGTACTCCTTCGTCCATCCTTCATTTGCATCCGCAGTGATTTTTATAAATTTAATTTAATTAGGATATTAAACTAAAACCACAAGTATTTATCATTGTTTCATATCTACTATATTATTCAATTTTACTTTTTATAATAAATAAAATTTATTTTTAATGGATTTTTATATTTGCAAATTAATTGTTAAACATAAAAACATTTAAACACCAAATAAAATTAATACAATAATTGAATTTAATAAAATTTTAAAAAATCTAAAAAAAGAATTATTAGTGACAAAAAATTTATGGCTAATATTATTTCTGACAAACTTAATTACCCTAAATCAATCAAAAATAAACATTTTAGCAACAAAGAATTTTTCGTTGAAAAATATTAAAGACGGAAGGATTCCATCACTAAAAGAATTTCTTGTAGAAAATTTTCAATCAATGAAAACTTTTTCGGCGATTAGTTTATTCAATCAATAATAGACATTAACAATGCAAAAATCCGTCAAAAATAATCCTTTCCTACAGAAATATTATTAGCGACTTCATTTTCAATGACATAATTTTCATTGGAAATATCTTTTTTAGATGGATTAGGAACTTTATCCGACAAAATTTTTCATCGAAAAAAAGCTTCTCTCTTGTGGTGAATATTTACACTTTGATAATATATTTTTATATTCATTTTTATATAATAAATATAATAAATAATAAAGATACCGTAATTGTTTGATTAGGCTCCAGTATTAAATATTGGAACAAGGTTTAATCTACTTTTTAAATAGGCTTTATTTTTACCTAAACTTTTTTAACGGATTTAATATTTTTGGCTTAAATTTTCTATATAGGACAAGGCTCATTTGAATTTTAAAATTTTTTGGTAATAACCTGCTGACGAGGCTTGTGAGGCATGAAAACTTGAGTTCAAACCCTAGCAACCCCACCCTGCCCTCAAATTATCAGGAATTTTAAAAACTTTTAATTACTATGATTTAATCCACATACAATAATTTGTCAAAATTAAATCTTTATACTTTTATGAATGTGCAAATTGTATCAAATCGTTAATAGTGTTTATAAGTTTTTATTATCTTTATAATGTGGATATATTTCATGGCATGGCCTTTTATTCTGATGATATGAAATGATCTTAAATGAAGAAAGCACAAAAAAGGATGAAAGAATTCTCTTTTTTTTCACGTTTAACCCAGATGTAACAAAGAACTTGAATATTTCTCAACCTTTAACCCAACCGTAAGAAAGAATTTGAATATTTCTTGAACTTTAAACCAAATGTAAGAAGGGATATGAAGCAAGGAAATCTATAGTAGGGGTACTTGGAGAATCATGACGAAGCATGAATTCTTTTTTGTGGAATATGGTCCCTCCTTGAAGCAACATTCGTTTTTAGAAAAAGATACCTTGTTTGGGTAGTTTCTGTTGTTCTAACAGCATTAATAAGGTATCTACGGAAGAATCTAAGAAAATTACCAAAAGAAAAAAAAAAAGAAGAAACATTATGTAAGACATATTAAACTACTAAAATCCCAATAATGCGAAAAAGATATATATCAGAAAGGAATCTAACCACAAACCCTTATCAAAAAGAATGAAATCAAGCCCACTGTCTCTAAAAGAGGCCTTCTTCATTAAAAGCAAAGTATAAAAAACATATAACATAACCTACAACATTCTGCAAACTTTTATTTTCACCCTCAGAAATCTTTTCCAATTTCCATTATTGCCTTCAAAATTTTTGTACAATTTAAGTTTTGATGTACTTAGTTTTATTCTAATATGCCAAAAACCATATAAAAAAAGGTGCGTGTTCATTTACAGTGTGGTCTTTCATTTCAAGACTAGTATGTGTTTCCAATATGTAATTGTTTCCCTCTATTGTATGTGCTTTATTTTTTGTATTATTTAGAATTTTAAATAATATATCATTAATTATTAAATTTATAATTTAATTTTATATTCATTATTGTTGCTTATATTATTTGATGTTATTTTGATATTAGAACCATAATTGTGTAAAAGATTATGTTAATATTGCAGATGTAAAACTAATTAAAAAAATTGAAAGGTCAGACAGAACTTGTCCAATAATTGCATGTACACAGAGTGCGTCCAATAGAAAATGGCTATAAGTAACCTCCGCTAACCTAAATGCCTACTTTGGGTCCATTTGTTTCGATAAAAATAAATTTGAAAAAATATATTTTATATTTTTTAGTATTTATTTTTCACAAAATAAATTGGATAACAAAAAATAATTTATTGATCAACAAAAAATTAAAAAAATTTCTTAAAATTGTCTTCAAATTTGAAAAAAAAGGGAAGACGATTACATGACTTTAAATTAAAATTTGACTGGTCTCGAGCCAATATTTTTATTATCAATAAAAATATTTAATTTTAATTTGAAAAATATTTAAAAATATTAATATATTAATATAAAATTATTTTAATATTATAATTTTCAATACTGATATTTTGAATATTAATAAACATAACATA
>JBBYHM010000019.1:6069779-6124448 GCA_038381775.1 Adansonia rubrostipa
TTTACTACTAACATACACAAACTCTCAATATTTAATGAGTTTAACTAATAAAATTAAAGAAAATGTGATAAATGGATTATATACTTCATTAATAATATTTTTCAAAACTTATGATATGATTTATTTTTTGATAAATTAATATTTTATTTTATATAGATCTATTCAAGGGTCGGGCTACCTGCTCAGTCTAATTGGGTCTGGCCCAGCTTCTCATATTTTTATATCAGACTAGCCTGACCTGACTCGAAAGAGTGATTTTAAATTAATATATTTTTATTTAAATTTAATCATAATATATATAATATTAATAAAAACTATTTTTAATGTGATAAACAGTAATTTTGGCTTTAATAGATAGGTCTGGGCACGTTAAATAAGGGCATGAGATTGGGATTTTTAAAAAAATTTGGACTGCGGCCCAGCCCAACCTATGAGCAAGTTTAATCATATTTAAAATATAAATTTCGTTTTTAATATTTAATTAAATTATTAAAAGAATATTAAAATAAAATTCATTATTAAAGTTTTTTATTTATA
Source organism: Adansonia rubrostipa (assembly GCA_038381775.1). Classification (NCBI taxonomy): domain Eukaryota; kingdom Viridiplantae; phylum Streptophyta; class Magnoliopsida; order Malvales; family Malvaceae; genus Adansonia; species Adansonia rubrostipa. Next base: position 6,070,317 of record JBBYHM010000019.1, read on the forward strand.
AATAATTATTTAATTATAATTTCTTCATATTTATTTTTAGTATTAAATTCGGGTTTGGGTTTAGGTCAGGCTCGGGTTTAGGTCATTTCAGGTTCAAGTTTTTTCGAGTTCGGGTCATTTTGGGTTCGGGCTATTTCGGGTTCTGGCCATTCAGTTTCGGGTTTTTCGGGTTCAGGCCATTGACTTTTTGGTCAAATTGGGTTCAGTTCGGGTTCAGGCTCGGGTTTTTTGGGGCGGATTTTCAGGTTCGGGTTTATTTTGCCACCTCTATATGGGACTATGGTCCCAACAATGCCTATCCCAAGAAGATGGTACCTAATTAATCTTATATTACCCTAAGTTAAAAGTGTCCACTGTTATAATATATCAAGATATGAACTTCAATATATCAGAGCAAACAACACTTCGAATCATCGTAGGGCCTCAGCTAGTCAGATAAATCACTTATCTAAACCTCTCATACTGAAATACGAGAGTGATTGGGTTAAGAGTTGTCATCGATCTATTTTGGCTATAGGTGTGATCACTCACCTCTTAAAATCATTCACTAAAGAGTTACAAAACTCTAAAGGGATGATTTTATGATCTCTGTATACTAGAGATCTATAAAGTTAGGCTTAAGCGTCTATTACACCACAAGTAGGGACTCGATCCCTCTAATGATGCCCAATACTTGGAACCAACTCCATACGTATCCGAATTTGTTTTCCTTGGTTTCAATCATATATGCTTAATCATAATTCCCCTTTTTATTCATCAAAATCAAAATCAAACAAATATCAACAAAAATGTATCCCAAAACTCTTATTGGGACTAGCTTGAATTTACAATCGATTTAGAGCAAAACAATCATTTAAAAAGGAAAATTTCCACAAAAATGCTTGACTCCCAAAATTATTCACTTATTAACTCCATTTTTAGTATTCTTTTAGCAATTTTGACTCCATTTAAAAGAAATCATGAAAATGGCACACTTGGACTAAATTGAAGAAAATCACAATTTTAGAAACAATATTAAAAATTGACTTTATTTAAGTCAAGTTGGAAACTTTAATGTGAGACACTAGGGTCCTTTTCTACGATGCTCCTATAATTGTTTACACACTAACATAACTTCCAAAATCAATTCTGAGGCATCTGAATGTCTCAAAATATTGGACACAAAAAATAGAGAGAACCAAAGTAGGGACATATTTGACCTTTCAAGTTCTCCAAATTTATTTCAGGTTATTCCTATCACATAAAATCATCAAACCAAATTTTTATGAATGCTGACTCACAATTCTTCAACTAAAAATACTAAAAAATGCCAGAAAACCGTTTTAAATGTCACATAAATTTTTTAATTGAATTTTACTGCATCACACAGTGTGTCCGACCAACCTAACTTTTGGATTTTTTTTCTTGATTCATCTAGAATACCCATTGAACAAGTCGTACATGCTTGGAAAGCTTATTCATTCTACTTTTATCTAAAAATATGAGAAAAGTACAAAAAAATCATTATCTTCATCAAAAATAGTTCATAATATTGATCATGCTATGAAACAAAGCTATACGAACAAACTTGTGTTTTAGGATTTTATTGTATTCGTCCGATCACGAAATCAAACATTTGACTAGCCTATTACACAGCCCAATCAATGAGGATTATGTGAAAAATGCCAACAAAAATGTATAAGGTCTCTAAACTAATAAAAATATATCTTTTTTTAAGAGACCACCGTGTTGGAGAGCAACAGTAGCTCAAACATAACTTGTGATCACGAAGCTTTTTGTCACATTTTTAAAACACATTTCCAGATGTTCAAACATCTAGCAACGAGATCTAATAGACTCTACAAATGTCATCTATGAAGAAACAACAAAGACTCCTAAGTGGCAAGACCTAGAAACATGTTTTTCAACATTGGCAATATAATTCAGAGTCATACGTATGTCTCCTATTCTATCGCTTTTATTCACTATTATTTATTCCTAGCAAGTGTATGGCACAACAATGCCACTCACCTAAGTGCTGAAACCAGCATCTAAATGAGTCCAAACAACACATTATGACTCACCTAGACATTACCCAGTGACTCATATTAACGCTTACCAAGTGTTTGAACTCAACCAAACATATTTAAACACTTAAAAATATTTTTATTTTGCTCTAAATCAGCTTTAGTTCAAGCTATTTTATTTAATATCCCCAAGTTACTCATTAAAGAGCTTATTAAACAAAATCCAACTTTGAGTCACCTATTGATTAAGTGAACCAAAGCATGTCCTTAGGGCAGCTTTTTATGAAAGCAAGGTTTTATTCAACCTAAACATCCTATCATGCATTTTAATGAAACATATAGAATACTATCCTGTAATGCTAACAACTAATCATGAACAAAACATATATTAAACATAAATTCAACATGGCCAATTGCTTCTACCCTAATTATGCCCATCTAAATCATCAATTCTCATCAAATTCTTATAAATTAGCAATTTATACAAAAAAGCTTTGATTCAATTCAATCAACATGTTTAACAATCAATTAATGGTTTTCAACTATTTGAACTTGACAATTGAAAAACAAGCTTCTAAATTCATTCAGTTAAGCATAAATTTCTTGTTAACTAAGTTCAACCCAACTTAATTCATGTAGGTTTCACCAGTTAAGTATCACTTATGCCAAGCCTATTCAAGTTCACCTAAAATCTACCATGGCCAAACCTATAGGATGCTTCTCTAGCTTGTTCAAACACTTCAACTAGCTTAAGAACTCATGATTTCATCATTATGTACTTTCAAGCACTAATCAACTAGATTCAAGTTCAAATCAGCTTGCACTGGCTTAAATTAGCAAGATTATGTGAAATTAAATCAATCAAGTTCAAGATCATCCTAACCTAAGCTGGCCAAACCAAGCTTCTTCATTTTCATCACATTAGAACACCTAATTAAGCTAGGAAATTATGATTTATCATCTAAACTTCAATTTATCATCATCAAAACCTAGCTTAACCAAGCTTAAACCATTAAATCCCCATGAATTCATGTTAGCCAAACCTAGGTCTAGATAAATCATCTAGTTTAAATACTATATTAAGGTCAATAACCATTATTTCAAGTTAAACTTCAGCAATTAATCACTTAATCATGCTTAGAATAACATGAAATCAAGTAAATCATAGCTCAAATCAAGATGCAAACACAAGATGATCACAAATCATATTGGCTGAAACAAGTAGAACAAGAAATAAGCTTGGCCAAATCATAAATTAAGCATAGAAAGCGTAAATTGATCATCAAAACATGTTAATTAACTACAATTTTTTTTTTAAAAAAAGTAAGAGATTATATCTACTCCAAGCTAAGTCTTCTTCCAAAGATGATTAGAGCTTGAGAGAAAAAGAGAATTCTAGATTTTTCTAAAATTTGCTACATGATTAAACGTTATGAAATCATGGCTAATCACCCTTATATATAGGTCTCTAAGTTGTTGATTTAAGCTTTAATAACCCTAAAATGATCTTACCTTAATCACTAACCTCCTAACTAATTTTAAGGGAAATTATAATTGTGCCATTAATGAATAGATGAACAAAATAAGCATATTAAACACATGTTGAATTCGGCCATGATAAATTCCTACACTAGTCTTGTATAAATTTTATTCTATTTAATTGATCATGATTTGGCAATGCAATATAAAAATGTAATTGAACGTTCCTTCCTATAATATAAATTTGTCTTAATGACTTTCGCTAAAGAAATTTGAATTTGCTATCCAGGTTTTTTCGAATCAAGCTTTAGGGAATTTCTAGCTTTTTAAATTCCTAAGGTCATTTCATGAATCGATCTCGATTGTACCCTTTTTAACTTAAAGTCCATATTCAATATCATTTTAGTGCAATCAATTTTGAAATCCAAGTTGTAGAACTTTTCCACTTTCAAAATCTATCTCTAGGCTAAATATTGACTTTTTACAATTGACTTTGCCTACAGTTGACTTCTGTCACTATATTGACTTTTGAGTATAACTTTTAAAAACAAGTCTTTTTTTATCCAAATAACCTTACTAAGCACTCTAATCACCTTAAGAGACTCCTACCAATCAACTTTTAACATTCTTGGGTTTTTAGGACTCGAGTATCAATTTTTTAAAACTCAACAACCCCCTAAATCAGACAATTAAGCCTAGATGTCTTATCACATTAAACTAAGCTTATAGAAACCAACCAGAACCTCAATTGGACCTTTCTAATGTCTATAACTCTCTAAGAAGTTCTTGAACTAGAAAATTCCATTTAGCCCCCAAAATCAAGAAAAGGTCAATTAAAGGCCCGAACAAAATAGGGTGTTTATAACTGCCCTTCTTTGGCTATTGCTAAGAACTTAGGAAGAAGGTGAAAACTAAATAGACATGATTTTGTCTGGGTCTTAATAAGCCCCTCTATAGGAAAGTTCCTTTTTTTCTACACATATGACATCCTAACTACTTATGCCTAATCTAATTATAAATAATGTATCAATCCTCATCAATATTTAGCCTAAACGATAAGTTGCTAATTTTCCTAGTTTTCTATTTAATTGAAGAGATGGGACTTTTAATAAGAAAATTAAAAATGCCGACTTTAATGGTTTTCTCCTTAGCTAAATAAAGTAGACAGACACATTGCCTATTTTATTGGTCTTTTGCCTAACCAAATAAAAAAGACTTGGCACATTGCCTTCCTCATTGGTTTTCTAACTAAGTGAAAAGCCCTAACCAAGTAAAGAGGACTTGGGGCTGCCAACTTTACCATATAACCAAATAGAGTGGACTTACACGTAATGCCTACCTCGATAGACTTAAACATGTTGCTAAATGAAGAAGACTTGACGTAAAAACCTACTTCATTGATTTTATACCTTATTGAGTGAAGAAAACAAAAGGAAAACTGACTTCACCAGTCTTCTAGCTAATCAAATGAACCAAACAAAAGAACTATAAACTCTACCAATATTTTGCCTAACTAAGTGAAGTTGACAAAATAAAATCTTCATCCAATCTTTTGTCTAATCGAATGGAGTTAATTCAAAACCTACTTCATCGACTTTCCACATAGTTAATGGAGAGGACAACTGACTCCACTACTCTTTTGCCTAAGCAAGTAAAGCTGGCAAATGAAAAAAACCCTACCCGACCTTCCGCTTAATTAGATGAAGTTGACTCAAACCCGACTACATTGGTTTTCCACATAAACCAAGTAAAGTAAACAAAAGAAAAAAGTTTTTCTCTATAGGGCATAACCTCTCTATAAGGTGCCAATTTCATTGGTTTTCTTCTTAACCAACTAGATTAGGCTTTTTTCTTCATGTAGGCCAACTTATAGCCAACTAAATTAGGATTTTCCTCATCTACAAGCCAACTTCGTTGGGCTTACAACATGGTCAACTACATTAGGCTTATCTCTTTCTTATGGGCCAATTTGATTGAGCTTATATATGGCCAACTATATTGGGCCTATTACTCTTTTATGGGCTAACTTGACTGGGCTTAGACATGGCCAGCTACATTGGACTTATCTTAGGGCGTAACCTTCATAAGTAAGTGCCAATACTGGTTTTCCCCTTACGAACTAAACTAGACTTTTTTTTTTTACTTTTTCCTCTTTATTATCAACTGTATTTGGTTTACTCACTAGGGAAGGAATGATATTACTTGTGGTATCATCCACTGGGGAATGATCCTTGTTTCCATGGACACCACTAAGGCTATCTTCCATTTCAGCAATTTCTTGTAATGCAATATATATACATATACATGATTCCTACTTTCATGTTGGTATGCAATGATAATATAAAATTCCATCTTAATGTCATTCATGATCCACTCTATTTTAGTGAAGCACCTGTAATGACAATTTCTCTTTCATTCATGTCTTTCAAATTTTTCATGGCTTTTGTTACCATCTTTCTTTCTTTCATTCTCATCTTTCTTTCTGCAAACATTCAATACTTATTCCTTTTAATTAGACAACATTTTCCACATTCACTACCATTTATTTATCCCATGACTTTCCTATGGTTCTCCTTCTTTCATTCTTACACTTTTTCTTTTTGAAAAATTTAACCATAAAATCTCTTCACTAAGGTAATCTCAAACTTTAGATTATCAAAGTTTGAAATAAACAACAATTTTCAGATAGAATAGTCGTCTTTCTTATCAAAATATCAAGGCATCCTGTGTTTATTCCTTATCATTTTATTAATCATTATTAAACAAATCGACAAGCAATGACACGTAAAAAGATAAGCCAAGAAAAAAGTTCATTATGAATTTATAACAACAATTGAAAATGCTCAAAATTAATCATTTGAAAATATTAATAATTCATAAAAATAAGTTTACCGAATGCTTAACAAAGAAAAAAAAAATTTAATAGGTAGGCCTTTTAAGCAATAGGATCCCACATTTTTAGAAAATGAATCTAGTTCAACTCTTCAAGATACCATCTGATAAATTAACTCATTTAGATGTAGCATTTCCTTTGACAACTTTTTCAAACTATGCTATGTCTTTTTTTGGCTACAGATGCTATCCAAACAAGTGTGAACAATTCCTCATAGCCATATGAACCTAACACTTTGGCATTTAATAGAGAATCTTGCAAACCCATTAATCTTTGGCATTTGCCTTCACATAAATCCAACAATGCTTGGTATTTGTCTTTACTCTATCTCTTTAAACATAATACTTCTTCATCGTATTTGAATTCTTCAAACTGGGTAACTTATTCCCATCTATCTCAACCAATATTAATGCTCCCTTTAGAAAATACTCTTTCCACTATATGAATCCCCTCTTAATTTGAAGTCCACTTACCGTAGGCATCCTTCTGAATCAAAGGAATTTTTCTAAGCACTAGCTCACCTCTGTGAAACTATTGAGGATGAACGTTCTTATCATGTGCTTGCATCATCCTCTTCTAATACATTTGTCCATGACAAATGGATTTGCTCTTCAATAAAGTTGAGCTGTTCATATTAAGATCAGTCTTCTCCAATTCGGCTATTATCAATACCCATAACTAAGAAATTTTTACCTCTATTGGTACCGTTTCCATTACATGGACTAAGCAAACAAAGTAGCACTCGTAAAGGTGCAAACTAAAGTTCGATAAGCATGCAAAGAAAAAGGTAACTTTTTATGCCAAGCTTTGTACATCTTGGTCATCTTTGACATAATCTTCTTTATGTTATTATTTGCTGCTTCTATTGCCATTCATTTTGGTGGTATGTTGTTGAATTTTGATGTTTGGTTTTAAATTGTGTACATACTTTGCACATTATTTTGTTTTTTAGATTTGAAGCATTATTAGTGATAATTCTTTTTAGTTTTCTATATTGGCATATGATTTCTTATTTGACGAATTTACATACCACTGACTTAGCTAAATTTGCATACAAAGTAACTTCACCCATTTAGTGAAGTAATCTACTGCCACAAGGATGAAGCAGTGCCCATTCGATGCCTTTGGTGTAATTAGGCCTCTCATATCCATGCCTCATATCGAAAATGGCCATAAAGATGTCATTACATGCAACTGTGACAAAGGCACATTAATCTTATCTGCATATATCTAACTATCATGACATTTGTATGCATACTTTATGTAGTCAACCTCAACAGTCAACCAATAAAATCTAGCTTCATGATTTACCGAGCCAGCATATGTCCACTAAGGCTTGTCCTACATATCCCCTCATAGATTATTTCCATTATCTTTTAGCTTTACTAGTATTTATAAATCTTAGAAGCACTTGGTCCTGACTTTTTTTTTACAGGACTTCGGGATTAAATTCATGGCCATTCTCTGAATAGTTTTGCAGTCATTTTTAATGGCATGATCCAGATACTGTTGATCTTTGACATATCGAAAAATATCATAATACCAAGATTAACCATCCCTTTCGGTCCATATTATGGTAGTGGGCAATCACATTATGAATACTTATTGTAATCAACATCAACCCAACCGTTCAATCACCTTTATCATGGCAGACAATGTAGCCAAAGTATTGGCAATCTAATTATCTTCCTTGTGTAAATGATAGAAATCAATCTTAAACTCCTTCACCATTTCGAGAATCAACTTGTTGTATTACACCAACTTTCTATTATGAGTTTCCCATTCACCCCAAAACTGATATATCACAAGAGCTAAATCCTCATACACCTTTAAAACACCTTTCGTTCCATAATAACTTGTAACCCCATAACACATGTTTCATACTCTGATATGTTGTTAATGAAATCAAAATTCAACCTAGCATCAACAAATAATGATCTCTATTTGGGGAAATTAATATTGCTCTTATTTTATAACCTATGGCATTAGCAGTGCATCAAAGTACATCTTTTAAGTTTTATCTTCGGGTGACACCTTTTTCTCTTAAGATATGCACATTAGATCTTTATTAAGAAAATAAAAGTCCAATAGCTCATAATCCTTCGTAGCCCGATTTGCTATAAAGTTAGCTATGACATTGCCCTTTTATGGCTTTTTGATTCACCTATATTATGTCAAACTCCAAAAGTAGCACTTGCCATCTTGCAGTCTTTACTGAAAGAGTCAGAGCTTCACATAAGTACTTAATCAGATCTAACTTTTCAATCAACATAATCGTGCAGCCTTTGCCAGTACATAACATATCTAGTCCACTATAGAGTAATTAACCTTACAGTCTGTAAACTTCTTGCTGGGATAATAGATAGCTCATTCTGTCTTCCCCGTTTTATCATGTTACCCTAACACATAGCTCATAGATCTTTCAAATATTAACTAGTACATGATCACGGTAATCTTGATACTGATGGCACTAGCATAGGTGGATTGGAAAGATAGTGATTCTCTTTCTTAAATGCTTCTTGGCATTCATTATTCCATTCACTAGAGTCTTGTTTCTAAAGAAGTCAGAATATTGGATCATCCTTATATGTGAGCTTGGATATGAACCTAGCAATATAGTTCAATCTTCCTAAGTAACTTTGCACCTTTTTTTGTGTCTGAGGTGGTGGGAAGTCCTGAATGGCCTTAACCTTTGGAGGATCTATTTTTATTCCTTTTTCACTACCACAAAGCCTAATAATTTCCCAAATGTAATGCCAAAAGTACACTTAACTAGATTGAGCTTAAGCTAGAATTTTCTCAACCTTTTAGGCCACTTTTTAAGGTTTCCAACATGCTCACTTTCTTTAGCAAACTTGGCAATCATATCATCAACATACACTTTTATCTCTTTGTGTATCATATCATGGAACAAAGTCACCATGGCTCTTTGACATGTTGCCCCTGCATTCTTCAAACTGAATGGCATAACTTCATAATAGAATTGCCCCAAAAGGTCATAAAAATGGTTTTCTTCATGCCCTCTAATGTATTTTAATCTGATTATAATCAAAAAAACCATCCTTGAAGGAAAAAACAAGGAATTCTTTGTTGTATTGTTGACTAATGTGTCTATATGAGGTAGCAGGAAATTATCTTTAGAGCTTGCCTTGTTCAAGTCTCGATAATCCATGCACATGCATACTTTTTCATCTTTCTTTGGGATAGATACAATATTTGCCACCCATTCAAAATATTTTGCTCTTTCTAAAAGTCCAGCATCTACCATCATCTATCTAAATTTGCACCTTTTTTATCTTCAAAAGCATCTTCAATTTTATCCTCTAGAATTTTTGTTACAGTAGTTTAAATCCGAGTTTTAAAGGAAGCATGTGCGCTACTATGTTTATATCCAATCTTAGCATATCTTGGTATGACTAAGTGAATACATCTTCAAACTCCTTTAAGAGGGTAATCAATTCTTCCTAAGTGGATGAAGATACCATAGTCCTAATTTTAATTTCTCTTTGGCACTCTTCAGTCCCTAAATTCACTACCTCCAAGGATTCCTTATGAGGCATGATTTGTCTCTCCTTTTTCTTATTATCCTGCTAAATCTGGGGACTAGTCATATTCTTCAGGATTCTCATTAAAATATACTTTATCCTCATGAAATGATTTATTAGAATTGATCCCCACAAAGTCAACCTTTTCCTTTATATCTCTTTTATTAAGATACTTAAGATGGTTTAAGCATTGAAGCTTTGGGTGTATATATTAAGACACTATAAATCAAGATATACTATGGTTTCAATAATGCTGGTTCATTCAAGAAAAGATAATTAATCAATTAAAGAAATAAAGTATTCACATTCAAATAAACATACAAGATATGAAAATGTATCATGCCTATTATTTATTTAACAATGACTAATATTGTATCATGCCTATTATTTATTTAACAATGACTAATATACTGAGCCTAATATAGAAAACCATTAAATGTTATTAAGCTCAACATTTAGGGTAGAATGTTTTAATATTTGTCCAAGATAAGGCCTGCAATCTATAAAGATTGTGGTGTCATTTTAATTATGGTGATCATAGAGACAAAGAACACCCAACTCTGAGATCTCCTGTTCCATCTATAAAGATACCGAAGCTCTTAAAGGCCTCATTCAGTAAAACTAAGACCTCTCCTGTATAGCCCTCCTTATCTAAGTCCGAATAACCCATGAAATGAAAAACACCCCAAAGAGAAGCAAAAGTCCTTCAATTTATTTTCAGCTCAAGGCCCAACTTACTAGCTATCCTTCTTTCTCTAGCCCTCTCAACTAAACCTTTCTTCTGAATAGCATTTGGTTCATATCCCAACCCATTTTTTGTAATATGGTTGACCACTTTCAAGGTTCTAGTTATTCCTTATAAATGCATTCCTAATCTTGTACCGACATGGCAACTTTTCCTGAGGATCATCCTTAATTCCCTTCTAGTACTCCAAGATAAATAAGGTTAAATGATCTGTAGCTCTTCTCCTACATATATGGCATTCACAAACTCAAAGGACTGAAAGGAAAAATCAAGAATATCCTTATCAAGATTAATGTAAGGTGCATTAGTAGACATAACAGCCATAATGTTCTCTTCTCTGTCGATGACAACTATCTTATCATCCATAATAAGCTTTAACTTTTAGTGCAATGATGAGGGAACTACACTTACAAAATAAATCTAGGGCCTACCCAATAGAGAGTTGTATGACAATGCAATATCCATCCCCTGAAACTCCACTTCAAAAGTACATGGATTGATTCTCAAAAGAACCATAATCATGCTAACCACTTCTTGCCTAGTCCCATCAAAATGCATGAACAATAGTTTAACTGTTCTTAATATGTGAGGCATCAACTAGCATACTTTGCAGAGTGACCAATGGTACACATTCAATGCAAATCCGTTATCAATCAATACTCATGACAAAGTATACCCTTTATAGTTGATTTTGATAAATAGAGCCTTCACATTATCCTTCCCTATTGAAGGAATCTCATCATCACTGAATGATATAAAGTTGTTAGCCAATATATTGTCCATTAATTGACCCATTTCATCTAATAAAATATTATGCACTACATACACCAGATTCAAGACCTCCAACAAAGCTTTCTTTTGTAGTTTCAAGTTTAACAATAGAGATAGCATTAATATCTTAGTATACTGCTTATTCAATTGCTCCATAATGTTATATTCACTAAACTTTAAAAACTTTAGGAACTCTTCAGCGTCTTGCTCACTTAGTGGTTTCTTTACTTCCCTAGAAATTATCTTCAGTACCACTTTCGGTTCAGCACCATTTTCTTCAACAACCATAGATTTTCCCTTCTCAACAATAGGTAAAGCATAACACCTCCCATTTCCAATCTTGTGACTTACTCTGGTTACAGCATCTACTAAAAACTAGGTTTTCCTATGACTACAGTATTAAACTCATACTTTCACATAATTGATTTATCATTCTTATATGGAAATGGCATAGAAACCATAATGACTAGTTAGAGAGTTGGCATCATAGTTACAACATTAACAGTAGACTCCTCATAATAGATAACTATTGGTCTACTGACTTCAAATAGAACCATCGTAAATCCTTTTCCAACCATATTTATTGACATAACTATTAGCTTAGGGAGTTTCTCATAAAATTCTATCTTCTTGCTATCTATCAACTATTGAACAACTTCTTAAAATCATCACATTTACGTAACTCATGTCCATCCATCCCATAGAACTCATAATGTTTTCCTAAAATACGCAACAAAATCAGCTTTCCTGAGATTATTTTAGCTTTCACCAAAGCTTCCTAAACCACTCTCAAAGTAGTCTTTACCTAATTAACCCTCATCTTTCTTTATGCTTCTTCCACCATCATCGCATTCACTTTAGGCTCAGCATGATTGGGTAATAGGTTTTTAATAATGTTGAGACCCGTTCTAGCTTTGAACTTTAGCTTTCCAGCATCAATAAGACCTTGAAACCTTCTCTTAAACGCCAAAAAATTCTCTATCGAATGCCCCTATGCACCCTCGTGATACTTATATATGGCATTAGCATCCTACCATTTTAGCTAAGGAAGTTATAAAGTATGACATGGATTTGTGCTATTAATTACCCTTGAAGTAACCATGGGTATAGGTCTCGATAAAACATCAAGATTGGACTAAATTGTTTTCTATTGTAGGCTAGTCTAGTGGTTTTAGGGTTATTCATAGTGTTTTAGGTACTCTAGGTACTACTTCATGGGTTTATGTATGTCGGGTTATAAGCTACAGATTATACAAGCTAAAGAGCAAATGGATAAGAACTCGAACTTAGCTCAAATACTATGGGATAGTACGGACATTAGAGTATAAGATTCATAGGTGTAGGTTATCAACATTAGCAATATTAGCATTTTTTTCCTTTTTTTTTGGTCAAAAACTGGTTTTTACTTCTCAAAGATTCCAAACTCAATATCTTAGCACTTTCAATTGCATTCTCTATTATCTCCCTATATAGCACCATATTTGTAAAATTCTTGGTGGCATTACTAACCAACCTCTCATAAAATGGAACCTTCAAAGTTCTAATGAAAATAATCATCATCTCTTTCTCTGTTAAGGGAAGAATCACTTACGTAACTTTTTTCCTCCACCTTTGGGCATATTATCAAAAACTCTCATTAGACTTTTTCTCCATGTTTTGTAGTGATATTCGATCATGTGCCCAATTTGTTACATACTTATATTGTTCTAAGAAAGCTCAGGCTATATCCGACCATGTTTGAATCTTAGCTTTGTCCAACCCCATATACCACCTAGCAGTAGCACCAGGCAAGCTATCTTAAAAACGATAGATCAAAACTTCCTATTGTTTTTGTACACTACGACAATACACTCTAATATGAGCAGATAAGCACGTGGTAACACTATATTTCTCAAACTTTAGTGCTTGAATTTCGAAAGAATAAACAACCTAGACACCAAGCCCAATTTCGTAGTATCCACTACTCTAAATTTATCCATGACTTCTATAGCCCTCAATCCCTTTTCTATAACTTGTAATTGTGTTTGCTCCTTTTCAACATGCTTAGACACTTTTGTAATAAGCTTATCCAACTCGGTAGACTTATCAAATCAGGGACTACTGGATTCACTGAAGTATACCCAAGATTCTACCCTTTATCAATAATCACCCATGGTTTTTGAACTTTAAGATGTCCGTACGCCATAGGAGCTATCCTAATAGAAGGTATGGTTTGAAACACTTGAACTAAGGGCACCACATTTTTTACCCTTACAACATTTAAAAACTCGATAGATTTCCTTTTCAAATAAACTTACTTGGCTTGGGAAGTCGAGCCCTCTACTTGCACTTTCTTTATGTTAGTTAACACCATCAACTCCAATCTTAGCTGACTGTGACCTTAATTTTTCTTGACCTTTCATCATCAATTCCTGAACTTCCTCCACCCTCTATATCCTAACTGCAGAATCATTTTCCATATTTCTAATAAAAGACTGGCTATTGTATCTTCTTTGAATAGGTACTTTCAGTACTTCTTTTGTCTTCATAATATTTTCCTTAAAGAATGACATCAAATTTAGAATCTCATATTTTGATTATCATACATGTCATAACATGAATGCAAATACACATATATAAAAGAATAAGTTAGCATGAATGCAATGACATGAATATTATGCTAGGTTAGGCAATAGCTTTAATATAAAACTATCATCTAGAATCGAATTATTAAATTTAGAAAATCTGATTTCATATTGTTTCATTCATGAAGAAAAGTATAGATAAATCTATAAAAGAAGTTCAATTAATCATTAATTTTGTCCATCTAAGGGGACAATGCTTTATTTTACTCTTCTTCCTTGATAAGGACATCGAGTATTAATAGAGATCCCACCTCGATGTCATTTTAGACTCATAATCAGGCAAGAACACAATCGTTCTCCTTTTAGCTCACCAATAGGCTTGTTGAGAGCTTGATTATCCGTTCTACAGTCATTTTGGCTTTACTTCTCCACAAGTTCACCCTTTTATTTAGTTTTGCTACCTCGGATTCCTACTCCTTACATGACTTTCCTACTGGAATTTTCAAAGCAAGGTTGCATCATTTGTTGTCTTGATGTAATTCTTCCATACCTTACTCGGCATTATCTTTCCTCTTGTGGAGCTCTTTCAGTTGTCCCTTACATAAAGCTTGATTATACTTTAACTACCTATTTTAGCCTCTAACTGAGTGATCTTTGACTGAAATGCTACCCACTCTAACTCAAATTTTTTCTTTAATAATGCAGCCTCAGATAATAACTTTCATCCTTCCAAACAATGTCATTAACCCAATTATCCTTCCAAACCTCATAAGTAAGAGTTATAACATCCCAATACCGAGCTAATTACATGCAATAACTTTTTCTCCATTCAGTAGCTATAGCTCGTATTCCTTTTATATAACCATTTCCTCTATATGCAAAATCAAACTCACCTAAATCATGCATCAAAAGAATAATTGTCAAGACTTGAACTGCCTTTGAACTAGCAAAAAAGCATAGCCAACACAACCTGAGATCCTAAGTAAGGGTTCCTAATTTTGGCATTTGTATCGGTACAACATAACCCAAAAATACATCCATGGTGCTCTTTATGTTGACACCTACTGATCCTTGATATAATTAGTCGACCACTCTTTCCTAAGGAACTTGGCAATCTGTGAGAAAGACTCAATATACATCCAAATATCAACCTTTGTATCTTTCCAAAAGTGACTATAGACCCATATCTGTAATAATGGTGCACATCTGAGAAATCTACTCCATTGTTTCCTCTTGCAGAAGTTCAAAGACTGTATCATTTTGAAGAGAATCACCATAGCCAGGTTATTGTACCTCAATCGATCAAAGAAATCAACTACTGCTACATTAACATACACCAGAGTTATAGGGAATACCACTAATCCATAAATAGGCAATGCAAAGATATCCTTTTTTCCCAGGTTGGCCAATCTTCTATTAAATCCCATAACTATGCCATAATATAAAATCACTTTGACCTTTTCAAACCACGCATGCCCCAATCTGAGCCTTGAATAGTCTGGTAATGTTGGCTAATTATCTCTTCAGTGTTAGTACATTAGACTCCTTAATGTACACCCGATTAGGAACACTATGTTTAATATAAAATAAGATACTTATTGATCTTTGGGACTATATCCTCCCTATTAAAAGTGAAACACTAATATTTTCCAAAACTGAGCCACAGCTCCTAGCAACACCTGGTCTATTCTAACCTAAACAATGGTGTTATATCTTCATACTTTTAGGTGAACAGATCTTTCTCGATACTGTCCTACTAATCCCATATGGCCTATAAATCTACTAGGTCATTCTGCCAAAATTCAATGGGAACTCGGGCTAGAAATGGCAAGACATACCCAACTTTCAAAGCATTCCCATGTTGCTTTTGGACTTTTTTCGACCAATCCCTTACTATTACATACTTTTCCTCTACTAAGACCATACGTTCCTCCATTCCAAATGACCCTTAGGATAGACATTGTCCCTTTTTTACCAACAGCCTTCGAATGTACTAATTATGAAGCTAAAATGCATGCAAAACAAACAAACAAAGCAACCAAAATCACTTATTATTAAATATAATAATTCATATATTTCAAACAGTCCCAAAAATTTCATTCTCAAGCTTTGTAGCATTTTGGAATCAAAAGGGCATTTTGAAACACTTTTCTTAAAATCGAGCTATCATATAATAATTCATATATTATGAATGCACTTAAGGTACATACCCCATGACTGAACTCTACAAAATTAACCCAATTGATACACGATCCTAATTGAGGGCATCAATTCCCTTTAAAACACTTTTCTTAAAACTAAACTATCATGATGCTTCTAGTGTCACATTAGCCATCAATCCAATAGTGTAATCATACGTTCAAACATTCTTAACCCTATAACATATATGATGCAAAACTCTAAGGAATCCATTCACCTTAGCTTGGTTCTATTTTCTAGAGACGTTTGAGCCATAAACCTGATAACCGAATTATGAGTTATAATAACATAAATGTAAACTTGTATCGATGGAAAAATAAATATCCCTAGTAATAAAGTTTATTTGATGCCATTCTAGACTCTAACTCAAAAAAAAATAAAGTGAAAGAAGGTTAGAAGCATTTCCCGATTGTGTTCTTCTAGACTTTTGGGTATCATTAATTTTATTTGGCTTTTATGGCTCATTATATACATAATGAAGGCAGCCTCTAATGCACTCGATCCCCAAATTGTTCTTTCTGCTTGATAAAGATAGCCAAGGCACCCTAATCGTAGGATGAATCATCGATAAAGATAGGTTTAATCAAAGTGGGAACACTACTCATGTTTATACGGATGAATCATGAAAACAAAATCAATGAACCCTTAGGGCTTTAGCCAACCATACAGATTGTTAATCATGCGATTAGTTAATAACACCATATATCCTAAAATAGGTCTTATATCTCCCTATGCATGATACTTGGCAAAGAGTCTAATGCATATGCTAGTGCAATGTGTGCTTGAAAGCTCCAAACCTAGATCTCACTTCATCATCTGAGATATGTAATTTTTTGCTTATTTTTATAAGCAAGCATAACATTGGATTTTTATTTGAGTGCTACAACATGGTTAGTACACATAACAATATTATAATAATCAATCAATTACATAATCATAATAATAAATGTCAAGGAGATTCTAATTAAATACCAACTAAAATCGAGAAAAATCAGAACTTGGATAACTTGCCACTAGTCTGAGGCCTAACTCTCTAATCTCTTCAGTGGAGTTGCCCAAAAGCTATCATAATACATCAAGATACAAACCTTAATATATTAGAGCAAACAATACTTTGAATCATTGTAAGACCTTAACCGGTCAAATGATTACCGGTTTGAACCTCTTCTACCAAGATATAAGAGTAATAGGGTTAAGGAGTCGCCACTGATCTATTTAGGTATAGTTATGGTCGATCACCTATTAAAATCATTCATTAAGACTTACAGAACTCTAAAGGAGTGATTTTATAATTTGCATATATCAAAGATATATAAAATTAGGCTTAGGAGTCAGTTACACCATAAATAGGGACTCAATCCTGTCGTGATACCCAACACTTGGTACCAACTAACCATACGTATCCGAATTTATTTTTACTCAGTTTCAATCATATATGTTCAATCATAATCGCCACTTTCATTCATCAAAATCAAAATCAAATATCAACAAAATGTATCCCAAAACTCTCATTGGGGATAGCTGGAATTTACAACCAATTAGAAGAAAAAATCATTTAAAGAGGAAAAAATTCCACAAAGATACTTAACTTCCAAAAATATTCACTTGTTCACTCCATTTTTTAGTATTTTTACCAATTTTGACTCCATTTAAAAGAAATCACAAAAATGGCACACTTGAACTAAATTAAAGAAAATCATAATTTTGAAAACAATATTAAAAAAGTCAACTTCGAAACTTTATTGCGAGACATTAGGGACCTTTTATAGCATAGTCCTAAACTTGTTCAGACACTAACATGACTTTCAAAATCAATTCCAAGGCATCTGAATGTCTCAAAATAGTGGACAAAAAAATAGGGAGAACCAAAATAGTGACAGATTTTAACTTTCAAGTTCTGCAAATTTATTCTGGGTTATTCCTATCACATAAAATCATCAAACCAAATTCTAATGAATGCTGACTCACTATTCTTTAACCTAAAAATAGTATAAAAATGCTAGAAAATCATTTTAACTATCACGTAAATTTTTTTAATTGAACACACCTACATCACACAGCATGTCCGACTAGCCTGCCTTCCAGATTTTCTTTCTAATTTGTCCGAAGTACCCATCAGACAAGCCATACATGCTTGAAATCTTTTTCATTATAATTTTATCTAAAAAAATGAGAAAATACACAAAAATGATTATCTTTATCAAAACTACTTTGTAATATTGATCAGGTGCTGAAATAGAGTCATGCGAATAGCTTGTGTTATGAGATTTTATTGTATTCATCATGAAATCGAATATTTCAATAGCCTATTACACAAGCACAATCAATGAGGATTATGGGAAAAATACTAGCAAAAATTTATAATGTGTCAAACCTATTTGAAATATATCTTTCTTGTGAGACTACCGTGCTGGATAGCAATAATAGCTCAGACATGACTTATGATCACAAAGCCTTTTGTCACATTTTTAAAACATGTATCGGACGTTCAAACATCCACCAACGAGACCTAATAGACTCTACAAATGTCAAAGACTACTAAGTGTTAAGACCTAGAAAAATGTTTTTCAACATTAGCATTATACTTTGGAGTCATGCAAATTTCTTTGATTCTATCACTTTTATTCACTGTCATTTATTCTTAGCAAGTGTATAGCACACCAATGCCACACACCTAGGTGTTGAAACCACCATCTACATGACTCCAAACACATATTATGACTCACCAAGACATTACGTAATGACTCACATTAAGGCTTACTAAATTTTAAACTCAACCAAACACATTTAAACACTTAAAAATATTTTTATTTTACTCTAAATCAATTCTAAATTAAACTATTTTATTTAATATCCCTAAGTTACTCATTAAAGAGCTCATTAAACAAAACCAAACTTTGATTCACCTATTGATTAAGTGAGCCAAAGCTTGTACTTGGGGGATCTTTTTATGAAAATAAGGTTTTATTCAACCTAAACATCTTATCATGCATTTAATCAAACACATAGAACACTAGCATATAATGCTAACAATTAATCATCAAGAAAACATATTGTAAAGACAAATTCAACATGGCCAATTGCTTTAAATCTAATTATGCTCATATAAATCATCAATTCTCATCAATTAACAACCATACACAAGAAAACAAGCTCAAATTAAATTCAATCAATATGTTTAACTATCAATTCATGCTTTTCAACAATCTAAGCTCTACAATTGAACAAGCAAGCTTCTAAATTCATTCAATTAAGCATAAATTTCAACTTACCAAAGTTCAGCCCAACCTAATTCATCTAGTTTTTAATAATTAAGCATCAATTATGTCAAGCTGACTGCTTCTAAATTCATTTAATTAAGCATAAATTTTTACTTACCTAAGTTCAGCCCAACTTAATTCATCTAGGTTTCAATAATTAAGCATCAATTATGTCAAGCCTCTTCAAGTTTACCTAGAATCTACATAGCCGAACCTAAAGGATATTTCTCTAGCTTGTTCAAATACTTCAACTAGCTCAAGAACTCATTTCATCATTATGCACTAGGTTCAAGCTCTAATCCACTAGGTTTAAGTTCAAATCAATTCACATCAGCTTAATTAGCAATATTATGTGAAATTAAATAAATTAAGTTTAGTATCATCCTAACCTAAGCTAGCCAAACCAATTTTCTTCATTTTCATCATGGTCGAACACCTAATTAATCTAGGAAATTATGATTCATCATCTAAACTTCAAGATTTCAGTTCAACGTCATCAAAACCTATCTTAAATAAGCTCAAACCATCAAATCCCTACAAATTCATGTTAGCCGAACCTAGGTCTAGATAAATCATCTAGTCCATAAACTATACTCAATAAACAAGATTTCAATTTAAATTTCAACAATTAATCACTCAATCATGCTTAAAATAACATGAAATCAAGAAAATCAAAGCTTAAATCAAGATGCAAACACAAGATCATCACAAATCATATTGGACAAATCAAGTAAAACAAGAAATAAGCTTAGTTAAATCATGAATCAAGCATGGAAAACATGAATTGATCATCAAAACATGCTAATTAACTTGAAATTAAAAAGAAAAGTAAAAGATTATACTTATTCCAAGCTAGATCCTCCACCAAAGATGATAAGAGCTTGAGAGAAAAAGAGAACTTTAGTTTTTTCTTAAATTTTCAAAATGATTAGAAGTATGAAATCATGGCTAATCACCCCTATTTATAGGCCTCTAAGTTGGTGATTTTAGCTTAATCTCTAACCGTTTAACTAATTTGAGGAAAAATTACAATTGTGTCATTAATGAATAGATGAACAAAATCAACATATTAAACACATGTTGAATTTGGCCATGACCAAATTCCTAAATTTTTATTTCATTCAATTGATCATGATTTGGCTATATAAAAATGCAATTGAGTGTTCCTTCTTATAATAAAAATTTGTCCTAATGACCTTTTCCAAAGAAATCTGAATTTCTTATACTGAACCTCTTGGATTAAGCCCTTTGGATTTCCTAACTTTCTAAATTCCTAAGGTCCTTTCATGACCCAGTCTTGTTTACACCTTTTGGACCTACAGTCTATATTCAATTTCATTTGTTGTAATCAATTTTGAAATTTGAGTTGTAGAGTTCTTCCCCTTTCAAAATCTAACTCTAAGCTAAAAGTTGACTTTTTATAGTTGACTTTGCCTGCAGTTGACTTTTGTCACTATGTTAACTTTTGATTATGACTCCTAAAACAAGTTTCTTTTTCATCTAAATAACCTCAATAAGACTCTAATCACCTCAAAAGACTCCTACTAGTTAACTTTTGACATTCTTAGATTTTCAAGATTTGAGTCTTAATTTTTTGAAATCTTTCACCAACCTCTAACTTGAACAATTAAGCCTAGATGCCTTATCACATTAAACAATGCTCATAGGAACCAACTAGAACCTCAATTTGACCCTTCTAACATCTATAATTCATGCGAAAGTTTCAAAACTAGAAAATTTCACTTAGCCCCTAAAACTGGGAAAAAGCCAATTAGAAGCCTGAACAAAATAGGTGTCAATATCCATAGGTCAATTTCTGGCTCCAAAAAAATTTTGAATCTTTAACTAAGCCTGTTTCCGACCTAAGCAGCTCATATTACCCATATTTATAGTTCATAATTAATAAAAAATTTTAAAAATTATTTTTATATTAATATTTATAATTATTTAAATTGAATTAAAAAATATCTAAATATTAATATTATAAAAAATATAAATATTAATCATATACACACATATATATGTATATAATTTGTTAAGATTTGTACATTTATATAAAAATATCATGTATATTTAGAATTTATAAGTAACTAACATAAATTAACTAATTTTTATAATTATTTTATCATCAAAACTTTATATTGTCTAAATGTTAAAGAAAAGATGAAAAAGGGTTTTATGTATAATTTTGTAAGAAAATAAAATTTTTTATTATTAAAATTTATACTTAAAAAAGCATATATATTTAGGTCATATTAAAAAAAATTTTATATTTTATATTTATTTTAATTAACATAAGTACATATTTGTGTTATAGTATAATTTTGTAAAAAAATAAAATAAAATAAATCTCATCATTAAAGTTATTTAATTAATAAAGCTTATTAAGCATCAAATATTATTTTTATAAGTTATTTCATAGATCTTCAAACTTTAAAAGTATTTAACATAATTAATTAATTTACTTTTGTAATTAGTTTTTATTATATTTTATTTTGACAATTTTAAATTATAATATTTCATTATATGTGATATAATTTTATTTTAGTAGATATTATCTTAAATTCAAGATTAACTTTTCTGGCAAAGTCTTTAGCAGTTAAACTTACAAGCTTAGATTTGGCTCTCTCCATAAGTATAAATTTTTGGATTTTACAAATAAATGAATAATGGAGAGTCTAATTTAGATATCCAAATCATTATCCATAGAAGTACAAGAATTTAGATATCCATATCCATTACCCATGTAAATAATATGGATTTGAATATCTGAATATGTTGTCGTATAAGTAATGCAAATTCAAATAATGAATGTTCTAGGGTTTATATCTATGTTCATTCCGAATCCATTGAAAATAACTTAAAACTGACTAATAAAGTTATCCTAAGTAAAGAGAAGCCTTCCCTTGCTTGGGAACAACTAGGGTAAAGGATTAAAAGTGTTGGTGTATTTAGGGTATTTTAATTTTTTTATGAATAAGGAAGGAAAAAAAGAAAGGAGAGAAAAAGATAAGAAAATAAAATAAAGAAGGTATAAAGGAAAAAGAAAAAAAGAAAATTTTATATGTTCGTGTCATGTTTGTATTATTTTTGTTGTGTTTAAATTATTATAAATTTATATAAATTTTGTACGTTAATAATTTGTTTAGTGTAGGTTTTTACACATTCATTATTCGTGTTACTTTATGCTAGTTTTCATTTTGTATTCATGTTATTTTTTGTATGCTCAAAGCACTATAAATTTTTACATGTTAATAATTAGTTTTATGTAGATTTGACACATGCATCATTCATGTTGTGTTTATGTTATTTTTGTTTTGTGTTCAAGTTTATGTTTGTGTTATTTTTTGTATTTTCAAAGTATTATAAATTCTACATGTAAATAACTAGTTTTATATAGATTTTGACACATTCATATATTTATGTCTTTGTTAATGTTATTTTTTGTATAATTTTTTAGTTATTTTCCTATATTTTATTCATGTTATCTTTTTAATTCATCATTTGTTTTGTATAATTTATTGTACGGAATGTGCCTCTACCTTCATCACGAAAAGGAGCGTGTGACTTAAAATTTTTTTTCTCTTTACATGTATGTGTTATTGTATTTATGTCATGTTGGTTATCTAGAAACAAACAAGTTGATAATTTTGAGATATGTTTGGATCCACTGATTAATTGAGGTGTGAAAACGGGTTTGAATTTTGTAGAAGTTCGAAATGGAGAGGAAAAAGAAATTTTGAGTCTCGACGATTTTTTTAAAGCAGGGTTGGAGTATCTCCCTAAAAAATGAGGTTTGACTATCCTTATAGATAGAAATTTTGGTAATTTTTGAAAAAATAGGGTTGAAAGACCGAAATTGATAAAAGTTTGATAATTTCTTGATAAGGTGCCATTTTTGACTAATTCTTCACAAAATAGGTTATTTTTGATAAAAAGGTAGCAACTGACAAAAATTTAAATTGATGAAATAAATAAAAATTGCTCATGCCTTGATCCGAGCATTGGTGAAGGTTGACGTATGTTTTTTTAACTTAATGGGACTAATCAGGACCACTTAGAGACATTTGAATGCCTTGAAGTGGGAATTCAAAAAATCTATTAACTTTGACTAACGCTAGAAAGACAGGACAACATCATGTAGTCCCTTTTTCGATTTTATTTCGAACAAATTTAGATGTTCCAGGTGTCAAGTGAGGTACCTTTAAAAAGGTGACTCAACAGGGTTTAATGCAAAAATATTCCAAAAATCCTTAAAAATCACCTTCCAAGCGGAAATAATTTTGGAAATTTGGTCTAGTGTAAGGCTAACAGCACATGCAGGGGAAAGGGCATGGCAAACTTTGAAAAATCATTCCTAACTCATACGAAATTGTTAGATCACAAACAACACCTTATTGGAAGGGGAATTTCACAAACTTTTTAGAAAAAGTATTTTTTAAATTCAAAAAAATAATCTGATGGTCCGAAATGGCCCAACAGAATGCAAATTACTGACTCCTAGGGTTCCAGGCAACCTCAATTGAAAAAATCATATCTCCTTCATCTGGAATCATCCAAGGATAAACAAGATACCTTGAAAGGGAAATTCAATTCCCTTTTTGCTTGTGAATACATCATAATGAGATAAGATGTAGAAAAAACAAGTTTTACCAGACCTAACGAGCCTTTTTTGTTTTATAAACTCCCTCGTCATGTGTAAGACAGCAGTGTGATAGTAAATAAAACAGTGATGCCAACTGCATGTTCTGGATTCCTATTCTTACCAATGTCTCCTAGAATAAGATCAATACAATGCGCTGCACATGCTGTTCAACAGAAATGTGGTCTTTTTGCTTGCAACATTTTGTCTAGTTCAAAAAAAGCAACACATTAAATTGAAACTTTTATACTATAGCATACAATCTAAATCAATTGAATCATTGATTGTCTGTAAATTAAAACATTCTATTAAAATCTTATCATGCATAAATAAAATCTGAAACTCTATTTAATCAAAATATAGAGTCTTAAATCAAATTTCAAAAATGAAAGTTAGGAAAAATTTACTCGCCATGACAAATTACTTGCATTGTCTGTAGTTACTTGATCAACACTGGCCTCTCCCACATGTTCCATAAAAGAATCAAGTAATTCAAACATTTTCTCTCCATTGGAATGTTTATTTGACTTTTAATACAAAAAGAATTCTTGGACCCTTTTGTCTCATTTTTTGGAGTTGTCCAACTTGTCGCAGCTTTGAACTGGCCTTTTTCCCTTATTGTTTATTTCATCTTCCTCATCATCAATTTTCATTACATTATCATTAAAATCCAATAACTTGCCATAATTTTCTTTTTTTTTTTTTCCCATTCATGTAAGCCAGATGCTCCTCTAAAGAATTAAAATTTGCTGCAAGTGTCATACTTAAATTATTAAAATACTGAAATGAAATAAAAAATAAAAAATGGGAGAATGATGCCATACGAATATGAAAAGTAAAGTATAATACAAAAAGAAAACAAAATAAAAGTTTATATATTAAAATGGGATCCATGTCATCTTTTATATATAAACAAGAAAGGAGACAACTTTATTGTTAAAACATGTACTAATATTTTATATATTTTATAATATGTCATGATAATAAATCCGAATGATCCCACTACATTAGAACCATTACTTTAACTTCAATTAACACTCAAAAGCTAAAAGCTACTGCTACTCCTAATAGAAGTGTTACAAATTATGCCAAGTATCTACTATAACAACTACGTATGTTTTCAATTTCCTATTTACTCATGAATCATTTGTAAATTGAAAAAAAAAAAAAAAGCACTATATAATAAATTGAAACAACATGAAACTGTTAGTAGTTTCATGATCCAGCCATAATATAATAAATTGAAAGTAACTTAACCTTAGCCCAACCAATTCGAACACCTATATTAAAAACAACATGAAAATTGATATATACTAATCACGATTGATGATCCTATGCTCTATATATTTTATAATCATATAATATATTTATTCTATCTCGATTCTGGTGCAATGTTTAGAAACTTTGGTAAAGAGCAACTAGTGGTTTGTTCTGCTTTATTTTCGTAACAACAAAACAAATAAAATAAAAAAGGAAAGAAAGTTAGAATGGTAGATGCAATTAACAAAATGAAGAGTCGAATGTACCTTTTTTCTTGGCAGGACCTACTTGTTAAAATTGACGCTTCGATATTTGGTTGCAACTTGAAAGTGGTATTTTATCTTCAGCAGCCTTTGCAGAGTTTTTAATCTAATAAAACTTTGATGGCTGTTGAAGATTTACATAGCATGATCTTTTGTGGCAATTGAAGATAATGTGATTTTTTTTTCTTTTTAAAATATAGAAACCAATTTTTTAAAAAAAAAAAGAAAAAGTCAAATTGACAGAGGCGTGCCTTTCCATCTGCTTTATTTTTGGATTGATGTACGCTTAAACACACAAGTCGTATACCTCATCGAAGTCGTTTCACCCAGGACAATGCGATGTGATTTCTCAATTTGGCGCTGCAAAAGCAATTGGATTTATTATAAAGCTTTATGAAAAGGGGTCCTCTTTTTGAATTACACACAATGCAAAAATTGGATTTATTACACAACGATTGACTGGTACGATGTGAAGTGGTTTCTTTGTCTGTAAGTTCCTCTTTTTGGTGAACAGGTCCTCTGAAAAGTCAAGCTAAAAAAAACAATCGGATTTACTGATACAATGATTGAATATTCAATCGCCAATGCACCTCCACAAAAAGAACTATCGACGGGTGACTTTTTGATGAATTAACCACAAAGATTCTATTTTAATAATTGTGTATTAATTTCTTAGTTAATTGATACACAAGGGATATTTTACTCCTGAGTATCGAAACAATTAATTGTGTATCGACACTAAGAGCAAAAAAATGTTTCAAGTTTCGAGACTTAGAGGCCAGTATCGATACTCCATGGATTTGTATCGATACTCATGCTTGTGTATCGATACATTTTGTCAAAAATCATAACTTTAGCTACTACCAAGGTCTGTATCAATACCAAACCCTCTTGTATCGATACTACATCTGAAAATTCAAGTTTTTCACACCGTAGAGGCCTCGTATCAATACTTGTGCCCCAATATAACTTGTACTGACCTACAGCTTCCCGATTTACCTCAACTTGGTCACAAACAATGGAAAATTGATCTGTGTATAACCTTGGTGACAACATGAAAAGTGGCCTTTGACGCCTTGTTTTTTACATTTTCTTTCATACGACCCATAGGCATTTTACAACTTCCCAAGAAACGTTTTCGCTGGGTGACATGTCACCCATGATCGTCCCTTATCTTTATTTCTATTTTTGATTTCATCACTTTTTGATTATGCCTTAGGTTGCCAGAGATTGGCCCAGACAAAATAAGGTGTCTACATGAGAAATTCTATTTTTTCTTTTTAATGGACTGTTTGTCCTACATTGTTGTTGAGAATACACGCTTGTGTTACATTTTATTTTAGTAAGTTGCTCCTGGCATCTTTATAGTTAACTAGTTTTGACCATAATTGTTTTAACGATCAAAATAGTAAAATACAATCCAAACAATAACAATTCAAGAAATGAGCACAATGCAATCTATTTGTTTTAACCATCTTGAATAAGACATATTTCAACATATAGCTAGCATAAAAATAGTCTTAGAAATTCTAAATTAACTAGTGAAAATAACTATATAGTAACAAGACACACGTCATAAAAATATTGACAAAAGCTATTAATATAATAAATTTAACAAAATAAACACCAAAGAATACTGAAACTTAATTTGAAAAAAAAATATAACTATTACTCTAAAACTAAGTTCATGAGCAACATAAAACTTAGAGTCGTCACTGATCATTTGGGTCTAAGCATGATTTTCACAATTACGAAACTCAAAACATCCATTTCAAGGTTTACATGGTCCAAAGATTTGTTAGTTGGATTTGGGAATTGGTTATACTTGGGAAGGATCAGCACCCCCATAATGCCTGAAATCGATACCATATGGCTATGTTTTACTTGGTTTCGATTCTTTAGATTTGACTTGTTATTTTAATATAATCCCCTTATAATGCATGAGTTTGTATAAAACCATAAATCGAAGTTTCAAAGAAAGTTTAAATCTCATATATGCCCCATGGAGATGGGAAACACTAAGATTTCAGGCTAAAATGATCTCCAAATTTAATTTTGGAAATCAAATATTCCATGTTAGGCACTAGAGAGATACTGAAAGAACACTGCCTTGTAATTTTTTTGAAAATATTTTGAAAACATGAATGCAAAATGGACACCATAAAAGGAAAAATGTTAGTTAGACAAAAAAGAAAATAATAAACATCATATAAAAATAAACACACAAGGTAAGGAAAAGGGAAAAGAAAGGGATGATCAGAATATATCTCGTAATTGTCTTTGATTATTGAGGAATAACCGAAGTGAGAATCTTAAAATACATTTGGACTGAGCAGTCACTTGATGTGTAAGAAAAAAGTTTGGATTAAAAGGTCCGGAGATGTCCAAAAAGGAGAAAAATTTAGATTTTGATCGAAGTTTGAAAAGCAGGGTTGTGGTATCCCTTCAAAAAATAGAGTTGGAATGCCCCCAAAGATAAAAATTTTAAAAAATGCAAGGTTGTATAATTGTCTTGAAAAATAAGGGTTAGAGTGCCCTCAAAGATAGGAATTTTAAAAAATGCGATGTTGTAGTATCCCTCTAAAAAGCAAGGTTGAAGTATTCTTAAATGTAAAAACTTTTGTAAATTTTAGAAAATGGAGTGTTTTTTATGAAATTGTTTTGGCCTTGATTCAAGGTTAAAAAAGATTGACACATATCCCTAGACTCCATGAGGTTGGTCAGACTTGCTAAGAGGCATTTGAATGCCTTGGAAGGTGATTTCTCATAAATTGTTGAACTTTGATGAGTGTCCAAACAGGGGACAGCATCGTGCTGTTCCCTTTCCCAAATTTATTTCGGGCTCATCTACTTTAAAGGGTAAATGAGGTATTGTTGAAAAGGTAACTCGATAAGGGTTAATATAAAAATATTCAATAAATTCTAGAAAAATGGTTTCTTAATGGAATTAATTTTTAAAGTTGTTTTAGCATTGACAACACGTGTAAGGGAAATGGTGTGATGGACTTTGAGAAATCACTCCAGACTCACTCAAAATTATTAAGTCTCAAACGATACCTTTTTAGAAAGGAAATTTCACATAGTTTTCAAGAAAAATATTTTAAAATTTTGTAAAAATTACCTAATGAGCCAAAATGACTCAAACAGAGTGTAAATCGTTGATTCCAACTGTTCCAGATAGCATCAATTCGAAAAATCATAACTCTTTCATCTAAAATGATCTGAGGGCAAACGAGATACCATTGGAAAGTTAATTCAATGCCTTTAATGGAAGTATAGCAAAAACTTTTAGAAAACTCATTTAGGGTTTGAAAATAATTTTTTAATTCATAACTATAGTGCTACTAGGGCAAAAACAACGTGTTATTTGATTTTTCGGGTTTCTGAGGGTTAAACTTGAGCCATGGACATTTGAACATCGGTGACACAAAAAAAGGGTGACAAAGGCATCGGGAGTTCATTCCACAATCTCGGAGTAGTTTGGGATGATGAAACAACCTGTTGACCATGCCATAATCAAGAATGTTAAACTCAAAATTAAGGCCTAACATTTTTAACAAATAAAAGGGTTATTTTTCTTTTGAAAAATAGTATTTTTGAGCTCATTGAACCATGACTCCAGACTTGAAAAACTAGATTTATCTCCAAGATTGGAGGACCAATTTAGTGAAAATATTAAATCCATGCTAGTCTGCATCTATTAGAGGTAGCATAGGCTTAACTTGGGGGTCTTTGGAAATCAAGTTTTTATAGCCAACAAGTAAGCATTTTGATGAACACGTTAAGAATGAAACATGACATGCATGGAGATGAACATAGATAGCAAAAAACCTAACATTTTTGTAAGAAAAAAAGGGCAAAATGTGAAGAAAATAGTAGATGGACATATTAGTGACATGAATGACATCAAGAATCATTTTATGAGAGATGATATGACCATGTTTAAACAAGGAAAAGCATGGTGGGACGAACATTCAAGTGTTCAAAATACATTTTATTCCATGAAACCTACCCAAATGCAAGACAATGCATGAATATGCTCAAGACATGTTAGGATAAGCATTCAAGTGTTAGTTGGACATGTGAAGGTGGATGAAACATGACAAGAAATGCATTAATATAGGGCTCTTTTGATGGCAAAATGAAAGATAACATGTTTGGCCACCCAAGCAACATCAAAGCATTAAAAACATCATCAAAATCCTAAGCCTACCACAAGCAAGGCCACAATAATGCATGAGAATCTTGCGATGGTCATAGTAACAGGAAAAGATAATTAGGATGATACAAATGCTAAAAACAAGAAAATAAATAATAAAGGGAGAAAATATACCAAAAGTATTAAGCTTTAGCATCTTTACTTGAACAACAACTTTGGACTCACCTTTTTCTCTTTTTTTGATTTGATTAGCAAGAAAATGATGAATAGAATGACTTTTTAGTTATGGTGTTGATAAAAAGAAGTTTTGAAAGGAAGAATGAATGGAATGGACGGTTTTGGAAAGGTTTTTAGTGGTGGTTTGAAGGAGCTATGGGAATAAAAGAGTGTTTAGTTTTAATATAACAGTGTGTTGTCCTTTTTTCAGCTAAGCCAAAATTCGATTTTATAGTCACATGCTCAACCATGGTTTATGAGCCAAAGATGAGGGCATTATGAGGTTTTCTTAAGGTACTACATGGCAGCCCTGAGTACTATTCACAAATGGTTGGAATTCCATTAGATTCCATAAGCAGGGTGGTAAAGTAGAGGGGGTTGGAGTAGTTTGCCACTAGACAAAAGCCAAGCATGTCCTACAATAATCCATTTAATCCATGAAAATATCCCATTTTTAAACCAATTTAGGCTCAAAATTTGTTAAAACCTAATCATAAGTTCAATTTTAAAGCCTGGTATAGATTTTGATGATTTTTTATGCAAAAAACATGTTTAAATTGGATTTTAGATCGATAGTGTAGAGGAGTAAAACAGCATAAACTGGGTACTTTTGCCTTGTGGTATCGATACCAAAAGACTTTTGGCTTTTGGTATTGACACCGAGAGGCCCTATATTGATACCAGAGGTATTTTTTGGCTCTTGGTATCGATGCAAAGAAAAATATATCGATACTAAGCATAAATTTTTTTTGGTATCGATACCTCACGATCTGTATCGATACAAATGAGTCCAAAGTCACACTTTTAGCTTCAAAACAACCTGGTATCGGTGCCACAAGCTCCTATATCAATACACAGTTTGTCTATCATACATACTCACTTGTATCCATACAAGTGGACCTAATATCACAATTTAGCTTCAAAACAACCTAACACTCATGTATCAAGACATTTAAGCACAAATATGAATTTCCTTACATTTGACTCTCCAAACACCTTACCTTAGCCAGGCATAATGGGAAACTAACCCACGCTCATTCGAATGACTCCAATGATGCTTGGGATAATGACCTCCGATGCCTTGGATGATGGCCTGGACAAAATGAGTTGTCTGTGGTATAAAATTTAAGATAAAGTACTAGTGGCATCTATATAACATATTAATTATTTTTACTAATACATTATCTATCTTAAAATATAGACAGTAGCTTGAGGAGACATTGCTTAGACAATTTACAAACTCATGCCCGACAAAATCTTGAATGTGAATTGTCTCAAAGCATACCCTTACGCTTTTTCTTATTCTTAATCACTCTAACAAATCTCGTGTTCCTTCCTCCAACGACCATGTCAAAATTCTTAGCATCAAATTCTAACAATTTTGTTGCTCTCTAGGTCAAGCTTGATGGTCTCAAAACCTTTTCTCTAAATCCTTTAACAGACCCTCAAAATCCCTTGCCAAAACCCAAAAATTCCTAAACTTAAACCAAAATTAACAACCAAAACTCCAAAGTCCCTTACCTAAAATCTCTAAATGTAACAAAATTAAAAATTGAAAATCTCTATTTCCAAACCTTAAAACCCCTTAACCCAATTAACACCCATAAGCTAAAAACATATATAGATTGAAATTACGAATTAAGTTCATATCATGATTAATCAATCAAATCAAAAATACTTGAAAAAAATATTGGTTGCTGCATTGAACAGTTTTCACCAAGGCTCAGAGAAAAAGCTATCAAAAGGGGAATTTTGTTTGCATCTATGTAACTATTTTTCATGAAGCTAAATTGAATGCAAGATATATTTTTATTATTTCAGTATGTTGTAAGGATAAATCTAGCTAATAATTATGTGATCTATTAGTGAAATACTGGACTTTTAATGATAGTATCTATAAATCAAACTTTGGCAACTTCAAATATAAAAACAAAAAGAATAAATCTCGCTTAAACATATTAAAATTTGGGAGCAAAAGTGACATGTTATATTTCGAACAAAATGTGAGATTACTTAAGATAGTGACTAATATAACATTGCTCCCAATATTTACCAAATCTTAGCATTGTAAGTAATGTGATACTGCCAAACTACAAAAATATTTTTGAACTGTACACTATAATCTGATTATAAAAATTCTAAGCAATATTGTAAGATTGTCCAAACCAACCAGCCCTAGAGTAGTTTTACGTAACTTTAGATTTGGAAAGTACTTTTAACTACAACATCAAACTCACCCAAAAGGCGTTCTTGCATCTTATATATCAAGTTTGTAAAATTGGAAACTTAAAATTCTCAAAAGATTGAAACCGAAAGAATAAAAAACAAGAAAGAAAAGACAAAATACTGAAAAAGATTAAGATATGGTAACTAGACAAGTAGGCATTAGCAGACAACTCAAATGCACGATGAAGTTAATTAAGGTTCTTTTCTTTTGCAAAAAATGACTTTTGAAAAATGTTTTTCACAATATTCAATGTTTGTTTCATGAAAAATATCTTGATCAACGGAAAATGACTTATAAATCAACAAAAAATAGGCTTTTTTCTCAGAATATGTGTTTTCTTTTTCAAAAGCAAAAGACATTTTTAAAAAAAAGTTTTTTATTAAGTAATAAGATTTTTATATTATAATTTTAAATATTTATATTTTGAATATTATTAAACATACATAATTATATTTTAATAATATATTATTATTTTTTAATAATATAATTTTATTTTTTACTAATAAATTATTATTTTAATAAAAATATTATTTAATAAAACAATATTATTATTTTTTATAATAAATTGTAACATCATCAATATTTTGAATTGAAAATAGTATTTTAATATTTTATTGAAAAATGTTTTTATATGACTATTTTTATATCAAATTTATATATATACTTTATAAGTATTTAATAATAGTTTTTAATATTAAAATTAATTTTATAATAAGTATAGAAATATTAATAGGAATAACATTTTAATAATTATTATATTTTAAATATTTTTAAAAAATTTATATAATTAATTTTTTATAATAAATAGTATTAGGTGTATAGTATTTTATCATTAAATATTATTATTAAGATATTACGATTTTCATGTTAAAAATTAATCCTATAATAATAAATAATTTTTAATATTTTAATATTTGTATCAATATTACTGTTTGAAAACCATGAGATAATATTCTGATAATAATTATATTGACATAAGAATATTTTAATAATTATGATAATATTTTAAAATATTTATATAATTAATTTTTAATAATAAATAGAATTATTTTAAATATTTAATATTAATATAATATTTTAGTATTAAATATAATGATTAAAATATTATTATTTGAAATATAAAAATTTTAAAATATATAATTTTTAAGATTTTACTAATTTAATATTTATCTTAATTTTACTGTTTGAAAAATGTAAATTTTCCAAAAAAAAAAACCTAAACAACAAAAATTATTTTTTAGTGAGTCATCCAAACACCAAAAAATCTCTATTTTTTTTCATAAAATCATATTTTCCAAAAAAATTAAAATTAATTTCAGCGAGACAAAGGTAGCCTTAACCACATAACTTTGTCCACTCCACAATTAGCATAATTTAGCGAAAATGCATTCATATACCTAGAATCCAAAAGTGATTCTGCCCCAAGTCAGCAAATTGATCGAAGAAAGTTGCTCCAGCCTCCGAAGGGTAGAGGAATATACAACACAAAAATAACAGTTGCCAATTTGGGATTGAGCTACACCTATGTACATCACAACATTCAAAATAGATGTTTATGATGTGTTCTCAAAAGAAAAGCCAGTAGGTCAATTGAGCTTACGCCTACACCTGCGAATGCCAGGGCCTTTGGCATCATCAGTTTCAGGTGAGTCATCTACAATAGATTCTTGCAGAACCAACCCTCGGTTCCTAGACAATTTTCGGATTGGTGTTGTAGTTGATGCTCCTGAATTATTCGCTGCTGCTTCAGGCTGCAAAAGAATTGAGTGTGAATCTTCCCTATGAGGCATCAACTCCTCTCCAACTGGCACCGCATTCATCATAAACTAAAATCCCATTCATTCAAAAATTCAAATTAGAAGGTAAAACAAATTAGCCTAAACTGTGCTGGCAACATAAATTTCTGTCAAAACAACCAAATAATATAGTCTGATCAAAGACAATTTCACCATTAAATCATAAAGAATATCAAAAAGAGCCCTACGCTATTCTCTAGAACCTTCCCTATGTGGCATTAGCTCTTCACCAACACGTACCATATTCATCAATAGCTAAAAGTCAGTTCATCTAAAATTGGAATTAAAAAGAAACAAGTTAACCTAAGAACACTACATGAGACAGTAATAATTTATTCTAAAAAGTTAGCAACTAAGATAGTTTGGCTGATAAAGCAAAAGCATAGAACATAATATTCTGTGGTACTTGCAATATCTAGATTATGTTCAATGACAGGAGCACATTCCATACCTTCCAGTCCTTATAATCAAACCTGAACACAAAGTGACTGTAAGCAGCCTCACCACTTGTTACGGACGAAGCGGCAGGAGCATTTTTTGGTGCTGAAAGAAAACAGTAAATAAGACAATAGCATTATCGAGTTATAATGCTAAGTTCACCGTCTGCTAAGTTGCAAATTAATTGTATTGAAATACACTTACAAATAATATGAGAACCAGATTCATCCACTACTATTTCTGCTCTCCCATCTTTGACCAAGAATGAAAGTGCAAATAAATTCTCTACAGTCTGCGCAAAAGAGCTTCGATTCAAGATCAAACTTTCAAGTTTCACCCGTCTCTTCCTCCTCAAAATTTCAAACATCACTGCCATATTTTTGTCAGTATCAGTTTTCTCTTCAGCACCAGTATCATCAACCTGTCAAACAGGATATTTAATCTATGATAACAATGATTGTTAAAAGACTAGATCGACAAAATGCAACTATGATTACTAAGCTTACGATGCCACAAAATACAGCATTCAACCACACAATACCAACCACTGCAAACCAGATACAAGTTTTCATTTACTTACGCCAACGTCAGTAAGCATCAATTAATACAAATCAAACAAGAAAGGCAAGTTCGAATATCCCCAAAAGATATCATGTATGAATAACTCAAAAACACAATAACTCCATCACATATGGCTAGTACCAAGTGACCCATGGTGTCCACCACCAACACAAACAACATCTCCATGATCTTGTTGTTTTCTTAAAACTTGGTGCATAAATTCAGTTCAATTGAGCTTTGTTTTTGAAAAAAAGTCTATACTGAATTGAATTATTGTAATTTAAATGAAAAAAACAAATCAAACCATTAAGCCATAACAAACTGAATACAGTTTAGTTCAATTACTCAGGTTTTAGACTTAAAAATAGTTTTACTTTTATAATTTTTTTTTTTTAATTTACCCAGTTGGACTAAGAATAAATGCTAGTTTTCATAAAAGTAAAATAGAAAAATTTAAATTAATAAAAGTCAAGTTGATTTGGTTAGGTATGGTTTGAACTATTTCTGTTTTTAATAACCAGAACTCTAAAGTGAACTGAATAGTTCTGTCAACCCTTGAACCAAAATTGAACTTAGACACCAAACAATAAATGAAACAAACACAATGGTTTGATTGGGGTTTTTCAATTTTCTCAGTTTTATTTTTGCAACCCTAAATGATGCTTAAAAACTGAAGACTAGAGAAAACACAATTTCACCTCTTCAGGCCGTGCAGTATCAGTTGGTCTGACAGCACGCTTTCTAGTAACCATAGGCTTCCGTGGCTTTAACTCGTTATTCATAGGTCCAAGCCTAAAGATCAATAACATAAAAAGAAGTATTTCAGCAACAATAAAACAATCCCTAACTCATCTAAGACCAAAAAGAGAATTAAAAAAATGGTATCCATAAAAGAACTAACATGGTGCAAATTCCTTTGCAGGTTCTAAAGAATGGTGAAACAGCCATCCCAATCTCTCTCCAATTGATCGATATCCACTCATTTTCTTGGGTTTCGAGGCTCCTGTTGGATTTCCCAAACTCCCTAATTAAACAATTGACAAAGTCTGCTAGGCTGATTCCCTCACAAGAGATTGACTTGACGGAAGTCGCCAATGTATTAGCTAAGTCCAGCAATGCCTCTGCATCTGCTACTTGTTCCCGCGGCTTTGACACTGCAACCCCAAAAGCGAAGCACCAAAATTAATTAAAATAAATGTATATATATTTTCATGCACAAAATGAGTCAATTTCCAACACTTACGCGGATTAAAATCTTTCTACATTTTGGCAATTTTTTTTTTTTAAAAAAAAAGGACTATAATTAAGTTAAAATCCTGCAAATCTCGAACAAAAATTCAACGAATTAATGGTCTTTACTTCCTTAAGAAGTTGAAAAAGAAATATGACATATTACTGAACTTAAAAAGACAGAAAGGAACTAAGTATAATTAGCGAAACAAAAATGTCGAAAAATAACTTTTATTCAAGAATATCAAAATGGACATGCAAATAAATAAATAAATAATTCTCTAAAAAAATTAAAGAAAAGAAATAGGGAAACCTTGTTGATGCAAGTTGTCGACTTCATTAATGATGATGTTAAATCTATTAGAATCCACGCTCGATATTTCATCCCTCGCATCTGCATCATCCAAAATGTTATTAAAAACTGAAAAGCAGAATAAAACAAATAAAACAATTTGTATAAGAAAAGTAATATCCTTTTAGGTGAATAAGAAGAAAAAAAATTAAAAGGAAAAAAAAACCGTTGATTTTGGTCTTCACGGCAAGGTATTTTGAGCGAAGAACCCTCCGATTTGCCGCATCCTCTTGCCGACTCAGTTGATTCGACTCAACATCCGCCGACTTATCTGGGGCCACTCCCGCCGCCTTGGTTCGAACCTGTTCAGCTGCTTTATTGCCCTTATCTGCTGGTTTTTCTTTCTTCACAATTGTTCTCCTCATATTTAAAAAAAAAAAAAAAAAACTGACCTAAACCCTTGATAAAGAAATTAGCAAAGAAAGATCTTCAACTTCAACTGCAAAAAAGAAACGAAAAGAAAAGAAAATGAAATGATTACAGACAGTCCTGGACATTTTATATTTCTCCTAGTTTCATAAAAAGAGAAAAAAAAAATAAGTATTACGTTAGCATTTGTTTCTCCCTCCCACTTTTTCCCATTTAAGTTTTGGGCAGGACTAGAGAGGTTCGCTTTCCCGCTACTAACTTTTTTTATCGATATGACATTGGGAGAATTTCAAAAACTTAAACGAGCAAATAATTATTAAAAATAAAAAAAAAAAAAAAATTTTTAAAAATATTTATTAAAATTATTAATTAAAAAATTATAATTATTTTATTATCCTTTCTCGTCTTTATTCTCTGCATCATATTCTTTTAAGGAGGGAGTTGATTCCCCCCTACATATAAATTTTATGTACATAAATTATATATGTAAATATATAAATTATATCTCAATTATACATATAAAAATAATATTTAAAAATAATAAAATATTAAAAATATTTTTATTAAACCTTGAGTTACTATTTAAAAATAATAAAAATATAAAAATATATTTTATATTAACTTATGAATTATCATTTACAAGTAATAAAAAACAAAAACATATTTCGTATTAAATCCTAAATTATTATTTAAAAATAATTTAATATAAAAATATTTTATATTAAATCTAGAATTACTATTAAAAATAATAAAAATAATCTTTTATATAAATTTTGAATTATTATTTAAAATTAATAAAAATTAAATATTTTATATATATGAATAATAATATATATTATATAATAAAAATAAAAATATTTTATATTAAATCCTAAATTACCCCCTTTTATATTATATTTAATATAAATTTTATATATTTATACATTAAATATGTTTCTAATAATATAAATTATTATATATTTATATATTAGATATAATATATATTTTTTATATATCATATACATTACATATTACATATTACATATAATATATAATAATATATGTTACATATTATATACATAATATATTATATATTATATATTATATATTAAAATACTATTTAAAAGATAATAAAATAAAAATATTTATATTAAGTTCCAAATTATTTTTGAAAAAATTAAAAATAAAATATATTATTTATAAATTACATAATATATATTATATAATAAAAAATAAAAATATGATGAGTCTTAAATTCTAAATTACTATTTAAAAATATTAAAAAATAAAAATATTTTAGATTAAATTTTGAATTAGTATTTAAAAATAATAATAATTAAAAATGTTTTATATTAAGTCTTGAATTATTATACAAAATAATAAAAATAAAAATTTTATATTAAAATTTGAATTACTATATAAAAAATAATAATTAAACGTACGACTCACTATAACTAATTGCACGACTCATCATAACTAAATGTACAACTTATCATAATTAAATGTACGAGTCACCATAACTATATGTATGAATAACCATAACTAAATGCACAAGTCACCATATCTAGACGTACAACATACTATAACTAGATGCATGACTCACCATAAATAGATGTACGACTCACTATAATTAGATGTATAGAATGACTATAACTAAATGTACGACTCACCATAACTAATTGTACAACTCAGTATAACTAGATGTACGATTCATCATAGCTAAATGTATGGATGACTATAACTAAATATACAAATGATTATAACTAAGTGTACCGATAAGTTACAGATGACTAAAATTACATGTATATTAGTTATACTCGCTCGTACATTTAGTTATTGTGAGTTATGCATCTAGTTATGATCAGTCGTACATTTTTTATGGTGAGTCATATATTTAGTTATAGTCATTCTTACATTTAGTTATTATTTTTATATAGTAATTCGATATTTAATATAATTTTTTTATTTATTAATTTTCATAAAATAAGCCGAGATTTAAAATAAAATATTTTTAATTATCATTATTTTTAAACAGTAATTCAAAATTTCATATCAAATATTTTTTATTTTTATTATTTTTGCATAATTTAATAAAAATATCTTTTATTTTTTATTATTTATTAAATAGTAATTCAAGATTCAATATAAGATAATTTTACTTTTATTATAGTAACGGTGAGTTATACATTAATTGTATCCATTTGTACATATAATTATGGTGAGTCATACATTTACTTATGGTGAGTTGTACATTTAGTTATGGGAAGTCATACAATTAGTTATGGTAAGTTGTATATCTAATTATGGTGAGTCATACATCCAGTTATGATGAGTCATATAATTAATTATGGTGAGTCACATATCTAGTTATGGTGAGTCGTATAATTAATTGTGATGAGTCGTAAATCTAGTTATGGTGAGTCGTACATCTAATCATGGTTAGTCATACATTTAGTTATGATGAGTCATACATTTAGTTATAGAGAGTCGTACATCTAGTAATGGTAAGTAGTACATTTAGTTGTAGGAGTCGTACATCTAGTTATGGTGAGTCATATATCTACTTATGGTAAGTCATACATTTAGTTATCGTCATTTGTACATCTAGTTATAGTGAGCCATACACGTAGTTATAGTCATTCATACATTTAGTTATAGTGAGTTGTACATTTAGTTATGGTAAGTCGTTCATTTAGTTATGATGAGTCGTACATTTAGTTATGGTGAGTTGCACCTTTAGTTATGATGAGTCACACATTTAGTTATAATGAGTTTGTATATTTAGTTAAAAATCATTTGTACATTTAGTTATGGTGAGTTACACCTTTAGTTATGATGAGTCATACATTTAGTTATAATGAGTTTGTATATTTAGTTATTCATACATTTAGTTATGGTGAGTCATACATTTAATTATAGTCATTCGTATACTTAGTTATGGAGAGTTTTACATTTAATTATACTTTTTCCTAAGTTTACTTATTATTTTTATATAGTAATTCGAGATTTGATATAATTTTTTAATTTTTATTATGTTTTATATAGTAATTTTTTAATTTAATTTGAAATATTTTTAATTATTATTCTTTTTTAAATAATAATTCAAAATTTAATATAAAATATATTTTTATTTTTCATTGCTTTTAAATTATTTAATATAAAATATCATTTATTTTTTATTAATTTTTAAATAGTAATTTCAGATTTAATATAAAATATTTTTATTTTTTATTATATAATATATATTATTTTTAAAATGAATTTAGAAATCCGATGCTTTGATCGAGAAAGGGATCCAGAATGGAATGATTTTGAATATCGATTCATTAGTAAAAAACCTTCTCCTACATTTGAATTACCGAGACAAGAACTTTATGCGAGAATGGAAGCCCCAAAGGGAGAATTAGGAATTTTTCTTGGAGATGGAAAATTCACCCACCGGGTTTTATCAATTTGCAAATTCTTCCTCAGTTAGTTAAAAGAATGAAATTGGCTGATATTTTTTAAATAGTAATTTTGGATTTAATATAAAATATTTTTATTTTTATTATATAATATATATTATTTTTAATTTTTTAAAAATAATTTGAAATTAATATTAAATATTTTTTAGTTTTTATTAGTTTTTAACTAGTTTTTCAAAATTTAATATAAATTTTTTTATTATTTTTATATTAATTCAGTATTTAATATAATTCAAGATTTATTATATATTATAATATATTAAATAATATATGTTGTATGTTATTATATAGTATATAATAATATACAAGGCATATTATATATAAAATATATATTATATATATGTGGGGGATACATTTCTATATTATATATAATATATAATAATACATAATTTAATATAAAATATTTTTTATATTTTATTATATATAATATATGTTATATAATATATTATTATATTATATTTATAATATTGTATATTATATTATATATGTATTATATAAAATATATTATACGTTATATAATATATATTATTTTATGTTTTTCAAAAATAATTTTGATTAAGTATTAAATATTTTTAATTTTTATATTAATTCATTATTTAATGTAATTCAAGATTATTTTATAATTTAAGATTTTATATAATATTCCTAATATATATAATTTATATGTAATATATATAATTATATATATTACATAAAATATGTGGGGGACATATAATATTATAGTATATTATATATATAGTTTGAAATTTAATATAAAATATTTTTATATTAAATTATTTTTAAATAATAATTCAAGATTTAATATGAAATATTTTTATTTTTATCATTCGTAAATGATACTTCAAGATTTAATATAAAATATATTTTTATTTTTTATTATTTTTAAACATTAACTCAAAATTTAATTAAAAATATTTTTTAATATTTTATTATTTATAAATATAACTAACTCCCCCATTAAAACAACAAAGCAGTAGCAGAGAAGAACATCAGCAAAGAAGAGTATGAAATCAAGGGGTAAAAGGTAATTACGATTTTTTATTAATAATTTTAATAATTACTATTTCTTTCATTGAAATTATTTTTTCTGATTTTACTGTTTTGTAATAACTATCATTTCATTTCTTTTTTTTTTTTGAATTCTCTTTAACATTTTAACTTGAGAAAATGATTAATTACTTGCGTAGTCAAATATTTTAAATTGATTTTCAAATTTTAAAAATATATCAATTAGACTTTTAATTACAAAGTTGTACATTAATCAAATCTTTTCATTAAGTAAATTGTCAGAATAAATGCTAAATGATGGATGGCATGAAATGTTTAAATAACTAAAATGTCATTTGCACTTTTTTTCTTTTTTTCTTTTTTCTTTTTCAAAATTTATATTTTCTTTTGTCTTTTTCTTATAAATAAATATGAAAATAAATAATAATTTATATTATAATTTGAACTAATTATTTTAAAATATAATTTATAATATATATAAAAATATGAATATAAAAAATCTTTTGAATTAACTAAAAATACCCACTATTGTCCATCATATTACTAATTTACCATTTTAAATATTTTTTTATTGTTAAAAAGATCTATCACATTTATAAATAAGAATTCTATTTATATTGAAAGATTTGGTTAAATGAATTTATTGGATGGTAACATTTATCACATTTGTAAATAAGAATTCTAATTCTATTAAAAGACTTTAGGTAAACAAATTTATTTGATAATAAATAAAAAGAGTTAAAATTATTTTCAAAATTATAAATTTTTCTTTAACCTGACAAAAGTAAAATAAAAAAGTTATATTAATTTAATTTAAAATGATAATGAAAATTTTAATTATTTATATAACATGCATAACTTTATATTTAATATATAAAACTTTATAAATAAATAAGTTTTTGATAATATAAATATTTTATTTTATTTTGTATTATAAGTAGAAATAAGATTTGGTTCATTTTTATTTATGATTTTATGTTATAAATATTAATAGAAATTATCATTGGAAGTTTTAATATAATGATAATTTTTTAGAAAGGAAAAACAATTATTAAAATATTATAGATAATGCTTTTAACAATTAATTATGGGTAGAACTCTTAAGTAGTAAAATCTTATCAAAGAACAATTATAAAGTTAGAATTTAAAAGGAATTAAATCTCATATCAATATAAATATTATGACAACTTGTAATTTTAATCTATCACATAAACTGTAGAAAAAAATTTAGGAGGAATGGACTAAACTCGGGTTTTTTCTTTTGCTTTTTTGATCTCATTTAATTGCAAGATAATAGTTTTTCACAAACTTAAATCATAACTTTTGTCAAATCACTCAAACATAGTTTTATGATTTTTTCTTTATTTAAATTTTTTTAATAATTTTTTAACTTATATTCTAAATATTTATTTTTAATTA
The DNA here is from genome assembly GCA_038381775.1 of Adansonia rubrostipa. NCBI lineage: Eukaryota > Viridiplantae > Streptophyta > Magnoliopsida > Malvales > Malvaceae > Adansonia > Adansonia rubrostipa. The sequence goes on from JBBYHM010000019.1 coordinate 6,113,162, forward strand.
GTGTTTTTTATTTTTATATAAATAGATATAGTATTTTTTATTTAACATATTTTTTATATCTTATTAAGTATAAATTTATTTACATATATAAGATAATTAACACTTAAAATCACATGCAAAGTATGTGACACAATTACTAGTGAAATCCATAAACATATAAATATTTATTTAAATTAATTTTACAAAAAAAAAACTATTTTTTCCTTACTTTTTTTTTCATTTTATCTTCTCTATAAATAAACTAAAACATAATTAAAAACTTATAAATTTTATTTTATATTTTTTTAATAAATTAATAATTTTTAAAAAAATAATTTAAATCATAATATAATTTATTAATATTTTTATTTACTAATAAAAAGGATAAAAAATATAATAGAGAAAACAAAAAGATTTTGAGAATTAATGTAAATAAATATTTTTTTACTTTATAAATAACATCTATAAAATTAATTTAAATTATAATATAAATTATTATTTATATTTTAGTTAATTTCATGAAGACAATACAATGAAAAAAAAAAGAGAAAAATGTAAAGAAACAAAAAATTAAAAATAGGTTTTAAAATTAATTTTAAATAAATATTTAACATGTTTATAAATTAAATATGTTTTCACTAAATTAATTCAATTTATAATATAAATAATTTTTATTTATTTATAAAAAACAAAATAAAATAAAATTTGAAAAAAAAAAAAAAGAAAAAAATCATATCAACAATTACATTAGCAATCAGTTACAAGCCATTTGTTATTTAATGTATATTCTTACGCTTCTACTAACCAAGGGACCTAATTAAAATCCTAAACCTTATAATTGGAGATCTAATTAATATAATCTGAAGCTTAAAACCAATTTAAAATATTCCATTGAGTTCAAGAACTACATGAATAATTAACCCAAAATATTACACATTTGACATAGAAATTTTGCTTTTTCCAATCGAATCCATTTCCTTTCACTTCCTTGTTCATTCTTCTAATAAAAGGTGTTGCTATTTTGACTTCTTATAAAATAAAATCATATGGAAGCTATCCCATTGATCAATATTGAAAAGTACTTTGGTAAATAAAAGTAAATTGTGGGAGAAGTAATTGAGGGGTAATTTTGGCAACTGCTAATCAATTAAGGAGCAGTTGTGACCAAAGTTAATCATTTGAAGGACAATTGTGACAAAAGGAGAAAAAATGAAATAGAGAAAAAAAGGGGGAAATAGAAGAAAAAGATTTGTGTATTTATGTTATATTTATTTTATCTTTTTGTGTGTTTTAGACATATGAAGTTACTACATATATATAAATTTTGGATATTAATAATTCGTATTATATAGATTATGATACATATATGCATTCCTGTCATGTGATTTTTTTTGTTATATTATGTTTTAACTATTTTTCATATCGTGCCCGAAATCACCAAGTTTAATTGGCATTATTGAAATAATTTTGAATTTTGTGTCACATTCATTCTGTTGAACTCATTGGACCTACCCAATATTGAGATCCAATAAGAAATCCCAACATCTGACCTGACTTGAGGAGACTGATGGCATAGAATTTAAAGAGCATTCAATAAGCGGAAATGCCACTATATTGATTGATAGAATTTAACGAGCCCAAGGACAATCATACCACTAAATGCCTTAGACACAGTAGGAGTCTCATCACCCGAGCCTAGGGAACTCTCGAACACTCTGCCAGCACATAACATCTTGCGAAATGGGGATTGGACCTTAGCATCTCGCCAAAAGTGAACATGTTGCATCATGTTAATAGCCAAAAACACCCCTCACCATGGAAAGACACGTGTCCACCCATCATTCTAAGAAAATTTTAAATTTGCAAATTACCATGCACTGCAATAATCAATCGTATATATATGGGATCAATCCTTTATTGTTTAAAATAAAAATTTGAACATTAAACACCTAAGGACCAAATCTTCCATGTATGAGATTTATCCTTTATTATCTTAGAAAGTGAATTTCAAGAGCACTAAGGTACTGATCTTTCACTATCCCAAAAAGTAAATTTTGATTATGTTTAAGATTGTAAAATTTTTAAAGCACTAAGGCATCAACCTTTTTATGTATGGGATTGATCCTTTACTATCCCATAAAGTACATTTTCCTTTTATTTGAAAAGGATTGATCCTCAAGGGTAGTTATCTAATCTATTTTTAAGAACAAAAATTTGACCAATTTGATCTTGAAAATGGTTATTTTTTGGGTTAAATACACGTTAAACTCTTATAGTTTATCCCAATTCTCATTTTGATATTTAAAGAACTTTTTTGATTTTTTTGTTACCTATAGTTTAAATCTGTCTAACACATTATACCAAAGGTAAAATCCATTAAAAAACTGACATGACTTTTATAGTCAATAATACTCATTCATTTGGCTAAAAAAGCCACAACACATTTGTTATATAATAAAAACTATTTTTATATTTTGAGAAAAGTTTAAATTTTAGGGTTAGGGTTAATATAAAAATAATTTATCTACACTTTTGATATTGTTGTTTGATCCATAGGATTATGAGGTTTTTTATGAATTTAGCAGTTCATTCTCTTTCTTCTAATGGTAACGGCGACACTACCAATTCTGGTGGATTCAACGACAACATAACCACAAGTACAAGCTATATATGGACATAAGAGTCCATTTATCAGATGGATTCATGTTTAAGATTATGTTTGCATCAAGCTAATTGTGTGTCCTTGCGTTTGCCGACTCTCTCATCAAACTTGAAAATAATATTCATCTATCTCATCTAATCTTAATGGTCTCCAAAGCCTTTCAAATTTATGCAAATAAAAGTTGTTTAGTTCTTTGAGTTTCGCTTTCTCTGACTCTTTTTTTAGTTTTGCATTGCTTACAAAATAATAGTTTGAGCCTTTTTCTTACCATTAATACCTATTTCTTTTTAGTTGACCTCTCATATCTCACTTGTTTTCTTTTTTTTTTAAATAATTTCTAGAAATTATTTATTATGAAATTTATGAAAATATGGGATTTGAGCATCTAGATGAATAATGTGATTTTCTAAATTTGTTTTGGCTTAAAATCAAATTTGATGTTCACAGGTTTGGAAATTTTTTTGTTAGGTAGAAGAAGAAAAATATGATATGGATTTTTTTTCAAATTGATGAATTTTATTAGGCACAAAAAGCACATTAGTTTTTTTTTTTTAACAAAATTGGAATATTGGGGTAGCGTGTTGGACAGGAAAAAAGGTTGAATTACTATATTAACAACTTTCTCCTTTAAATACCAAATTAAGAATCGAGTTAAAATATAATGGCTAATTCAGTATTTAACCTTTTATTTTTTTTCTCAAAAATGATTTTAGTATAAATATTCCTTCAAGATCATGTATTTTTAAGAAACATAAAAATCTAAAGTAAAATGAAGTATTTTCTATCATGTTTTCAAAATAATTTAAGAAAAATTTTTATATTTGAAACTTAATTTTTAAACTTACTAATGGCACACCTTTGCGTTGCTACGGTTATGCTATCTTAACTTTGTAAAGCTTTTAAGAAAATAAATAAACAAACACTAAAAAAAGAAAGCAATATAAAATTCTAACTATGCAACATCAAATTTATTTGATAAAAAGAGTACATGAAAAAAATCATGTCTTGGTTTATTTATAATTAAAGTCAAATTCAACAAATTCGAATCAATCTATAGTATGAACAAACAATATTCATGGAATGAAAAGTCGTATTTCATTGCAATTCACACAAGTATATACAACTTATAGAGAATAAGCATTTAAAAAATCTACAACAACTAATTTGAAGATAAAAGAATAAACAGAGATAAGAATATTAAAAGTAAACATTTAAATTATTTGATACAATAAATTTAAACATAAACAGGTGAATGAGGTTAAAATAAGGTATCAAATTATTGCATAAAATCACTTTTATGCAATATTACTCGAGCAAAATAACAACAACATCAAATTTGTTCAATACATCAAACTAGATTAACATATCCAACCACCATATTTATGGAATTCAATCGATTTTAGTTGAGCATTCTTTATATAAAACAAAAAATCATATATTGATTATAATAGCTAATATAGAAGTGCTAGAAAGAGTTCTCTATTAACTACAAATAACAAAGGAAATCATGTACGAAGGCAAACATATAATGGTTGCTAAAGTTAATTAAAAAGCCTTCATACTTGAAGTGAAGATTTTTTTAGTATATGCTTAAATAATTGACATTGAACTTCAAATAAACAATTATTACTCAACTACAAATAACCAAAAAAATTGAATTTAAAAAAATAAATATGTAAGCTAAGACAAAAATACAAAAAATTTCTTTATCAGCTACAAAAAAGAAAAAAAAATTCAAACAAAGAAAAGTAAATATACATCCAGAATCACAACTAAACTTGTTTAATGATTCTTCATACCTAAATTGAAGTTTTATTATTATTATTATTTTGCATTAGCTTTTTCAATGAATAATTGCCGGAGAACATCTAGCTAACAACTCCTAGTCAAGTAAAAATGACACTAAGAATGAACAAATATGTAAGAAAAGGCAAAAAAATGACATTATAATGTTAAAGACCAAGTCATGAAAATAAGAATTAATTAACCAATTGCTCTCAAAAACACAATCATGTCGCTCTCAATTTCAAAGTAAAGCCAATTATATGAAGACAACTCTCAAACAACTATCTTAATTTTGTTTTAGATTTGAAAACTAACTTAAACCTATTTTATAATTAGTTTTTTGGGTAAGCTTATTTTCTAAAAGATCCTTACCTTTAATTAAAACTATGGATCAAGCAATCATATTAGCTATTGGGTCTGCCATTCAAAAAGATATTGAATGGTAAAAACTTGACAAAAAAAATCAAGGAAATGATAAAGACATTATATTATTAAGTATGCATGTTAAAGTTAAAACCAAACTTAGAAGGATTTGACCAAGAACTAATTACCAAAGCAAGTAAAATATAATCCAACATTCTAAAATATTACATGCATTCCTCATTCTAATTGGTGAGGAAATTAATGATAAATTAAACAACAAAATATCAATTTTTTTATGAATAACTAATTATTAGTAAAAACCTAAAATGAAGTAAGAAAGAAACCAATAATAACTAAATAAAAGACCATATTGATAGAAACAGAATTCCTCACTATTAAGTTGGTATTGGCTCTTTAGATTTAAATTTAGCAAAATTGTTCAAAAAAACTAAAATTACCATCAAAGCTCAATATAAACATGCGTGTGAGCTCATACACACACATACACATATATATATAACTAATAACTTAAATTAAATTAAAAAACAAAGATCATAACTTCAAGTAAGAACTTCTAAATAATAAACAAGCCTAATCTCCTCTTTTAGTAGTGTGTATAAATAGTATAGAATGGAATGAAAAATTATTTATAGCATACACTATCAATTTCCAACAACATTGAATAGATATATAAATAAAAGATCTAATCGTTTAAAAATAATACCTTTTATATTTCCTCAATACTTGCATCAATTATATGAATTATTTCATTAGTACCTCGACAACCATAAATGAGGTAGTGTTAATGTTGCATGCCTAATTGAGGAAATTCAATATGTGAAATTAGAGAGTGATACAATTAAATTAGTGCAAAAAAATATAAACATTGTTAATAGTTTTACCAATTTTTCTCTTTCTTCAAGTTTGTTTGCGCGGCATAATCTATCAGAGATCCTTTAAAAAATGCATCAAGTAATTAAAAGAATGAGTATCATAGAACATAAACATGAGACTTTGATAAAGCTAAAATTTCAAACTTTAATCATGTAATTAACTATATTTGTGAAGCTCCTATTAAAAATTAACTAAACTTGTGTTGAAAACTATTTTATAAAGTTTTCACATTAAATATTAAAAAACCATTGCAAAACTGAAACCTAATACTTTGGATTCCTCTTTTTTGATAACATTTCATTAATAAAACTTTAGTAATAAAAAAATATTTTATAAAATTCTAAAATATTTGTAACAGAGTTTTGTTATTAGCAAATTAAAGCTTTAGATATAATAAGAAGAAAATAGGATACCTTAGAGATTATCTATGCGAACAGCTCGAATCTTTGAGCGGACTTTATGAGCGACTCAAAACATAACCTATGCTTTTCCTTACTTCACTTTGTACATAATTGAAAGTTAAATTTAAAACAAAATCCCTAAAGAAAATAAAAAAAATCTAAAATGCAAATAAAAAACTCTTCAATCTTAATAGTATTTTGATTCATAGTTATCAAAAGAAAAGAAGTTCAAAAATCTTGCGTAGAAAATACCACTTATAGCATTGATGATGGTGGCACTGCATTTGCATCAACATTTTCATCACTTTTTCACTTCTTTTTGCTAAATATAAAGTTTTGCAGAGGTTGTATTTTCAAGCGTAACAAAGAAAATAAAAGTAAAACCTACACCCAAATCTGCAAATAATTGGCCACGCCATGAACATTTCAAGCATGCCAAATTTGCCAAGCATCTCTCCCACCAACCTTTTTGTTTCAATTTTGTAGATGAAAAAGAAAAAAAAATGAAGATAGAAATAGATGTGAATTGAAGGAAGAAAAGAATGCCAGATTTACCAAGCATTTCTCCTTGATCCATCAATCATTTTTGCTTTAATTTTTTAGATAAAATAGAAGGAAAATGAAATGGAAACAAATATGAACTTGAAAGAAACAACAAAAAATATCGACTAAAAAAATGAACTGATGATTAGGTGAACAACTCAAATGGGAAAGAAAAAGATGGTCATCTTACTACCAAACCTTTTTTTCTATGTGTTTTACACTTTGGTTTAAAGATCACGTCACTAAAGATAATAGAATATGGTAGACAGAATATTACAAAAATAGCCTTAGCATTTCAGGATCTCTCGGGTCCCAGAACTTAAAAATAATAGACAGTGAAATTTAAACAAATTATTTTAAACAAATTTTTATCATTTTAAAATTAAAATGAATTCAAAGCTAACTTGCACAAGGAAATGAAAGAAAATTGAATAAAACTCAAATAACCCACTATTAGATTTGCTAGCATATATAAAGAGAGTTTGTTATCGTGCACCCTATTCTATTATTATTATTATTATTATTATTATTATTATACTTTTGCTTTGAATGCTAAGCAACTCATATTATCTATAGAGATAATGTCACAACTGATTCTTGAAATTTACCAAAATTTTTAATGTGATATCTTTACTTTAAAAATGTTTATCTTAGTATTTAAAAATTTCACTTCCTATGCTATTATAGTATCTGTGAATAACACTATTAAATATTAGGTAACATAACTTCTATATACAATAAAAAATTAACATGTGACATCATATAATAATGCCCTTATCCTAAGAAAAAAAATATTTTAATTTTGAATCTAATGAAAACTTGATATGTGGCACCATAAAATGGTGCTACAAATATTAACAAAAAAATTTTTCTTTTCTTCTTTCTTTTTTCGAATAAATTTTGTACATATTTTAAAAAAAATTAAAATAGTTTAATTTCATATTTTAATTTTTGTAATTCTTAAAAGTGATTTTTAAACAAAGTCATAAATTATAAATTTTTACAAGTAATTTTAAATTTTACATTCTAAAAATAATTTTAATTAAATACTTCAATTTTTAATTTTTTTTTAAAATTTAGATGTTTATTTAACAAATATAATCATAGACTTTTTATATTTTAGTTTTTTTAAATTAGATATTAATTTTCTGAAAAATAAATATTTATATAATTGAAAAAAGAAATAATTTTTAATAAATAATTTTTAAATAATTAAAAATGAAATAATTTAATTTCATAATTTAATTTTTAATTTTAAAATATTATTCTTTTTAAAAAAATTTAGAAAGATTAAAATAATAGAAAAATTTAAATTTCATATTTTAATATTTGAAATTTCAAAAAAATTTAGATATTATAATTTTTTTAACAATTAATTTTAAGATTTTTATATTTTAAATATAATTTTATCTAAATGTTTAGATATCTTAATTTTTAAAAACAATTTTTAATTTTTTTAAAATTAGAAATTCATTTTTAAAAATATAATTTTAATATTTGTATATTCTAATATTTTGAAAAAAATTAGATACTAATTTGTAAAAAATATAATGTAAAATATTTTTTATTTTTAAAAATTTAAAAATATAACTGTAAAAATTCAAGTGATGTTACGTGTTATTATCCGATTAATAAATGCAATATATTATTTATATTTAACGATATTTATTTAAAGTAATACATTAATGTAAAGTTTGATACTGCAAATATCCCATTGAATATTTTTAAGGTACAAGTACTGCATTTATAAATTTGATAATTTCAAGAGTTACTCAAAACATTATTTTTAATTATCCATATAAAAAAAGTAAATAGTTTTCTTACCCAATATTAGAGGTGGCAATTTGACGAGTTCAAGCAAGTTCGAATCAGGTCATTTTGAGTTTGAATTATTTTGAGTTTAAGCATTTTCAGATTTAGATTTTTTTCTTCAAGGTAGGATTGTTTTGAGTTTGAGTTGTTTCAAGTTTGGGTTATTTTGGATTTGGATATCTTTTACCTAATTTTTTATTTTATGTGAAATATAATAATTTTGCATAATTTAAATTCACCTCATAAAATAAATTACCAATTTACTATTATTATTTTAAAATAAAATTTGTTATAATTTGATATTTTTATTCATATTTATACATTTAAAGTAATATTTTATTAGCATAAAAAAGATATAAGTTAATTTGTTATAAAAAATTATTTTTTTAAAATTAAAAATAATTGATTTGTTGAGCTAGAATCTCAAATGTGAATACATTATAATTTGTACAATACACACATATAATATATTGTATATACTAACAATTGAATCAGTATAAACAAATAACTATATTTGAAGAATAAATAAAAGTATAAGATTATAATTTAAGAGCGGATAAGACAGTATAAAAAGAAATATCACTAATTAATTATTGCTCAATTATTTAATAATGCTCTAATCTTTAACTTAAAAGTAAATTTTTAAAAATTAATTGATATATACATAATATTTTAATAATTTCTTAATTTATTATTTGAATAGCAAATATTAAATAGTTAGAAAATGAGATGAGTTATTTATATATATAATAATTTTAGATATAATATGAGTAAATGACACATGAACAAGATATGATACATAAGATAATATCATGATTGGCTTAATTTAATTATATAAATAGGTTTAATTTCTAAATTGTCGTTGTAAAATATTGTCCTATTAATAAGATCTATCAAATTTATAAGTAAGAATTTTAATTTCACTAAGGAAATTTTGTTAAATAAATTTATTTTATAATAAATAAAAAAAGGTTAAGCTTTTACGTTAAATTAATTTATTTTTACAGGTTTAATTTTTTTCATTAACCTTAAAAAATAGAAATTTATGTACTAAATTTCTAAATTGCTATTGTAAAAATTTTTTAATATTAATAAGATTTATTGAATTTTTGTTAAATAAATTTGTTTGATAATAAATAAAAAAGGTTAAGGTTTATATAATTTGTTTTATTTTCAAAGTTCTAATTTTCAATTAATGGTAAAAAGTAAATATTTTTTTCTAATTTTCCTAATTTTTAAATCTACAATATTAATAGTAAAAAGAATAAATTTTTATATTAATTTGATATAATTTGCATTTAAATTAAACTTTACATGTTAATGCAAAATTTTTAATGGACACTATTAACCTTGATTTTGATTTTGATATAATAAACAAACTTAAGTTAAATTAATACTTAACTACGTATTTGTGTCTAAATTGAAAAGCATCTTTAAAAATACTAAGTTTGTAATTGTTGAGATGTGTTTGAGTCAACAAAAATGATTTCACAAACAAGTTTTGAAGGTTAGTATCGATACAAAGAACATGTGTATCAATACTATGCATAAAACCCTCAAATGTATCGATACAATGAACATATGTATCGATACAGGTTGCTTAGTATCGATACTCACTCCATGAGTATCGATACAGGGCTTGGCAGTAGCCAAGGTTTGTATGAAACCCTAAAATGTATTAATACAAGTGTGTATGTATCGATACAGGCTACTTAGTATCGATACTCATGGAATGAGTATCGATACAAGGTTTGGTAGTAGCCTAGGTTTGGCTGAAACCCTCATATGTATCGATACAAAGGTATCTGTATCGATACAGCTTGCTTAATATCGATATTCAAAACCCAGTATCGATACAACAAGTTGTAACAGTCACTTTTTTGGACTATGTATCGATACTATTGGTATTGTATCGATACTATAGCGCGAGATTAAATAGAAATCAGCATTTATGAAGGCTACAATGGCTCTCCAACCACATTAAATGCCCAATGTCTATGAATCAATTTGCAGCTATAAATGGAGGTTCCAAATACCTAAAGAGGCAGAGATACAGATTTCATTGAATCATAGAACAATAAAAGCTTAAAATCATCAAATTCATTATTTTCTAATTGTATCAATTCATACTCTTCAAGTCTATTTGTATCTCATTCTTTTTGCACTTAAATTTCAGCAAACATCTACCTACTAGAGGTTTAATTAGTTTTCAAAATACTTCTTTCATTTCACAAAAGGGATTGTGTGAAAGTGAATGAAAATACTTAAGAGTTTGGGGTATAATTCTCAAAGTATTTGAAAGGTTCTATCTAAGCCTTAAAAGATAGCTGTGTAAGGTTATACATTAGGTTTAAAGGTAACAATTTCCTTAGTGAATTGTAGGAATCACCTTGGCAAGAAAATACCAAGAAGAGAGGATGTAGGTGCTGAATTAAAGGACCAAACCTCTATACATGCATTGTTGATTTTTCTCTCTTTCTTATCTTATTTTAATTTTCATATTTGCAAAGTTTTTATAGAACCAATTCACCCCCTCTTGGTTCAATCTCTCCATTGAAGCTAGAGGTGGCAAAATGAACCCGAACCCGAAAATCTGCCCGAAAAAATCAGAGCTCGAACCCGAACTAAACTCGATTTGACCAAAAAGTCAACGGCCCAAACCCAAAAAAACCAGAACCCAAATGGCCCAAACCCGAAATGACCTGAGCCTGAAAGAATCCGAACCCGAAATGACTCGAACCTGAAAAAATCTGAACCCGAGCTCGAACCCCAATTTAATACTAAAAATAAATATGAAGAAATTATAATTAAATAATTTTTTATAAATAAAAAACTTTAATAATGAATT
>JBBYHM010000019.1:6124548-6199840 GCA_038381775.1 Adansonia rubrostipa
AAAATGGATTCCAAAAGGCAAAAAAATTTTGAGCACTAATACTCAAGGACCCAAGAAAGTTTGGGTACCTAAAAAGATTGGTGACCAAAATCAATTCGTGGAGCTAAAGCCTAAGGATAGAGGAAGTATTACTTTTGGTGATAACTTAAAAAGACAAATTAAAGGTATTAGAACCATAGGTAATAATTCCTTATCCAACATTGAAAATGTTCTATTTGTCAAAGGTCTCAAACATAATCTCTTTAGTATTAGTCAATTATGTGATAAAGGCATGGAAGTTATTTTTGAATTAATAAATTGTTAAGTTGATAATATTAAGATAAACAAAATTATTTTTGTAGGACAAGGAGAAGGAAATGTTTATGTTATGCATCTAGATGATTTATCCTCTCAAAATGTTTGTTTCGTTGTAAATAATGATGACTTGCATTGGTTGTAGCATAGAAAATTAGGACATGCTAGTATGAATGTAATCTCTAAACTATCTAGAAAAGACCTTGTTTTTGGATTACCAAAAATAAAATTTGATAATGATAGAATATGTGATACATGTATCGAAGGCAAACATAGAAGAGCTTCATTCAAACCAATTAATATTGTCTCAACTACTAGAGAATTACAACTTATTCATATTAATCTTTTTGTTCCTACTAGGACATTAAGCTTAGGAGATAAACAATATGGATTTGTCATTGTAGATGATTACTCTAGGTTTACTTGGGTTCTCTTCTTACACTCTAAAGATGAAGCCTTAGGAAAATTTATTACCTTTTGCAAAATCATTCAAAATGAAAAGGGTTATTCTATTTCAAGTGTAAGGAGTGATCATGGAAAAAAGTTTGAAAACCTTGATTTTGACAAATTTTGTAACAAAAATGGTATTAACCATAACTTTTCGGCACCTAGAACTCCTCAACAAAATGGAGTTGTTGAAAAAAAAATAAAACCTTAGAAGAAATGGCAAGAACCATGCCTTGTGAAAATAGTTTACCAAGATATTTTTGGGCAAAAGCTATTAATACTTCTTGCTACATTATAAAGAGAGCCATGGTTAGGCCAATCCTTAAAAAAAAACTCCATATGAACGTTTTAAAGGAAGAAAACCTAACATTAGCTACTTTCATTCTTTTGGATGTAAATGCTTTGTATTAAATAATGGAAAGGACAACTTGGTAAATTTGATGCAAAAAGTGATGAAGGAATTTTTCGTGTTTATTCAACAAATTCCAAAGCTTATAGAGTGTGAAATAAGAGAACTTTAGTTGTTGAAGAGTCAATACTTGTTATATTTGATGAAGCTAACTCAACCTTGAGAAAGGTATCTTTTGATAATGATGATGTAGAAATTTACCAAGAACAAACATCACATAAGGAGCAAGGACAAACAATGCAAAATCAAGAAGATCCAAAAGAGGAAGAACTACATGAGCCAACTTAAGTAGAAAAGGAAAAAAATCATCCTAGAGAGTCGACTTATGTCAAAAATGGTGAGATAATTGGTGATCCAAAGTAAAGGGTAAGAACTAGATCATCCTTTAGAAATACATGCAATTATGTAGCCTTTCTTTCATAAATTGAGCCCAACAATTTAGATGAGGCTCTAAAAGATGATAATTAGATCATAGCTACGCAAGAAGAATTAAATCAATTTGAAAAAAGCAAAGTTTGGAATTTAGTTGAGAAACCTAGTAATTATCCCATTGTAGGTACTAAATGGGTTTTTAGGAACAAACTTGATGAAAATGGAACAATAGTTAGGAATAAGGCTAGATTAGTAGCCAAAGGATATAGTAAAAAAAAGGACTTGATTATAATGAAACTTATGCCCCCGTAGCTAGACTAGAGGCCATTAGAATACTAATAGCTTTTGCATGTTTCAACAACTTCGAGTTATATCAAATGGATGTTAAAAGTGCTTTTTTAAATGGCTTCATCAATGAGGAAGTTTATGTTGAACAACCTTTCAGTTTTGAAAATCCTTATTTTTTCGATCATGTTTTTAAACTTTCTAAAGCATTATATGGACTAAAGTAAGCACTTAGGGCATGGTATAAAAGACTCTCAAAATTTTTAATTGAAAAAGGGTTCACAGAGGCAATGTTGATAAAACTTTATTTATAAAAGTAAAAAATAAAGACATTTTAATGATTCAAGTTTATATTGATGATATTATTTTTGGTGCTACTAATGAATCTCTTTGTCAAGAATTTTCTAAGTTAATGCAAGGTGAGTTCGAGATGAGCATGATGGGAGAATTAACATTCTTCTTGGGGCTACAAATTAAACAAACTAAAGATGGCGTCTTCATCAATTAAGCAAAGTACACCAAAGAATTACTCAAGAGGTTTGAAATGGATGAAGCAAAGCCTTGTTCCACACCTATGAGTACCTCAACAAAGCTTGAAAAATATGAAGAAGGTAAAATCATTGACTCTAAACTCTATAGGTTTATGATAGGTTCATTGCTATATCTTACTGCAAGTAGACCAGACATAATATTTAGTATATGCCTATGTGGTAGATACCAATCATCACCATGAGAGTCTCATCTAAATACCATAAAAAGAATCTTTAGATATCTTAGAGACACTCCAAATCTAGGCCTATGGTATCCTAACGAATCATCCCTTATCTTTCATGCTTACTCTAATGCGGATTTTGGTGGATGTAAAATTGATAGGAAAAGCACTTCCGGAACGTGTCAATTTCTTGGAAATATGCTCATATCATGATTTTCCAAGAAGACAACAAATGGAGGATTTTGGCATTACCATGGATCATATTCCAATTAAATGTGACAATACTAGTGCCATTTGTCTCACCAAAAATCCAATCCACCACTCTAGAACCAAGCATATAGAAATTAAACATTATTTCATTAGAGATCATGTGCAAAAAAGTGATATAGTGCTTGAATTTGTTGATATCTTGCATCAATTAGCTGATATTTTCACTAAACCACTTGACAATGATAGATTTTGCATAATTAGAAGAGAAATTGGATTAATGAATGCACCCTAAAATTCATAATTTGATCCAATTCTGATGTTGTGCCTTACTATTGCTTGCATAATGGTTAGTTTGATAAAACTAGTTTTACACACTTACTTGTTTGATAATGCTCAATTATCATGACTTTATTGGATAATTTTGTGACATCCTGATTAAGCCTTGAATGATCTTAATTTTGGTCCAAGATATATTTTCAAATGTTCTAAATAGATAATTGGATCAAAATTACATCTAATTTGATGATATCTTGTTGAAAATGACCCCATATTAGGCCATCTATATCGTTTCTTGCACATTCTTCTCTCGTGTATCAAGACTTGTTTTCAGCATATGATACAAACCTAGATTTGTTTGTTGTATTGATACCGGTCCTTCTGTATCGATACACTATATCGATACTTCTTAATGTGTATCAATACAAAAGCAATTGATCTAAGTCTCAAGGCCCAGTTCCTTGTATCGATATAAAACCCAAAAATGTTCTTTGTATTGATACTACTTCTTCTGTATCGATACTCAGTGTTAATTTAGAACCCACCTGCTTGATTTTCTTCCATTCGAAATAAAACTATTCATACTCTTTTTCTCTCTCACTTTATCCTCCAATTATCAAATCTCATCATCTTCAGTTTCTTTTCAAAATCGATTGATCCATTAACCAAATTCCTTTATCCCACTTACCCAAAACCATTTCAAAATCACTCATTACCATCCAAACCATCAAGATTTTGACACTTCCCATCATTCTAACCCTCACCGCTTCTCTCTCTAAATTCATCCCTTTCATCCAAATTTCTTTCAAAAAATCAACTCCGTTTTATTTCTAAATCGTTCCCTACCATTGTTTGTGTGATTGATTTTGGATCCACTCCTTACATCATATCAATTGCAACCCAATTTTAGTGCCCATCACCTGTTCGACAAAACTCCTCAAATAGCCTTTTACCCACTCAACCTATTCCCTCACCACCTATTCAAAAAAAGTCCTCACACACACCATGGCTCCCAAAACAAAACAAACAGCATGCAGTCAAGGTCCCATCACCCATGTCTCCACTTTTTCCCCTCGTCAACCACTTCCAGCCCAAAATCAATCCTTCATTGACTTGTGTTTTCACGATACACAGGCTCGAAAGTGTTTCACCACCATTCATGCTCGGATGCCTATCCAACAATGTCGTGTCATCGACTTTCCATTTCTATGGTCCATTAACTATCCCTACCTTCAGACCTTTGACACCTTCGGATGGACCAAAATCCTTTCCTTAAGTGTTTCGGTGCATGAAAATCTTGTCCCTGCCTTCCTTAGTAATGCATCTCTCGTTATTGATGATCACGATAATGTCATTGCTATTCAGTCTTATCTTTTGGGATAAGATCTCTTACTCAACACGGTTTCTCTCATCGCTGCTTTTGGTTTTTGGAATGAAGGCATCATCAATGAATGCTTGGGTCCTGCCGCATTACGCAACCCCCACAACAAAGCCATACTCTTTCTTTCGGTTGATCGCTTACTCCATCTTATCATTTCACATGTGCTCCGTCCATGCGGAACCAAACATACTTTGATTAGCAACGTGGATTATTGGTGGCTGCATATGATTCAATCCGGCACTCGTTTGAATTTAGTCTACTTCATATTTGTGGACCTTGTCCTATGAGTACATGGTTGTCATAGTCTTCTCCATGGCATGGCCTTGAGTTACTACCTCGAAACTCAAGGTCTCGATCTTTCATGTGACCTCGATATTATGGTAACCACATATCGCTACATCGGTCACAAATCTATAGGACTTGCCAGATATGAAATTCAATGCGGCAACTTTGTTCCAAAAGCTCGTCGACAGTCGCCACTTGAGCAATCGGATGCTCCTGCTCTCGACGATCATGATGAAATAAGCATGATGAGCCTCCTCCACCTCTGGCTCCCACGCCCATGGATATTCCCATGGTGTTTACATCGATTATGGGCCGTTTTAATGCATGAGAGGGACATTTTGACACCATCGATGCTCGTCTCTCTGTTCTTGAGCAAAGTCACCGAGCTCTAACAGAGCAATTCCATGCTTTCTCAGCTGCCTTCCTCATACGCCTCCACCTACTCCTCCATCCACCGAGGATCTTTCAATGATGAAGTCTTGTCAACTTAGGCTTATGTCTTTAGGATATTGTTTTAAGATCATTAGGATTTCTATTCACTTATTAGTTTTCATGATTTTAGACTTCTATGCTATTTTATGTTTTTGCATTGTCTTGAACATCTTTTGCTTGATAAATTTATCCTATTTATGCTTGCTTATGCATATTTATCCTTGAATTCTATTTTTGATATAACAAAAAAGGGGATAAAGACCTTAAATTTGCAATATATTGCTTTCCATGAATTGATTATGCATATGTTGAAACATGAATTATGTATGCATATGTTGGAACCCGTATTACATGTTAAACTTAAACTTAATTTCTTAAGCTTAATTGTTAATCTTGGGCAACTTATTGAGAAGGAGATATTTCTTCATTAAACTCAAACACAAGCAAATTTATCTTAAGTTTTGTTATATCAAAAAGGGGGAGATTGTTAACCTTGATTTCGGTTTTGATATAACAAACAAACTTAAGTTAAATTAATACTTAACTTCGTATTTATGTTTAAATTGAAAAGCATCTTTAAAAATATTAAGTTTGTAATTATTGAGATGTGTTTGAGTTAACAAAAATGATTTCACAAATAAGTTTTGAAGGTTAATATCGATACAAAGAATATGTGTATCAATACTATGTATAAAACCCTCAAATGTATCGATACAATGAACATATGTATCGATACTCACTCCATGAGTATCGATACAGGGCTTGGCAATAGCCAAGGTTTGTATGAAACCCTCAAATGTACCGATACAAGTGTTTATGTATCAATACAGGCTGTTTAGTATCGATACTCACTCCATGAGTATCGATACAAGGTTTGGTAGTAGCCTAGGTTTGGTTGAAACCCTCATATGTATCGATACAAAAGTATCTGTATCAATACAACTTGCTTAGTATTGATACAACAAGTTGTAACAGTTATTTTTTTGAACTGTGTATCGATGCTATTGGTATTGTATCAATACTATAGTGCCGGATTGAACGAAATCATCATTTATGAAGGCTACAACGGCTCTCCAACCACCACATTAAATGCCCAACGTCTATGAATCAATTTGCAGCTATAAATAGAGGTTCCAAATAGCTGAAGAGGTAGAGATACAGATTTCATTGAATCATTGAATAACAAAAGCTCACAATCATCAAATTCATTATTTTCCACTTGTATCAATTCATACTCTTCAAGTCTATTTGTATCTCATTCTTTTTGTACTTAAATTCCATCAAACATCTACCTACTAGAGGTTCAATTAGTTTGCAAAATACTTACTTCATTTCACAAAAAGAGTTGTGTGAAAGTGAGTGAAAATACTTGAGAGTTTGGGGTATAATTCTCAAAGTATTTGAAAGGTTCTAACTAAGCCTTAAAAGATAGTTGTGTAAAGTTATACCTTCACCCTAAAGGTAACAATTTCCTTAGTGAATTGTGAGAATCACCTTAGTAAGAAAGTACCAAGAAGAGAGGACGTAGGTGCCGAATTAAAGGACCGAACCTCTATACATTCATTGTTGATTTTTCTCTCTTCCTTATCTTATTTTAATTTTCATATTTATAAAGTTTTTATAGAACCAATTCATCCCCCTCTTGGTTCAATCTCTCCATTGAAGCTAACACACACTTTATTAATTTTATTTATTTGAAAATATAAAATTAAATATTTAAATATTCATAAAACAATCGAATTCACTTGTGACACACATAATAACAAATACTATTTTTTAAAATAAGCTTATAAATGATATTTTTAACTATATTTATATATTAAAATTAAAATTTATTATTTTTTTAAAAAATCAATATTTATTAGCACTAAAATAATATAAAATTAATTTATTACATAGAATCAATTTATTAAATAATTTATTATAAAAAATAGTAAAATTGAAAATTAAAGTTTTTTACTTTGTAAAAAATTAATTAATTGCAATTTAAATATTTTTAATTTTAGTATTAAATTCAAATTTAAATTAATCTTGGATTCACCATTTTCAAAATTAAACTATTTTCGATTTGAATTAATTTAAGAAAAAATTTTTAATTTTTTAATTTTAATTTAATTCAAATTTACACTTAAACTTTTTAAATAAATTTTTGAATTTAAATTATTTATCGTGGTACTCAAAATCGAGCAAAGTAAAAAAAAAAAAAAAAAGGCCAGCAAGTAAAACTTTGATGGCCCCCAAGTAATATTAAGTTGTCCCAACCAACAAACACTGAACTCCCAACTTCTCTCATCAAAATTTCCGTATCTCATTCTTTCTCTTACCTTCTTTTAAAAGTTAAAGCACAAACACGCATTCATATTGTTCTAATTACGGATTCCATTCACAATCTTTCCTTTTAGCTCTCTCCAAAAATGTCAAACTACACAGTGGAGTCATGCACGGTTGTAGCTCCTGACAAAGTGGAGTTGAGTACAAGAGTTTTCAAACCAAAACAACAGATCAAAGACGACATAGTAATAGTTCTTGTCCATCCATACTCAATCTTGGGTGGTCGTCAGGCTCTTTTGAAGGGGATTGCTTCTGGGTTAGCTGAAAAAGGTTGCAGGGCTGTTACTTTTGACATGAGAGGAGTTGGAAGGTCTACTGGAAGAGCTTCTCTCACTGGTTTTGCTGAAGTCAAGGATGTTATTGCTGTTTGCAATTGGGTTTCGCAAAATCTTTCTTCCGACAAGATCTTGTTGATGGGTTCTTCTGCAGGTATTACACATTATTCGCTTTTTTTTTTTCTCCGAATATCTTGAGTTTGGTATGTAGAATTATTGTTGGGTTTTGGGTAGTGATTAGATTGTTTGTTTAAAACTCAGATCCCATTTAATATGCAATAGATTCTTATGTACATAATTTACTTTTAAAAAGGAGGGAAAAAAAGTTAAAAACTTCTTTCTAAAATTATGGGGATAGTTGATTGTCCTTATTTCTATAATTTATAGGCAGATTTATGTCTAACTTCTTGTTCAGGTGCGAATCATCTAATTTGATTAAATGGGGTATTTTTGGTTTTAGGTTTATCAATGATTTCAGCGTTGTTTGTTGAAAAACTTTTACTTTTTATTCCCTAAATTATAACGCTGACATTCGGAGTCACTTCTGATCTTCTTGTTTAGTTAGTTTTGTTTCCAGATTTTATGATAAGTCCTAGAAAAATCTATAAATGTGTATATGAGTACAGCAAATGTTAAAGGTTATAGCTGTTCCCATCACCATCAAAAAATGGATGAATTTTATTAAAAGGTGTGCTTGATGGCCAAGTTAGCCTTTGTTGGCTTTTAATGGTGGTGATTCAAATTTTAATGTGTCTATTACACGATAGAATGTTATGTATCTTGAATATATAGAATGTGTCTATTGATTAATAAAATATTATGTCTCTTAGATATATATGAAAAAAATGGTTGCGTCTTTGAAAAGGCATTTTGATGTTATTTCACTCATTATAAATCAAGGTAGCCAGTACCGTACTGCTGGACGTATCGTTTTTGTTATGGTACAGGTATTTACTAGTACCAGTGTGTTTCGGTGTACCGTTTCGAGTTTATCGGAGTTTGAATATTTTTAATTTATGTATATAAAATATTTTCAAATATGAAATAAATGAGATTAAATAAATTTTATATATTAGATATTCATCAATTATATATAATGTTCTATAAAAAAGCTTAAAAAATCAATATCAGTTCATCAGATTTAAAATCAATGTTGGTTTAACTTTTTTTTACAAGCTTATATTATGTACTGGCCGGTACAGCTATTTTCAGCCGGTACTACCGAAACAGGCCGGTATCTACCGGTACGGCCAGTACAGACACGGTACCAACAACACTGCTATAAATACACATCTCTATAGTCTAAATCCTCGCTTTTAATTCTTCATTCTTCTTCAAATATTTTCTGTTATTTCCTTTCTAAATTTCCTCAAGATCAATTGAGAGATTTAAGAGTTTTAGGATTTTGCACATTAAAAGATCGTTGAGTGGTTCATTGTATCTTGGGGGTAAAACGTCATCAATTGCTATTTGCACTACGGTAGCGATGGAAATCTACTCTGAAGAAAACACTTGCCATAGTGTGCGTTGAACCGGATTTCTTACATTCAAACTTTCCTTCTTTGTTAATTATTATTATTATTATTATTTTTGTGTATTTGGTTTTTTGTGTGTTCTTTTTCATATTACATCTTTGGCCTTTCCAACAGCCTTAAACTTGAAATTAGATGTTTTTGAGTGTTACAGTGCTGCTTGGGCAAGTAACATACAGATACAGTACAATAGCCTATTAGTAGCCACCCTTTGACACCAAGAAAGGATGTTTTAAATTCATCTCCTCTTCCTGATTTTAGTGTAGATATAATAACAATCTGCAACAAAGGCTTTTCCCCTCGGATACATTGAAATATGAATCATAATATCAGAAATAGATTCATAGGTTAAGCTAGGGTGGAGGGGTTGCCTGAATTTTTATTTTTGGCTGATCCTAAGGCAATTCGGAGAGCTCTGTTCGCTCTATACTTGAACTTTTTTTTTTTTTTAAGTGAAGGTTGCCTGAGTTCTTTTTGGCTAGCTCTAAGCCAATTGAGGAGTTTTTTTCCCCACGACTGCATTATATGCAAGAGTTGGGGGTTGCCTGGATTTTTGTTGCAGGCCAATTTGAAGGAAAATTGGGAGTTTGCTTCCCTCTATGCTTCAAGTTGCTGAGTTACATTTTTATTATATAACTTTGACTGATGTTTTCCACAAGCGGCAGATATAAGATTGGATATGTTGTTTTTCTTAATCTTCACTAAAGATAAGTTATTGACTTGTTATGGGTTTTTTGCAGTATTTGTGCTTACTTCTGCTGTAATTTCATAGTGAAAAGTATTGGTCTTAGTTATCAACTGTTTGTGTTGGAGATAACTCCATTAATGATAGTAAGGGAAGAGTTTTAGATGATAATTTCAGTTAGCTTTTGAAAACGCAACTTGTTGTATAATCAGTCTGATAATTATGCCATTGGGTTTTTCAAATGTCATACCTCTTATATATTAAAAATGACCATTTTGAGGTATCACATGCTCTTATAGTTTTTATGGGTGTCCTGGTAAATCACTCAGCTACAGTGTGGTAGAGACCAATAACACTAATCTGCTGAAAATAAATAGGTTTTGTTTCTTTACATTGATTGTGTTGCTGGTCAGGGATAAATGTGTGCAGTTTTAGAGGGATTAATGTTGCTGTCTACCTGTTGTCTATGTTACAGTGACTATTCATGTTCCTAGAACTACTCATATCTGATACATATTTGATATGGGTATGAGGGTACAATCTTCCAAATATATGGCAAAACTTAGAAAAAATTGAGCATCTAATAGAGACCAATCTGGATGTTTTGAGCGGGCTGTTTGTCGGTGCCTGCATTCAATTGAATTTGCTGAAGGATTCATAATTCGTCACTGTCATTCCTGAGCCATGCTGCAACTTGCTTGTAACTGCTATTTGTATTCTGAATGCAAAACCATCATTCATTATTGCATTACAACCTCTTATGTCAAATGCTAGCATATAAATACTAGCATTGCTATTTGCAAAGTGATATTGCCTAAGCATGGTTTTTGCACTTCGAAAGTATGTATGTGTGTGTGTGTGTATACATATATATATATATATATATAATGGTAGTTAAATTAACCTCTTGCTTTTTTGTCAGGTGTATATATATATATATATAGTGGTGGTTAAATTAACCTCTTGCTTTTTTGTCAGGGGCGCCAATTGCAGGCTCCGCAGTTGATCAAATTGAGCAAGTTGTGGGCTATGTAAGTCTGGGGTATCCTTTTGGCATGATGGCCTCAATCCTTTTTGGACGACACCACAAAGCCATCCTGGGATCCTCAAAACCGAAACTCTTCGTGATGGGAACTCGGGATGGGTTTACAAGCGTGAAACAACTCGAGAACAAGCTGAAGTCTGCTGCAGGCCGCAATGAAAAACATTTAATTGAAGGAGTTAGCCACTTTGAAATGGAAGGTCCTGCTTATGATGCTCAAATGGTGAATCTTATCCTTGAATTCATTGCCTCATTGCAAGACGAGCAGTCAGCTTTTTAGAGACTAGTGCTTAATGAATTGCTGTGAAATTTGCTTCCTTCAAACTCTGCTATTGTTGTGTAGATGCTGCTGTTCATATATTTTGTGTAATTTGCTGGAAATTATAACTTTGGTTTGGTGAAAAACATTGGGTTCCTTTTTAACTTGGCTACAATCAAACGAATAAGATTACAATTAGAATATAAAGTCTTTACATTGTCGGGGTCAGGGACATTCACCACTAGTATTTTAAAAATTTTATACAAGCATTTTCCAAGATTACAGTTAGATTAAAGTTACAATAAGACTACTAATAAGATAAGCCCGCTAACTAGAAAAGATTATGAACTAAAGAAATGGCCATTATCCTAGCTAGCTGGTAGAGAGCCAAGTATAAACACAAGATACAGAAAAAGCACCTAATTCAGGCAGACGCTCCAGCTACAGCTATGCTACTGGATATACATACAAAGCTAGCTAAAATTCGCATTTCATTCATTATGGCAATCCTACCGAGTATCTCTCTTCGTTTTATTGCCATCGGACCCTTAAATCATTCTACCTTCACCCATCTCATCGTATTGCCGTTTTCTCCAAGCTCGCTCTTGAACTATTGATTGCCCTCTTGAGAATGGATGCCCTCCATCTGCTTTTAAGCCAATCAAATAAATATAAATAGCAAATGGCAACCTCTTTAACAGCTTTGACCAATAAAACCCATAAATTAGAGGTGAACAAAAACTCCCTTGGGGTTGGAAGCACATATGAGGTCACATAAAAGCTTAAATATGTCACAAGTTTTTCTTCTTCTTTTTGGAAGTATATGTATTCATCTCGGTGCTGTAGGTGTCGCAGGAACAGCAGTTGACAAGTTAGCATAATGCGGCAGGCTTAAGACAAGTAAGACAAGCTATCCTATACATGCTGTATTCGTTGCCTGTTTGAAATTTTGAATCATTGCGTTCATTCTTATGAGAATGGTAATGGCGAGGAAAACATTAATTAATTGGAAACCTGTACACCTTTGCGACAGGTAAACTGAACATCCAAAAGCTACAATTAGATTATACAACAGAAGATGGGTATATCCTTAGCTTAACTATTATTATATAACATAATTATATGCAATTAGTTATTACCACTTTCATCATCAGATGCATCTTCAAGACTCGCAATTGCCTCAACTAGGGCTTGTTCATGCTCCTGCAACGACAAATATCCATCATGATTACTGCTGCTAGAGCTGATATAGCACAATGCAAGAAAATCATTAGAAGACAATACTTACTTTCAGCACTTTCTTTGCTTTCTCAATTTCTACGGGATCAGGATGGATTGCACCAAAAACTTTTTCCACCTGTTAAAAATTTCCACAATTATGAAATAAGCACACACCTCATTTGACAATTGCAGTCTATTAGAGGATCATCTAGTAGCAACTATACCTCCTTAATTAGAGTACCCGTATGAATTATCTCAATATCCCCCAAAACCTTTTTCCCAACACCGTTTTGCGTCAAAGGAAAATCCTTTTTAGCCTGACCCTTTAAACTCCCCCTACCTCTTCCTGTTCCGGAAACCCCACCACCACCAGCCATGGACTTCTTAATCCCACGGCCTGGTCCAGCACGGCTGCTTCTATGGGATATTCCAGGATCATCACCTTCCCATCTAATATCTTCAGGAGATATCTACCATTATTTTATAAGATATAAGTGGGAGGCAGGGATTGTACTGTATGATCATAAAGGAGTGCATAAATAAAATACCATCTTCCTACTGCTCTTGTGAGCATTGAGTAATAAAAAGCAAAACAGCTGGTAAAAGACATCCTAGGAAGTAACCAAAAGGAAAGAAAAAAAAAAAAGAAGCCATATTACAGTTGACAAAATTACCAGTTCAGCATGCAATAATACAACTTAGCACTACGTTATTTATAATGCATAGTGATAATGGTGCAACAGTTTCTAAACATGTACCCTCTCCTTGGAATATAATGTATAACCCTTAAAAAGTTTGAGTGAGAATGATAATAGTGGGAGAAAATTGTCAAGATATACAGACACGAAACTTGAATTTAGTTATAGTAGGATCAACAACTTGCAAATATATTACTTTATCACATAATACTTACTCATACTAGTAGATATACCAGAGTAAACAAGGAGCCTCCTAAATTTTATAATTCCTGGAGATAAACTGCTTGCAAATTCATGAAAATCATACTGATCATTGGCTACACTTGACAATATACTGTAACTTTGTGAGATATAAACCATATCTATGGAAAAATAAGGTTCAAGATACAAGACCATGCGCATAAATTCTGCAATGTCTGATAAATGGCATAAAAGTTCCCGAGAAACATATGCTACAAGCTTAAAAGTTGATTTCATTAAAATTGGTATACAACATACTAAGGGAATGTAAATCCGCTCGTACAAAGCAAAATAAGTTGAATGAAATAGAAACAATTCTACCTCTTTAAGATTAACCCATTCCCAGGTTTCATCTGCCGTGTTTATATCATAAACCAGTGCATGCCGCCCCTATCAATATGGAAACATAGGATTATAAAGAGCTCCATTAATTAACAGCTTACTGTATAATCAACTAAGAAATATACCTCAACTGGCTTATAGTCAGTTATAACAGCCTCATAGAAATGGTTGTCTTCAGGCCACCTTGTCCAAACTTTCCTTCCAATTAATGGATCATATGGAGCTGCTTCAGCAGGTTCATTTGTTGCAAAGGCCCCTGAAGAAGTACGATGAGGAGCCTGGGACCTTCCAGCAAGACCTCTGGAAGGGTACTGCATCAACTTCATTGAGGATGCAGCAAAACAACATACATCATCAGTAAATAATGAAACACAATATGCATATCCCATTCATTAAACTTCTCTTGCCTTTTCAAACAAATTAAATCACAGATTTTGGCTTCTTGCTCTTTGCTCCTGAGGGAGGACCTCGTCTCAAGTCTGATGCAGATGGATGCAGTGCAGGAGATGGTGCACCCATAGATATTGAAGCCATAGACTGTGACATTTTTTGCTTCTTGTGTGATCCTGACACTGTTGGACTAGGTACAGGGTCAGGAATAGGCTGACTGGTACCCAGCATTCCAGGCTGGAGCCCACTTGCAGTTCTCCATTCCCTAACAGCGATGATTGATCATAGTTCCCATTAAATTGAGACATGACGAGAGGTCAACATGTAATAAAAGCTGCTCATCAGAGTGGCATAGTACAATCAGACCTTATCCTCCGAATGATGTCATCAGCATTCACCCTTAACAGAAGCTCCCTATGTTCCTCATCTGATACTCTCAACTCCTTTCTGAGTTCAGTAATTAAACTTTCCTTCTCCTGAGAGGGAAAGCACATTTGGTTTAAGTACCTTTAAAACCTACTCTACATAATCTTTACTGGATGAATTATTGAATAAAAAGTTTTGACAAATACCCAAGTTAAAGCATCTGATTGAGCTTTGAAGGCCCGCAAGACTGAACTGTACGCTTCCTGCTCAATGAGATCGATTTGAGTTTGCATGTCACCATGAATCCTAGGCAAAGGAGCAGAACCTACAACTGCGGATCCTCCATTGCCGGCAGCAGTGCGACCCCCTCTTTGAAATCTATTCTGATGTGAAGGTGGAAGGTCATCATCTGTTCCTGCAGTTGCTTAGATCCGATGGGTTCATACTTGAGTTAAGCTTCTAGGATATGGCAAGTTTTATGCAAGCGTTCAGAAGTAATAATGAAATCATTTCACCTTTTCTATACCCCTTATTACCAAAATAAAAATCTGATTAGTTACAGAATCTTATATAAAGTTACCAGAAGTTATATAGTTTTCTCAAACCACCCATTAACGTACATTACAGAACACTTCCAAATGATGTAGAATTTGAAAATTTGACAAAGAGAAAATAGGGTGTGAAAATAGGGAGGTTTAACATTTTGTGAATACAAGCTAGTATTACATCGTATTAACGAGGTTTCATGAACCCTAAAATTTCACTCAAAATTAACCAAGGAAGCCACACAACTTTTGCATCAATCAACCAAGCTGGAAAGAAAAAGTTACTTCCATCTCAAAATCATCAAATTATGGGGGAAAAATGAAACTTGTAACAAAACTTCTAACTCAACTCACCACTGCTATCGGAAAGCCCATAGTCCATGACAGCTCTTCAAATTCAATCCTCACAAAAATCTATGAACACTTTGAACAGTTAAAAGCACCAGAAGCAAGCTGCTATGTTGTTACGAAAAACAAGGTACAAAAACCTGGAAACAATAAAAATACAATGAAGTCATAAATCAGCTAAAATGCGAACCTCAATCTACTAAACTGGCTATAAACTTACTATTCTAATTTCTGTGCTACAAGAATCTAAAACAATAGATTGTCAAAAACTCAAAATATTCCATAGCAGAATCCAAGAACCTTTAAAATATTGAGCATGGAAACTCTAACCTGTTGCTTCAATCCAGTATGAAACCAGTGAGATCAAAATAACGTGATAGTTCTGTGGAGGAGCATTCAAACAGTATGAAAACAGTGTTTATGGTCTTTTACAAGTTAAAGTTCTGTGGCCTAATAAATTTGCGTTAGCTACAGCTCCTAATTGTGCATCAAAATGGCAATTATGGAGGAGCTGGTTGTCACTTTCGCTACTTGCTTTTTGCTTGTATAAGCACGTTTGGATACAAAAGCAAGTAATATTTTGAAAGATTAAAAATTTAACTCTTTTTGACCAAGAAAATATGTGATCTTTAACTTTTATATAAAACAATTATGTTAGAATTGGCATTGTACTTTATTCATTTGTTAACTTTTACAACAATTATAATTTTGCTTTTATTGTTGACTTCTACAGTTTACTCTATAGCGACTTAATTTTCATGAAGCAAAAGATAGAAACATGAATTCAAGCAGATTCATTGAGACAAAACCCTAATTCCAAAAGTAAGATCGTAAATTAGAAGATAATTCAGTGATGCAAACTATCTATTCTAAATTAAGCTTCACGAGTTTTTAACCATTCTCTCGCTTTAAAACCAAATCGAAAATATTTAATAAAATAATTTTAAGTCAAATTCATCGAAGATAAACCCTAAATTCACAAAATTAAGCTCCTACAATTACTCGAATAAAATTTTTTAAAAAAAAGATCTAAGAAGCTCACCTTGCCCGTCTAAACCCCACCTATGCAAAGGATCGAAAGGCAATTATCTCACCGATAATTCTTCAAATTAAAACAAAAAAATTCACTTCCAATCGTCTTTGAGAACAATAAAATTCAACCAAACTCTTTCAAAAGCTTACTCCGAGCAGCCCTGACATGAAATTCTTCGTACCCAAGCAAAAATAGAATCAAATAAACTCGCAAATAAGTCAAATTTTGAGCTAAAATTGGGATTTTCGAGGAATTAAGGAGAGATTTGGAGATGCAAATAAGGGGAAAAAAATAGGATTCAGCAAGTGAATTTTTGTGTGAAGATCTTTGGCTTGGATCGCGGGAGAGTGTGTTTGTTTGAGAGAGGAGAGAGAAAGAAGACGGACTTGAAATCTGTTTTCATGGGCGCTTATTTTCAGTTAATAATTCAGTTTGAGTTCCGCTCTCCACGCCCAAAGTGAATGTCGTTTCGTTGAATTTACCATTTTTTCTGCCCACTGTACTAACCGTACGTTTTGTACCGGATGCACACGCCGTCCGTGTTTTATCATTACCCGGAATTTGAGTTGACATCGTGTAGATTTAAGTAGCTTCTGATTCATAATGTGACGTAGACTTGTTCGTGGATCGTGTGAAGTTTAGTATAGTATTAATATTAAATATATTTGTTTAAATTTAGTTCGATTTAAAATATGAGTTTTAAATTTTATCTAAACTCGTCCATATTTATAAATAGATAGTCCAAGCTCGTTTAGGCCTGTCCATATTATATTTTTTTATAATTTATTTTCTTAAAATATATTTTTTTAAATTTAATTTTTATTAATTTAATAATTTTTTTATTAAGTTTATAAATATAAATAATTTAACTTAGTTTTTAAAGTTTACACTATATTATATAATATGTATTGTTTATATGATAAAAATTATATAATATATAACATATAAAATAAATATAATATAATATAATAGTAAACTGGGCCGGGCCGGGCCAGGCTCGAGCTTTGAAGGTCGAACCCAAGGCTCGGCTTATTTTTTAATCGGGTCTTTTTTTTTGTCCAGGCCCATTTTTCGGGCCTATTATGTTTGTCCAAACCCTCCCAAATTTCGGGCGAACCTTCGGGCTTAGGCGAGTAGTCCGACCTTTGAGCAGATCTAATGTGATGCATATTTTAGTTTTATTTTATTAAATATGTGTTTATGTATAAAAGTTAGTCATTTTTTGTAATAAATTTTTTAAATTTATAATATAAAAAGAGCTGCGTTAACAGGTACTTTAAATTTTTTCATATATAAAAGATATATATCTAAAATATAAAAAAATTTATTATGACCATGATTAAAATTTGGGGAAAAAAAGGTGACAAAATTAGGATATATCAGAGATGTACCAAAAAGTAAAAAAAATAAATATACGTACAACATAAAAATTTATTTTTCAATGATCAATTAAATAATTAAATAAATATTGATACACATTTTAGTAAAATACGCTTTTCATCAAAACATTGGAAAAAAGATTACAATATCAATTGTAAAATTTTTGACAAATAAAGAAAAGTTGAATAGGAAATAATGTGAAAAAAAAATCATCAAAGTAAATAAATAACAAAATCACTGAATATCTTAAAAAAAAATTAAATATTAAAAACAAAATGATGTATCATTTGTTATTATTTAGAGGCTTAAAGTAATATTTGCTTTTTGAAAAATATATGATTATTATATACTCATAATAAAATTGTTAAGTATATGTTAGATAAGGTGAATAGATAAAATTCGACAAATTTGATAGTTTTTAAATTTTAGGATAAGCTTTAGATAGAATCAAGATTTAATAAAAATATTTTGGGTGTAATTCTAAATACAAATATATATGAGAAGATTATGGTGAATAAGTAAAACTAATTAAATATAAAATTGAAAAACTTGGATAAAGATTTTTCGAATTTTTTTTTAATTTTAAAATTGAAAAATAAAAATGTTATTAAAAGGAGATGTCTATGTAAGCTATTTGTCAATAGTGCTTATTAGTTAAGCATATATCATATTATATTATATTTTATATAGTATAATTAATATGACTATATTTAATTTTTTTAATTTTTTATACATTTATAGGATTATATTCTCATAGTCAAATCTAAATATATGTTAAATAAAAATAATAAATACACTTAAAATAATAAAAAAGTTTTGAAATTGAAGTCTTCTAAATCTCAAATAAAAGGACAAAAAAAAAGCTTTTAGTAGCTAGGTTTATAATCAAGTTCCATCGATGCATACTAAAATTTGAGGTTACAAACCTTAGTTTCTAATTGATGGACCTTGTTTTTTCTTTCAAGTTCAAACTCAATTTGAAATTCATTTATGTCACGTGAGTTTGGTTTGATAGATTCAATCAAAGTCAATAAAATTGTAAATATTAACATTAAATGTTATATTTTATCATTTATTTATATATTAATATATTAAAAATTTATAACATATATTAAAGGAAAAGGTAGGAATTACTATAAAAAGTACTGTAGCAAGTACTATTCCTCGAGTGCACTTGGTTCTAACACCTGACATTTTTAATGACTAGGATGGCTGGTTAGAGGAAAGGGATAAAGGGATTAATCTCCACGAAGTCTCTATGCTATTTAACTTTATGTAAATTAGCTTTTATACAAAAACCCTAAGCAAAGTAGTCCATGTATGTTTAAAAGTGAAGCAAAATGGTTGAGTTAGTAACACATGTAAGGGAAAAATTATTAAAATGCTGATATGGTTGTTAACTTCTATTAAAAATGTGAGCGGGATTGTTAACACTGACGTGACTTAATTAAAATAATATATTTAATGATGGCTAGTTATATATTTTAAGGGTAAAGACCATTTTCATCTCTTTTGCTTTAGGCTGTATGACAATTAACCTTTTGTGCTTTCTTTTTACTGACACTTAAACCCTTGTGACTTAGCAATTAAAACAAAAACAGATAATGTCATTAAATTTTTGACTAGCTAATATTTTTATACTGAAATTATTCTTTTTCTTCTTTTTCTCCTCCTCCTTATTCTTCTTCTCACTCTGAAACCTTAAACCTAAAAAAGTTGAAACTCCATCAATTTTAATAAATAATTAAAATACAATTCAATTAAACCCAAGAAAATAATCTATCATCCAAAATTTCAAATCCTATTTAAAAACATTCCATATATTTTTTGCATCAATTCCTTTAAATTCATTAAAAAAAAGGCTAATTCTAAACTTCCTTACTTTCCCATTAATGCAATTCAATCTACACCTATAGCCTTGGCAGTTGTAGAATTTATTAATAAGAAAGCTAGCAGATGCAATCCCTACTGAAAACTCTAAATCATCTTTATTTTTAAGTTCGATCACTCTGGGATTCGAGGGTTTTTGGGGCACAATTTGATAATCAGAATAGTGAGGATTAAGGTTAGTATGTGAAGAGGTCGTGGTTTGATTTTAGCACTAATACGACAGCTAATGAAAAGATTAAAGAGGTATGGGATGTACCTTTATAGCTAGATTTGTGAAGTTTAAAATATTTTTTGAAAAAATAAAGCTTGGATATGAAAAGAGAAGGTTAAAGAGATTATGTGGGCGAGGTTTAGGATCAAATAATGACTGTTGAATGGTGGCTGATGATGGTCATTAACGGTTTGTGCGATGGTCGATCGTCAGACTCTGGATTTGAGGGTTGTTTCTAGGTTTAGTTGAAGAACATGTAGAGAGAATGGAGAGAGTGGTGAAATAGAGAGAAAAAAAAGGAAGAAAATGAAGTAAAAATAAAAGAAATAAGGCTATAATATTCATTTAACTAGAAAATATAATGGTGTAACCTAGTAGCAAATAGAATGAAACATTAGGGGTATAAATGTCAGGACATGGGTTTTTTGTCACTCAATTAAAGCATAAGGGGTAAAAATGGACTTTTATCCTTTTTTTTTGAAAAAAAAGCCACATCAAAATATCTATTAAGTGAAAAAAAAACCTTATATCCAAAGTTTAAAACTAGTGAAAAAACTTATAAAAAAATTGGTTAATCCAAGAAAACCAAAACCCATAGAAATAAACCCTAAATCTTAAAAATCCCCAAATCTCATTCCTAAAAAGGCCAAATCTGAAAATAATATTGAGAGGAAAGTGATTCGTGATATATTCTACACATCAGCTGGTTAAAATCGCCTTTTATTGCTAAATGTACCCCTAAATTCTTTGAGTCTTATTTAAAATGAAGATATACAAGTACTTTAAGAATCCAATGAGCTTTGATGGTCAATATTTTCAAATGATTTGGCGAAGATGCTATCCTTAATGCCAACAATATACAAGGAGGCAATAATAATTCTTAACAAGCTTTTCTAATGTCCATGAGGAAAGTATTTAATTAGATTTAGTCTTATATTTAGACATCACGAATCAGAATCTTTTGAAATTTTGCAAGTTCAAAAGCCAATTCACATGGGAAAACATATCATTGAGTTCCATCTTGAGATCCTGACTAAAGATGGATGGAAAAAAGTATGACATGAAATAATAGTGGGATATAAGAGGTTGCTTTTTTAGTGAGATTTAAGGATTTTTTTCTTTAGGATTTAGGGTTCATCTTGATGGTTTTTTGTTTTTGTTTTTGGGATTAATTATTTTTTTCCCTTTTTAGGCTTTTATTGATTTTAAACTTTATATATAAAGTTTTATACATTCTTTTTTTTACTTAATAGATATTTTGCCGTGATTTTTTTAAAAGATAACTACTTATCATTGAATATACTATTTTAATTAAGCCATGTCGGCATTAACAATCTACCTCACAATTTTAATAGAAGTCAACAACCATTTTAGCATTTTAACATTTTTCCCATTACATATTTTACTAATCTTAGTATTTTACTTCACTTTTAAACGTACAGGGACTAATTTCCCTAGGTTTTTCATATAGGGATTAAGTTGCATAAAGTTACATATTACATCGATTCCATGGGCACTTTAATTCGGAGAAAGAAAGAAAGAAAGGAAGGGAAGGGAAAGAAAGAAAAAAAAAGGAAAGAAAAAAAAAGAAAAAAGGATAGAAAAGAAAAAAAAAAGAGAAAGGAAAGAAAAAAGAAAAAGAGGGGAAAAAGAAAAAAATACAAGAAAATTTTATGTTTTCATTTTTCTAATTTTTGTATAGTTAAATTATTATAAAAATTTATTAGTATAAAATGTATAAATTTTACATGCTATTAATTCATTTTATTTTTTATATGTTCTTGTAGTTTTATCGAATAGACCGAAAATTTGCAAAAAGTTATTTATTTCTTTGTTTTTGTATGGACCAAAAGTCATGTTTATGTTATTTTTATGCTACACAATTTTGAATTATTTTCTCACTTTTTCTGTTGTATCTTAATTGTTCTCATATTTTATATAGTTTGTTATTGTAGCGTCCCCGATATCGACTACAAGTATGCCTTAATTAAAAATATTTGGTGGATTTGGCATGATAGAGTGAGAAAAAAAGTGTTACTCATATTGGTGTTGAGAGATCGTCAGGTGAATCGCTCATTTGACTAATCTTTAATAGGCCACCATGAAGTGACCAAAGACTTGGAATCACTACCAATCATTTAGGCTAAGTATGACCTGACACTTATTAAAATCGATACTTTGAGTTATGAAACTCAAAGATTAGATTTTAAGGTCTACATAAACTAGATTTCGATAAGCAAGTCTAGGAGTCGGTTACATGTAGGGAGGATTAGCACCCCATTGGCACCCTGAATTGGTACTACCTAGCAATTGCTTATCTTGGTTTTAGCTTTCTCAGTTTTAATTTGTCATTATTTTTGTATAGTCCCCTTTTTATGTTGAAATAAATTTTAGAAATAATAAACCTAAGTTTTTCCATAAATTAGATTTCACTATATCCTTAATTGATGAATGAAGCGAGACATAGAGTTTTTACTAAAATAAACTTTGGGTTTGCTTTTGAAAAGGATACTTTAGATTAGGAATCACTAAGGCCCCAACTCAAAGCACTGCCTTGATGATTTTTGAAAAATATTTAATTTAAAAATATGGATGCATCATCGTCATCAACAAAGGAAACGTGTTTGTAAGACATAAAAATGATAATAAATATTTCAAAAAATGAAGCAAATAAAGCATAAAAAGGAGGGTCGATTGGGAACGTATGTCTTAGTTGTCATTGATTATTTGGATATAATCGATTACCAACTTAGAGACAAGCTTGAACTCGAAGGGTAATTAAGGCGTGAAAACCTTGATTTTTGGTGAAGATTTTTAAAACGAGATTAAAAAACCTAGATTGACGAAAAATTTCATAATTTTTGAAAAATGAGGTATTTTTGATAACAAATGGTGAATTTGATTAAAACCAAAGAAATTTATAAAAAGCTCAAGTTGATTTTATTTCAAAATGATTGAGCGTTGATGTGAGTATAATAGGATCCATACATGATTGATGATCCTACTTGCACACTAAATGAACAGTCCCAAGGCATTTGAGTGTCTCAAAAGAGTGGACTTAGAGTAACCATTAATTTGGCAAAGTATAAAAAATGGGGGATAGCATTACACTGTTGGGCTTTTTGATTTTATTTTGAGTTCATAGAACCCTAAACGTGGCAAACTAGATATTTAAAAAGGTAACTTAACAATGTTCAATCTAAAAATAGTCAAAGATTCCTAAAAAATTGCTTCTTAGGAGAATAATTTTTAAATTCGAAGTCGGTTCAGTATTGGCAATAGGTGCAGTGGAATAGGTGCAACAAACTTTGAAAAATCACCTTGGACTCATCCAAACTAGAAAAGTCATGACCAATATATCACGAGAAATGGAATTTGACTTACTTTAAGGGAAAATATTTAAGGAAAAACAAAAAATCATCTAAGGGTTTGAGAATTTGACTAAATTTAGGGGAAAATATCTAATTGCTAGTCTTAAGGGTTCTAAGTAGTGTGTGATCGAAAAATCATAACTTCTTTATCTGGGCTTTGTTCAAGGTAAACAAAAGCTTGTTGGAAAGATAATTTGATGCACTTTAAGGGAAAATTCTTAGAAAAAATAGAAGCTCAAAAATAATTTTTCAATTTGGGTTATGCTGCTACTAATAGCTAAAACAAAGGACTTCATGATTTTTAATTTTCCTAGACTCAAATTAGGCTTCATACATGCGAATTTTTGACTCTAAGGGCCCATGGTAGTGGGTTCACAAGCCCATCCTAAGTTTCTAGGCTAATTGGCGCAAATGAACAACCCGTCGACCATGCCATTCAATAACAACAAAGATAAGGCTCACATCAAGGCATTAAATCAAATAGATTGCAAATCATGTTTGGGAGACTCAAAGACAAAATATATTTGGCCTATTTAATCATGAATCCAAGCATAAAAAACTTGATTTACCCCAAGTTTGCTTGCATTTAATAGTTAAAACCATGGACCTAACTGATCTATTGTTTTGGATTAATCATAGCCATCTTGGGCTTAGTTTTAAAAGTTAGTTTTGACATATAAACAAGGCAAGCGTATCGTTAAACACTTCATGAAAAAAAATACATGAATATGGCATCAATCATCAAGGTATGACAACTTAACAATAAATGGCATTTTAGTAAACATATTATCATTAAAATGCAAGAATGACATAAACAACATTTTAAATACAAAATGAGCATAATGTTAGATTATAGACACCCCATTTTGTCTAGGCCAACATTTAAAGCATTAAAGGTTATTAGGGATGTCATCAGGGTCATTCAGATGAGCATGGATCTATTCCCTATCATTCTTGGCTTAGGTAAGAGGTTCAGAGAGTCAAAGGTGTGTAAATTTTACATTTTTGCGAGTCAAAGGTGTGTAAATTTTACATTTTTGCATGAATGTATCGATACATTGGTCAAACTTATTGATTCAAGGCTTAGCAGTAGGAAAAATTCTATTTTTTGACAAAAAGTATCGATATATAAGTAATTGTATCGATACATTCTAGGTAGGTATAGATAAAATCTTCCTTGTATTGATATATTTTGAGTTTTTGTCTAAATGTATGGATACAATATGCAATGTATCGATACATTCAGGCAAAATTGCTTAGTTCATGGCATTTTTTAGCTTATGCATCCTTAGTTCAAAATTTCAATTTAGCCATGTGTTTTGCACCAAAAATCATCTAAATTAATACCAGTCCTTATTGTTAGACTTAGGATTGGATCAAATGAATTTTTTTAGCCCTAAAATGACTAGAAAATGGGATATTTTCATAAAATACATAGATTTTCTAGGGGCATACTTTGCCCTTCCCCGTTAACAAGCTGCTACAACCCCTTTACTCTACCACCCTACATGTTGCAGCCAATCAAAATAAAAGCAACTGAACATAGTACCTGGAGCTCTTTCCTTTGCAGGTGAGGAAAACCTAACAATGCCCTTATTTTGGCTCCTCAACATTGGCTAAACCTTTATCGTAAAAGAGCTAACCTTGGCTTAGTATGCAATACACATTCAATGAACTTCACTTTAAAAAAACTTTCTATTTTTGTAGCTCTCCCAAACAACCTTCGAACCCCCCAAAACTTTTATTTTTTTACTCTTTTATACCACCAAACTTCTCCCTGTCGATTGTGATACCAAAAAGTTCATCTTGGCCATTTTTTGTTGCTTATCTATAACAATTAGAAGGAAGAAAAGTGAGCTAAAACTAGAAAATAGAAAACCCGTAGGAACACAAAAGTTATAACTTTAAGGATACAAACAAAAAATGAGTTTTTCAAGCTTTGTTGGTATATTTTCTACATTTTTTTCCCATTTCTTTGCACTTATATACATCTTATCTCATTCTAGCGAACCAATGCCTATGAAGCCATGACGCTTTAAGAAAATCATGCATCTTTGAGTTTTTTTTGGTGATATCTTGTGTTGTTAAAGCTTTAATATTGTGTAAATGCCAAAAAATCACATTTTGCATGACTCATCTTAGAACAATCATTGTTTCATTGATTCTTGGCATAT
This sequence comes from Adansonia rubrostipa, assembly GCA_038381775.1. Classification (NCBI taxonomy): domain Eukaryota; kingdom Viridiplantae; phylum Streptophyta; class Magnoliopsida; order Malvales; family Malvaceae; genus Adansonia; species Adansonia rubrostipa. The sequence continues at coordinate 6,149,985 of JBBYHM010000019.1, forward strand.
GCACCATCTTCCATGGATAATATTTGATGATAATTTGATATTTCAGGTTGCTTATATGTTCCATTAAGCTTGGGGATGTTCTAGGTGGCATAAAAATCATATCTTTGATGTTGTAAAAATTTTCTACCATTTGTTTCATGACATGGAAATACTTCCTTACATGTTTTTACCATCTTGTATGTTAACTGAGCATCCTTTTAGTGGTTCATGCATTTTTTGCACTACTTGCATTTTTTAGCATGTTTCATGTGATAAAAGTGTCCTGTGTATGTTTGCCTTATATGCCATGTTTATATGCTTTTCAAAATTGAAAATGCTATCTTGATGCTTCCCTTTTATGTTTGTTGGCTCTAAAAATATGATTTTTAACAAAATCCTTAAGTTAAGTCTATGCTACCTCCAATACATAGAGACTAGCATAGATTTAATGTTTACACTAAATTAGTCCTCTAATCTTAGGGATAAATCAAGCTTTTAAGATCTGGAATCATGGTTAACTAAGCACAAAATGCTATTTTCAAAAGAAAAAAAACCCTTTTATTTGTTAAAAATGTTAGGCCTTGATCTTGAGTTAAACTCCCTTGTTTGTAGCATGGTCAACAGGTTGTTTCATCATCCCAAACTACTCTAGGATTGTGGAATGAACTCATGATGCCTATGTCACCCTTTTCTCCGTGTCACAGATGTCCAGATGTCCATGGCTTGAGTTTAACCCTTAGAAACTTAAAAATTAACTAACACCCTCTTTTTGCTGTAGTAGTATTATAGTAATGACTTGATAAACCATTTTTGAACCTTAAATGATTTTTCTAGATTTTTTTTATGTTTACCTTAAAAGGCATCGGATTACTTTCCAATAATATCTTGTTTGCCCTTGGATCAATCCAAATAAGGGAGTTATGATTTCTCAAATTGACACTGTTTGGAACTTTTAGAATCATGATTTGCATTCTGTTTAGGTCATTTCGGTCTATCAGATGATTTTTCAGAATTTTCAAAATATTTTCCTAAGAACTATGTGAAATTCCCTTTCCAAAAAGGTATCATTTAAGATTTAGCAATCCTAAATTAGTCCGAAAAGATTTTTCAAAGTCTATCACACTATTTCCCTTGCATGTGCTATCAATGCTAAATGACCTCAACTTAAAAAAATTAATTCCACATAGAAAGCAAATTTTTAGGATTTATGAAATATTTTCCCTTGCATGTGCTATCAATGCTAAATGACCTCAACTTAAAAAAATTAATTCCACATAGAAAGTAATTTTTTAGGATTTATGAAATATTTTTACTTTAAACCCTATTGAGTCACCCTTGGAACCCATGAATTTGCACAGAATAATTTCGAGAAGGGAGATACGCGATGCTATCCCCTATTCTTCTAATCAAAAAATAATTTCTTAAACCATTTTTTTAAGATATTTGAATGTCTTAACATGTGCCCGATCAACTCCCCTTGGAGTTATGAATCACAAAGCAGGTTCCACAAGACTTGAATCAAGGCCAAACAAAAATCAGTTTTATCTTTCACTCAAATCGTCGGCTTTAATTTTGAAATACTTGTTTTCAATAAGTATTTTATTTTTTAAAAATCTTGAAAATTTTCACTTTTGGGATATTCTTACCCTATACTCTGAAGGATATTCCAATCCTGGTTTTACAAACTTCATTCAAATTCCAAAAATCATTAAAACATTCACCATTAGGGATACTCAATTCTCACTATTCATTTGATAACCCAAATTTTCTCTCTCTCAAATGTCATCGGGGCTTTTAACCAAAACCTTCTTACAAAAAACATTGAAAACCTTCGCTATTGGAATATTCCAACCCTGTCTTCCATGGGAATACTCCAATCTTGCTTTTTACTCAGAGAAAAAATCTTTTCTCTCGGACCTACCAAAACTTTTTAATCAAAACTTTTGTTTCCATACCTCAAACAACTATTGAGTCCAAATGCATCTCAAAATTATCATTCCAGTTATTCTGCAATAATTAAAGATAATTACAAGATACACTTCGACCGTCCCTCCTTTTTATGCTTTTGTGTGTTTATTTTTACCCAAAGTTAATTATACTTTTTTTCACCTTACTAACATGTTCCCTTTTCTAGTGTTTATTTTGCATTCATATTTTAAAATTATTTTTAAAAACTATAAGGTAATGTTTTATGTCGGTATCTCTCTAGTGTTTGACATGGAATATTTGGTTTTTAAAATTAAAATCGGAGATCATTTTATCAAAAATCCTTTTATTCCTTATATCCTTGGGGCATATACGTGATGTAAAATTTTCTTTAAAACCTGGATTACAATGTTTATATAAAATTCATGCATTAAAAGGGAATTGTATCAAAATAATGACAAGACAAAATCAAAAAAATTGAAACCTAAGTAAGATATGGCTAGATGGTGCCGATGTCGGGCATCGTAGGGGTGCTAATCCTTCCTTACATGTAATCAACTCTCAAACCCATCCAATGAATCTCTGGACCTTGTAGACCTTGAAATCAATGATTTGAGTTTCGTAACTTGGACCATCATTTTCAACAGGCATTTGGCTGAACCTAGCCCAAAATGGTAAGTGCCGACTTCAAATTTTTGGCCACTTCATGGTGGCTATCCAAGATTGATTAGACAAGCAACTCGTCTGTGATTTTCCCCCTCGCTATCATCTCATCATGCATAACTCAAATATCGATATGGGGATAACTCAAAGGCAATAATTCCCATTCCTAATAAAAATCTTTTTTTTTTCTAAAGTCGTATGCATCATCATCTAAGTAATTCAGACGAGGCATAGTCCCTAGTAAAGGTATATTGCAATAGCTTGGCAACTCCACTAGGGAAATAAATTTAAAGAGTTAGGCCTACAACTAGCCTTGTCCTACTTGGTTCTCGGTTCTCTCAATTTTCGGTTATTATTTACCAATAATCCCCTTTATTGTTGTTTACTACTATATTACTTGTCATGATTTCTTGGCTTATTTGTTAGGGATTGTCTTATTCCCAAGTAAGTTTCAATTTCATAAATATGGTAACAAGGGGTAAACCAAAAGTTTGATTATTTCCCTGACACACATCATGCACTTGCACTTTACATTCGACTCTCGCCAAACTTCATGGCGATATTAGGGCCTTAGCTATTAAGAGGAAGTGAGCTATCCGCTTTCATGAATACCCCTCCGCTTAGGCATAGCAATACCTTTTGAGGTGTAAATTACCTATGTCTTTTATGAGTACCCATCTCTATTTGCATAGGAAAATACATTTATTGGATTGAACCCATTTTACCAAGCTTATGGTGGGTTTAGGATCGGGGTGCCTCAGCTATCCTTATCGAATGAAAGAATAGGTGGTAGCAAGCAAATGTTGTAACCTAAAAAGCCCCATACTATCCAAAAAAAAGAGCATTAAAATCGAATAAGCCGTTCTGCTATCCTTGGCTTAACGTATATTTGCCATAGATGGTGATGAACAAATGTCACCATATAATTGGTAATTTTTATCCCTATAAGGTACCATATCATTTCTATAAGGGTTTTATTATTTGGACATGCCATTATGCTATCTGTGTGCATTTAGCTTATCGTAATATTTACGAATGTTGGGTCTGCCCTTAAGCACCGTAGTGCCTATTGTCTAGGGAATTTTTGTGATTTATTTTTTATCCATTCTTTATTTATTGTTTTTGTTTGTATTACTTTGTATAGTCACTAACCTATGTCCCTTTTATTTGTGATTGGCGCATGCATCATAACATCATAATCATCATCGTAGGACCATCAGGCATAGGTTTAATGTTCAAAAAGGGGTGTCTGTCATGAAGCAATAGTCTACTTCTGTTTTGAAGTTTTTTGAAGAAGTTCAAGCATGGTTAGAGCACCGACAACATGAAAATAGGACGTTCTCAAACTCAGGTATGTGTTGATAATGCAAAAAAGGGTCAAGATGGGGTACCACTAGTTAGAACAATATCGAGAAGGAATCATTCATGAAGAAGTATAGAGACATACCCTTTTTACTTTAGGTCCATTTGGATGATAGCACATTGTGAGCAACATCTCAATTTTAGAACCCAACATATCGATATTTCACCTTCAATCAGGAAGATTTGGTTTCCACAATCGATGGATATAGGACATTGCTTAATATCAAAAGGGCCAAGTCTATAGGGTATATTACAAATCAATGTAACTTTTATCTTTCAAGAAAAGCTTAGCACAAATCCTTGGAGCCATGGAGTCATGAACCAAGGGCCTTATCAAGATAAAAGTGAATAATAAGTGTATCTCTTGGGCTAGTCTAAAAAAAGTGATGGTGAGCACCCTCAATACAAAGAAAATTCAAGATGTCTACACTTTGGCAATATATAGGCTGGTCATATTGCCGAAAACCATAGGAGATGCGGAGGTAGCGGAGTAGACCTTTTTTTTTATTGTGTTGTAATATCAACCCTACACCTGGTATTATTTCTGAGACTATTTGAGCCCTTAGTTTTTGCAAGAAAAAAACGGTGGGTTAATTCATTAGATATGCCTCACTTTTTCACAATTAGCTTGTTAGCCACCTTTACCTAGAAGAGAAAAGAATGTATATAATTTTTTGCCTAACCTGAGCCCTATCTCTAAGGTCTTTGAGAGAGAATGGCCCTAAGATAAGTCCTAGGAGCAATGAGTCTAGAAATTTAAGAAACTCAAAGGGGAAAAGGTGGCATGGAAGGCCCCCTGGTTTTCACCACAAATAATTATATACCAATGTGGATATTACAGTTGTGTTTTTCTTATAGGATTATGCGAAAGCTCTAGTTACTCACCTATCCTAGTCTTACGATAATCTTAGTACCGATAATTCATCCCTTTTGTCTAAGACCTTGAATAATGGAATTTTGATTATGGCTAGATAGAGTACAAGTCAAAAGTTCAGCTAGCTTTCCATGTTTAGAGGTAAACCTATTGCATGAAGAAATGTTGGAGTGGAAGTAGTATGACTCCAAGATATGATGAGTGGAGATTTCATTGCATCAATAAAGTCTTACCTCTATCCGATATTGGAACATCACAAGTACTAGTTGGTGAATTTCCCTTTGAGATTGAATTGCTCATGTATGAATTCAAAAAAGAAAAGGCAGTCTTTGCCAAGGAAATCACTCGTTTAAAGGAAGAAAAGAGTCAACGAGAAATGGACATTTATCTCCGAGATGGTTGAATGAACCAAGTTATCAAAGAGAGAAACCGCTTTAAAGAGGGTATCGAGAGTTTAATGAAAAACTTAGTGGTACTCAATTAAGCAAGCAAGTTTCAGCGCCTTAGTAAGTCGTCAGCCAAATGGGAGGTAGAGGTTACTGCCCTAAAAAAGGAGCTACATTAATGGAAAAAAAGGCTAAAGTCGATAGAGAACAAGCTCATTAGAGAACTTACTAAAGGAAAAATGGAGGTCTGAAGACCAAGTGCGAGATGTAAGAGCAAACAAGGTTGAGAATGAAATCCAAATACTCAGAATTCAAGAGTTGGAATAGTCTTTGTAAATCATCAGAACCATATTAAGGACCTAATGAGAGCCTTAGAGCTACGAGAGCAAAAATAGTAGTAAACGGTTGATCATGTGGGTCAAAACTATCATGGCCATAATTATTATCTCATCAAACAAATTCAACTAGTCCAAGTAGAGGCAGATGACATGATTGAGGCAGTCAACTCTTTGAGATGAGATATCACATCCATCAGAGACCATAAACAAAAGCTATTGTATTTCTTGGAACAAGTGATCAAGCAATGTAAACATGTTAGAAACTTTTAAATGTAAACATGTGTGATCATATGTATTTGAACTATTTTGTTACTTTATGAAAGATGCTATTGGTGAAGCTGTCTCATAATCTAATTGTCCTTATTGTATTTACTTAACTAAACCACTTCTTTTATTGCTTTATTTATTCATGCTAGTAGTCATTTGCTATCATGATTGCATATTCACCATTACTCATCAAACATGCTCATGATGCGTCATAAAAGTTTAATCCGATAATGATATAAAGTGCAAGGTGTTTTGAAACACAAATCATTGTTTATCACCAATATATAACACCTGCATACGTAGAAGGGCCACAAAAAATGACCACCAGGCCTGTATTGAATGACTGAAACTCACGTATAGGGAGTCTCAAGAGCAGTTACTCTATAAGAATGAGGAACTCCTAACTCAGATTATGGTATTAACTAAGCTATTGTCCGAGGCTCTGAAGGATAAAGGCAAACAAGCACCATTGATATGGGAAAAAATCAGTTAATTCTAAAAGCAACTTGAAAGGTGGTATTAAAGCCCCAGACGCTCATGAAAAGGCATCACATGAATAGCATCCTTTAGTAGTGCCAATCCAATTGGCTTAGCCATTCATATACATTAACACAATAATGGCACCTATTTGATTTAAAGATTTTAGGGTGTGGGCTCTTCTATGACAAGATCTATTGTCCTAGATCTTAGCAAACAAGCATAACAAGAAAAAGCAAAGAGGTTTTTAGAAACTGATAAAGACTTAAACAAGTATAAGTCAATAAAAAAGTGCCTCTAGGTCATTAAAAATAGCTACAAATTCAAGATCATAAATGCTAAATCTTTGGGGCTAGTTTGCAATCTAGTTATCCCGCCTAAATTCAAGGTGTCAAATTTTAAAAAATGCAATGGGATTATAGACCTTACTACCAACCTTCGTATGTAATATCATAAGATAGCTGGATATAAGGGGAATAAAAACATGTTAATTCACTATTTCTAGGATAGCCTAGCTAGGGTAGTTGCTTGTTGGTATATAGGGCTTGATCCCATAAGAATTCAAACATGGGTAGATTTAGCCCACATTTTCCTTGATCAATGTAAGCACATATCCACTAGGCCTCGAATCGTCTCTTCCTCATGAATATGGAAAAGAAAGTCTTTGAGAACCTATGCAATATGCTCATAGGTAGAAAGAAGAAGCTACTCAAGTTTACCTTTCTTTAACTAAGAAAGAAATGATGATTTTGTTCACCAACACCCTCTAAAACTCTTACTCTAAGAGACTAGTGGAAAACACTATAGAAAACTTTTCCGACATGGTTATATTGAGTGAGATGATCGACAATGCCATAAAAAGTGATAAGATATTAGGTAGGGAATCATCCAGCTTGGTTAAAAAATCAATGGCTAAGGGTAAAAAGAAAGAAGCGAATGCTATTAGCGAAAGTCCTACAAAGTTCACTCAAAATCTACATCTAGCACAGGGTATGTACTTTCCAAACATGTTGTACTCAAGCTTTAGCCTTTACTTACTCATGCCACAACTAGTTTACTCTACTGAGACTACCCCGACGATGAGCTTCACATTAATCCCACTCAAAATATTGCTCAAAATGCACAACCTTAAAACATAAACAATGCAAAAGCTCCTAACAATCAACAAACACCCCAAGAAAGAGAACATTTTAATTTATTCCCATACTCCTACAATGAAATCTATTCTCAATTATTAGTAGGGCAGCTAATGGCCTCGGTATTAGTAAACCCAATATCACCTCCATATCCTAAATGGTATGATGAGAATGCCTATTTAGATTACCTTGCCAGGGCATAAGGCCATTCTATTTAAAACTACACTTTGTTCAAGAGGAAGGTAATCAAGGTCAACTGAAGCCTTGGACTTAATGTTAGAGCTAATCTATTTCCTAACCATGCAGAGCCAAGAGTGAATATGGTGATGGATGGGAAAAATTATTGGGTTAAAAGAAGTATTAGAGAAGTCCAGACATCGATGAGTGTTAAATGTTGAAAAACGAAATGAAAAAACCACCAAACCATTTTGCTGCCATTATAGTCAAGGGTATATTCTACAACACTCCCTGCTTTTCTTAGAGATAGTCCAAGGGATGATGAATTGGTCTAAAATTGAGTTCTATAAGGAGTGGGATGAATACTTGAACCTATTTATTAATGCTGTGGGTGAGGGAGGACCTGCAACCAACTGGTTTTTGAATTACCTTTCTTTTATAAGCATGAAAAAGAGAGCTGATGAAAGCTTCAAGTTGTATGTTTAGAGGTGGATGGAAGAAGCCACCTAGATTCACCATTTGTTGATAAAGAAAGACATAGCTATTAGATTCATCAGTACATTACAAGTGCCTTATTATGAGAGGATAGTAAAGAGCATCCCAAGGAACTTTACAGATATAATTGTATTGTGTGGAATAATCATAGAGTCAATGAAAAATGACTCAATTGAAAAAAGATACTCCAAGGACAAGGGAAAATAAAGGATCAAGGCTGAACAATGGCTAAAACCCAGTGTTGAACCAACTTACTCCAAGCTCATATGGAATCAGCTACGAATTGAATGGGTTGAATGGGTATTGAAGATGATTGTGAGATTAGAAAAAGCATGGAGAAAGTTAGAAAGATAATGAGTTTGGTTTGGCAAATGGTAGTACAAGCCGAATTGATAAATGGGGTTGAAAGGGTAGAAAAATTTCTAAGGATCCTCTTATTTAAATGTGCAAAAAGAATTTTTGTGATTTTTATACCATCTACTATTACACTCTTTAGATGTGCAAAGAGTTTTGTGTCATGGTTCAAAGAATGATGATTGAGGGTAGCTTTAAATTTTATGATAACAAACAAGCTTCTTCACTAGGTTAGCAAATATGATACCATCGATCAATGTCACAGAAACGGATAAGAAGAATCTTCCTTATGGGGTTAGGAGGCCATTTGTCTTTTTTGACAACCGATCAAGTATCAAAACTACCCCTGTTTAACCAACACCAAAAATGATCATTTAGCTTTCATTATTTTTCCTTTATAAAGATAAAAGATTGTTCCCTGAAAGTATGAAAGCAAAACTTTAATCGTTGAAGAATCTAACTAATAATTAGCTAATGTTGACTTTTTAAGGGCATGTCACCTAACTCGAAATGGCAGATGTTATGCTCTAGCTACATTGGGAAGTGAAACTCAGTAAAAAAACATTATTCTCATCCCTTGCATGAAAGTCTATGACCAAGGAATTAGATCTGATAGCTGTTAAGGAGTTGGTGAGTGAAAAGGAAACTACAAGATTCCTTAAGTTCATTAAGCATAGCAAATACAACATTGTCAATCAGTTGAATGAGCAATCTATGCTACCTCCGCTGTTAAACTCTGAAGCTTACAAGAATGCTCTCCTCAAGGTCTTAAATGAGGCTTATATCTTTTCTGACATCCTTAGGCCAGTTGGATTCCCAACTGAGCAACATCATTGCCGACAACTATATATCTTTCAGCAATGATGAAATTCCCCAAAAAGGAAGGGGAAACTATAAAGCCATTCACATCACCATATATTACAATGGTAGCACGTTGCCTAAGGCACTCATTGATAACAGGTCAACTCTGAATGTAATGTTTGTACCATGCTTGAACAAGCTCCCTATTGATGTATCTCATATTAAGAATAGTCGCATGATTATGCAAGCATTCGATGGGACTTGCAGAGACATTATGGGAAACATCACCATTCCACTCTAAATCGGCCTATGCACTTATGAAGTAGACTTCTATGTGATGGACATTGCTCCATCGTATAACTATTTTTTGAGGAGGCCTTGATTCATTATATGATGGCAGTACCATTATCACTGCATCAAAAGTTAAAATTGATCATTAAAAAAAAAGTTATCAGTATTGCAAAAGAGAAAGACATTATTACTACTACTTCTACTTATGCCTCGTATATCAATCCTGATGAGGATGTCCTAAAATCCTTATCTTATTCTTTTGATTTTGTTAATGCCATTTATGCTAAGGAGGGGTTGCTAATGGTTGAGCTGCATCTATTAAGGAACATTGATATGGGTTTGAAGTTAACCATTGACAAAGGTGCCTAGGCTAGAAAAGGACTTAGGAAACATCTCTAGAGAATTGCTAGAGTTCTAAAACCTGTCAACTAGATTAACAAAAGAGGTTTGCGTCTTAAGCTCAATGCCTAGCAAAAGATAAGGCAAGCTCAAAAGAATTATCAGAAGAGGATGGTTTGCCTGTTAGGTTAAGATGTGGTCAAGAACTAATGATATTTTTGCCACTTTGGGAAAGTTTTCATACACAAGGACATGTGAATACTAGCTTTGACAATGTTATGCTCATATTGAACAAGGAGTTTAAGGGTTTCTCTATCAAGCAATTGATGAGCCGAGGATTTTAGCAATGGACCATTGGATAGTCTATGTCCTCTAGGATTTGTTCCAAGTGCTTGGACTGAAACCGAGATTCTTATGTTATTTAAGTCTGTTTCAAAGTAATAAACTAAACCTGCATGCTTTTGCCTAAAAGCATTGTAAAATCCTTTGTATAGGCACCATTTTATTAAGTATTATCAATGAAAATGACTAAGTATTATGCATTTTATCTTTTGTGTCCATTCTCATTTTTCTTGCTAACTCTTAGACTTTTCTTCACATATTTTCCCACCTAGATTATTCTTTTTTCGTATTTTTAGGTACCTAAATAAAAGTGACACGAATATTCATACTTAGATTTTGGGAATCAATTTTGAGCAACCAATCTGCATTAGCAAGTTTAAGCTTTAAAAGGATTCTACAGAGAGTCTCATATCCCAAACCTACTGATGTTAATGGAACAAGAAGAAAAATATATCTCATGGAAAACACATCGAGACCATAAACCTAGGAATGGAGGAAGATAAAAAAGAAGTCAATCTTGGAAGTTCCATGAACTCAGCAACTCGAACTAGACTGATAAATCTTTTTGAAGAATATTAAGATGTATTTGCCTTATCTTACCAAGACATGCCCGGATTAGACACCAATATTATAGGCCATAAACTTTCTTCTAAACCTGAGTATAAATCCATACAATAAAAACTCAGGAGAATGAAATTGGATACGCTTCTAAAGATCAAAGAGGAAGTTAAAAAATAGTTTGATGCAGTTTTCTTGAAGTAGTTAAATACCCTGAATGGGTAGCTAATATAGTGGCGGTCCCTAAAAAGATAGCAAGGTGTGGATATGTGTAGACTATAGGGATCTAAACCGGGCCAATGCGAAAAAGAATTTTTTTTTTGCTCCACATCAACACCCTAGTAAACAACACCGCCAAAAATGCTTTGTTTTCCTTCATGGATGGATTTCAGGTTACAAACCAAATTAAAATGGCACCTGAGGACATGGAGAAAACCACTTTTATGACCATGTAGGGTACATTTTGATATAAAGTTATGCCATTCGAGCTCAAGAATGCTAAGGCAACCTATTAAAAAGCAATGGTACTATTATTCTATAACCTCATACATAATGAGATAGAGGTCTATGTCAATGATATGATCGCTAAATCACCAAAGGAGAGTGAATACATTACCAATCTGCAAAAACTCTTCAAACGGCTAAGCAAATACCAGCTTAAGCTAAATCCTGCTAAATATAACTTTAGTGTCATATTTGGCTTCATTGTAAGCAAAAGAGGAATCAAAATCGATCCGAAGAAAGTCAAGACCATTCAAAACCTCCCATGCCTCGTACCTAAAAGGAAGTGAAGAGTTTCCTAGAAAGGTTAAACTACATAGCTCGATTCATATCTCAGTTGATTAACAAATGCGATTCGATCTTTCAACTACTTTAAAAATAGAATCCCAGGGAATGGAATAAAGAATTCCAAGAAGCCTTTGACAAGGTTAAACACTACTTCTTAAACCAATTTGTACTGGTACCACCAGTGCCCGATTGGCCCTTAATTTATATCTATTAGTTTTTGACAAGTCTATGGGCTATGTGCTAGTTAACACGATGAGTCAAGAAAGAAAGAACAAGCTTCTACTATCTGAGCAAGAAGTTCATAGAGTGTGAAAACAACTACTTAGCAATTTAAAAACTATGTTGCACTCTAATATGGACTGGTCGGAGGCTAAGACAATACATTCTATACCACACCATGTGGCTAGTCACTAAACTCGACCCCATCAAATACTTATGTAAGGCCTTTACCTTGTCAAGGAGATTGGCCAATGGCAAGTCTTGCTCTTTAAGGATGAAATTATCTATGTAAACTAGAAAGCCAGTAAAGGTAGTGCAGTAACCAACTTCTTGGCAAGCCAAGCGACAGATGACTATCAGCCTTTGGATTTTGAGTTTTTAGACAAAGATGTAATGTGCATATCTAAAGCAAAAGATACTTCCAATTGTCACTTATCTTGAAAGATGTACTTTGATCTAATCTTACTCAAGGGAAATTGCTACTTCTCCACTACTAGAATTAATTTTGATCGTACCACATGTTAAAATATGAAGCCTATGTTATGAGACTCTAAGCTATTATTGAAAAAGGTATCAAAGCTCTATAAGTATTTGGGGATTCTGTCTTAATGATCTATTAGCTTTGAAGAGAGTAAAAGACTTAGGATGCTAGGCTAATCCAATATGGGAGTGTAATCTCCAAATTAAGACAAGACTTCGATGAAATTAGCTTCTAGCATTTGCTTCAGAAGGAAAACTGAATAGCTGATGCTCTGGCAACCTTGGCCTTTATGTTTAAAGTAAACTAGGAGAGCTCACACCTATTTAAATGAGTATCCATAAAGTCCAGCCTATTGCCATAGCATAAAAGAAAAAAGAGATAGAATATCGGGGTACCATGATATTCTCTGGTATGTAAGAAATAAATAGTATCTTGAGCATGCCATTGAAACTAATAAGAGAACCATCCAAAGAGTGCTGCAAACTTTGTTTTGCATATTGGGATTTTATGAAAGAAAGGTTGGGATAAAGTATCACTCTAGTGTGTGAACGCTCTCAAGGCTAAGAGAATCTTAGAAGTCCATGAGGAAATATGTAATACGCATGCCAATGGACACTGAATTGTAAAGCAATTATGTGATCAGGCTATTATTAGTTGATCCTTGAGAAGTACTGCATCGATTATGCTTGAAAGTGCTATAAGTGCCAAATCTACACAGATAAAATTCATGTCTCACCAACACTTCTGCATGTCATAACAACTCTGTGGCTTTTCTCTATGGGGTATAGATATGATGGGACCTGGCACTCCTAAGGGCTTTAGCGAGCACAATTTATCCTAGTTGCTATTAACTATTTTGCCAAGTAGGTAAAAGTGGCTTCGTACATCAATGTCATCAAATCTATGGTGTGCAAATTTGTAAAATAGGGCATCATCTATAGATATGGGTTTTTTGAATAAATCATTATAGATATATGCACAACTTGAAAAACAAGATAATGCAAGCAATTTGGTCTCAATTCAAAATTCATCATTATAATTTAATCCCATATCACTCGAAAATGAATATAGCAATCGAAGTTTCCAATAAAAATATCAAGAAGATAGTTGAAAAGATGGCTAAAATGAATAAAGATTGACCTGAGAAGCTGCCTTTTATGCAGCACGTTTACTATATAGTGGTTTGGATTTCCATGAGTGCTACCCTATTCTCCCTAGTCTGTGGCATGAAAGTTTTACTTATTAAGGTCAAGATCCCTTCACTCAGAGTCTTGATTGAATCATAACTTGAAAAAGTCAAATAGGCTAGGAACTGATGTGAACAACATAATCTTATCGAGGAGAAAAAAATAAAAAACATTTATCATGGGCAAATATGCTAAAAGCGTATGATGAGAGCTTATAACAAAAAGGTTTATCCTTATCAATTCTAAAAATATAACCTAATACTTAAACAAATCCTCTATATTCAGAAAGATGCTCGAGGAAAATGGACTTCAAATTGGGAGGGTTCATACATGGTAAAATGTGTATTTTATGAAGAAGCCCTGATTTTAACTTAGATGGATGGCAGTGACTTACCAAACCCTATGAACTTTAATTCTGTCAAAAAATACTATGCTTGAAAGGATTTTAGGATGAAAACCTAAAAAAGCATCACATACTTCTTTAAAAAAACTTGAATAAAAACCTAACAAGAGTGTCTAAAGAGACAAGTGATTTTAAGCGAAAAACTTGAAAGGGCAGTTTAAGTGACCAAATTTTCCCTTAGTCAAAGCTAACCAAATCCAGATGATCATCAGCCTTGACTTGCACTAACCTAACCTATTCACTTTGTCAAGACCAAAACGTCAAATCATAATCAAATACACTTACATTACCCTAACTTACCCTACAAAAACTCATTCTTGCCCACACCTGGAAAAAAAAGGCAGTGTCTACCTAACCTCAAGGCAATCATTTCACCATAAGGTAATCCAAAGAGTCTCCTTATGGGTTAGCCAACACCGAAATGATTGACTGCTTGAGAAATGTGTCCAAAAATGTTTAGTGTAAGATTCATGTCATCATCATTAAGGGCCCATCTACCAGAAAATTATTCTTAACTCTTTTGTATCTCAAAATCTTTTATGATTTCAAAATTTGTCATAACTTATACTCTTTTTTTTTTCAATAGAATATAATATACTTGATTTCTTGCAATTCCTTTTTGTAACTCCTACATTCCATGTTGCATCATGTTTATCATTTAATTGATAATGCTTAATAAATGAACAAAACTAATAACAAGATTTTTGAGCGTTACTTTAAATCAGAGAAAAATTTTGCAAGAACTTTGTTCTATGTCTAAAGATCAAGAATGTACCTTGGAACCATAGTTAGTTTTACCCTTAAATTTTTCCATCTTGAAAACATATTCAAAACATTCTCTTTAGTAAACCCCAAGTTAAATGTAAGGGACAAAGAAAAAATCATTTTTCACCTATTATTAAAATAGTCAAAATTTAGATCAGTTCATTTGAACCATCAAAAGACACCCTTTGAATCAAAATTAACAGGACCAATCCACCAAACCTACCAACAAACCTACCAAGTGAGTCTTTAAACATGAACTATATAAGCTCAGGACCCTTCTTTCACAATCACAGGCCATCCATACTTTCCAAAAGCAACCTTGACATTCGCAGCCTTTAGAAACCGAGAGCAGGTTGCCCAATTAAATTAATAGAAAAGCAAACAACTGGAAAGGTCATAACTGATCGCCAGATTAGGCCTAAAACCATTATTTTTGCATCACTCAAACATACACTTACATATTTATGCACTTTTCATATAATAATTAATATCTTTCAAATATAAACTCTTGCTCTTAAAAGTTAAACTAGTGAAGGACCTTAGGTACATATTTTTATTTTTAAAAGGCCCCCAAAGGAACCAAGTAGAGTCTTTGACCTCAAGAGCTCGTAAATAAAAAAGCCATCCAGGAAAGTTACTTAAACTCGTATCTCGTAGTCCACTAAGAGTTAGACACATTCCTTTTTAGTCTATAAAGAGCTGACATATATCCCTTAGTCCATGAAGAGCTAAATGCATATCCTTTAGTCTATAAAGAGCTGGATGCATATCCCTTAGTCCATAAAAAGTTGCATGCATTCCCTCTTAGTCCATAAAAAGCTAGACGCATATCCCTTAATCCATAAAAAGTTAGAAGCATATCCCTAAGTCCATAAAATGCTAGACGCATCCATGAAGAGCTAGACACATTCTTTCTTAGAGCACAAAGAGCTAGATGCATATACTTTTAGTCCATAAAGAGTTAGATGGTTATTCTCTCTTTAGTCCGCAAGGAGCCGAGCACTAATAAAGAGCTAGGCGCTAGTTAAGCCTATCCACAAAGAGCTAGGCACCATCGAGTCTATCTACAAAAAGCTGGGTGAAAATCGAGTTAATCCATAAAGAGTTGAGTGTTAGTCGAGTTTATCTACAAAGAGCTGCGCACTAATCAAGTTAGACAATAAAGAGTTGGGCACTAATCGAGTCAGTCCACAAAAAGTGGGGTGCTAGTTGAGTCAGTCCAGAAAAAGCTAACTGCTAGTTGAGTCATCCATAAAGAGCTAGGCATCAATCGAATCAGTCCACAAAAAGGTAGTAGCTAGTCGATTCTGTTCATAAAGAGCTAGGCACCAACCAAGTATCTCTACAAAAGTTGGACAATAATCAAGTTCATTCATAAAGAGTTGGATACCAATTGATTTTGTCTTCAAAGAGTTGAGCACCAATCAAGTCCGTCCATAAAGAGTTGGGCTCCAACCAAGTTAAAGTCTATGTTAGCTGCCATGTATTTAGGGGGTTAAACCTTAGAAAAAACCCAAAAGCCTAACAAAAGGGTCAAACCTTACAAAACTATCTAGACTTTCATCGGAATCCCCGCCACTATCCTATAATCATTATAGCAAAACATTAATTGCATTTTATTTTTACAAGCACTTAATCATCCTGCCCTAGACAAAAAAATGTCTATTTGTCTTTGCCTTGTTCATAATACTTAGCAACGGCTAAAGAAGGCCAGCTGCAGACACCCTATTTTATTTGGGCCAACATTTAAAGCATTAAAGGTCATTATTTGGGATGTATTAAGGTCATTCAAATGTGTATGATCTATTCCTTATCATTTTTGGCTTAGGTAAGAGGTTCGAAAAGTCAAAGGTGCATAAATTTTACATTTTTGCATGAATGTATCGATATATAGGTTTATGTCTTAATACAGGGCCTCCATGTCATCAAAATTCAAAATTTCACTGATTGTATTAATACAAGTGCGGGTTACCAATGCATTTTGCTTAATGTATCGATACAAGGCCTGATAATAGGTAAAATTCAATTTTAGACAAAAAGTATCAATGCATAAGTAATTGTATTCATATAATCTGGGGATGCATTGATAAAACCTTTCTTGTATCAATACATTATGGGCTTTCTACCTAGATGTATTGATACAATATGCGATGTATTGATACAATATGCAATGTGTCGATACATACTAGTTAATGGCAATTTTTTAGCTCTTGCATCTTTAGGTTCAATTTAACCAAGTGTTTTACACCAAAAATCATTCAAATTCATGCCGGGCCTTATTATTGGACTTAAGATTAGATCAAATGAAATTTTTAGGCCTAAAATAACTAGAAAATAGGGCATTTTCATGAAATACATAGTTTGTCTAAGGGAACACTAGGCCTTTCCACATCAAAAGGCTACTATAGCCCCTCTGCTCCACCACCCTGCATGTTGCAATCAGTCAAAATAAAGCCAACTGAACATAGTACTTAGAGCTATCCCCTTTGTGCATGAGGAAAACCTAACAATGCCCTCATTTTTGGCTCTTTAACATTGGCTGAACCTTTGTTATAAAAGAGCCAATTTTGGCTTAACGCAAAATACACATTCAATAGACTTCACTTTCAAAAAACTTTCCATTTTCGTAGCTTTACTAAACAACCGCCAAAACCTCTATTTTTACTATTTATTACCACCAAATTCCTCCATATCTATTATGATACCAAAAAGCTCATCTTGGCTACTATTTTTTGCTTATCTATAGCAAGTAAAAAGGAGAAAAGTAAGCTAAAACTAGAAAATAAAAAAAAGCCATAGGACCAACAAAAGTTAAAGCTTTGAGGATACAAGAAAAAAGAGTTTTGCAAGCTTTGTTGGTATATTTTCTACAATTTTGTCTCATTTTCTTCACATTCATATACATTTCATGTCATTCTAGCCAATCTACTCATAAAGCCATGATTTTTCTAGGAAAGCATGCATCTTTGAGTTTATTTTGGTGATATCTTGAGTTTTTGAAACCTTAATGTTGTTTAAATGCCGAAAAAATCACATTTTCATGACTCTCCTAGAACAGTCATTAGTTCATTGATTTTTGGCATTTTCCATGATCTTTCATGCATAATATTTGATCATACTTTGATATTTCAAGCTGTTTATATGTTCTATTAAGCTTGATGGTGTTTTATTATTGCTAGATGGCATAAAAATCATGTCTTTGATGCTGTTAAAATTGTCCACCATTTGTTTCATGAAATGGAAATACTTTTTCATATGTTCGTACCATCTTTATGTTAACATAAGCATCCTTTTAATGGTTCATGCATTTCTTGCATTTTTTAGCATGTTTTATGTGATAAAAGTGTTGTCTTGTTTATTACTTTAGCATATATTTGCCTTATATACCATGTTTACATGCTTGACATGATTAAAAAAGGCTATCTTGATGCCTTTCTTTTATGTTTGTTCGTTTTAAAGTTTGATTTTTAACAAAAACCCTTAAATTAAGTCTATGCTACCTCTAATATATGGAGACTAGCATGGATTTAATGTTTTCACTAAATTGATCCTCCAATCTTGGGGATAAATCAAGCTTTCTAGGTCTGGGTTCATGGTTAAGTTAGCTCAAAATGTTTGTTTTTCAAAAAAAATAACCCTTTTATTTGTTGAAACTGTTGAGCCGTTATCTTGAGTTTAATACCCTTATTTATGGCATGGTCAGCGGGTTATTTCATCATCCCAAACTACTTTGGGATTATGGAATAAACTCGCGGTGCCCATGTCACCTTTTTTTACTATGTCACAAATGTTTAGATGTCCATGACTCAGTTAACCCTTAAGAAACCAAAAAAATTGAATAACACCCTATTTTTTGCCCTAGCAACATTGTAGTCGTGACTCGAAAAACCATTTTCAAACCTTAAATGATTTTTATAAATCTTATAATATTTTTCATTAAAAGGCATCAAATTTCCTTTCTAACGATATCTCATTTGCTCTTGGATCATTCTGGATAAGGGAGTTATGATTTTTCAAATCGTTGCAGTCCAAAACCCTTGGAATCAGTGATTTGCATTATCTTTGGGTCCTTTCAACCTATTAGATGATTTTTTTTTCAATTTTTAAAGTATTTTCTAAGAAACTATTGAAATTCTCTTTTGGGAAATGTATTATTTGAGATTTAACAGTCCCAAATGAGTCTGACATGATTTTTCAAAATCCGTCACACCATTTCCCCTGCCTGTGCTATCAATGATAAAACAACCTCAAATTTAAAAATTAATTGTACCTAGAAAGTAATTTTCAAGATTTATGGAATATTTTTATTTTAAACTGTATCGAGTCACCTTTTTGATGGTACCTCGTTTGACCCCTAGAACCTCTAAATTTGCTTGGAATAATTTCAAAAAGAAAGATAGTGTGATGCTGCCCTTATTTTTCTAATCAAAAAATATATTAACTTTCTTGAACCATCTTTTTGAGACTTTCAAATGTCTCAACATGTGTCGATCAACTCCTCTTGGAGTCATAAATCATAAAGAGGGTTCCACAAGACTTGGATAAAGGCAAAACAAAAATCAATTTTACCTTTCACTCAAATCATTAGCTTTAATTTTAAAATACTTATATTCACTAAGTATTTCATTTTTCAAAAATCTCAGAATTTTTACTTTTTGGATATTCTAACTCCTATATTTTGAGGGGATACTCTAATCTCATTTTGCCAAATTTATTCAAATTCTAAAAATCATTAAAACCTTCACCATTAGGGATATTCTAATCCCATTTTCACTTCATAACACAAATTTTCTCTTTCCTAGATATCACTATGCCTTTTAACCAAAACCTCATTATAAAAAAAATAAAAAACCTTTGCCATTAGGGATACTCCAACCCTATCTGCCAAAGGAAACTTTGAACCTGCATTTTAATAAGAGCAAAAATCTTCTTTCCCTTAGACTTCGTGGGCCTTTTAATCAACACTCTTTTTTTCATACTTTGTAGACACTTTATTTTGTCCGGGATAATTTTTTTAGCAACCTGGGACATGGTCGTGGGAGGGGGCGTGACACGTCACCTGACAAAAAAGTATTTTTAAGGAGGTCAAGAAGGCTTATGGATCATATCAAATATAAATGCAAAGATGTGGCATCAAATGACGTAGTTCAAGGTGTCCGAGGATAAAATATATGACAAAATTAGTAATTTTGCTTAAATGTATCGATACAATGCTCCAATGATCCATAAATTTAGAATGTCCCCATTTGTATCAATACAACATGTAAATGTATCGATGCATAAGCTAATGCATCGATACAGGAGCTCATGTATAGATACTAGGCCATGCCAAGGCCAAAACATACATTTTGTAAAGAAATATAGCGATACATATCAACATGCATCGATACAATGTTCATTGTATCTCTACACTCAAGGTTTTTAGACCAAATGCATCGATACATTCTGCAATGTATCAATACATATACATGCAGGCCATTTTCCACAGTTTGAGAATTTTTTACTCATCCACCATTGATCCAAAACTTGATTTTAACTTGTTTTTTTGCATAAAAAAATATCAAAACCCATATCAGATTATAAATTTAGACTTTTGAATTAATCAAAACATCTTTGAAGTCTAAATTAGATCAAAAAAAGTCAATGTCACATAATCACCCTACTCTTTCATAGTTTGTAGACCAAGATCACCATCAGCCACCCTATTTGCTAGAAAATCATTTTAGCATTTAAACCAGCCACCCTGTGTCCATCATATTGGTAGCAAGTTGCTCCCTACAACTATAGCCATAAAGCTGACATCACTTTGTCCCCTTGAGAAATGTCCAAAAACACCTCCAATTAGGCTCCAAAATGCTGGTATAAATAGACCACTTATATCTTAGCTGAGAGATTTTAGATTCCAGCTCATTTTTTTCCAAAACAAATTCACACATCAAGAAAACCAAATCCTACAGCTCTTCAGTCAATACCTAAAAATAGCCTTAAAACACTCATTCTCAACCACTACATATTTTGAAAATCACCCTTATCCATACTAGAACCAAAACCTCATTGTTTCTCTCTTTCTTGCTTATTAACAACAAGGAAAAGAGGGAAATTCAAGCCATCTCTATTGCTCCAGCTATGTGGCCAAAAATTAAAGTTTTATTGGTATAACTTCCTACTTTATCACTTTTATTTTTTGTTTTTCAGCACCTTCATCATTTTAGTGAGCTCTCCATGTTTCAATCACCCTCTTAGGACTCTCATGCATTATTATGGCTTTTGGTTGTGGTAGTTTAGGATTTGGATGCCTTAATGCCTCTTTGATGTGTAAAATGCCTCATTTCATCCTTATTATTTTGATAGCTCTTGCTCATGCATTTTATGACATATCCATGCATCTTGTTATGATTAATCCATGTATGAATCCTTAGCCTAACATATTTCAAGCATATTTATACATTAGCTTGCATCTTGTCATGAATCATTGTCATTTTCAGCATCCATAACATTTTCTTGTCAAAGTGCATAACACTTTCTTTGTCTAGACCATCAGTAAAGTTAGCATCTCCATTCATGTTATGTGCCATCCCCTTGTATGTTTGTTATCTTCTCCTTATCAAAGTGCATGTTTGATGGTTGTTAAAAAAAAACTAATTTTCAAAAGCTCCCCAAGCCAAGCATGCTAACCTTAACCAATGAAGACTAGCAAGAACTTAGTGTTTTCCATTAAGTTAACTAAAAAAAATCTTGGGGAAGATGAAGTTTTGCAGATCAGTAATCCTGATTAAATGAGCTTAAAACTTTTGATTTTCCAACAAAAATGGCCTCGCACTTGTTCCCTAAATGTTCGTGCCTTATTTTTGAGTCAAAACCTTGAGTGGTATGATTAACGGGCTATTTTATCATCCTAAATTACTTTAGGGTTGTGCAAATGAGTTCGTGATACTCATGCTATTCTTTCCCTTCAATCATGGATGTTTGAATGTCGATAACTCAAGTTTGGACCCGTAAACATAGAGAAAATAAGAAATATCCTCTACTTTGCTTTGTCCCCTACTGGCAGCATCACTATTACAAATTGCAAAATCACTTTAAAATCCTAAATTATTTTTTGTGAATTTTATAATATTTTTTTTGTGAAAGTGTGTCAAAATATCTTTAAAACGAAGTCGAGTTCACCCCTGGATCAGTCAAGATGAAAGAGTTATGATTTTTCAAACATAGACTATCTAGAATCCCTAAAGTTAACAAAGTGCATTCTAGTTAGGCCTTTTAGGCTTACTAAATGATTTTTCTAAATCTCTCTATCATTTTTCCTAAAAGGTTCATGAAATTCCCTTTCAGGAAAGGTATTATTTGCAATTTTTTGATACCAAACGAGTCCGAAATGATTTTTCAAATTTTGACACACCCTTTTCCTCATATGCTCTGTTAGTAGCATAATTGACCCAAATTTGAAAATTTATTTCCTTAGAAAGTGATTTTTTGGGATATTAGGAATATTTTTAGATTGACCGTCGTCAAGTTACCTTTCTGATGGTATCTTGTCCATCCTCTAAAGCCTTCAGACCAATCTAGAATAAATTCAAAAAGTGAGATCGTGCAATGTTGTCCCCTATTCTTAGTCATGGTCAAAACTAAGTTGTTTTGCCAAATTTCGTCTCGAGACATTCGAATGTCTTCATATCACCCCGATCAGGCTTGAGAACATGCTTTGACCTCCCATAAACTCTATCAAGGCACAAATATATTTTTACATCTTTACCATCCTTGTTCACAACTTCTTTTGCCAAAAATCATCAAAATGCTCACTCATTTTCTAAATCACTTAGTTTTGCTAACTTAAGTTTTCCAACTTGACTTTTTTAAAGAGTGTCAGATATTTCACTTTTGGGGATACTCCAACCCTTACCTTTCAAGGGGATACTCCAACCCTGCTTTTCAAAATTGTCAATATTTAAAAATCTTCCTTTGTCAAAATTATTTATCATCCATGGGGATACTCCAACCCCATCTTATCGAGGGGATACTCCAACCTTGTCTTTCAACCACAATTAAATTTTTCTCCTTCCCAAGCTTCCATGAATGTGTCAAGAAAACCTCATTTAATCGAGAAGCCTAGATGCATCTAAAAAATTATCAATTCGATTATTCCCAGATAATCGATGCCAATTGCGAGATAAATTCCAATTGTACATCCCTTCTTTTTATCATTATATTGAATGGTCCATGTTATGTGACTTTGTTCGTTGCCTTACTAACGTGATTTCTTTGTGATGATTATTTGCATTCATGTTTTCAAATCATTTCAAGTAAAATTAAAGGTAATGTTCTGCGTGGGTATCTCTCCAGTGCCCAATGTGGTATATTCCATTTTCCAAAGAAAAATCTAGAGGTCATTTTTATTGAAAATCTCTATATTCCTCATCCCTCCGGAGCATATATGGGATTAAATCTTTTCGTCAAAACCTGGATTTGTATTTCTATAAAATTTATTCATTAAAAAAAGGTTATATCAAAATAATGACAAGTGCAGATAGAAAGAATCAAAACTGAGATAAGACATAACTAGTAAGGTATCGATTTCGAGCACTACGAGAAGGTTCGTGCCTTATCGTGTGTAACAAACTCCCAAACCCAAATGGTGAATCTTTGTACTATGTAGACCACAGGATCGATGTTTCAAGTTTCGTAACTCAAGACATAGGTTTCAATAGGCATCCAATCATGCCTAGCCTAAAATGATCGGTGGCGACTCCAAGCATTAGCCATTTCATGATGGTCATCCGAGACTAATAAGATGAGTGATTCGTCTTATGGTCCTTTCACTGTATCATAAGTCAAGAATTTGTACTTTTTCATTCTCATCACGTCACGAAGGATAAGTCTCAATCAAGAAGACATTTCCAAGTCAAAAAAATATTTCAAGTCGTATGCACCCACGGATCAATGAAGGTCCACCTTGGGGCATGTTACAACATACTTCAAATTACCATTGAGTCCAAACACATCTCAAAATTATCAATAATCGAAGACAATTGTAAGATATATTCCGATCATCTTATTTTGTATGCTTTTGTGTGTTTATTTTTACACAAAGTTATTATACTTTTTTTTGCCTTACTAACACGTTTCCTTTTGTGATGTTTATTTTGCATCTATGTTTTCAAATTGTTTTTCAAAAAATACAAGGCAATGTTCCTCGTCGATATCTCTCCAGTGTTTGACACAAAATATCCAATTCCTAAAATTAAATCCGGAGATCATTTTATCAAAAAATCTTATATTTCTCACATCTTCGAGGTCCATACGTGATGTAAATTTTTCTTCAAAATTCATATCACAGTTTTTATACGAAATTCATGCATTAAAGGGGGATTATATCAAAAGAATGACAAGATAAAATCGAGGAAAGTGATAAGATATGATTAGATGGTACCGATTTGGGCATAGTAGTGGTGCTAATCCCTCCTACACATAACTAGCTCTTGAACCTAACTAATGAATCTCTGAACCTCATAGACCTTGAAATTGATGATTTGAGCTTTGTAACTTAGAACATCGTATTCAATAGGTATCTGATCATGCCTAGCCTAAAATGATTAGTGGTGACTCTAAATCTTTCAACACTTTGTGGTAGCCATCTAAGATCGATTAGATAAGCGATTCGTCCGATAGTTCTCCCCTTTGCTATCATCTCATCATGCCTAATTCAAATCTTGACCAAGGGATAACTCACAATTCTTATTCCCAACAAAAATCCTCATTTTTTTAAAGTCTTCCGTATCACTATTTGAATGATTTGGGCAAGGTATAATTCTAGGTAAGGGCACGTTGCGACATAGATCATGGCATGCGAATGTCAAAGTATTAATCAGCAAGAATATTTAACATAGATGCAAAAATGAGCATGCATATAGGGGATGGAATATGTTAATAAGACGTCAAGTTCATGATTTAACATGTGATAAGAAGAATACATAACAATAAAAATCTTTCCATATTTCTTGCCATCATATATAAAACAACATTGGCATACTATAATCAAAGAAAATAGGCCACCAAAAGTAGATTTGGAAGAATAAAATATACTTCTCTTGTAACTTTTCTTTAATTTTTGTTGCCAAATTCTATGGCTTTTTTCTTTGCTTTTCAAGAATATCGCTTGTTTACGTTTTTATGTGGCTTTTCTTCTTTCAATCTCTAATGCTATCTCTCTTTTGTTTAAACTTTTTCTTTTTCTTTCAAATTCTCATGTGGTTTTTATTCTTTGACCAATAAGTAAATTACACTTAAATTTGGGATGCTAGCAGGCTGACCTTAGGCTTTTATGGGGTATTTTGTTTTTAATTTGGTGAATCCCCAAGGTAATGACACCTTGATGATATGCTTACCAACTTTGATTGGTCAAGCCCTTGTGGTTATTGCAATCTCATTGGCCAAGCTTTAACAAGTGTAATTTAATTACAAAATGCAAATTTTAGTGGGCGCAATGACCCCCCTCCAAGTTTAATTTTCATATTAAAATGCCACCAAAAACTATCATTTGGTTAAGTGGGCCTCTTGGACATTAAATAAAATTAGGCCTAAATAAATTTAATTTAATTAGCATATGGAACATATTTCATTTAAAATATTTTTCTTAAGGGTCGACCTTAAATTAACAAAAATATAAAAAATTCATGACCTAAATCAATGTGACATTCAAAAGAAAATGCAATGATTTAAGTAAAAATATCTAAATGTATCAATACATTTGAGGATGTGTCAATACAATTAGGCTAAATGTATCGATACATCATAAGAATGCATCAATACATAAAGCTATGTATTAATACATTTTGGTTCAAAAATCAATTCTAGTTATTGCCAAGGCCTTGTACCGATATATTAATGAAATGTATATCGACCTTGAGTAAATGTATTAATGCCCAGGTATAAGGTATTAATACACACACACTAAGATTTGAAATTTTGGGACTTTAGAGCCATTACTACCTCACGACAAGGTTTTGATACTTTTGGTTAATATTGCATGTTTTACTCACCTTTGGCTCCTTGATCACCTTATCTTAACTCAAGATGATAGATATTGGATTTGAGCTTGGGCATACGACTTTAATGATACCTTGGAATATTTGCATGAAGGCCCAGACAAAATTTTGTGTCTATGTTTCTTATAATGATTCAATTTTTACTCTAAATTCAATTACTTAATATATTAAAATATAAAAAATATTTAAATAATTAGACTTAGTTATTCTGTTAAGGAAAAATAGTTTTATTAATTAAAATTTTATTTTATTTTTAACAATGTATTTTTTTAAAAACAATTTTAATGATATATTGAAAATAGTTGATTAGCATGTTCACTCACAAGCCGATTTAAAATTCATACCCGATTCACTCAAACAAATTATTTATTTTTAATTTTTAAACATTGAATTTAAAAGAGTTAGCATGTACTTTTCCATGTAGGTTGATTTACTGTCCCAAACTGATCGACTCATGAAAAAAATAAGTTTTTTTATTTTTGTTTTATTTTCTAATGACGTATTTAAATTTTAAAACGATTTAAGACCTGTGCTTGATTCAGTTGAGAATTTTTTATTTTATTTTTAAATAATGTATTTATAATGTATTTAAAAAGTTGGTCCATACGTTTAGTTGGTGGTGGACTTATTATCCATACCCAATCTGTTGGGAAAGATAATCTTTTTCTTATTTTTGTTTTACTTTTGAATAATGTTTTTTATTTAATTGATCTATCATTTACTTACAAGTTAATTTAATATCCATACCTGATCCTAAACGATTCCATAAATTTTAATTTTCATAGTTAGTCAAATCAATATATTTATATTTATATTTATATTATTAAAATTAAAAATTAAAAAAATTATACTTTAATAAATTTTAATTTAAAATTAATTTTTATAATTAATTAATTACACAATTTACAAACCCCTGGCATAAATGGGGTCTTAAATGCTAGTATTAATATCAATTAAGTTTGTGAGTCTTTTAGGTCAAACATTAAAATTAGCAAGCTGTACTTTATTAGTTATTCAAATAGCTTGAACTCAAGTTCAACCTGATAATAAACAAATCAAATTTGAGCATTCACCAACTCGAACTCAAATAATTTACAACTTGATTTATTCACAATTTTGTTCATGGGTTAGATAATTTTACAAGACTTTTATTTTAAGTCAAGTATCAACTCAAATAAATCCATCAATTTATACATATTAACATATTATTTAATATCCATATTTTAGTTCTTTTAATTGATTTCTAACCAACACCATTGTTTTAATTCCATTTAAATGGATTCAAGTGATAGATCTAATTTTTGGATATTTAGGGATAGCAAATCCCATTAAACAACACTTGTATACATGATATGAAAAGCAAAGTCAAAGCCCAGCTTAGCTTAACCTTCGCATACTTATATGTAAAACTCGCTTCTAACCTAATTTTACTTGAAACTTTAGCCCTCAATCAAAACCCTAAAAATGAAAAAACCCCTGGCCTCAACCTTTTTGCCTTGAACTTTTGGAGACCATTGTTGTACATGTTTTATACACTTAATATTATACATGAATTGTTTTAGACTTAATATTATGTAGCAAAAGAAAAAACTACAATCGAACACAATAAGTGCAAATATCTAACAGAAGGAGTTTAATCTTTAAAAGTATATATTTAGAGGATAGAAATAATTATAAGTCATATATAACAAGATTGAGAAATTTCACACTAAAATTTTAGATTTTGGTATCAAAATACATTTCATATTTCAAGGCTCCAAGATTTACAAACCAGGTCAAAAAAAAGTGAAGTCCTATAATAACCATAATAGTAAATTAACTTATTAAACAATTGACAAGCATAAGTTAGTAATTCAAATTTAAACTTACTATATAAACAAAAACATCTAAAGTTGACTAAAATAAAAAGAGCAAGCTTAAATTGTTTTGACATATATTTTTAGGGGTATGCACTCTTTAATTTTCACCTAATTCATTGATCGAATCGAATTAGCCTGGTTAATTGGTTGGCCACCAACCTTTTTTCGATTGGCTAATGAAAAGATTTTTGAAAAAATTTGGTTGTTAGTTAATTCAATTTGGTTAGCTAAATTAACCGAGTTAATCGATTTAGCTAAAATTTACCTGGCTCTTTTTTGCCTTCAACACCCAACCTAGCAACTCTTCTTTTCTTTTCTCTCTATTCGCTCAACAGCCCTTCTATCCCAAGGTCGACTATCCTCGCATATAACAAACTATAGCTTTTTTCTTTGCCCTTTAATGATCGTCCTTTTGATTTCCTACCTACCTTTACTAGTTTTTTCTCATAAAGCTGCTTATTTTGATATTGATTCTTCCAATCCTAGATCTTTTCTTCATATTTTGAAAGTGGGTTAATCACAAGAGAGACCAAGAATGTTGCATTCTAAACAACCAATGTTACAAGCCAAGTGATGATTAAGTGGGTGGGATTGAGTTCTATACAGAGATGATAAAAAAGATTAAGAATCTTATACTCAAGTACGAGTTCTTGTTAAAAGCCTTATACTCAAGTATGAGTTCTTGTTAAAAGCCATTGTTAGTTTCAGTATTACGGGAACAAACATACAACCCAAGAAGAGAGAGTTTAATATTCACTAAAATTAATTCAGTTAATTGAATCGATCGAATTAATCAAAATTTTTTAATTCAAGTAATTCACTATTCCACTTAATCAGTTCAAGTAACGGATAAGCCAAAAATAATTTTAGTTAATTTGGTTCTAGATAATTCAATTTGTTTATAAACTGAACCAACCAAATAAACACCCCTATCTATTTCAAGGTTTCAAGGAATACAAACTGTGTCAAGAGAGAGTCAAGTTATACAATGACCAACATAATAAACTAAAATTTATTACACTGTTTACAAGCATAAACTAATGATTCAAATTTAAACTAACTACATGAAACAAAATAATCATCTCAGGTCCACCACAATAAAAGGAACAAATATAAATTGTTTTGACATCCAATCATCCAATGTTACAATACGATACAAATTCCAAAGACCTCAAAAAAGAATGCCTTTGTCATCATTAGGCTTCAGGTTCTCTATTATCATTTAGCCATAGTAGTCCTATAAATAATTTTTAAAAAATATATATATAATAATGTTTATGTACAAATTCTAAAGACTCCCATGCATGTTATGGCCTTGTTTATGGTAAACTTAGGATTTTTTGTGCTATATATCCCTTACCATGTTTTACCATGTTTATGTACTTGGTTTGCATTAAAAACATGTTTTAATGTTTTTTTGAAAATTCCAGCAGACTTATTCTTGTCAAAACATGTTCATATAATCTCTCATGGCATGACTATTCATGTTACTCATGAACCTAAGACTTCTATGCATCTTATTAGTCATTTTCTTTCATGTTTGTTAGGATTTCATCTTTATTTATCTAAGCTTGCTATTTATATTCATTGTCATGAATATAATATTTAGTTCATGATATACTTGTCAAGATGTTCATTTGATGATTATCAAAAAACCCTTTTTTCAAACCCCCCAAGTTAAGGCCATGTTAACTTTAATAAATAATGATTAACATAGGCCTATGTTTTTTTCATTCATTGATCTTCTAATCTTAGGGAAAAATCAAGTTTTAAGTTTGGATTCACTGGTTGTTGAGGCTAAATGTTATGTTTTGAAAGATTAAAATGCTTTTTTCATTTGCAAAGTGGCTTATATCTAGAACTTTTACCTAGAGCCTTCGTGTTTGTGACATGGTCAACGGGCTATTTCATCACCCCAAACTACTCTAAGATTGTATAAATTAGGTCATGAAACCTAAGTCACTTATTCTTTTCTACCATAGACATTCGGATGTCCTTGTCCCAAGTTTAGGCCAAAAGAAATTGAAAAACTCCCCTATTTTGCCCTTACAGCATAGTGGTTACTATTTGAAAATCATTTTAAACCATACACCAATTTTTCATAAATTTTACGATTTTTTTCCTTGAAAGGGCATTGAATTACTTTCCAAAAGTATCTCATTTGCCCTTAGACAATTTCATATGACGGAGTTATGATTTTTTAAACCTATGCTGTTTGGAACCCTTGGAATCAACGATTTGCATTCTGTTTAGGCCATTTCAGCCTATCACATGATTTTTTTTGAAATTTTGAAATATTTTTTTTGAAACGTTCATGAAATTCCCTTTTTTGAAAGCTATCTTTTGTGATCTAAAAATTTTGAATCGAGTAAAAATGATTTTTCAAAGTTTGTCACACCCTTTCCTTTGCACATGTTATCAGTGTTTAGCATGACCCAAATTCAAAAATTATTTTTGCCCGAAATATGATTTTTTAGGATTCATGAATATTTTTTCATTAAACCTTGTCGAGTCATCTTTCCAATGGCACCTCACTAAGCTCCTAACACCATCAAATTTGTCTGAAATAAATAAGGAAAGAAGGATAACATCTTGTTTTTAGCATTAGTCAAAATTAATTGATTTTTTTTGGATTCCCACTCCAATACATTTAATTGTCTCTAAGTGGCACCGAATAGTCCCTTCGAATCGAAATAGGTGCGTTGACCTCATAGGTCTGAATCGAGGCATAAGTAATCTTTGTCTTGTCACCTTTATTTTTATCAATTTCCTTTTTAATAAAAAATCACCTATTTAGTCAAGAATTTGTCAAAAATGTTATTTTGCCAAGAAATCACTGAACCTTTGTCAAAATAAATCCTTCGAGCTTGTCTCTCCAAAATCATTAAGTTTCCATTAGGGATACTCCAACCCCGTTCTCTAAAGGGATAATCCAACCCCACTTTTACAAACCTCATTCGAATTACGAAACTTACCAAAGTTTTCATTTATAGGAATACTCCAACCTTGTCTTCCGAGGAGATAGTGCAAGCCTTTTTTTTTTCAAAAATAGCCAAGAAATAGTCAAATTTCATCAATTTAAATCTATTAATCTCATTTTTTTCTTGAACTTGTCAAGAAAAAAATTAATTCTCTCATTGGATTTTCTTTGGACCTTTCAATATTCAAACCCATTTTCTACGCCTCAATTAGTCAATGAATCCTAACGCGTCTCTAAAATTATCAGCTTGATTAGTTCTAAAAAGTCGATGACAATAACGAGATACATTCTGATATCCCTTCCCCTTTTCCCTTTTTTTGTTATTTATTTTATGCAATATTATTTCTTTTTCATCTTACTAATACATATTCTCTTTTGTTGTTCATCTTGCATTCATATATATTCAAAAACTGTTTTTAATAATTATAAGGCAATGCTCCATATTGATATCTCTTTAGTGCTTATCATGGAATATCCTATTTTCAAAACATAAATTCGGAGAACATTTTGATCAACAATCCTTATGTTCCCTATCTCTCTAGGGTGCATATATGATTTAAATTTTTTTTCTAAGACTTGAATTTATTTTATTCAAATTCACACATAAGAAGGGGACTAATTTAAATAATGACAAGTCAAAAACCAAAATTAGGCTAAGACATGGCTAGAAAGGTATTAAGGTTTATATCTTCTTATGTGTACCAACTCTCAAACCCAACCGTCTATGTTTCGAGTTTTCTAACTCCAAATATCAGAGTTAATAGACATTTGATCACGCCTAGTCCAAATGATTGGTGGCAACTCTAATTGTTGGCCACTTCATGGTGGCCACCTGAGACTAGTCAGGTGAGCAATTCATCTGGCGGTTCCCTTTCATGGTCAATAGTTGGGAATCCATACTTTCTCACTCCCATCACATCGAAAAAGAAAGTCCTAGTTGAGAAGGCATTTTCTTATTAAAAAATACTTTCAAGTTGTGGGCGTTTCTTTCTTGGAAGGCACATTGCCGACGAAAGCAATACTCCACCAACTTTGTTTTGTACCTTGGATCTAAAATTATGGCAACATCTATGATACCATGCATATCATTATAATACTTTTCAAGTGTGCCTAAAATGCTTATTGCCATCCTTCCAATAGCTATAGTGCTAATGCATAACTTATTCATTCAATGCGAATAGGATTGTACAAATATTGAAAAGAAAAATAAAGGTTCGTAGTGATATATTTTATGTTAGAAAACTCCTCAATGATATAATATAACAAATTCAACTTATCATAAATCTTTATTACTGTTATCCAATCTTTTTTAGTGCAAACATTTTTATAAGGGATCATCATATAACTGTACACAATGAATGAAAACATCTTTTTTAAACAAAGTTGTCCGGAGCATTAAATAAATAGAATCTATTGTGTTTTGACATTAACACATTAAGTTAAAAATTTTCCCCACTTTTTGGTTTAACACTCTAAAAAAAGACATTGTCACGAATTTTTTCTATCCCCATCCGATCATATCTGTGCATAAAAGTGCATATGAATAAAAACCCTATTAAGCAAGAGTGCATCACTTCCAATTCTATCAATTATCAACTTAATAATAATATCATTCTCATTATAATTATCCACTGTAATAGATGAAAGTCTCTTATTATTGTTCCATTTAAAAGGCATTAATTACAAGAAAAAAACATTTTTAGCGATGAAAAATACTTTCGACAAATGAATTTTTTCAAAAATATTAATAAATTTTTGACAAAACTTATACCTTTTGGTGAGGAAATTGTTTCATTGCTAAAAGTTTGGCAGGAAGCATAGTCCTTCTCGCCAAGTTTTTTACAATGAAATTTTAGTCTATTAGCATCAAAATTTTTTATAGCAAAAACATTAAATGTTAATTAATTTAAAAAAGACTTCATGTAAATTTCAGTCAAAAAATTGCATTTAGGTGTAATTATAATTTTTTGACAAAATATTTTGTTTGTATTAAGTTTTTCAAATATAATTTTGATGGAAATATATTTTTTGCAAAACTTTAAAGTAAATATTTATTTAAAGAAAGACTATTCCGACTGAATTTTCATCAGAATTAGAAATAAATATTTGTTGATGGAAAATACTATTTACAATGAAATTTTCATTGGAAAACCAATTTCCAACAAAATTCCATTGAAAATAGGTATTTTGACAAAAATTTTGTTGGAAATATATTTTAAAAAAAAACTTAAAATAAATTCTTATTAGTAAAAAAGACTATTTCAACTGAATCTCCGTTGGAAATACCTATTTCTATTGGAATTCCATTGAGATAAGTATTTAAATGGGAATTCTATTGGAAATCTTTTTTCTTTTTTTTTTTTGTAAAAAATTAGAAGCAAATATTAATTGAGGGGAAGGACTATTTACAATAGCCCTTTAGTTAGAAATACCTATTTTTAACAAAATTTTGTTAGAAATAAGTATGTTCCACTAAAGTTCCTAGACAATATTGTTTTTGTGCAAAATGATAAAAATAAATATGTATTGGTGGAAAAGAGTATTTTCAATAGAATTTCTATTGAAAATATGCTTCATTGGAAATAAATATTTCAATTAAAATTTTGATGAAAATATACTTTTTTAAATAATTTTAAATTAAATTATTTTAAATTTGAATTATTTAACTCAAATTATTCGGCTATGCTGCATCTAGCTTGAATTACAAAATACTAACTAGTAACACACTTGCGCATTGCTGCGGTTATGCTATTTAAATTTTGTAAAACTTCTAAGAAAATAAAAATGAAACACTAAAAAAAAGAGTAATATAAAATTCTAATTATGACAATATTAAATTTATTTGATAAAAAGAATACATTAAACAGAGAATAAAGAAATTAAAAAGTTATGAAAATAAGCAATCATGTCATGGTTCGTTTATTATTAAAATCACATTCAACAATTTCAAATCAGTATGTAGTATGGTTAAACGATAGTAATGAAATGGAACTTTGCATTTCATTATAATTCAGACCAGTATATACAATTTATAGAGAATGAACATTTAAAAAATTTAAAACAACTAATTTGAAGATAAAGAATAAACAAAGATAAGAATATAAAAAGTAAATATTTATATTGTGCAATGCAATAAATTTAAACATGAATAGGTGAATGAGGTTAAAATGAGGTATCAAAGTATTGCATCTTAAATATTGAAATGAAAAAATGCAAGCTAAAATCACTTTTATGCAATATTACTCAAGTATAATAAAAAACAACATCAAATTTGTTCAATATATCAAACTAAATGAACATATCTAACCACCTTATTTACCAAATGAACTTAATAGTCAATCAATTTTAGTCGAATGTTCTTTAAATGAAACAAAAAATCATATAATTATAATTGCTAATATAGAAGTATTAGAAATAGCTTTCTACTAACTACAAATAACAAAGGAAATCATGTACAAAGGCAAATATGAAATGGTCGCTACAGTTGATTAAAAAGCCTTCATACTTGAATTAAAGGTTGTTCCTAATATGTGCTTCGGTAAATAATTGATGTTGAATCTCAAACGAACAACTATTACTCAACTACAATAACAAAGATTAAATAAATAAATAAATAACATTAAACAACAAATATGCAAGCTAAAATAGAAAAATATTAAAAATTTCTGTATTAACTACAAAAAAGAAAAGAACTCATACAGAGAAAAGCAAATATACATCCAAAATCACAACCAAACTTGTTTAAGAGTCTTTATAGCTAAATTCAACAAATATGCAAGCTAAAATAAAAAATTACAAAAATTTCTCTATTGGCTATAAAAAAGAAAAGAACCTATAGTGAGAAAAGCAAATATACATCCAAAATCACAGCCAAACTTGTTTAAGGAATCTTCACAAATAAATTAAAGTGTTTTTTCTTTGTAGTAGCTTCTTCAATGAATACTTGCTGAAAAACATCTAGCTAATAACTCCTAATCAAGTAAAAATAGTATTAAAAAAGAACAAACGCGTAAGATAAAGCAAAAAAATGACATCATAATGTTAAAGACCAAATCATGAAAATATAAATAAATGACTCTCTCATAAAAAAAAATACAAACATGTAGCTCTCAATTTCAAAGTAAAGCAAATCATATGAACACAACTCTTAAGCAACTATCTTGAACTTATTTTAGAATTGAAAATACAGCTCCCTATAAACTAACTTAAACCTATTTTATAATGGTTTTTTGGATAAGGTTTTTTTTACTAAAAAATCCTTACCTTTAATTGAAACTATAGACCTCGCAATCATATTAGCTATTGGTTCTGTCATTCAAAAAGACATCGATGGTATGACAAAAAAATCAAGGAAAATGATGAAGACATTATACTGTTAAAAATGCATGTCAAAGTTGAAACCAAAGTTACAAAATTTAATCAAGAACTAATCACCAAAGCATGTAAAATATAATCTAAGACTCTTGTATATTATATACATTCTTAATTCTAACTAGTAAGCCAATTAATGACAAATTAAAAATATCAATTTTTTCATTGAATAACTAATTGCTAATAAAAACCTAAAATGAAACAAGAAATAAACTAATAACAGCTAAATAAAAGATCATATTGATAGAAGTAGAATTCCTTGTCATTAAGTTGGTGTTGGCTTTTTGAATCTAGGTTTAGCAAAATTGTGCAAAAAATCTAAAATTATCATTAAAGCTCAAGACAAATATATGCGCGTGGGTTCATACACACACACACACACATAAATATATACATATTACTAATAACTTAGAAACAAAGATCATAACTTTAGTAAGAACTTATAAATAACAAACAGGCCAAACTCCTTTTTTAGTAGTGTGCATAAATAGTATATAATGGAATGAAAAACTACATGTAACATATACTATCAATTTCCAACAACATTGAATCGACATATAAATAAAAGATCTAATTGTTTAAAAATAATTCCTTCTGTATTTTCTCATTATTTGCATCAATTACATGAATTATTTCACTAATACCTTCGGCAAACACAAAGAGGGTACTATTAATGTTGCATGCCTAATTGAGGAAATTCAATATGTGAAATTGGAGAATGATACAATTAACTTGTTGCAAAAAAATATAAATACTATTAATAGACCAAAATTTTCATTTCTTCAAGTTTGTTTACACGACATAATTCATCATCAAGTAATTAAAAGAATGGGATACCATAAAACATAAGACCTTGATAAAGCTAAAATTTCAAACTTTAATCATGCAATTAACTATATTTGTGAAGCTTCTATTAAAAATAGTTAAACTTGAGTTGAAAACTCTTCTACATAGTTCTCATATTTAACATTACAAAGCCATTGCAAAACTAAAACTTGATACTTTGAATTCCTCTTCTTTGATCACGTTTCATTAGTAAAAATTTAGTAGCTAAGAAGACATTTTATAAAATCTCAAAATGTTCATAAAAGAGTTTTTTTTCTTTGACAAATTAAAGCTTTAGATATAGTAAGAAGAAAATAGGATACCTTAGAGACAATTCATGGCAAAGAGCTCGAATCTTCAAGATGGACTTTATAAGCCACTCAAAAGGTAACATGCGTTTTTCTCTGCTTTACTTTGTATAGAAACAAAAGTTAACTTAAAAAAACAAAGAAAATAAAAGAAAAATCTACAATGCAAATTCTTCAATCTAAATAGTATTTTGATTTATAGTTATTAAAAGAAAAAAAGATTTAGAAATTTTATGTAGAAAGTATCCTTTATAACATTGATGATGGTGGCATTGCGTTTGCATCAACATTTTCATCACTCTTCTACTCCTTTTTGCTTACTATAGGGTTTTGCACATTTTGCATTTTCAAGGGTACCAAAGGAAATAAAAGTAAAACCCACGCCCAAATCTGTCAATAGTTGACCACACGATGAACATCTCAAGCATGCCAAATCTACCAATTATCTCTTCCACCAACCTTTTATTTCAATTTTGTAGATGAAGAAAAGGAAAACGAAGATGAAAACAGATATGAACTGAAGGAAGAAAAGAACGCCAGATCTGCCCAGCATCTCTCTTTGATTGACTAATTATTTTGCTTCAATTTTTAGATGCAAAAAAAGGAAAAAGAAATGGAAACAGATACGAAATTGAAAAAAAGCATTAAAGGAAAATCGGTTGAAAAGATGGAAACAAGTGATTAGGTAAACAACTCAAATGGAAAAGAAAAATATGGTTGTCCCACTGTCACACCTTTTTTTTTTTTTGGTTTTTTGTACTTGGTTTAAAGATCAAGTGATTAAAGATAAAAGAATATGGTAGACAGCATATTACAAAAATAACGTTAATCATTTCTGAAATACCTCTGAGTCTCAAGTGCAAAAAATAATAAACAGTAATACATTTGAGTTTAAAGATCATGTAATTGAAGATCGGAGAACATGGTAAAAGAAAATTACAGAAACAGCTTCAATCATCCCTGAAATATTTCTTGAGTCTTGAGACTCAAAACTAATAAATAAGAAGATAAGATGTTAATGAACTCCTAAAATATTTTCAACATAAAAAGATAAACAACTCAAAAACATAAATAATTTTTAAAATGTCCAAATTTGAAATAGAGGATTAACATGACTGCACGAAGAGCTACGCAAACCTTTATATCTTAATTGAGAAATGACCCAAAGTCATCGTTCTCTCTGTCTCTTCTTCCTCTCTTACTACTCTTTGCCTTTGCCTTTGCCTTTGCCTTTGCCTCCGCCTCCGCCTCCGCCCCCGCTCCTTTCTACCCTCTTCCCCAAAGTTCCTTTTCCTCAAACCTTGCTTCTCCCTTTCATGCCGCGTTTTGAGCGGCAGCCTCGTATGGATTCCTCTTCACCCGACACGCCTTCCTCCCTCCCCGTCGACTCCATCGCCGACGGTTTGAAAAATCAAAGCTTAAGAGAAAATGGTGATGATCACGTAAACAATGAAAATAAAAGCGCTAAAATGAGGCTTGAAGATCTCAATTGGGATCATTCCTTCGTTAGAGAACTCCCTGGTGACCCTTGAAGAGATTCAATTCCACGTGAGGTTTAATTTCCACCTTTCTAAAATTCTTTTTCATGTTTTAGTTTTATGTTTTAATCGGAAATTGTTGAAAGCATATTGCTTCTTTCTTTCTCCCCCCCCCCACTAAATATGAAATATTTATGTATTTTATTATACTGTCAGTATGTATTTGGCCTAAACTATACTATTAGTTTTTCGAACAAGTTTTTCTGTTGATTTTGCCGGTCTTACACGCACGTTATACGAAAGTTTTCCCATCAGCTGAAGTAGAGAATCCGAAGCTTGTTTGCTGGTCAGACTCAGTGGCTGACTTGCTTGATTTGGATCATAAAGTGTAAGTATTGCCTTAAACTAGTGAATGAATACTAGTGAATGAATGATGATTGGCATCTAAGTAATCTGTATTTAGATATACTGTACGTATTAGGAGTGCAAGATTAGATGTACCTTGTGAAATTTTCAGTCAAAATTACCCTGGTTGAAATGATACTCAATAGGAAAAACATGCCAGCATTTGCATCCATGTTTACTTCTTACATTTTTTATTTGTTCTTGTTTTTAAGAGCTTGCATGTGGGACCTTGGATTTTCTTTGGATACAGTACCTAATTATCATTGAAACCGTTAGATATGATTCTTTTTTCAAATTTCAGATTTGCCTTAAACTCTTTTTTGATTTTTTTTGTTTGGTTCTCCTTGGAATGTTTAAGTTTCAGCATTGAAATGAAAAAATGGAAGAAGGGGGAGGGTGAACATATTTGAAGCAACTGATGCTTATATGCCAACATTCTGATTTGCCAAGATGTTTTTTTAAGGCTTGTTTTGTGTTCTGGATGACTTCATATTTCATGCTATATTTGTCATTATCTCGAGTCTTGTAATAGAAGAATTTGAAAGTCAGTTGGATTGATTGTCATGTATAATAAGATACATAAATTATGACGAGGGAAGAGGATTGGAAACGCCTATATGGATAGGATTATGTAAAATATGATGCGCACATTTTGTTATGTATGCACCAAAATATGAAAAAAAAAAAAACAATTCCTTTTACTTATCAACTTTGCCTTGTTATACCAAATATACTATCTTATTAACAAAAAGTTCTCTCTACAGGATTAATTCATTGCCCACAATCTTGAGAATTTCTATTTTTCACACCTTAGCTTTGATTGTTATTTACTGCCCTGTATCCCCTTGTATTGCATTATGTTGTCCAAGTGGTTAACCTTGCAGCTCTTTGTTGGAGTTCAGATTTGAAAGACCAGATTTCCCCTTTAAATTTACTGAGGCTTGTCCTTTGGCAGGAGTGCAAGTACTTGTGTCGAGCTTTCTTTACAAATTACTATCAGCTTCTTTCTTAGTTATGCTCCTTTTTGTCTTCATTGACATTCCCTCTGGCAGGGTGCCTTACGCTCAATGCTATGGAGGACATCAGTTTGGCACATGGGCTGGTCAACTGGGTGATGGCCGTGCCATTACTCTTGGGGAGATTCTGAATTCTAGGTCAGAAAGGTAGGAATTGCAGCTTAAAGGAGCTGGGAAAACTCCATACAGTTGATTTGCAGATAGGCTTGCAGTTTACGGAGTAGCATCCACGAATTTCTTTGCAGTGAAGCAATACATTTTCTAGGAATCCCAAGTACTCGTGCTCTTTGTCTTGTACCACTGGAAAATTTGTAACTTGAGACATGTTTTATAAGTATGTCCACTGGGTTTTCTTATTAAGATAATCATGCGCTAACTAAACATTTCCTACATATATAATTGTGTGCGGAGTATTTTAAGTTATAATTGTTTACCTCTTTTACTGCACTGGCAATCCAAAGGACAAGCCTGATGCAATTGTTTGCAGAGTTGCCCAGTCCCTTCTGCGGTTTGGTTCATTCCAAATACATGCTTCTAGGAGGGAAGAGGACCTTGGTGTTGTACATTCTTTGGCAGACTATGCCATCAGACATCACTTCCCTCATATTGAGAACATAAGTAAAAGTGAGAGCTTGTCTTTTAGCACTGGTGATGATGATCAATCAGTTGGGAATTTTACTTCAAACAAGTAAGCAGGTAAATATTAAGGATTCATTATCATATGTGATGTGATAGGTAAATGTCATGAGCAGTATGACAGTTGTGTTGGTAAAATTAGAGTGGAGAGATGAAAAATCACTTTGTGAGTCAAGTAGGTCTCCTTTCTCTTTTTGTGCTTTCTGCATTCCATTAACTTCTTGAATTATTTTTGACTTCTCTAGTGGCCCTGAGAACATGATTTCCTGTGCTTTAGGCTGTAAGATTTGTCACATTCAAAAAACTCTAAGGATAATCCAAAATTTTCATGAGTTTATATGGAGCACAACGGCCAGACCAATATTCTGATAGGCCAGGCTTGTTGCACAGTGCTCGCTTGTGTATCTAGGCAATAACATATTTACTCCTTTAATTAACGTAATGACCTAATGGTTGTTTTTTGGCAAGTAAAGGAGACAGGCTAGCTTCACTCTACTGGGTTCCAACTTTACTTTTGGGTTAATGAGGAAGCACTTTTTATTTATAAGCTTTATTTTGTTCATAAAAGCGTACCTCCTTGTTTCTGACTCAGGGAGCGTAGATTTGGTTTAAAAGCAGGAACCAGATAAGAATTGACTTTCTTTACACCATGTAGGACATGAGTGCTCCCTGCACCCCATTAAGCAAATTTTTGAATCTATCTTCCTCTTTTTTTTTTTGGTGTATGCCTTGAGCTTGTTTATCCATATGCTAGTAAATTTGATTATTTTGTGGTAATAGTTCTAATTTTTCACTTCTGTTTTTGCATGTCCAGTATGGATAGTGGAGATTGGTGAGCGTACTGCTCCTTTGATTGCAAGATGGCAGGGAGTTGGCTTTAGTCAAGGGTCTGCTAAACACTGACAACATGAGCATTTTAGGTCTCACCATTCATTATGATCCTTTTGGATTTTTGGATGCTTTTGTTCCAAGTTACACACCAAATACTACAGATCTTCCTGGGAGAAGATAATGTTTTGCAAATCAACGTGATATTGGCTAACGGAATATTACACAATTTGCCTCAACTTTGATGGCTGCATGCTTGATAATTTGATAAAGAAGCTAATTATGCCATGGAAAGGTATGTCTGGTATGAGTTTTTTTTCATGGTAATAGTTCTAAAGTTTTCCATGGTGGACCATTAATACATTGTTTTGCTGTAGGTATGGGACAAATTTATGGATGACCATCAAGCTATACTAAGCCGAAAGCTTGGCCTCCAAAAGTACAATAAGCAGGTTGTCAATAAACTTCTTAATAATTTGGCTGTTGATAAAGTGGATTATACAAACCTCTTTCGGTCACTTCCCAATATCCAAGCAGATCTTGGCATTCCAGAAGATGAGTTGTTGGTGCTGTTGAAGGCTGTCCTGCTGGATATCGGCAAGGAACGCAAGGAGGCATGGGCCGGTTGTGTACAATCCTATATACAAGAAGTACATAGGTATTTGGAAATATGAATATGCACTCACTGATGAGCATGTGCATGTTGATTATTAACCAAAACTGGCGTTGGAGGATTGAAACTCCTCAACTTTGTTTATAGGGTTGACATATATCTACTTAGTAATTTTGTTAATGCTAATTTATTAATTTCCTTAATCCTTGGTGGAAAAATAAATCATAGCCTAATACACGTGTTAAACTTATAAACCTACTTGTGGCGTTTAAAAAACCACCAGCGGTCTACAAAAATTTTCCATCGCACAGATATGTATAATTATTTATTTGTTTGGTGATTTTGTTTATGCATCATTTTGAAGTAGTTTATCTCCAACTCCCAGGTGTAGCATAAATGTAAAATATATCTTATAGTTAGGGGGAGCTTGTTCTGTTATGCCGTCATCGTGTTTGTCATGGGTTTTCGTAAAGGAGTTTGCTGTGTGGATTATGATTCTACTTTTCAAGTTTATAATTATGATATTTGACAATGAAACAATGGTTTGCATTTCTCATCTTCGAATTTGTTGTATCAACTGCAGAAATTTCACAAAATCTCTTTTTCTTTCTGCTGCTTGTTGCCAGTGGCATCTCAGATGAGGAGAGGAAAGCTTCAGTGAACTCAGGGAACCCTAAATATGTTCTGAGGAACTACCAATGCCAGAGTGCTATCGATGCAGCCGAACTTGGTGATTTCGGAGAGGTCCAAAGGCTGGTCAAAGTAATGGAGCGGCCATACGATGAGCAACC
Organism: Adansonia rubrostipa; assembly: GCA_038381775.1. Classification (NCBI taxonomy): domain Eukaryota; kingdom Viridiplantae; phylum Streptophyta; class Magnoliopsida; order Malvales; family Malvaceae; genus Adansonia; species Adansonia rubrostipa. Next base: position 6,191,746 of record JBBYHM010000019.1, read on the forward strand.
GGGCGTGGGCTTATAGGCCTGGCGTTTGTATGCCATCTTGTTCTTCATGAGTTTTTTGGTTGGCTTTGTTATACAATGTTCACAGGTGCCAAAAAAAAAAAAAAATGATTGCATTGCACCATTATATTTGTATGCAATAGCGGAAAAGATTTATATTGCCCCTTTATTGCTATGCAACAATAAAAGTATAGTAGTTTTTTTTTTTTTTTGGTGGTACCCTCTTATTATTATTATTATAGACAATTCATTTTGTTGGGGTATTTTTTTTTTCTAGGATATCTTAGTTAAGATTAAAATATTCTTTCCTCTTAGTCAAGTTTGAAATAATTTTAAAAAAGATAAATTTACATAGGTTACCCATCATGCGTAAATAAATAAAAATTATTAGTGGTGATTTCATTTCATACATGCAATGAAACCATTAGATATTAGATGGATAATCGTCGTTATCAAATCATGTCAAACAAAATAAAGTTTTGTTAATTTCTTGATTTGCAAGACTTAGTTCTAGGTTACACTACTAATACTACGCTGTCGCATGAGGGAGGATTAGGAATGAGAATCCTTTGATATTGTCTGATATTTTATGTAAAATGATTTGACTATGTAACTTCTGATTATTCTATTCTCGGAACAAAATTAATCAATTTTGTTGGTTTTTGTTTCTTGAAAGAAAATTAGTCAAAATCAGTTCTGACAAAATGAACATGCTTCTTGCACCGGAAAAACTCATTTATGCTAATTAACATGTGCTTTTCAAATTTCTTATATATATATATATATATATTATTTGCCATATAAAGAAATAAAGATCTTTTGAACATGGTTTTACATTTGTTAATAATAACGTCTGATAGCTGTAGAGTTCCTTTATAACGTCACGAAGTTGAAATCCTCGTTCTATATATCGCTCAACTAGTTCTTGAATCTTACGAATACTACAACTAGACGCGAAGAAAATTTCAGATTAAAATAATTGCATGTCCTTAATCACAGCTAATTAGCTTGCTAAACTTAATTGGGGAAAAGGACCAAGTTTATGAGTAAAAACCAAACCAAAGATCAAAATGTTGATTTCCTGTATTGCTAAATTAAGAACTAAATCATAATCAAATACAATACAAGTATTAAAATTATATGATTGAAATTAAAACATATCGATATTTGAAGCCATGATCAATAGTTGGATTGTCCTTTCAGATTGCTTTTTAATATATTCAAGAATTTTCTCAGATTGACTAGGCACTTTCTCTCCTTTTGCTAAATTTTATATGGTGGGTATATATTGGCAAACTACACCTACTAGTATTTACATTGATAGAGTTTTGTGGATTGAAGAAAGGGTCTAGCTAATTCCTACGTAATTTGTATCCTCACATTAAAAGTCCACTTTAGTTCAGACTCTACGCTTGTTCATATTATAGTCAATGTAATATCTTTAAACTGAGACGACCTAGGCCCAGCTATATGAATCATACAGTGATTTGAGCTTTTACTGGTGCTTTAGTTCAATCCATTTTCACAAACAAAAGCAATTAGTAGAAGACCAGATTAAGAATATTAAGAAGTTTTCTAAGATTCTCCGACTTGGGCAATGCCAATTGGTTTTAATATTTTAGAAAATATATTTTAAAAATGACTTTTAAATCGATATAGCATTAATACTATGGTGACCACAAAAACAAATATCAAATATTTCAGCACGGAATTAGGTCCAATGCAAGATAATAACATCGAACTGTGGCACTAATTGCATTAGAAGTTGAAAGAAATATATTCCAAACCCAACTTGTGGCCTTCAAACTTCCACCAATGTTCTCATATTATTTTTCCAACTTATATTATCTCTCTTTTATTTTCCTCGTTCCGAAGGTTGCTAAAGCAATGATCTAAGCCATTTCTAGATATTGTAATATAAATGTTCCGAATTATAATAATAATCATAATTATAATAAACTACTTTTACCAAGTATCAAATTAATATTGGAATTCTAAATTTCAGATTTAATTTTTTAAGGAATTCAAAAAATAATATACAGCTATTAATTATTTTTTATTTATTTAAACAATTAGATTTATAAAAGCATCTTAAAACTTTGCCAAAACGAAGTTCAAAAGCCTAAAAGCCCCATTTTGTCAAAATAAAGTCCAAATGCCCAAAAATAATATGAAAAATCAATAGCTCCCAATAGAATTAAAATAGTTTGGTTACATCATATTATTTAATCTAATTGATTCGGTTTCGGTTACGAACATAAAAAAAATCAAATAATTTGCTTTGATTTTAAATAATAAAAGAATCGACCTGAACTAATCTAACCCAAATCGAATTGAACTCACCCCTACACAGTTATTTGAGCTTTACAAATTTTTTATTTTGATTATTTTTCAAACAAAAGCAATTAGTAGACGCCCATATTAAAAATATTAATAATATTTTTTTAACACAAAATCCTATTAGAAACCCAGTTAGAGAGCTCCCATTGGAAGGCCGTTTCCTTGAAGATTTCTTTTTCCTGGAGCAAGCAGGATTACCCACCTAAATTTAGCTGTTTTTTGTAAAAAAAAATAAAAAAAAAAAACTGATTACTAGTTTAATAACAAGGTAGGACCAGACAAATGATGCAATTGATATGGTCTCATGTGAGTGCTGACATTAGACATGTGAGTTATCTAACATTTGAGGATTGCATTCAAGACAATTATGAGAAATATACTTCTCTATTCAGTATCACATGATCAGCTGCTTCCAAGTTGCAAACGGTTGAAGAACAAAGAAAACATAATGTTATTAATCAAGATGTTAGTCAAATTTGTGCTTATATAAAATTCTAATCTGCATTACTATTGGAAATCCCAACATGCACTTTATAATTACTTTATGCCCTTACTTGCCCACTTTGCTTTCATTGATTGCTTTAATCTAAACTAATGTTTGCTTATGACTAGGTTGATAATAAGTTGTGCTTACGATCTATATTGTTTAGATTCTTTTTTTTCTTAGGTTATCAGAATTCGATTTAAATATAACGGGTGATCCTCCAAATATATAATTTCTTTCAAAAATAAACATATTCATGTTAAATACATACTTATCCAATGCTTATGCTAGATTTGAGTAACATAGCTTGTGAGAATGTTTGCTTCAGTGATTTTCGAAACTGATTGGAAATAGTTTAGATCCATCTTTGAAAACCAGAGAAGTTAAATATCCCATATCTAGCTATGAGGTTGAATTTAGTCTAAACACGTGATACCTAGTCAGGATAGGAATAATCAGTCAACCTACAAACAGTGTTATTATTAGGGAAGGAGTAATTGTCTAGTTACATATATTATATTATATGTATTCATATTACACTTGCATATATTAAGACTTTAGTAGAAACAATATGCAAGTGTCATCTTTCCTGAAGATATCTGTGAATGTCTTAGCTTACCTCCAGAGTCATATTCTCTATTATACTTTTTCCGAAACAGAACAAATTAACGCTATGAAATTGATTGATAGAGCTTTGTTGGGTGTGTTCGCATTGATGATACTCTTTCATTTACTCGTATGTTCTCCACTGTCCTTCCACTGCTGTTGGAGAAGCACTGATCATCCGAGAGATAGAAATCAAGCAAGAAGATTAATGTTAGGTTCTTTTGCTGCAAATGTAAACAAGTTGAGTGGAGGAGGAGCCATTCAAGATCCAAACAAAGCTGCGGAGACAAGTCTAAGAAAAGCGCCACCAAGTGCTTCAAATCCCTCCCAAAACAAGTAACTCCTCCAGTGTTTGTCTAGAGATTTGAGGACGATATATCAACATTTTTTTAGTTTTTCTTTCATACGTTTATTGTTGGACAGCTCTAGTTTTGCAGTGGATTTAGGGATGAGATTAAAGGGTATTTACAGAATCCAGTCCCTTTAAGAAAACATCGGAGACATGGTATAGTTTGCTTTAGAACATCACCAGTTTCTTTCGGTGATAATCATACTTGTACTAATTTTGACATTTTTTTTGGTCTCCATGCTATTTTGGCCTGAATTATTTATGTTCTTTTTGGAGAAATTGAAAAATTCTAATTTGAACCATCTTTTTGTGGAATCTGGTTTTTCTGTATATGTAGGTAATCCGAATTAATAGCCCGATTATTATGATTTTGAAATTTATTTATTTTTGTATTGTCCTCATTTTAGGATTTATTATTATTATTATTATTGTTTTGAGATTCTTTGATCGTGAACCCTATATCACGCAAAGTTTTGTGTCTTGATTTGGTTCTTGCTATTTCATCTCTATTATTATCGTCTCCCTGCACATGTGGCTTCATGTGAGGAACAAAACAAGATTGGTACTATATGTATTCTTTTGTTTATTTTTCTTTCTATTTTCTTGGTAACACGGAGGATGAGGCACATCATGTAAAGAGAACTAAACATGTTACCTTCTACGTAGTTAATAATTAAGAACTTAATTTCAATTAAAATTTTAGATGAACTAAAACATATTTCATTTGTTACATCATATGCACTTAAAATTTTTTTTTTCCTAATCTTAAAGCATTTATGTTCAAAAAAGTAATATATAAGTGGACAATGGTGAGTTAACCTAAATACAATATTTTATTTATAGTCTTTTAGTGAAAATAACAGGTAATGAGCCAAATTTAAATGTTCTAAACCTTTAAATATCTTAAGATGTATTTTGTATGCATAATATTATATATATTGACCTAAAAAAATGCATATACTAGTCTATATTACACATGTGTTGCACATGGATGATTAATACTCGAATATCATAATTTTCATATTTAATTTTTATTGTTATTAATAAAATATTTTAAAAAAACAAATAATAATAATGAATAAAGTATATTATATAGATAATTATTAGATTAGTTATTAAACTATATTTAGTTTCTTAATTAGATTGATGTTGGGTAATATGTATGTTCAAGCGAATCAAGGTATTTATGCTTGATTTTTTTTTAATCTTTTGAATATATGCAATAATTGTATACATTTTCCTTGAAATTCAATGGCTTTTTATAATAATAACATATTTGAAAAAGAATATTTTTTGATTGAACAAGTAATTAAGATGAATTTGATTTATTTGCATGTTTAATTTATTAATATAAGTAACATGATGATTATAATCAAGTTCATGAATTGTCAATTATCATTCAACCAATTTATCAATTTTTCATAATTATATATTCCCGAAAAGGCATTAAAGCTTAATTAATTACTTATATAAACAAATTATAATATTATAAGCCATTCTTTTAATATTATAATTAATTATAAGAACTAAATAATGTTTTTAATATCAAACTTTGATTCATTAAAAGTCGAAAATACAAATTCTTTTCATAATTTATATTAATATATTATAATAAGAGTCCACAATCACAAATCAAATAGTTACTTTTCTTTATTTTTAAAGATTAAAATACTTTTCCTCGATTATATTTGATTGATTATTATAATTGTTTGATAAGAAACGAAATGCAAGAATCTTAAATTAATAAGATATGATACATCAAACATCTTAAAATAGTTAAAAGAATATTTTTATAATTTAAAAGTAATTTGGTTCTTATTTATTTTAGATAATCCAAGATAATAATAAAACATATTTTGTATTTGAATTTCTTTTTTAATTAATTATAATGAATTAATCTTTTTACTTGATGACTACATAATATATAAAACAAAAAAAAAAAAAATTGTTTTCCATCACTCATATTGTTATGAAGTATAAATCATATAACTCATACTAGTATTATGAAGTATTTTAATTATTTGAACTGAATGTAAAAGCATTACCTGTACGAAACAAAAAAATGTTAGTGTTTTCAAATTTATCTATTTCTAATTAAATAAATATTTCTATAAAAAAAAGAAAATTAATATGTATCTTTATATTTCTATATTTTGTTCAGCTTCAGTAAAGTTTAGATCTCTTCTTCAAGTTCTTTAGTATATCAACTAATTTGTTTTGGTTTTATATTTTTTATATTTTTGTAGCATTAACTATATATTCTATCATCAAATTAAGTGACTTATATAAATACTTAAGTAAAGTCATTGTAAACTTAAATTTTCAAAATTGGTTTAATTGCAACAGATAGAGCACTTATATAGCAAATTGGTACATTAATAAAGCTTTAATTATATACATATACATATATATATATATATATATGTACAATCTCCATGAATATTGTAACTCAATATTTATGATTTTGATATATATATTTATATATATATATATATATGAAAATTAATATATTTCTTTACAATAAACATGCTTGACATTTTAAAATAAATTGTTATTCAAGTATTCAATAATAAATGTAATTAAAATTTTAAATAATAATATTTTATTATTAGATAGGAAAAAAGTTTTCACTACAAAAAAAGTTGCAGGTTAAAAGATAAATCAACTGTGTTAAATTTTAAATTTTTTAGAAAATATAAAAATGATAATTGATTAATAAAATTTATCTATCGTTTAGTGTGCTTTTTGATTTATTTATTGGTTTATTTTCTATAGAATATTTATTGCTCTCAATGATTATTGACAAAAGAAGAATGTACACCAAAATGTATAAAATTACATAACTCTTAAATCATGAAAAATTATTAAATTAAAATGTATTATATTGCATGAATGGTCCTAAAATTACCACTCTGTTTTGGCTACGTAAGATTAGTCACCTACCAAGGCTCATCTTTTAAGGATATGAACCTTAAAAACAAGCTTCAAGCTCTATGTTATGCCAGAGTTCATGTGAAAGAATTCAAGAATTGGTTACAATCACGAGTAAGGATCGGTTCCTTTCATGTTTCCAAAAAATTGGTAACCCTTCATTGCGTGTTAACTAAAGCCTCTATCATAATCGGATTTAACTGTATGATATTTAATTATAATTCCGTATTCTTGAAATTATTTAGTATTAATATCATTCTCCCTATTTTAAGTAAATCAGAACTTTATAGTTCTTGAAAATCAAAATGTTTTTTGCACCCTTCAAAATCCCTGGAGGAATATGAAAGTTTTATTTCTGAAAATAATGAACATTCTGATTTACTTGTTTAAAGAGGGTATTCTTTTCTATAAAATAATCAATGAGGCGACTTACATATACTGAAAGCACACCTATGAACTATTTTAACTTAGGATTTGCCTTGGATTTTTAAAAAAATATTATCTTATAAATAATGTATAAACATAGTAATTAAAAACATAACATGATGGAAATGACTCCAAAGTACATGAATAAAATTGCAAAATGATCCTTTGATAATGTAAAGTAATCTAAATGGAATTAACATGTATATACATTATGGAATGGTCCTTAAATAATAGAAAATGAGTTAAATGCATGAAATTTTACATAATAATCCTAGGTCATGGAGATGACCTAAATGACATCAAAATTCACAAAATTGCATTTAAATCCTTAGATCATGAAAAATGACATAAATGACATTAAAATGCATAGAATGACTTAAAACTCCTTAGGACATGTCAAATTATGAAAATGCCCCTAAAATGCATGAAATTGTATTGGTGGCCCTAAATCATGAAAAAGCAACTAAAATGGTGTCAAATGTATGAAATTACATAATAATCCCTAAATCACGACAAGTTACTAGAATGACCATAAAATGCATAAAATTACAAAATAACCCTTAAGTCATAGAACATTGCTAAAATGGACGTTAAAATGCATGAAATTGAATGAATGGTCCTAAATCATGGGAATTTACTAAAATGATGTTAAAGTAAATGAAATGACATAAAAGTTTCTAAATTTTGGAGACTGACATACATGTACCTAAATGCATGAAATGACATAGTAACCTTTAATATGCATGAAAACATCATAAAAATGCAAAATGAACTTTTTAAGCTTCTACCACTCTTAAAAGCACCTTTAGACATCTCGTTTGCCAACAAACATATAAGATTGATAACATATACGAATTTTACTCACAAAACACCATATTAACATGAATCTGACATGCCTGACTTAAATAAATAAATTTAATTTCTCGTATTGGGATAGGACTTAATTGTCGAATGAATTGCAC
>JBBYHM010000019.1:6199940-6213141 GCA_038381775.1 Adansonia rubrostipa
ATCTGACATGCCTGACTTAAATAAATAAATTTAATTTCTCGTATTGGGATAGGACTTAATTGTCGAATGAATTGCACGTCTGACTTAACCTTAAATGGTCATTATGAAACAACCCCTATCAGGGCTCGTATTCTAAGGGCTACAAAGCCCTCAAAAACAAGGTTCGAGTTTTATGTTGTAACAGAGATCGCATAAATGGGTTTAGGAGTCAGTTATAATCACGAGTAAAGATCGATCCCTCTCAAGACACCCGAAAGTCATACCTATTAATTATGTGTTAACTAAAGTCTTGATTATAATCAGTATTAATTTTTTGATATTTAATTATAATTCCTTAGTTTTGAAATTATTTAGTATCAATATCATTCTCCTTGTCTTAAGTAAATCAAATTTTTATATTTTTTGAAAATCAAAATGTTTTTTTGCACCCGTTCAGAAAATCTAGAGAAATACAAAAGTTTTATTTTTAGGAATATTTAAGATTTTGATTTATTTGTTTAAAGAGGGTATTCATTTGTATAAAATAATCGATAAGGTGACTTTTACATACTGGGAGCACATCTATGGGCTATTTTAACTCAAGGATATTGCCTCGGATTTTTGAAAAAAAAATTATATTGTAAATATTGTATAAACATATTAAATTAAAAACATAACATCATGAAAATAACTTCAAAGTGCATAAATGAAATTGCAAAATGAACCTTTGATAATGAAAAATAATCTAAATCGACTTAACATGCATAGATATTATGGAATGGTCTTTAAATCATAGAAAATGATTTAAATGAATAAAAGTTTGCGTAATAACCCCTAAATCATAGAAAATGACCTAAATAGCATCAAAATTCACAAAATTACATTTAAGTTCCTAGATCATGGAGAATGACCTAAATGACATTAAAATGCATGGAATGAAATAAAAGTCCCTAAAACATGATAAATTACTGAAATGCATGAAATTGCATTAGTGGCCTCAAATCATGGAAAATGGTGTTAAATCATGAAATTACATAATAACCCTAAAATCATGGCAAATTACTAGAATGACTATAAAATGCATAAAATTACATAATAACCCTTAAATCATGAAAAATTGCTAAAATGATCCTAAAATGCATGAATGGTCCTAAACCATAAGAATTTACTAAAATGACATTAAAGTACATGAATTGATATAAAAATTTCTAAATCATGGAGAATGACTTACATGTACCAAAATGCATCAAATGACATAGTAATCTTTAATATGCATGAAAACATTGTAAAAAATGGAAAATGCTCTATCAATATCATTCTTTTCATCTTAAGCAAATCATATTTTTATATTTTTTGAAAATCAAAATTTTTTTCACACCGTGTCGAAACATCTTAAGGAATACAAAAGTTTTACTTTTGGGAATATTAAAAATTTTCATTTACTTGTTTAAAGAGGGTATTCCTTTGTATAAAATAATCGATAAGCAACTTCCATATACTAGAAGCACACTTACAGACTATTTCAACTTGGGGATATTGCCTCAAATTTTTGAAAAAAATTATATTGTAGATATTGTATAAACATATTAAATTAAAAACATAGCATCATGAAAATGACTTCGAAGTCCATAAATGAGATTGCAAAATGAACCTTTGATAATGAAAAATAATCTAAATGGATTTAACTTGCATAGAAATTATGGGATGGTCTTTAAACCATAGAAAATGATTTAAATGCATGAAATTTTGCATAATAACCCTAAATCATGAAAAATGACCTAAATAACATCAAAATTTATAAAATTATATTTAAGTCCCTAGATCGTGGAAAATGACCTAAATGACATTAAAATGCATGAAATGACATAAAAGTCCTTGGAATATGGCAAATTACTAAAATGCTCCTAAAATACATGAAATTGCATTAATGGCCTTAAATCATGGAAAATGGTGTTAAAATGCATGGATTACATAATAACTCTAAAATCATGGCAAATTACTAGAATGACCGTAAAATGCATAAAATTACCTAATCACCCTAAAATCAAAAAAATTACTAAAATGACCCTAAAATGCATAAAATTGCATGAATGGTCCTAAATCATGGGAATTTACTAAAATGACATTGACGCACATGAATTAACATAAAAGTTTCTAAATCCTAGAGAATGAATACCAAAATGCATGAAATGACATAGTAATCTTTGATATGCATGAAAACATTATAAAAAAAATGCAAAATGGTTTTTTAAGCTTCTACCACTCTTAAATGCACTCCTAAACATCTTGTTTGCCAACAAGCATAAAAGAATATCAATATAGTGCATTTTTACTCTCAAAGCACCATATTAACATGAATCTGACATGACAGACTTAAACAAATTTCTCATATTGGGATAGGATTTAATTGTTGGATGAATTGCACATCTGACTTAATCCTAAATGGTCATTAAAAAATGACCAAAAGACTTTGGGTCACTACCAATTTGTTTTGGCTAAGTGAGATTGGTCACTTAACAAGGCTCATATTTTAAGGGTTATAAAACCCTCAAAAAAACAAGCTTTGAGGTCTATATTATACTAGAGTTCATGTAAAAGGGTTCGAAGTCGATTACAATCAAGAGTAAGGATCAATCCTTATTATGAAGCCCAAAAATCATTACCTTCTTAATTACGTGTTAACTAAAGTCCTGATTATAATCGATTTTAATTTTTTGATATTTAATCATAATTTCCTAATCTTGAAATTATTTAGTATCAAAATATCATTCTCCTTATTTAAAGTAAATCATATTTTTATAGTTTTTGAAAATCAAAATGTTTTTCACACCCCTTTCAAAGACCTGGATGAATAAGAAAGTTTTATTTTGGGAATATTAAAAATTTGAATTTATTTGTTTAATGAAGGTATTCCTTTGCATAACATAATTGATGAGGCGACTTCCATACATAGGAAGCATAACTATGGACTATTCAACTCCGAGATACTGCCTCAGATTATTGAAAATATATTATATTATAAATAATGTATAAACATATTAAATTAGAAACATAACATCATGAAAATGACTATTAAGTACATAAATAAAATTGCAAAATGATCCTTTGATAATGAAAATAATCTAAAAGGACTTAACATGCATAAACATTATGGGATGGTCCTCAAATCATAGAAAATGATTCAAATGCATGAAAATTTGCATAATAACCCCTAATTCATGCAAAATGACCTAAATGACATCAAAATTTATAAAATTACATTTAAGTCCCTAGATCATGGAAAATGACCTAAATGATATTGAAATGAATGGAATGACAAAAAAGTTTTGAGAGCACAACAAATTACTAAAATCCCTCTAAAATGCTTGAAATTGCATTAATAGCCCCAAATCATGGAAAATGATTAAAAAATGTCAAAATGCATGAAATTACATGATAACCCCTAAATCATAACAAATTACTAGAATGACATTAAAATGCATAAAATTACATAATGACCTTTAAATCATGGAAAGTTGCTTAAATGACCCTAAAATGCATAAAATTGCATGAATGATCCTAAATTATGGGAATTTACTAAAATATCATTAAAGTATATGAAATGACATAAAAGTTTCTAAATCATGCAGAATGACTCAAATGCACCTAAATGCATGAAATGACATAATAATCTTTAATATGGATGAAAACATTATAAAAATGCAAAATGGTTCTTTTAAGCTTCTACCACTCCTAAACGCAACTCTACACATCTTGTTTGGGAGCATACATATAAAAATGACAACAATTTACTCTCAAAACACCATATTAACATGAATCTAACACATCGGACTTAAAAAAATAAATTTTATTTTCTCATATTAGGATGGGACTGACTTAACCTTAAATGGTAATTCACGAATTAACCAAAAGACTTGGAGTCACCATCAATCTGTTTTGGCTAGGTGAGATTAGTGACCTATCGGGCTTGTATTTTGAAGGTTATGAAACACTAAAAATCAAGCTTCGAGGTTTATTTTATACCAGAGTTCCCATAAAAAGGTTTAAGAGTTAGTTACAATCACGGATAAAGATCGAACCCTCTCATGACACCTGAAATTCAATATCTTTTAATTACGTGTTAACTAACATCTCGATTATAATCGGTTTTAATATTTGATATTTAATTATAATTCCCTATTTTTGAAATTATTTAGTATCAATATCATTTTCCTCATCTTAAGTAAATCAAGTTTTTATATTTTTTTAAAATCAAAATATTTTTTGCAACCCTTCAAAAAACTTGGAGGAATACTAAAGCTTTACTTTTAGGAATGTTGAAAATTTCGATATACTTGTTTAAATAGGGTATTCCTTTGTATAAAATAATCGATGAGATGACTTCTATATACTGGAAGCACACCTATGGACTACTTGGGGATATCACTCCAAATTTTTGAAAAAATATTATATTATAAATAATGTATAAACATATTAAATTAAAAACATAACATCATAAAAATGACTCTGAAGTACATAAATGGAATTGCAAAATGGTACTTTGATAATGAAAAATAATCTAAATGGACTTAACATGCATAGACATTATGGAATGGTCCTTAAATCATATAAAATGATTTATATGAAATTTTACATAATAACCCTTAAGTAATGCAAAATGACCTAAATGACATCAAAATTCAAAAAATTGCTTTTAAGCCTTTAGATCATGGAAAATGACCTAAATGACATTGAAATGCATGGAATGACGAAAAAGTCCCTAGAACATGGCAAATTACTGAAATGCCCCTAAAATGTATGAAATTGCAATAGTGGCCTAAATCATGGAAAATGATAAAAACAGTGTTAAAATGCATGAAATTACATGATAACCCTTAAATGCATAAAATTACACAATAACCCTTAAATCATGAAAAATTGCTAAAATGACCCTAAATGCATGAAATTGCATTAATGGTCCTAAATCGTGGCAATTTACTAAAATGGAATTAAAGGATATGAAATGATATAAAAGTTTCTAAATCATGGAGAATGACTTACGTGTACATTAATACATGAAATGACATAATAATTTTTAATATGCTTGAAAATAATATAAAAAATGCAAAATGGTCCTTTTAGCTTTTACCCTTCCTAAACGCATCTTAAATATTTTGTTTGGGAACAAGCATATAAGAATGACAACATTTACGATTTTCACTCTCAAAACACCATATCAACATGAATCTGACATGCCAGACTTAAAAAAATAAATTTTTTCCTCATATTAGGACGAGACTTAATTGTCAAATGAATTACATGACTGACTTAATCTTAAATTTTTATTACAAAATGAACAAAAGACTTAGAGTCACCACCAATCTGTTTTGGCTAGGTGAGATTAGTCACCTATCGAGGCTTGTATTTTAAGGGTTGCAAAACCCTCAAAAACAAGCTTCTAGGTCTACGTTATACTAGAGTTCATGTGTAAGGGTTCTGAAGTTGGTAATAATCAAAAGTAATGATCGCCCAAATATTGATACCTTTTAGTTACATTTTAACTAGAGTCTCAAATATAAGCAATTTTAATTTTTTTATATTTAATTGTAATTTCTTATTCTTGAAATTATTTAGTGGCAATATCATTTTCCTCATTTAAAATAAAATAAATTTTTATATTTTTTGAAAATCATAATGTTTTTCATGCCTCTTCAAAAAACTTAGAGAATACAAAAGTTTTATTTTTGGGAATATTGAAAATTTTGATTTACTTATTTAAAGAAGGTGTTCCTTATAAAATAATCCATAAGATGATCGTCATATATTGGAAGCACACCCATGGACTTCTTAACTCAGGGATATTACCTCAAATTTTTGAAAAAAAAATTATATTATAAATAATGTATAAACATATTAAATTAAAAATATAACATCAGGAAAATGACTCTGAAGTACATAAATGAAATTGGACAATGATCCTTTGATAATGAAAAATAATCTAAATGGACTTAACATGCATAGACACTATGGAATGGTCCTTAAATCACAAAAAATGATTTATATGCATGAAATTATCATTATAACCCCAAAGTCATGCAAAATGACTTAAATGACATCAAAATTCACGCAATTGCATTTAAGTCCTTAGATCATGGAAAATGAACTAAATGATAATAAAATGCATGAAATGACATAAAAGTCCTTAAAACATGGCAAATTACTAAAATGCATGAAATTACTTTAGTATCCCTAAATCATGGAAAATGATTAAAATGGTGTTAATATGCATGAAATTACATAATAATTCCTAAGTCATGACAAATCACTAGAATGACCCTAAAAAACATAAAATTACATAATAACCCTTAAATCATGAAAAATTACTAAAATAGCCCTAAAATGCATGAAATTGCATGAATTGACCCAATTCATGGGAATTACTAAAATGACATTAAAGTAAATCAAAAGACATAAAAGTTTTTACATCATGGAGAATGACTTAAGTGCACCTAAATGCATGAAATGACATAGTAATCTTTAATATGCATGAAAACATTATAAAAAATGCATAATGGTCCTTCTAAACTTCTACCACTCCAAAATGCACCTCTAAACATCTTGTTTGCCAACATGTATGAATTTTACTCAACACCATATTAACATGAATCTGACATGCCAAACTTAAAAAAATAAATTTTATTTTCTTGTATTAGGATGGACTTAATTGTTAGATGAATTACACATCCAACTTAACCCTAAATAGTCATTATGAAAAGGCCAAAAGACTTTAAGTTGCCACTATCTGTTTGGGCTAAGTGAGATTAGTCACCTACCAAGCTTGTATTTTAAAGGTTATGAAACCATCAAAAACAAGCTCTAAGGTCTATGTTATACCAGAGTTTGTGTGAAAGGTTTTGGGATTCAGTTACAATCATGAGTAAGGATCAATCCCTTTTCATGATGCCTGAAAATCGGTACCTCTTATTAAGTGTTAACTGAAGTGTCAATTATAATCGGTTTTAATTTTTTAATCTTTAGTTATAATTCCCTATTCTTGAAATTATTTAGTATTTAGTGTTCAATATCATTTTACTTGTTTTAAGTAATTCAAATTTTTATATTTTTTGGAAAAAAAATGTTTTTCACAGCCTTTTAGAATATTTGAAAGAATACGAAAATTTTATTTTTGAGAATTTTGAAAATTTTGATCTACTTGTTTAAATAGGGTATTCCTTTGTATAAAATAATCAATAAGGCAACTTCCATATACTAGAAGACAGATTTCTCAGTACCATATCGGTAACGATCGTACTGACTGGTACTAGCAATTTCAACGCATAATGGTACTGGGGATAGTTGGTTCTATTTTGGTTTTGGTTTCCATCCGTATCGGCCATACTGAAAATAGTTGTACCAACCGGTACATAACATAAGCTTGTAAGAAAAAGTTAAACTGATATTAATCTTAAATATGACAAATATTAGACATAATTACTTGTAAATTTGATGAATATTAAACATAATTTTTCATAAATTTAACGATCATTAAAAAATTTCAGCCTTACTACTTAAACTGTATTGATTTTCTTATATTTGATGAAGTTTTTTTTTAGAACATTATATATTATTGGTGATATTTGATATATGAAATTTATTTAATCTCATTTATTTTGTATTTGAAAATATTTTTTATTTATATAAATTAAAAATGTTCAAAATTCGATAAACCTAAAATGGTAAACTAAAACACATTGGTATTGATATGTACCAGTAGTAGAATGAAAACAGTATACCTACTAGTACGATACTGACTACTTTGCTAGAGGCACACCTATGGACTATTTTAATTTAGGAATATTGCCTTGTATTTTTAAGAAAATATTATATTATAAATAATTTATAAACATATTAAATTAAAAACATAACATAATGAAAATGACTTTGAAGTGCATAAAAGAAATTGTAAAATGATCCTTTGATAATGAAAAATGATCGAAATGGACTTAACATGGATAAAAGGAATGGTCCTTAAATCATAGAAAATGATTTAAATGCATGAAATTTTGCATAATAACCCCAAGTCATGGAAAATGACCTAAATGATGTCAAAATTTACAAAATTGCATTTAAGTCTCTAGGTCATAGAAAATGATCTAAATGACATTAAAATGCATGGAATAACATAGAAGTCCCTATAACATGGAAAATTACTAAAATGCCTTTAAATTGCTTGAAATTCTATTAGTGGCTCCAAATGATGGAGAATGACTAAAATGGTATTAAAATGAATGAAATTACATAATAACTCCTAAATCGTTACAAATTACAAGAATGACTTTATAATGTATAAAATTACATAATAACCCTTAAATCATGGAAAATTTAAATGACCCTAAAAGGCATGAAATTATGTGAAATCCTATATCATGGGAATTCACTAAAATGATATTAAACTACACGAAATGACATAAAAGTTTTTAAATCATGGAGAATGACTTACAGGTATCTAAATGCATGAAATGACATAGTACTTTTTAATATGCATGAAAACATTATACAAAATGCAAAATGGTCATTTTAAGCTTCCACCACTCTAAATACATCTTAAACATCTTATTTGCAAACAAGCATATAAGAATGACAACATATATGAATTTTACTCTCAAAACACCATAATACCCTGAACATACTTAAAATTACTAATATGCATAAAGATGTTACTATAATCATAACATATTAATGGAAAATGCATGGACATGTGGATCACAATAATAACATATGAAAATGTTATATAATGCAT
The DNA here is from genome assembly GCA_038381775.1 of Adansonia rubrostipa. Taxonomy (NCBI): domain Eukaryota; kingdom Viridiplantae; phylum Streptophyta; class Magnoliopsida; order Malvales; family Malvaceae; genus Adansonia; species Adansonia rubrostipa. The sequence goes on from JBBYHM010000019.1 coordinate 6,208,699, forward strand.
GTCATATCTAATTTAAACATGAAATAGCTCATCCATATGAATACACCTATGTTCACTAACATGTATGGCGATGTTGCCCTAAACATAGTATCTTCATGGAAAATACATGGGCTTATGAATCATGATTAGAATGCATAAAAATATCATTAAATGTATTTTTGACATGATATTAAACATAAAATGGCCCATTAACATGAACATATATGAGTACACCAATATGAATGATAAAGTTGCCATAATCATGGTATTTTCATGAAAAAAATGCATGGACATGAGAATGATAACAACAAAGCATGGAAAAAACATAAAATGCAAGTATCATACATGGACTAACATATAAGTAGCATGAAAAGCTAGAATAAAGCTACACCATGAAGAAAACTCGAAGAAAATCACATAGAAAAGTAGAAAACTTGGCATAAAACATTTGAAAAAAATTTCTTGACGAAAACATGATTTTTGAGAAACTTTCAGCAAAAATCAACAAAGAAAACCAAAAGAAAGTATTTAAAGATTATAGCTCAAGATTTGGCCATAAATTTGGTTTTTACACCCTTGGCTTAAATCATCAGCTAAGCATGGCTTAGGATCCTCAAGCTCACATAAGATGAAGAGAAAAATGATCAAAAACAAAGTAAAAACCAAGTAGAGAAACAATCTTGGGTTAGATTTAAAGAAACTCTCTCTTTCCTCTTTTTTTTCTCTCATTTTTTCTTTCTTTTTTCTTTCTCTAGTTTTTTCTACTGAGAACCAACGCTCTTCTCTGTTTTGGATATCCTAAGAGGTTGAAAACCTCTCTTGGCTGATCTCTTCTTATCCCCATGCACTAGCAACCATATCTTGACAACTTATGCAAGCTTATTTCCAAGTAAACCATCTACGGCTCGGCTGATCTGATCAAGGGGCTAAAATCTTCTAATTTGGGGCATGGTTTTAGTTGAGCTAAGTGAAAAATCTCAGTTGCATGGCTTCAGAGAGAAAGCTTCATTCAAATGGCCATAACTTTGTTATATGCAAGAAAGTGTTTCTAACTCTAACCTAAAATAGCCATCCATTGAAATTTAGCTGAACTAAACTTGAAATAGTCAAGAAACAATCTAACTAGATGTCATTTGGTTTGTAAGTACAGTTAAAGCATTAATTTCATTTATTCTAATCTTATCTATGCTTTAATGGCTTAATATATGTGAATGGTTCTCATACCTATGTTTTAATATAAAAATGTTTATGGAATATCTCTTGTATGGTTATGAAGTGATCCAAGGCAATTATGAAGAAGAAACATAAGAAAACTTAGGTGAAAAAGCTTATTCGTAGTGAAAATTTTCATGCAGTATCGGTACATTGGTTTCTGTATCGATATAGGTGCTTCCAATGAAACAATCTAACTAGATGCCATTTGGTTTGTAAGTATGGTTAAAGCATTAATTTCATTTACTCTAAGCTCATCTATGCTTTAATGGCTTAATCTAAGTGAATGGTTCTTATACCTATGTTTCAATATAAAAATGTTTATGGAATATCTCTTGTATGGTTATGAAGTGATCCAAGGCCATTATGAAGAAGAAACATAAGAAAACTTAGGTGAAAAAACTTATTCATAGTGAAAATTTTCATGCAGTATCGGTACATTGGTGTCTGTATCGATATAGGTGCTTCCAAAACCAAAAATACATGAAAAACACGACATTGTATCAATACAATATGGCCTTGTATGATACAATAGGCATTGTATCAACACACTATGGCCTTGTATCAATACAATGCATGCTTCAGGCCTAGCATGACTAAAACATAATGATGTATCGATACGTGTTTGTGAATTTCATGAAAATGGCATTTTTTTTACAATCTAAAGGTTTCCAAATGTTCAAATTGGTCCCTACAATCCTTTTTATTATTCTATTCTTTATTATTATTGGGTCCCAAGATGTCAGAATTTGGTTTGGGAAGAGAAATGGGTGCATTTCATCCAAAAAGAGTCTCTAACTGGGCACTATTTGTTTGAAAGGGCTCGGATAAAGGGTATCTATAGATAGAAGTAACCAAAGCTTTAAGTAAATAATTCACATTGAAGGTTAGTATTTCGATTATTTATGTATAAGTGTGTAAATGTTTGTATGTGTTTACGTATATGTATTTTTTTTTTTACTTTAGTCTACACTAAAATTTTCAAACTTGATTTTATAAAAATAAAATTTAAAACTTTGTATTTCTAGCGATTTGCTTAAATTACTATCCACGAAAATTTTGATACTTATAGTTTACAAACATTATAATAATTCCCTATTAATAGGTTTATTACAATTTCTTTTAAATGAAGGAAAAAGAATATGTGCTTTAAAATAAAATAATTGTTTTTTAACAAACACAAATGATTAAATTGCTAAGGTAAAGTATATTTTTCATTATTATCTTAAAATGACGATCACAGTAAGAATATAAGAATTGATAAAAATTATGTATTTTTTGTAATCCCTTTCTTAAGCACGAAGGCTTGTTAATATAAAATTATGTTTATTAATGATTATAATATAGTAATGCTATCCCTTTGAAAACAATAAAAAAGAACAATGGTGCATACAAAACAATAATTTTATTCAATTTTATGAGAGATGAGTTTAATTAATCAGTTATTAAATAAGTTCATATTTATTAATTGTAGATAATAATATATTAAAATTAATTAATTATATAAAGAAATCTCATTCCATGATCAATGCAAAATAACTTATAAATAAAAACAATTATGAGACAGTTTTAACACCAAAAACCAACCCAAATTACTTATAAATATCAAAATATAAAGGTGATAATAAAATTATTCTTAGTTATTATATATTTAGTCTTACTATTAAATTAAAAAATATATATATATATATACTTAGTCTTATTATTAATTTTTTTTTAAAAAAAAGCATAAATGGAAAAAAGGTATTAAGAATTAATGATTATATTAATGATATTATAGAAATTATATTTAATTTATTGGCTTTCTTTACATAGTTTGATGTTCTGTTCAAATTTATGCAAATTGTAACCATTATAAGTTACTTTCAATGGTACATAGCATGAATAAAGGATATTGAGATATTCTTTTGTTAATGCAATCGAAAGAAAATCAAAGAAAAAACAAAATACGCAAATACACAAAGAGGTTATGCATCCTAATTTTATGTTCCTATACTTGTAGGTGAAAGATCATCTATTGACTAGAAAACGCAATTCTACTTTTATTTTCAAGCAACATGTAGAATTAATTAAAACTCACCATAGTCAATAATGGATGTTATAATATTTTGAATTAATTACTTTTTAAACTATATTTGACTAAATTCTCTATGTTTGTACAATTGAAAATTTCAACATTTATAATTAATAGTTATAATTAAAGACAGTTTATCACATTAATGATAATATGATAAAATCACAATTAAGGATTAATTATAATCTAATAGGTCTTTTACCTTTGTGTAAAATCCTTTACTCAGTACGCACTTCTAATGACATACTATTGCCATACGTACATTTTCTCATGCATTAATTATAAAGATAATATTATAGATATGATGTGTCTATTTAATAATACATTTTAATATCACATTAAGCATTTAATACCTTTAACAGAAAAATACACTAAAACATGCTTAGTCTACACGGTTCCTGGTTAATAAAGAAATAAATTTCTAAAAGCAATTAATATTTAATTTAATAAAAAATTATCGAGGAAAATATATTTAATGTTATAAAGAAATAAATAAAAATTAATTGTATTTTAATTGAACAAGAAAATTATTAATTAGGATAAAATAACAATTCAGTAAATTAAGAAATATGTGAATGCTGTTCAAAATACCAATTTACTAAATTATGAAATCTGTGAATGTATTATATATATATATATATATATGTATATCATTCGCTACTAACTTATGATGTATTACATACATATATATATATATATGAATTTGAAATAATTTTGGACTGACGATGGTCATCTTATGCCCCTAAAAGATATTAGTATATGTCCTAGAGCCAATGGGCTTAGATGAAGCATATATTAGTTAATAACATAAGCCAATCACTTAGTTTAGCAATACAAGGTTTTTCTTCATGTTAGTAGTATGACTGATAATCATAAACTACTAATTGGATGAAGCCCATGAAAACACATTTAGCCTTGTAAAGGAATTGTAATGAGTTACAAATATGAGATCTTTATGCGTTAAAGCTGTATTCTTGAAATAAGTCCTAGTCATTGTATTGCTAAGATGAGGCATTGGCAATGCTCAAAGACTAGCATGTATTATTCCTTCTTGCTTGTGAAGTAAGCAATTGATCTCATAGGTTGAAGTGTATGGGATACTTGGGATGCTATGTGGATGCTTGTGTTGTGAAAAAAAGTTCACTGAACATGGCTTGTGTGAGAACTCCACTTGGTAT
>JBBYHM010000019.1:6242295-6267485 GCA_038381775.1 Adansonia rubrostipa
TGAAATAAAGTTCCAGTAATTAAGAAGTTAAATTGTGTTTATCGGCATGCATATGCGAGAGAGAGAGAGAGAGAGAGCTCACTCTCCATGGTCTCAGGAGTTTCAAAGCGCAACGCATTATCACTGTCAGAAATAGCCTTAAGAAGTCGAGGGAGAAGTGATCTCCACAAGTTTTGTCGATCCTGGGGAGGCAAGTCGATTCCCTCATTGAACAGCTGGTCTATGGCTGTGAAGTATGGGAATCCAAGATCACTGTCTACAATCGCCGTCTGCAGAGACGGGATCACCGCATGAAACACCGAGTAAACCGTCTTTGCGGAGAATGTCAGTTGCTTCACCTCCGAGAAGCATTCATCCCTTGGCACGTAGAAAATATTGCTCTTTTTCTCCGATGCAGGATCTGCAAAATATTAGCTTACCAATCTTATTATCATTAATTATCCCTAATTAAATTAGTTTACTAATCATTTCAACTTAATTTAACCCAGGCAAAAATAATCTTTTGGCAATATATACGTCATCCGAAATAAAACGAGTGATTGTCAAATAACTACCAACTTTAAGTCCTGTTGCACAGTACAATGACAGGCAGAAAATATAAAAATAGATTAATTAATTAATAAGGTTGCGCACGTTCAAGGACAAGGGCCATATGCTTGGCCAGTAGGAGCAGTGGGCTGCCACTAATTGGTTGCTTTGGCCCCAAACTTTCCAACAATGAGACAAAGCTTTCATCATAAAAGTTTGATGTGACAATTGCTCCTCATTGGTTATCTGATAGGGGTTTACGAACCACAAAATTACACATTACGACGTATAATACTTAAAAAAAATAATAAATTTTATCATTTTAAGTATTTGACGTAGTTTATGTAATTTTTTTAAAATTTTAATTATTGATACCTGAATCACAGCGTGGGCGACCAGTCCGGCAACGTCTAGGGTAAGGGAGATCTTTATTGCCGCCGAGCACAGGTCTTTTTTTACTAAGATCGGAATCAGGATCGCCTAGATCATTGTAAACGTCATAATCATATATCCTCTCGAAAGACTTTCGCTCTCCTTCACCATCCCCTCTCAACGCCTCCAGCTCTTCCTTTCTCAGTCTCTTTAATCCGCTTGGTGTTTGTGATGGCAAGTATGACTGAATTAATTATTACAATTTAACAACAACAAATTAAATAAATTAATAGTCAAAATATAAGATTAATTATAAAAATTATGCAATTATACATGGAGATGTTTAATCTAACATTTGCATCTCAGGTTCGCATTTTGTATTTTATTAGCATGTATGTATTAAAGATTTCAACAAAATAAAAAAATTTATGTTAGTGAATCAAACTGACATACTTCATCAAAAGTTTAAAAAATAAATATAAATAATTTTAATTTTAATAAACATCATCTTATCATGTATCAATTTTTAAGTACAAATTCTAAAATAAAACTCAACTGCTATAAATTTACAAGTATTTATCTTAAGGATTTAGTTATGTGAAAATTATCATTATATTATCTAAATTCAAAAAAAAAATTGAATATAAACCTGTACTAAAAAAATATATTTAATTTTTTAATTTATTTAAAAATTATATTTTTATATTTATATCTAAATATATATTAAATATATAAAATATAAATATTTAACATGTACCTAGCACCTACCAAGGACGAAGTCAGAACTTTCATCACGTTGTCTGTCGATCTTTTTGACGCAAACAAAATTCTAGTAAAAAAAGCTGTTACATTTTGAATGAAGCAATATTGTCCTCGTAGAAAAAGGTCTATACTGTCGGTGGAGATTAATTAATAATTAGTACTAACATGACGACCTGCTAGATCGCAGATAATTTTTTTTTATATTTTACATGATAAATATATATTAATTTAAAATTTAAATAATTTAAATAATTAAATGAAAAAAATAATAGCATAATTTGAAGTTAGTTTTTTTCAAGCAGTAAAACAATTAAGAGAGGTTGATAGAGTGCTACAAATGACACTCTAGTCTTTGCTGCCTTCGTTCTTTTTTTTTTTTTTTTTAAGTTTCAAGTTGGATCATTTTTTATTTTAAAAGTTTTTATTCATCTTTAGATTCAAATTATTTTTATTTTAAGTTATTTTAATTTTGGATCATCTTCAGTTTACTTCCAAAATTTATTTATGGGATTACATAACGATGGACTAGAATTAATCAAACTAATAATTTTTTTTAAAAAAAAAGGTAAAAATTACACAACCTTTAAAACATTTAAATGCTGAGCTTCAAAAAATAACATAAATAAGTGAAAGGACCGTAGGAAAAAAATTATATGAATATCATATTACATAGCAATTGAACACTTTTTCTTAACTATATTTATTGCTATGTAAAGAAATTGTTTTGATTAAAAAAAATTATGATAAATGTCAATATGCTTAGATTTGGAAAGAAATATAGAAATTTGATGGAGTTAAATTTTTTTTTTATATTTCAAATTGGTCTAATTATGAATATAAATTTAAAAATAAAAGTGTTAACAAGTCAGCAAATTTTAACAACTCAATAGTCGTGCATCTTTTAATGTCCAAAATCGTACCCTTCCATTCCTGTCTCTTTTATTTAACTTTCATAAAATCTAAAATATATATTAGTCGTAGTGTACTTTTACATTAGAATTTTGAAATGTTTTAATAAAATTGGTTTTTACGTCTTTTCATGTAAAAAAAAGTATCATGAGAAATAAATATAGAGTATGAATATTTATTAAGAGTTTTAAATGTGTAAGAAGAAACATACACATAGTTTTGATTTTATCTTTTAAATATCTAAAAATATAGAAATAAAATAAATGAAGCCGATTAAAAGAAGAAATAATTATTGTAGTTTTTTTTTTTCTGCGTGTGTAAGGCAGTAGGGAAGATATTATAGAGATAAAGCACATTAACCTTTTATAATGAAAGAACAACATAGAGGAGCAAAGTTAAAAAAAAAACGAAAAATCGATGGAAGATTAAAAAAGCATTGAGACTTTTTGTAATTAACTAGTTCGATCTATTGATTTAATTAAATAATTTTGAATATTTAAAATATAATTTTTAATATTAAATAAGTAATAGATAAAATAAAAAAATTAATAAAAATGTATTTGACATAATAGTGATTTGTTAAAATTTTGGCTTGTTGATTCCGCAACAAAGAAATTAAGCATTTTCTTTGGGACTTAGAAATTCTCCAAAAATCTAAGACTAGAAAAAAAAAACATAATGAAAAATAATTTTAATTTTCTTTACACTGTCCGTACTAGAAGGGAAAAGAATATTATTTGCTGGGAAAGGAAAGCAAACAGTCCCACTTTTATTTTGATGGTGAAATATGAATGAATCAAGGGCCAATAATGTCCGATCAACAGTCATATTCAGTCGTGGAAAAATAAGGTTTCGGCTTTTCAATGGGATGCAGTGACAAATCGGGGACCAATACCATTTCACCACAACTAGTTAATTCAATTACGCTATTTCTATTTTTCTTCATACCTAACCAATTACTTTCTCGATACCAAATCAATTATGCTAATAAAAAATATTATTCTTAAGTTCAATGTTACAAAACCAGTTTGGGGAAGTTTATAAGTGGTATTTAATTTTTGTTCTAAGCAAAATCAACCATTTACGGTAAAAAGAATGCCAAATTTACATTAAAATAACGAATGTAATTTTTAATGAGAAAATCCAAAAATTAATTATATTAAAATTAGTTTAATTAATTTTCCAAAAAATAATAGGAGTTACTCTTCTTTTTAAATGATGACAAAAAATTAAACATAAATAAGAGAAGCTTGATTTTGGTTTGCAAAATATTTAAATTCAATTTTCTTTTATTAGCATAAAAATATAAATTACCCGATGCGCTAGCTAGAAAGTATAATAATAATAATAATAAATAAAAGATTAGATATAACTATTAGGGACTAGAGTAAGCATATAATTTTTATTGATAAAAAAGTTAAATTCATATAATCCATATAGATAACAAATATTAAAATATTATAACAAAAATGATATAATCTATCTAGATAATTAATACAATAGATCTAATACATATATCATATTTATATTTAATATTTTAACGCATTTAATAATTTATAAAATAGGTTTTTCAATATATATATATATATATATATATATATATAGTGTTAATTTATAAAATAAATAATAAAGAGAATGGATTAGATTTAGAGTATTGAGAAATCTAACCTTGTCGCTGAAAAAAATTCTCTTTTGAGGATTGTCAAACTTCGAATGAACCCATGAATTACACTTGATACTAATAGGACCACTGTCATTGAAGCCATCAAGCTCTATGTCCTCCAAAAACATCTCTTTGTGATGTTCATTCTCGACAAGAACCGCTCCAATTTCCCCAAAATCTGAGCCAACTTCAAATTTAGCCTCATAAATCACATCATCACCCTGTTTTTTCGCTCGATGGGCATAAGCTTTGATCGTGTTCTTCTCTAGCCCGGTATCTGCAAATTAAAAATAGTGGACTTAATTTGTAACTACAACAATTATTTTATTTTATTTTCGTAAAATTAAATCACGATAAAGGACGTTTTTATTTTATTTGTTTAAATATTATAAAATATCAAAGCTTAGGTAACTAATATGTCCTCTTCAAACAATGCTAGGTCAGGATTTTACTCTTTATTACTTAATTATTTCTTGCTTGAGATTTGAGTGAAATCTTCTGAGCCTTGGAGCTATCCCTAACAGCATACCTCCACTTTCAATGTCCTTCCAATTTAATGATATATCTCAACTATTAAACACACAGGATTAACCATAGCTTTATGCTTTACTAAAAAAAAAAACATAAATCATATTATTATATTTGATAAGCATTCAATGATCTTACGTATAAGTGACAGCAAGAGTGACCTTAAAGGTGATCTACTTTTTTATCTAAAAAGATAAAAACTTTTTATCATTAAAATAAAGTGATATGTAAAATTAACTGTAGTTAGCATTACCCGTTTAATATGCAAATTAAAAACTTTCTTCCTCTCAAATTTTATACTACAAATTTTTACATTTTCAAACTAATAGCCATTTTACCAAGCTCAACAGTAAGTTCAGAGTTCTATTTTTAACCTTTTTTTATGTTTTATGCATATAATATAACTTTCTCGTTTCCTTTAATAAATATTATTTTTTTCTTATTCAAAATTTTTTACGTATTTATTAAATTTATAAATATTAGTTTTTTTATAAATATATTTATTAATTTAAGTATATTAAATTTAAGTTTTTTTTCCAGAATTCGCACACCCAATCTCGTTTATGGATGTTTTTATTAAAAAATTCAACTTTTTAAACTATTTCAAATCATATCCCAAAATTTTTTAAACCATAAAAATACATATTCTCTAAGATCGTGTTTAGTATCATTTTTAATATCAGTATTGTAATTTAATCACAGAAAAAAATTTATTATTAGGATGATCTTATGGCTTGTGATATGGAATCACTTTCGTTAATAAAAATTAATTATTAGAAATTACATATCACTCACAAATTTATAATAAGAAAAAAAAGAGAGAAAGAGTATAAAACTAGAACTTATTAATTTCCTTTAGGAAGGATGGTTGGCATCTAGAAAAGGAACATTTTTAAGCTTAGCTGCCTGAATTTTTTTTTTTTTTGGCATCCTCCTAGTGTGGAAATAAAAAAAAATTATATGTACCGAAAATTTAAAATTTAAAATTATTATATATCGTATTTTATAATAACCGGATATATTAATTAAATTAAATTTCGAGTACGCTGCCTGAAATTTTTGAGCTTTACTTTTTCTCCATCGTACGGCCCTCAAACACTTAATGAAGTTTTATTTGGGAAAATGAGTTGCAAAAGGGGTTTTTGAGAGGGAAATCCAGTTCCAAAGATCTGTGAAGTTGCCTTTGGAAGAAGAAAAAATTATGTTTCGCAACTAAACTTTTTCTGGTTTATTTCCCTGGAACTGGGAAAACCCTAAAAACTTAAATTCGTCAGTCATCACTTACTTGGGTTAAGCTCAGCACTAACAAGCTCCAAGAGAATTGATTTACCAAGCAAGTCTTGGATGTCATCTAGCCCTCTTTCTAGCCCTAAGTTGGTGAGGAAACCACCAACAGTTTGTTTAACAGTGACTAAAGCTGTCACTGCCCAAACAGCATCAACGTCATCGCTAACAGTACTGGCTACTGCTGCTTTGATTTTGTTTGGAGCAAACCCTGCTTTAAAGGGTTTGCCTGTCCTGCCGACTGAAGAAGAAGAAGAAGAATAAGGCCTCAAGTTCTTCACAGGAAGAAAAACACGGCTAGTCCCATGGAAAAATGGCTTAGGCAATGGCAATGGCAATGGCAATAATAGGTTTTTGGTGGTGTTAGGATGATAAGAATGTATATTCAACATTCTTTATTTCTTTTGGCTTAATCCTTCCTCACCCTAGAGAGTAGATATATGTATGGTTGTAGTTGGATCACCCTACAGAGTAGATTTATGTATGGTTTTAGTTGAAGAAGGATGTTTTGGCAAGATCTAACTCTATGCTGCTTTATAGATAGAGAAAGCAGTAAAACCAACCCCCCCTTTTTTTTTTTTTTTACTTTTTTAACTTTTTACAAGGAACCTTGGTTTTTTTTTGGTAAGGAAACCATGATCAGTTTTATTTGCTCCCTAGTCAAGTCACAGCACGCGAAAAATGAACAACATGAGGTTCGAGTGTGATGAGGTCACTTTCTTTGTCAATTTTTTTATTTATTATTTTTTTAAGATGAGGAAGCATATTAAGATAGGTCGCGGACAAGATGAGCGGCTCCACTTCATCCAAAGCCATATATAGATATTGCATCCAAAAACATCACACAAAATCGATCACAGGTGAGGAGATTGTTGGGCCTGTCAACGCCAGACTTTGCCAGCCTGCATCCCAGTTCCGTATTTCACTTTGCAGTGTTCTAATTAGAAAAAATTTCAAAAAAGTAAGATAAATTGATAATTATTATAAAAATATTAAATTAAAAAAATTAATTTCAAAAAAATAATTATTATTTAAATTATTAATAAAAATTATAATTATATTTTTACCCTCTGTTTTTATCTCTTCCGCCGCTTTCTTCTCCATACAGCAGGGGGTTGGCTCCTTTAGGTGGGAACGAACCCCTCGCCGATATATAATATATATAAAAATTATATAATAAAAATATTATTTAAAAATAATAAAAAATTAAAAATATTTTATATTAAATTTTAAATTAATAAAATAAAAATATATTAAATTTTAAATTATTAAAAATCTCGAATTACACTTTTAAATTAAATCTCAAGTTAATATATAAAAATAATAAAAAATAAAAAATATTTTATATATTATTATATAATACATAATATGTTCTATATATAATATATAATATACTATATATATGTTGTGGGGGAGGGAACCGACCCCCACTCCACACATATATATTAGATGGGGAGGCGGTTCACTTATCCCCTTTTATATTTTATATATATAATATTATATACTATTTAAAATAATATATTATATATTAAAAATATTATTTAAAAATTAATAAAAATAAAATATTATTTTATGTTAAAATTTAAATTATTTTTTAAAAAATTAAAATAATATATATTATATACACTAAATACTATATTTAGTATATAAATTATATATAATATATATAAATAATACATATTATATAAAATATATATGATATAAAACATATATAACATTACAAATATAATATAATAATATATTATAATATAAAAAATAAAAAAATTAAAATCAAATGCCAAATTTTTTTGAAAAAATTAAAAATAATATATATTATATATAAATTATTAATATAATTATATATAAATTATTAATATATATTATATTAATACATTATAAAATAAAAATAAAAATATTTTATATTAAATCCTGAATTACTATCTAAAAATAAAAATTAAAGATATTTAGTATAACTAAATGTACGAGTGACTATAACTAAATTCACAACTCACCATAGCTAAATGTCCAACTCACCATAACTAAATGGATGAATGACATAACTAAATCTACAAATTGCTATAACTAAATCTACGACTTATCATAACTAAATGAACGAATGACTATAACTAAATGTATAACTCATCATAACTAAACGTACGACTCACTATAACTAAACGTATGAATGACTATAACTAAATGTACGAATGACTATATCTAAATGTACGATTCAATAACTAAATATTCGAATGACTATAACTAAATAATAAAAATAATATATTATTATGGTGAGTCATACATTTAGTTATACTTATCCTACATTTGGCTATAGTAATTCATAAATTTAGTTATACTCGTCCGTACATTTAGTTATAGTCATTTTTTACATTTAGTTATGATGAATTGTACATTTAGTAATAGTAAGTCGTACATTTTGTTATAGTTAGTCGAACATTTAATTATAATCATAGTATATTTAGTTATGGTTAGTCCTCCATTTAGTTATAGTCATTCGTACGTTTATTTATAGTAAGTTGTGCATTTAGTTATGATAAGTCGTACATTTAGTCATAGTAAATCGTATATTTAGTTATAGTGAGTGGCAAATTTGGTTATAGTCATTCAGACATTTAGTTTTGGTGATTTATTCATTTAGTTTTGGTGATTCATTCATTTAGTTATGGTGAGTCATAGTCACTCGTATATTTAGTTATAGTGAGTCGTACATTTAGTTATGTTGAGTCATACAATTGGTTACTATCATTCGCACATTTAGTTATGGTGAGTCATGCATTTAGTTATAGTAAGTCGTATATTTAGTTATAGTGAGTCATATATTTAGTTATGAAAAGTCATACATTTAGTTATGGAAAGTCGTACATTTAGTTATGGTATGTTGTACATTTAGTTATAGTCATTCGTACATTTAGCTATAATAAGTTGTACATTTAGTTTTAATGAGTCATATATTTAGTTATAGTCATTCTTATATTTAGTTATGGTGAGCCATACATTTAGTTATGGTGAGTCATATATTTAGTTATAGTTACTCTTACATTTAGTTATGATGAGTCGTACATTTAGTTATGGTGAGTCGTACATTTAGTTATGGTGAGTCCTATATTTAGTTATAGTCACTCGTACATTTAGTTATGATGAGTCGTATATTTAGTTATAGTGAGTTGTACATTTAGTTATAGTCATTCGTACATTTAGTTATGATGAGTTGTACAATTAGTTATGGTGAATCGTACATCTAGTTATGGCCATTCGTACATTTAGTTATGGTGAGTCATACATTTAATGGTAAGTTGTATATTTAGTTATAGCTATTCGTACATTTAGTTAAGGCGAGTCATACATTTAGTTATAGTCATTCGTACATTTAATTATAGTCATTCGTTTATTTGTTATAGTAATTCGTATATTTAATTATACTTATCTGTCCATTTAGTTATAATTATTCGTACATTTTCTTAGAGTTATTCGTATATTTAGTTATTAGTTTTTATATAATAATTTGAGATTTAATATAAATGTTTATTTTTATTATTTTTATGTTAAAATTTAGGATTTGATATAAATTATTTTTAATTATTATTTTTTAAATAGTAATTCTAAATTTAACATAAAATATTTTTATTTTTATTATTTTTAAATAATTTAATATAAAATATCTTTTACTTTTTTTAAATAGTAATTCAAGATTTAATATAAAATATTTTTATTTTTATCATATAATATATTAATATAATATATATTTTATAATTTTCAATTTTCAATTTTTATTATATTATATTAATATAATATATATTATTTTCAATTTTTTCAAAAATAATTTTGGATTTAATATAAATATTTTTTAGTTTTATTTTTATATAATAATTCAATATTTAATATAAAATATTTTTTAGTTTTTATTGTTTCTTAACTAGTAATTCATAATTTAATGTAAAATATTTTTTATCTTTATTATGTATAATATATTTTTGTATTATATTTATAATATTATATATGTATTATATAATATATATTATATATACTATGTATAATTTATATATATTATATATAATTTATATACTAAATATAACACATATATAATATATTATTTTATTTTATAAAAAATAATTTAAAATTTAATACGAAATATTTTCTAATTTTTATTATCTTTTTAATAGTATTTTTAATATATATAATTTATATATAATATATAATATATAATATATTATGCATTTAATATATTATATATAACATAAAATAGGGAAAGAGAGCTGACTTCGCACCTAATATATATGTGTGGGGTGGGGGTCGGTTCCTTCCCCTCCTAACATATATATATAATATTATGTATAATATATTATATAATGTATATTATGTATTATATAATAACATATATTAATATAAAAATTATTTTTTATTATTTTTTATAGTAATTTAAAATTTAATTCAAAATATTTTTATTTTTATTATTTTTTAAATAATAATTTGAGATTTAATATAATTCGAAGTTATTTTATAAATCTAGATTTAATATATTTTATTTTATTAATTTAAAATTTAATATAAAATATTTTTAATTTTTTATTATTTTTAAATAATATTTTTAATATATATAATTTAGATATATAACTTGTACTATATATTATATATAATTTTTATATATTATATATTATATATTATATATTAGTGGAGGGTCTGCTCCCTTAGGAGGAAACTGACCCCCTGTTGCACAGAGAAGAAAGCTGTGAAGGAAATAAAACAGAGGCTAAAAATATAATGACAATCTTTATTAATAATTTTAATAATTATTATTTATTTTTTAAAATTATTTTTTAATTTTTTATAATAATTATTGATTTATTTTACTTTTTTGAAATTCTTCCTTTCAATTATTTTGATTAGACGTATGGATTGATTAATAATCAATTATTTTGATTAGAACTATGGAGTGATTAATTTGAAAATGATTTAATTAATTTAAATTGATTCATTTAAATCAATTATTTTGATTAGACCTATAGATTAAAAATGATTCTTATTTAAATTTAAATTGATTAATTTATTTAAATTTAAATTTAAATTTAATTTTGATAAAAAATTTGGAAATCTAAGTTCTATCAATTTAAAGTTAAAATGATTCTTATTCAAAAATGATTTTAACTTGAAATATTTTAAATTTAAATATAATTTTATTTTCAAAAATATTAATTTAATAAAAATAATAACTATCGAAACAATTATTAATTTATTTATTTTTATAGTTTGTAATTACCATTTTTTTAATATAATAAAGTATATAATTATCATTTGGTATATATATTATTATATATTTCTTATCTTCTTTGTATGTAAAATAATGCTGTGGCAATACATTTATATATATTATTATATAATTATGATTACATTGTTATGACTATTCTTTACCTTATGATTATTTAGAAAAGCTTGAATTGTTATTATTCTTTAGTGTTTTTTGTCTAATAATGAAAGTAAGTTTTTTTTTTGCTTGATTAAAAAGATATTATATTAAAAAACGTGTTAACACTAAAACACCAAAAAAAAATAAATAAATAAACACAAGCCACCCACAATAAAAAACATGGATCATCACTCACCCACAAAACACACAAACCCCTTACAATTGGCCTAAGCCACTTCTTACAATTAAAGCGCTCCTTGAAATAATTCACTATAACTTCTTTAACCCCCTTCACATTTAAGATCCAAACATTATTAACCATCACTCCATTGATATAATTCCTATGAGCTCTCACCTTTGCTTTTTCTTGGAAAAATCTTGTATTACTATCCCCTTCCTTAATCTGTTTGATTTTGGATTTTTGCCTTCAAACTCTTTATTTTTGTATGCACCCCAAAGCTCTTCCATGGCACTCTTCTTCCCTTTAACTTCACTTTCGCTTAGCTCTCTATTATTCCCAACCCTGTGCAATTCTTTAATCTTCAATTGTAAATCTCTAATTTTACCTTCCATCAACCCAAACTCATCTCTATTACATTTTTCATGCAAATTTTCAACGTTCTTAACTTGACTTTCAATCTAAAACCTTGTCTTCCATTTACTTCTAGAGATTGGCAATGCTCCCTAACCACATCACCAAAATCTTTACTACTTAGCCAACAATCCAAAAATATAAATGGCCTAGGTCCCTGATCAACACATTTAATTGTAGAAAGCAATTGACAATAATCTGACACTCCGTTCCAAAGCTCTTTGACGTAAATTTTAATAAAAAAACAGTAACTTTGAACTGACCAAGAATTTATCAATTATGTTCCTTTTTAATCCGCTCCCATACCACATTAATCTTTTATCATGTAGCCACAAATCCAATTCAGCATTATAGATAAAATCATTGAATTCATTAATCCCCACACTATTCGACACAAAACTCATCTCCTTATCCTTATATGTTATAGTATTAAAATCTCCTACTAAGCACCAACTCCCACTATACATCTTTTTAATCTCTAATAGATCATCCCATAACTTAGTCTTCTTCCTAAACCCTCAGGCACTCACACATTAACTATGATACTATCAAATTCATTTGCTACCCACTTACCTTCCAACACCAGAAATCTCTCATTAGATAAACTTTGTTTCTTATTAGAAACTTTTGTATCCCAAAAAACTAGAAGCTCGAGCGATCTACCATTCACAGGAACCTAGTCCTAATCAAAATTGTCATCTGGCCATACCCTTTGAATCTTCTAAGAATCATA
Source organism: Adansonia rubrostipa (assembly GCA_038381775.1). Classification (NCBI taxonomy): domain Eukaryota; kingdom Viridiplantae; phylum Streptophyta; class Magnoliopsida; order Malvales; family Malvaceae; genus Adansonia; species Adansonia rubrostipa. The sequence continues at coordinate 6,255,062 of JBBYHM010000019.1, forward strand.
TCTAGTCCAATTAGTTTCTTGTACAAAAATTATCTTCACATTATGCTTAACAATAACTCTTTTCAAAATTTTCTCTTTTAGACTAGAGGATATCCCTTGTAAATTCCATGAGATACTGTTCAAAATATGCCTTAGATGCTGCAGGAGATACTTTACAACTGTGTTAATCAAGTCCATATGTCAAGTTAATTAGTTGTGATTTGTTAGGTGCTAAAAATACAGTTTAAATAAGTCATACTGCTATTGATTTGCAACTAAGGTCTTATTTTTTAGGATTAGTTATAGCATGTTATTTTTTTTTTCATAGTTGTAGATTTGTTTATGATTCATCACCATATTTTTTTAATTTTTATGTTGAATTTTCATGTATATAAGTCTGTTTGATCAATGAAAGTTTTAAGTACTTTTAGTTCAAAAATACTTCAAATGGTGTCAAAGCCCTCTTCTTAAAGGATTTATGTTGTAAGTTGAGAGTTGAGTGTAAATATGATTAAGAGTGTTTGAATTGAAATACAATTCTTTTCAGCTAAGTATCAGAGTTAGTGTGAGTATTTTTAATTCAAACAAAAATTTTTCCTACTCATATTACTCGAGTGACTTAATGGCCTCGAAAAACTTTGCACCCATTCCACCTCTAGTATTCATTAGAGAAAATTACTAGTCATGGATTGTGAAAATGACAGTTTATCTACAGGCTTGGGATCTTTGGGAAACAGTGGAAAAAAAGCTAGAAATTCTACCATTACCTCAAAATCCTACAATGCAGCAAATCAAGAAGTATGAGGAGGAAATCTAAAAAATGTTTAAGGCTAAAAATTGCCTATATTCAGTTGTATCTGAGAATTTATTTCTCAAGATTATGAATCTGGAAATAGCTTTTCAAATATGCGAGTACCTCAAGACTAAATTTCAAGGGAATGAAAGAATAAGAAACATACGAGTCTTGAACTCAGGAGAAAATTTGAGCTCCTAAGGATGAAAGATTCTGAGATTGTCAAATAGTATGCTGACAGGTTGCTTGAGGTTGTCAACAAACTTAAGCTTCTTGGTCAAGATATGCCTGACATAAGAGTTGTTAAAAAGCTTTTAGTGACGCTACCTAAAAGTTTTGAGGCAAAGATTTATGCACTGGAGGAAGTTAAAGGTCTTACAGAGATCACATTGGCAAAACTTCTTAATGTTATGGAAGCTCATGAGTAAAGATGATAGATTAAAGAAAATGCCACATTGAAAGTGCTATGCAAGCCAAACTACAGATTCATGATTTGGGCAAAGGCAAAAAGAAGAAGTGGAGGAAAAACAAAGGCAATTCAGGTGTAGAAGCTTACAAAAATGGAACCCTTGGAGCAACTAGCAGTGGCACAAGCAATAATGGAACAAACAACAGCAAAGGAGTTACCTATCCCCTATGTTAACATTGTGACAGAACCAATCATCCTTATTTTAAGTGCCGGAGTAGACCTGATGCAAAGGGTAATAAGTGTAATCAAAAGGGTCACATGGATAGAATTTATAGAACTAAAAAGAAACAGCAGATGAATGAAGCTCGAGCTTTGAATCAAGAGGAAGAGGAGTAGCTGTTCGTGACTTCTTGTTATGTAAATTGTAACAAGAATAAAACCTGGTTAGTGGATTCTGATTGCACAAATCACATGGCCAACAATGTTGAGCTTTTCAAGGATCTTAACAGAACATCAATCTCTAAGGTGAGAGTTGGAAATAAAGATTATACATCTGTTAAGGGTAAAGGCTATGTTGCAATTGAAACTCTTTCTGGAGTTAAAATTATCATTGATATGCTCTATGTTCCAAAAATTGATCAAAATTTACTTAGTGTTAGTCAATCATTTGAGAAATGTTTCAAAGTGCATTTTGAGAACAAGGCATGTATAATCAAAAATGCAAATGGGTTGGATGTGTTTTTTGTTAAAATGAAAGGAAAGTGCTTCTCACTTGATTTGATGGAAGAAAAGCAAGCTACACACTAAGCTTCTATGAGAATAACTGACCTTGGCACAAAAGGTTGGGTCACTATCATAATTCTGCAATTCTCTTAATGCAAAAATGTGAACTAGTGCAAGTTTTGGATCCACTGGAAGAAAGCATCTTAAGTTTCAAAGCCTATCAGTTTGGAAAGCAAACAAGGCTGCCCTTTCCACAAAAGGCTTAAAGAACCTCTCATAAGCTTCAACTTATGCGTATAGACTTTGAAGAACCTTATAAAATATCATTTCTTAAAGGCAGTAAGTATTATATTACCTTTATAGATAATTTAACCAGAATGTGCTTGATATATTTTTTCAGGTTCAAATATGAAGTAGCTACTTTGTTTTGGAGATTTAAAGCTTGGGTGGACAAACAAAGTGGCTACAAGCTAGTGGTGTTAACTGTTAAGGTTAGACAATGGCAAGGAAGACACCTCAGAAAAGTTTAACAAATTTTGTGAAGAGGCTGGAATTAAGCATCAACTCATTGCTCTTTATACTCTATAGCAAAATGAAGTCAGTGAGAGAAAAAATAAAACCATCATGGAGCTGACACATTGCTTATTGTATAAGAAGAATTTGCCTAAAAGTTTTTAGGCAAAAGCGGCCAATACTGCTATTTTCTTTTTGCTAAACAGATTACCCATAAGAGAACTTCAAAATCAAACACAATATGAAGCATGGTTTGGCCATAAACCATCTTTAAAAAATTTGAAAGTGTTTAGTTGTTTGTGTTTCTCTTATATTCCTCAAGTTGAGAGAGATAAACTAGATAAAAAATCTGAGCATGGGACTTTCATAGGCTAAAGCAGTGTTTTTAAGGCTTATAAAATATTTCAGCCTCAAAATGAGAAGATCATCATCAGTAAAGATGTTGTCTTCACGGAAAGGAAAGCAGTGGGATTGGAAAGTAAGTGCTAAAGATTAGTATTTTGATAGACTACAACCAAATGAAGAAGATGTTGATGAGTAGACAGTCAAAGGTAGTATATCACTCTCTGATATTTATGCAAGGTGCAATGTTGCAATTTTGGAACCAACAAGTGTTGATGAAGCAATGCAATAGCAAAAATGGGTTGCTACTATGGAAAAAGAGCTTTGAATGATAGGAAAAAATCAAACCTAGAAGCTAGTGGAGAGACCTCAAAATGAAAAGGTGATTAAGGTCAAATGGGTTTTCAAGACCAAGTTCAATGCTGATGGGTCAATAAATAAGCATAAAGCACGGCTTGTTGTGAAAGGCTATGCATAAGTCTTTGGTATGGATTTTTCTGAAACCTGTGCTCTTGTGGCAAGGGTAGATACCATACATTTGTTGCTTGCTATAGCAACACAAAAGGGATGGAAAATGTTCCAACTAGGTGTGAAGTTTACGCTTTTAAATGGTGTTTTGAAAGAAAAAATATATGTTGAACAGCCTGAAAGCTTTATTGTGCAAGTGTAGGAGGAAAAGTGTACTTCTTGAAGAAAGCTTTATATGGTCTCAAGCAGGCTCTAAGAGCCCGGTACAGTCGTATAGATGATCACCTTCTTAGCTTAGGCTTTGTCAAAAGTCTAAGTGAATCAACTCTCTATACAAAAAGAGAAGGTGCTAACTTGATTATTGGTTTTATTTATGTTGATGATCTTTTGGTCACAAGAAGCAGTCAACAACTTATTGATGTTTTCAAAGCTACAATGTTAAAAGAATTTGAGATGGCTGACTTGGGACTAATGTCTCACTTTCTTGGTTTGGAAATGAGGGAACAGAAAAATGAGATCTTCATCAGTTAGTGCAAAAATGCAAAAGAGATCCTAGAAAAGTTTCAGATGGAAAGATGTAAGTCCACTGGCACTCCTATGTAGCATAGAGTCAAGTTATGTAAGGATGATGGTGCAGCGAAGATGGATGAAAACCATTATAGGAGATTAATTGGATGCCTCATGTACCTTACTGCTTCTAGACCTGATATTGTACAAGATGTAAGTCTTTTGTCTAGGTTTATGCATAGTGTAAGTGAGAAACATATGCAGGCCACTAAACATATTATTCGATACATCAAAGGAACTGTTGACTATGGTGTGAAGTATGCAAGCTACACAAATTTCAAGTTAATAGGTTTTTCTGACAGTGACCGGGTAGGTTCAGTTAATGATATGAAGAGTACAACTGGTTATTGCTTCAGTTTTGGTTTAGGTGTGATCAATTCGTGTTCAAAGAAGCAAGAAATCACAGCTTAAAAGCACTGCAAAAACTGAGTTTGTTGCAGCAACTATAGCAACAAATCATGCAATATGGCTTAGAAAGATTCTTCAAGATATGAATATGGTGTAGCAAGAACCAACTCAGATTTTTGTTGATAATCAAGCAACCATAACAATCACTTCAAATCCTGTGTTCCATGGCAAGACAAAGCATTTCAAAATTAAGTATTATTTTCTAATGGAAATTCAAAAAGAAGGAAAATTTTCCTTAGTTTATTGCAGGATTGAGGAACAAGTGGCTGATATTTTCACAAAGCCTTTGTCTAAAGCCAAGTTTTATACGCTGAGAGAAAAATTAAGAGTTTGCAGCGTCAAAGACAATGAAGAGTGCTCAAAATATGCCTTAGATGCTGTATGAGATACTTTACAGCTGTGTTAATCAAGTCTAGATGTCAAGTTAATTAGTTGTGATTTGTTAGGTGCTAGAAATAAAATTTGAATAAGTCATGCTGCTATCATCAGTCTTGATTTGCAACTGAGGTCCTCTTTTTTAGGATTAGTTAGATCAAGTTATTTTTTTTGTTTTCTTAGCTGTAGATTTGTTTGTGATTCATCACCATTTTTTTTTTATTTTTCAATTGAATTTTTTTCATGTATATAAGTTTGTTTGATCAATGAAAGTTTTGACTACTTTTAGTTTAGAAATAGTTTAGATAATATGCATTTCCCTGTATACTATCAAACCGCACTTGATCAAAAGACTAACTACTACCCAATCAAACCATCACCCATCTATAACCAAGACCCACACAATACCATTCCTTATATGATTTCTAGATCCATCTGTTCCTCATCCCCATACCCATCATAACAAAACAACACAGATAAATCAAAAAACCTGTACTCCTCAAATCTCAACAACCTACTCCAAACTTTATGACAACATATCATAACTTCGTCTAATACCCAAATCCCCCAACTTCTTATTGACAAAATAATACAAAATTAAAACTCAAATCACTTATAACCCAAATCAACACAAATCACTTTAGTTTAACTGAAGATATTTGTAGCAACATCAGTTTCTCGATGACTTCATTGTCTCTTACTGCCATGATTGCAAAAAGCTTTCCTAAGTTCCACATTTGCACAGTTTCCTTATTATGAACAATATCGTCCTCTTCACGCTACTTTTTTTTTCTAAAAATTCAATAATTTAATTATTTTTCAACAAATAAAAAATTTAAAAATAAATTTATTTTAAATTTTATTTTAGTAGCCAAAAAATATTTATTTATAATCTAATAGTAAAATATAAATCTAACATTTAATTTTTTTCAAGTAACTAACAAATTATAAAAAAAAGTTTAATTTAATAATAATTTCATTTGAATATTTTAAAGTTTGTTTTAATGGTCTTAAATTATCTCTATTTATATAATCTAACAGTAAAAAAATTAAAAGTAAATACATGATATTAAAATTACGTATACTATTTTAAATAATATTAGCAAATTTTGTATTTATGAGTATTAATATACAGTTTATCATTGTAATCTACAATGATATTTTTCCTCTTAATTTTTCTTAGCTTTTTTGTTCTTTTTGCATAGATTTCTCTATTTATTTTTCTTTACTTTTTTCTCTCAATGGTATCTAAAGGAGAATGGTCTACTCTAAATCGCGTAAGGATGGAAAAACCAAATAGTCCAATGGATTCTGAACTTATCCATTTTGAGTGGACAGGGTTTTTTTGAATTGTAGAGGCATAGTGAGGCGAAACAAGTTTTCTGTTTGAAAGGTGGGTATGGAGCAGTTGTAGTATTTGCCTACTCTACTCCGCCCCATCCCACGGATTGAAATTACTATTTTAACGTTGAATATTTAGTTTTAAAGAAGGATAATAAGGTAATTATATGGTAACATCTCTAGTAATATATGCTTTATGTTTTATTATTTTGTGTTTAGACACATATCTTTTCTTTTGAAATGTACACTTTATTATTTGAAAACATAATATAAATAAGTAAGAAATATTAGATAGGGCGAGTAGGGCGGGGCGGTAATAGATGTATCCACTATCCATGGAGGCATAGTGGTATTAAAAATTCAACACCCAAGGTGGAATGGGGCAGGTGGTGGAGCAAAGTAGCCCACCAGTGGAACGGAGGTATATTTTGCAGTATCTACCCTTGCCCTACTTTATTGCTATCCATAAGGCTGCACAGTGATCTACAAGATAAAAAAAGGTCAAAGGGCACTATAATTGCTGCTTTGAGGTGCGTTTCAATGCTTAAGTTAGCAATAATTCTAAGAAAATATGAGAAAAAAGAACAATAGTGTAGGCAATAAATAGTCAACTTAGGGTTTTAGGTGTACCTCTCTTTTTATATCCTATTTACTTACATGACTTACGGCTGCCACTGCTTGAAGTAGAATAGACCATGAACGTAGTCAATTGGGCCTATGGATACTTTCTTGTCATTAGGCCTTGGATTCTGCACATCCAGTATAACAATTGCCCTCAAGTCTATAGATGGTTATAAAATAACCATTCTTAGGCCTAAGCCATATAGCAATGTAGAGTGAGGTCGCACGTACTATTTTGGCTAACCTGTATGTGTACAAGGGCAATCAACTATTTGTTGAGGGCACAACTTGAATCAAAGTTTTGCTTGATTAATTTGTCTTTTGGTCGATAGGTGAATTACTATTAGATACGACTCTTATATTTAGAGATTATATAGCTTGTCTTTGTTAAAAATGTCATTTGAATTTATATGAGTGTTTGTGGGAAGCGGGGAGCTAGGCACACTTTATGTCATAGTTTACAACTATTCTGGGACTGAATAATTGCACGTCATATGGTCTAACATGCAGTTTAAGGCGTCTCGCATTAAATAGCATTTATGTTTCAATGTCTTCATATCTTCTTTTAATTTTGACTCATTAAGTTGCAATGTTTATATATACAGTGTATTTCACTTGCCATTTTCTTTTTCCTTTCTTTAATGTTTCATCTAATAATCTAGGTGATTTGAGTTTATATTTGCCTTTTGATAATAGCACCAGATCTTGTATTCTAATCACATCATTTTTTTTAGAATCAAATACACATTGAAAGGCTAAGGTATTTTTTATGAAATTTGGCTATTACCAGTGTTGGGTGTGACTTGTAAGAATGCCTTTTTCTTGTTTTTACCTAGCAAACTAATTGAGTAAGATATTCTTTGCCCTTTAATTCAATCCTACATCCTAAATTTTTGTGGGTTTATCTAGGTTTTGTCTTGCTCGTTTGCAGTTAAACCTTCTATGGGTTTGAAGATGACGATAAGGAAAGATCGCTTTGTTAAAGATTTTAAAGAGACTGCTAGAATGCTTGCTAAGATAATGGGATCGAGCAATGTTGTTCTTATAACTAGTGCTAATTATTGATAGTATCTAGAGGAACGTGGTATGCTCTAAGCCGTGCAATGATATGCAAGACAAATGATGTTAGAGAGGCCCGAAGTTGGTGCTTTAAGGTGCATTTTAATGCTTGAGTTAGTAAGGATTCTAAAGAAACAGGAGACAAGAAAATAATAATCTAGGCAATACATAGTCCACTTAGGGTATTAGGTGTACGTTTCATATTTATATACTTGTTTACTTGCATGACCTAAGGCTGTTACTACTTGAGGTAAAATCGACCATGGCCATAGTCAGTTAGGCCTATGGATACTTTTCTACCATTAGGCCCTAGGCTCTTTTACACTTGGGTGTAACTTTCCTTTTCTCTAATTTTGAATATTTATTATTTAAACTTATATTTCATAGTTATAATAATTCAATCGAATTTTAATAGTTATTCAAATACTAGGATTATTTTTTTTCCAATATAGGAAAAATAAAAAGGAGAAAATACTAGTTCAAACTCATTTTAATTTATTTTTTTGAATGTTTTCACAAAAAAATGTTCATCTAAAATGAAAGGAAAATAAAAATTAACATTTTATTTTTCTTTTTTTTATTTTAAAAAGTTTTTACAGGGTTTAAGATCGAGACATGACAACTTAATCTTTTTTATTATGCATTATATATATAGATAATAGTAAAAATAAAATAATAATAGCAATAAAAAATCAAGATTGTTATTTTAACCATTAATTTTTTTAAAATTAAAATTTTTAATTTTTAATTCATGCATAAATTAAAAATTAAATAGACAAAATTAAAAAATATAAAATATAAAAATTTTTATATTTTTAATAAATTTTTAAGTCTAAATTAATAGGTATATTTTACCGATAGTATTAATCTTTACGTTGAAAATGACCAATGTTCTCTATTGTTAGAAGTAGCTTTCTTTGTAGACTATGGCCTTTTTACGACCAGCGTGCTTGTTGGTTCTCATGTTCTTTGTTAATGTTTTCAGCCATAGCCTAAATGTTTACAATATGTTTCGTTCATTGAAATAGCATAGAGCTATGATAAAATAGCTATTATGTGGGAATGGAATAGAGCAAGAATGGAATGGAATAGCTGTATGCAATAGTTTAGTTTAGTGGAATAGAACAGTGTGAGATGTGAATGCCCTTTGTATGGGATTGGAATCCCTAAAGCAATTTCTTATTCCGCCTAAGGTTGAAATAGCTATTCAGTGGGAAAGGCTCGGAATAGCTATTCAATGATTTCTCGGAATAAGGTCATAATGGGCTATTTTGTAGAATTGCCATTCCGGTGAACCAAAGAGCCGCATTATTGTAGCATGCTAGAATATGGCTATAATAGCATTCCTACTAAAGTGAACCAAACGTACTATCTAGTATTGACGTGAACTATTTAATCTACTAAAAATGAAAAGCAATTACTTATATGACGTAAAAGGTAAAATGTGTGTTTTTTATTTTTTTTATTTTAGTAAATATGAAAACGTATTGAACCTGGTCATCACTATGTATGGAAGGGTTAACTATTTCTTATTTGCTTGACCAAATTCTTACTACATTTGTTCACGGATCACATGTTATAAGTTTGTCTTGGCCTAGCCTTAAATATAGGTAAGTTTTTTTTATCTAAACTTATCTTTGTTTATAAATTGGTAGCCTAAGCCTATTTTAAGCTCACTTCTGTTATATATATTTTTAAATATGTTCCTAATTTAATTTTTAATAATTAAATATATTTTAATAAGTTTTTGGTTAATATTCTTTAAAAAATGTATAGCATGACTTGTATTAAAAATATTTCAACAAGTTAATGATTGGTAAAATAAAATTATAACTATTATTATAAAATATAAATTTTGTAATTAAAAAATCTTATTTAGATCGAGCTGGACCCCATTTAAAATTCTATCCAAGGCTTTATCTATTTTTAAATAAATTTTATTTTTTTTCAAACTCATTTTTTGAGTATAATATTTATGTCTAAACTCTTTTAGATATTGAGGTAGCATTTGGGTATAAGTAATTTAATTCTTAAATAGATCTAATTCTTATTAACCATTAAGTATGGTTTTAAGATTTTATTTTACATATATATATATATATATATATAAAAGATATGTATATAAAAGAAAGATAGAATTCGAAGCTTTTTTTGATAAAAATCATTTTGTTTGTTTTAAAGAAACTGTTTATTTTTAAAACTATTGATATTAAAAAAAGTCTGGTATACTTGATTAATTTATTTATTAATTAATTAATTAACATTACTTTCGGTGAGTACATGCACATGCAGTTGACCCGAACGTGAATGAAATGACTTATCTTTGGCCCACCTCGAAGAAGAAATTGGTTTTTTTTATAACATTTATTTTAACTGTAAATACTAAATGTTGTTATAGTTATTTGTTTTTATTAAGAATTACAAAACTTTTTTTTTTCTCAAAAGATGAAAAATTGTAATAAAAAGTATTTTTATTTTATTTACAGAATTTACTTGCTAAGTTATATAATTTTTTACAAAAGGTAAGAAAAAAAATGATATTACCAATTTTATTAATGTTTCCATAATTTTTTTTTGCTTAGTTACGTAATTTATTAAGATAAAATAATATAAAAATAGTTTTTCAACTTTTATTATATATGTTTACATTTTTCTTAAAAAAGTATTTTCTTTTACGATTTTTATTATATATTATAATTACAATTTATTGTCTGTATCATTAATAACAAACTTTTTTAAAATTATAAAAAGGTGATAATGACAATTTTTTTCATTACTTAAATATATTATGTGTTATTATAATAATTTAAGTAAAAGGTAATAAATTTTTGCAGCAAGAATAATATAAGTTGAAATTCTTCAGCAACGAGCTTCAAGTAAATTACAAAAAAAAAAAAAAACGCAATTTTTTTTGCATATAATATATTCTATAATTTATAATAAATAAATGTAATTATGATAAAAATAATGTATTAAGTCGGGCTTACATAGGTTTATTCTCTGGTACTTTAATAATTTCTAAACATATAATAAATAGAGTAATATTACAATAAAAATAGCAAATTCTCCCAAAAAAGTTTGCATTATAATGAAAAGCACATTTTAGTCGCTTTATTATAAATTATGCATTTTTATCTTTATACATTTGAAATTAGAGCAAACAAAAAAAATTATTGATGGTGTTAAATGAAATCTATTTAAATGGTGAAGCGCACATGTAAAATATGATGTGTAAATTTAGTTTTTTTTTGTGGGTTTTTGGGTTTTGGATAAAAATAAGGTTGATATAATATTTGATACGTCATATTTTACAAACTCACATCACCATTTAAATAGATTTCCTTTACCATCATCAATAATTTACCTTGTTTGCTCTAATTTTAAATATATGAGGATAAAAATATTTAATTCGATAGGACTAATATGTACTTTTGGCTATAGTACAAGGATTACAAGTAAACTTTTACCTGTAAAAAATATTACCTTTGTACATAATGTATGTTGTATTTCTTATACAAACTAAGCAACATAAAAAGATAACGGTTTATGTTTTCATTACGTAAATATGTTATATGCTAATTTATGTAAAAAGTAATAAATTTTTATAATTTAGATAATATACATTGTAATTCTCTTTAATAAGGAAGTTCAAGTAAATTAAAATAAAAATATTTTGTAATTTCTAATAAATATTTGATTATGACAAAAATGTCAATTAAATTACATAATTTTGTTATCTAATACTATAATAATTTTAAGTAATTGAAAACAAAAGTTATCATTCTCCAAGGATTATAACTAACGAATATATGCTATAACATTAATGAATAATGATAAATTTTCATTACATAAATATGTTATGTGCTACTGTAATAATTTAGGTAATTGGAATAATATAAGTTGTAATTCTTCTTAACAAAGAACTTAAAATAAACTACAATAATTATTTTCCTTACACACATAATTTATGTAACTATAATAAATAATTGTAATTATGATAAAAATGTTTTTAAGTGTGATTATATAAATTTGTTATTTGACACCGTAATAATTTTCATAAGTAATAAATTTAAGTAATTTTATAACAAGATTCACAGTTCTCCTAAAAGTAAAAAAAAAAAAATAGCCCAATTAACTTTTACATAATCTATGTTGTAATTCTTCAGCACATAATTTATTGCACAAAAAAAAGCAATAACTCCAAAATTTTACAAATTTGTTATGAAAGTATTTTATTTCATTAGAAAATACTGAAATTATTATAGTACATGATAACAAAATTATATAATCTGATTTATTATGAAAACTAAAAAAATATGATGATATATATATATATATCTTAATTTTATTTGAATATCCCCTCAAATAAGGGGGCCAAATATGCATTAGATCTGTTCAAGGATTATGTTTAGATATAAGTTTTTGTAATCCAAGTTGATATAGATTACTACATTTTTAATAATCTTCAAATTTAATTAAAAAAATATATAAATATTAATTTATCAAATAATGTTTTAATATTTTTTTAATAATAATATAAGCTTTCAAGCTTAGTTGAGCTTGGGCAAACAAACTAAAAAACTGAAGCCATGACCTTATCCAACCCTTGGATAGGTATAACATACTTCAAATATTATTAATTAAGAAATTAGAAGATTGAAGAAAGAATCGAATAGAATATTCATTAATCAAATCATTCACTCCATAGTCTGATAAATCTTTTGAAAAACTGATTAATCGGACGAGAATAAAGATAGAGTCCCGTTCTACATGTCAATATCAATACCGACAACAATGAAATTTATAGTAAGAGGAAAATCCGTCGA
>JBBYHM010000019.1:6277986-6294491 GCA_038381775.1 Adansonia rubrostipa
AACCTAACACTCAACAGATGTAGGATTGTACTACATTAACTTTGAAAATTAGAATTTTAAACAGTTTAAATTATTCAGTGTGTTTGATAACACATAATAGAAATTATTGTACGATAAATTGAAAAAATTAAGTGTTGAAAATTTAAGTATTGAAATTTTAGTTCTAAATTGTAATCATTGATTTTCTGTTATAAAAACTATTCAGTATACTATTGAAAATGAAATACCGAATATATTTATATTGTTTGATAATTGTAAATGTTAAATCTTGAAAGTAATTAATTTCAAAATTTTAATTTTAATAATATTTTATATCATTTTGGATTATCTTGTGTAAAAATTAAAAGTTTAATTTAAATATTTCATCTTTTGTAACTTAAAAAATTTATAATATAATTTAAATATTTTTTTAAAGAATAAAATTGAGTTAATCTATTCTATATTAAGTGATAAGTAGCTCTCTACCTACTTATCATATTTAACACTATTTTGTTGAAAATTTTCAATTAAAATAACATTTAATATGAGTTATGAAACGCATTGAAAAATTAAACCATTGAAAATTTTCTTCACTTAGTAAAATACAATCAACAAATTTCATTTTAAAAATTCTTGTTCTTAAGATTACATTACCCCTATTAATACTATTGGTTATTCTTTACTTCATTCTTTTGTTGTTTTTATTTAACCAAGAGCTTCATACAATTGATTTATGCAATCATAATTAAGATGCAGCATTCAGTTAGTCTTGAGTTTAAACGAAGCATCTACAACCATTTCCCTATTTGTAAGTTACGACCTCTTTGTACCAAAAAAGAATTATCTTTTTATTTAATACAAATCTTTGTGAGCCTTACATTGAATTTATTTGTCTTATTCGGTGTAAGAATTTTTTTCTATTTTTATTTCAATACTTGAGTTTGTCTTATGTAGCTTGTTTAAGTATCAAGTTTGGGTATGTTGTTTTGTGATCCAGACCGATCTGATTCGGATCACTATTTATTTAATAAAATAATATTTTTAAAAATTTAATTATAAAATATATGAATATTAATATAAAAATATTATTTATATTTTAATATATTTTAAAAATTGATTCAAATTATTGGACCCAACCAATTCGATCCAAATTTAAACCTAAACTTAAAATTTAATTTTTTTCAAACCATGAACCACTTATGATCAGGTCTAGTCTCAGAGATATAGCTTCCCTATTCATTTTTAAAATCTCCCATCTCACGGGTTTCTTCTTTTCTTTTCTTTATTTTTTTTGAGTTGTTCCAACTGACGGTAGACTTTTTGTTAGTTCGAAAGTCTTTGACCATCATTTCAAGTGGTGTGCACTTTCAGAAGGTAAAGCCTCCTCCATTTATTTATTTGTTTATTTTTTTTCTTTAAGATTATATTATGCTTTTATTCTATCTTTTACTAATCATTATATATACATCTAATTAGATATACTCAGAAAGGAAGCCTACTTAAAATCACAATTATTAAATATTAGGTTCGTTTGAATTGTTATTTTCTGATTTGGAACGCTATTAAGCTATGATACCGTTGATTATAGTGAGATTTTTGTTGTTGAGAACCTTTTGTTTTTCATTAGTCCTCATCTGCCACCATATCTTCATTTTCATATTTTGTCTTAGACTTTGTAATCGACATTTGCATGGAAATAATTGTCTTCAAAATTGTTTGTTCATAAAAATATAATTAATATTTTAGGTGTAATAGTAAGTCAATTCTAATTATGTCTATTTTATATAATGAATGTAATGCTTTAGCTTACGTACACGATATTAGACGTAAATTTATTCTTCATTTTTGTTCCTCGTTTCTTAACCTTTTTTATCTAATTATTTTCCTCTGCTTCTTTCACACTCCTAGCATATACATAATAATATATTTGCGTTATTTGATTTATGTATAATGATCACCCTTAAATTAATAAATTTGAGCAAATAAATTAGTATATATAAGTACTTCAAGTTTAAGCTTAGGAAAAAAACTTTTTTAAGCTCTAATTGGGTTCAAAATAAAAAGCTGGACAATTTTTATGCTAACAATATTTTATATAATAGAAATTGTCAGAGGCAAAACAATTTTGATTTAAAGTTATGTTCATTAAGGTTTGGTGATAACTTAGAAACACTTCAAAATAATAATTAAAGTTTACAAAAAGTGGAAGCAGCATCATAATTTGATTGAATCTTTAAGACAAATTAACTACTTGATCATTAAGCTTTATTACCTTTTTTATATGAAACTTTGGAAATTTGTTTTTAAATTATGTTTTTCTTAAAAAGAAAATTTATGATGTTTTTATACTTAATTATTTTTTTTTTCTTTCCTCTATATCACACTTGTATTTAAATCAAAATATTTCATTAAGAGTTTGACTTTACATTAAATAATTAAAAATATAATTAAACAAATGTAAAAATATAAAATTAAATAATGTTTGAAATTCAGTATCTACAATTATCAAACAATTATTAATTATCAACACTTTAAGTTTTAACAAAACATCAAGTAATTTTTATAATTTAGATTCAATGCTTATCTAAATCTTTATTTAAATTGAAAAAGATATAAAAAGAATTGAAGTTTCAAGTTTGAATTGAATATATAAATTGTAAAAAATACCTTGGTGTCACTAACAAGGAGAATCTCTTGAAACCCAAACTCGAATTCATTCTCTTTGTCTGTACTTGTAAGCTTTGATTAATCTCAGTTGTTGGAAAGGTTGAATTACTCTTATCTTATTGTTATCAGATTCAAAGTGACTAACTTATGATTTCCATTAAAATTAAACCCCAAGTGGCTTGACAAGCGTTTAATTCTTAGTTATCAATACTATATCTATATCAATCATGTTAGTCGGCAAGTACTAGTTTTTTAAAGTGAAACGAAACAGTTCCAACAATATGCTATCTCAGTTTTCGTATTGGCTTGTACTAATCATATCAACTTTTATAAATCAATATCAGTAAATACTAGTGCATTTCGACCTACATTGATTGGTACAAATTTTTGATTTTTTTAATGTATTTTTAAAATTTAACTTATTTGATTTATTTAAAACTAATTTCTAATACTTTTTTCTCTTTATCATTTTTATTTTTTATAATTATATTTTAAAAAAATATATATTAATTAAATTAGGTTATTGAACATAACCAATAATAATTTATTATATTGTTAAATATTATCATACTTATTTATTTGATGTTAAAAATTTAGGATATTAAATATTTATAATTTTAAAATTTATATTTGGATATAAATATATAAATATATAATAGAAGTATATTTGCATGTGTGTATACTATATATCTTATTAAAAAACTTGAATATATGCTATATATATATACACACACATATATATATATATGAAAAAGTATTTAAAAAATGGTAAATCTGAAACAGTATATTAAAATATACTGGTATAATTATGTACTAATATCAAAACAAATATATTATGCTCATTGGTATAGTATTGACTACATTTGATTTTTTTTTTTGTTATTCTTTTATTTTTTGGAAAAATATTAAAAAATGTAAAAACAATAATCTTTTTATAAGAACATTCCAACTCGATAACTCTTAACATAGAATTTTGAGATCTAAACGTAAGTGTGTCTCTAGAACAAACTTATTTGATTTTGGTATGCTTATTTTGAATTTATTATTGATTGAAGTCTAAAAAGCAAATGAAGAAATTTTCAAATATACTTGTAAATTAATTGAATAAAATGTTGAAAAAATTAAACCCAAAAATAAAATTAAAAAAAAAAAATGAAAGATTAGCATTTTAGTATATAAATATTTATATTAGAATGATTTTCCAAAGTAAGATTTTAGGAACATGATTAAAATAATATAAGATCATATATATTTAACAAAAAACATGAAATTGTTATTATGCATCCGTCCTCCACGTTTACTATCTAACTCAATTTATATCTAATGGATTTATTTTAAAATTGATAGGTAGCTAAAATAAATGAAAAAAAGGAAGAAATTTGAACGTGGAAACTCCTAAATTTGACCTAGGTTTATATAGAAAGAAAGTAAAGATGTAGTGATTGCAGAACCATTATCTTGTTTCATGAAAGTATTATTTTCATTCTTTATGAATTATAAACTTTTTGAAAACTTTCTTTTTTAATAATTTATTTTTTATATTGATCACATTTTGCTTGTTAGATGTTTGGTAAAATTATTGAAAGGAAACATCAAAGACTTCAAACCTATCTATAGGCTCTCTGATTCCATTTAACACCTAAGAATTCGAAGTTATCCATATGCTCTTTAGTTCCATTTAACACCAAAGACTTCGCACTCATCCATGTGCTCTCTGGTTCTGTATATAATTGCTGCAGAATATATGAAATCATGAATACAAACGAATTAGCTTGAAGGGTGTTTTAATACCATTATCTTTAAGGTTTTATTTGCTTCCACTGTAGGTGCACAAAAGAGTTTTTAGAATATAAACATCAAAGATATAATGAAGCTCCATCAATTCACTGACCACTGAATGATGTACTATAAAATTATTACTCTTTTATAATTAATTTTTACATCAATACCTTATAAAAGTAATCCAGTAGATTTTGAGAATGAGGGAGAACAAAAAACGAAATAAAGTTTCAATAACCTTTTTGGTTGAACCAAAGAAGTGCGCGTGTGTGTGTATATATATATATATATATATAGAGAGAGAGAGAGAGAGAGAGAGAGAGAGAGAGAGATTAATAGATGTTTAATGGAACAAACATGATCTTGCCGTTTCTGTATAGAAATAATTTATCAAATTATTATGTTTGTTTTAAGCAAATTGTTAGCTTTCCAACAAGCCTATTTGTTCAAACATAATTTGTGTGAACAAATATACCTTTTTAAACAAACATTTATGTTTGTTTGGACTAAACAAATACGGTGGACTATAATAATTGCATCATCTTTCATTTCTACCAAAATTAGATGAAAAATAAAATTAGTTAATTAAAAAATTAATTAATTTTGCACTTACATGTTTCAAGTGCCTTATAACATAATAATGTTAATCATTATATTAATGCATAATTAGACCATCCAAAGATTTAATATGCACTAAGACCCAAATGTGTCCAATTACTATGTACACACACCTATATATTTAAACAAACATTGCAGCTTTGGTTATTTTATAGTGTGAAATTCTATCTTGTACTTTATTTTTAAAATGTCTAATATATATATATATATATATATAACCCAAAGTTTAATGGAAAAGAAGGCCTTGTTTTCTATTAATTTTGGTAAGACATTTCAACGAGAATTAAACAGACACAGGGCTTAATAAAAATTTACATTCAATTAGATCATCAATTTGTTTAATTCTCTTGAGTATTTTTTTTATACATTATAAATACAGAGGGATACTTAGAATCGAACCTAAGCTTACATGTTAACTCTAACGTAATCTTATCCACTACGCTAAAAGGCTGTTAGCTTAATTAGAGTTAAAAAGTGAGTAAATTATTTTAATGAAACTTGATTTGATGATTACTAGTATATAATAACAATTATATATTTTTCTTTAAAAAAATATGATGTGTGTTTATTTTATTGAGGCCTAAAATCCTCATTTTGTAAGATGATCTCCTTCCAAGATTTAGAATCCTTGGCTGCCATTTAAAGTTTAAATGAAAGAATCAACAAATAGAATGAGCCAGTCCAGTTGAATGCAATCGTTTAATCAACAAATAGAATGAGCCAGTCCAGTTGAATGCAATCGTTTCCTAGAAATCCAACTCATCGTCATCCCCAATCTGTTGAATCGCTAATGATTCCTATAAATTTGTCCTTAAAAATGTGTATAAACATATAGTAACACATGCTTATATGGTAACGTGTACGAAAAGCCAAAATTTTGTCTCTGTCAATGTTGTCTGGTTTAAACGACGGATTTCCCAAGCTTTAGCAGCGAATGATGAGCATCAAAGAAACCGAATATATGAAACAGAAAGAACATTCTCGGAGCAAACGAGGAGAATATTGAATATTATTAACAGTGAGAATAATAAACGAATATTTGGAACTGTGAGCTTTGTCGTCTTCTTGTTGTAAGCAACGGAATATTTTGGTATTTAAATTCGAGTATGATCTCAGCCAGATTTCAATGCATGGAGATACGGTTTCCTCTTCAGCTTCTTTGATGCTTTCTATATCCTTTTCTCTCGTCATGTCTTCGCCATTTGGCCTCCAACCCTATTGCCCACTTCAGCTCTAAAGGTTAGATTCCTGGTTCCAAACTTATTACCGCCTTGTGTAGTTTTCATTTTGGTTTCTAGTTTCTGACTGGAACATTTATAATAATATCAGTAAGAACAATGCGTTTGTTTTTGCTGTTGAGCTTGGAAGAAAAATATTAAGTGAAGGCTCAACAAAGAAGAATGTACGACATGCTTTATATATGCTAATCTGACTTTGGATGTCTTACGAGGTTTGATTTCTTACCTTGTGGTGATCATGTCATGGTCCTTCATGGAATTACAGGGAATGCTTCATAGTTCATTCTGTGTTCCAAGTTGTTCATACCGGTAAGGAAAGTCACCATTATATATATATATATATATATATACACACACACACACACACAAACACACACTGCAATATGCAATGATATATAGTCTCTTCTAGTTTTTGTTCAGGCATTTTAGGCCAATTATTTGTTTGCTTTTGGCTTAGCGTTACATTTGCTGTACTAAACAAAATGTCATTCTGCATAGACACAAAATTGTGGTTTTTGAAGATCACCTTGCCGAGCAATTCTATAAAACAGGTTTTTGGTGTTTGATTTGTAGTGGAGACGCTTTCAATAACCAGGCTGCAGTATTTATTGAAGTGAATTGATTACTCTTAATAAATAATAGCAGCGATGAACCTCGTTATCATCAGGTTTTATAGCACATTGGATTTTCCTCATGATAAATTTCTATCTTGCACCTTTCTCCCCTGTTAGTCTCTGGCAAATGATTAAAGCTAAGATTTTTTTTTTAATTTTTAATTTTTATTTTATTTTGTGTTTTCAATATCTGTAGTACTTTTGCGTTCTGTCATATGTAGATTTCCAAGGTTATATAGGCATTCGTCATTAGCAGAATAGAAAAGAAAGCATTCATTTCCAAGCTCAAGTCTGACATTATTAATCTTCCCCAAATTTGAGGACTTAATTTGAAATACCATTGTAATGTGGTTCTCAGCAGAAGTTGGAAATTAACAATTTACGGAAGTTGGACAAGATCTCTTTCTTGAATTTAACACTCACTGGCTGCTTATAGAAGGTCTGAACTTGTTGAAATGGACCAAGCAAAACCAATAGAAGATCAATTCTCCAAGCTGCATCCATGCCTCCCTGTAAACACAAGTATTGGGATCATAGGAGCTGGTCCTAGCGGGATATCTGCTGCCTATGCATTAATCAAGCTAGGTTATAATAATGTAACCATGTTAGAGAAGCATCATACAGTAGGTGGAATGTGTGAATCGGTTGAAATAGAAGGTACAAAATGAACCAAAATGAGTTGGTTTTTTTTTCTTTTCATTCAGTTTAATGCTATATATGTTATATTCTTGTGCCATTTGTCAACCTGCAGGAAAGTTGTATGATTTAGGTGGCCAAGTTCTTGCTGCAAACAGTGCACCAGTCATATTTCACTTGGCTAAAGAGATTGGGTCTGAATTGGAAGAAATGGACTCCCACAAGCTTGCCCTCATTGAAAGTTCTACGGGGAAGTATCAGGATATTAAAGTTGCAGATGATTATGTCTCTATGATCAGCCTGACATTAGAACTTCAGGTCAGTTTCTACTTTCATTGTTGTTTTCAGACTTTTATATGAGGAGTCAATTTAAGAATCCATTTTACGTTTTCACAGGATAAGGCAAAGGCTTCAAATCGAATTGGTGTACATGCTGTGAGTGACTTGGCTGCAGATTTGACACCAACTTATCTAGAGGGTCATGGATTTAAATCTGTTCCACAATCTGTAGCATATGGATACACTGCTTCTGGTTATGGATTCGTTCAAGACATGCCGTATGCCTATATTCATGAGTTCACCAGAACTTCAATGGCCGGAAAGATACGACGTTTTAAAGGTGGATACACAAGATTTTGGGAGAAGATTAGTAAACATCTTCCAATTAAAGTCCTTTCTAACACTGAAGTATTGGCAGTAAGGCATAATGCTCTTGGTGTCAGTATTGATGTGAAAAACATTAAAGGGGAATTTGAAGTTATGGAGTTCGATAAGATTATCATCTCAGGTTCTTTTCCTTTCAAGGAAGGGAAAACATATAGATCTCCAATTTCAAATCATACAGGTTTGTCGAATTCTGTGCACCTAGGTTGCTTTTCCTTTTCCCCCCCCCCTCCACTTCCCACAAGATGGTAAACCAGGTACTTTTTTGTCACAGAAAATGAAACTGAAGTAATGGACTTGAATGATATTGAAAAGGAGCTGTTCAGTAAAGTAATGACAATTGACTACTACACTACAGTCTTGAAAATAAAAGGGCTAGAAGATATGCCTGTTGGTTTTTATTACTTTGGTGAATATATGGACGATCCTGCAACAATTGGTAACCCTGTTGCAATGCAGAGATTCTATGCTGATACTGACATTTTCTTGTTCTGGTCATACGGCAACTCCCTGGATATTCAGGGACCAACTGTCTGTAAGCTTGCAATAAAAGCAGTTGAAACCATGGGGGGACTAGTTGAGCAGGTTGTTTTACAACGACGATTCAAGTATTTCCCTCACGTTTCTAGTCAAGGTATGCCAAATCACCTGCTGCCTACTGCTAGATCATTGAACTATGCCAGATGAATGCTGATATCTTAATTTTACTACAGATATGAAGAACGGATTTTATGAGCGCTTCGAGTCTCAACTTCAAGGTAAAAGGAATACTTACTACGTTGGTGGGCTTATGGCATTTGAGCTTACAGAGAGGAATTCTTCTTATGCAATGGCCCTAATCTGCAAGCAGTTCGCAAGCAACAATTCTTCACCAGTATTTCCTTACGTTAAGGTAATTTACATTGTTATTTGCTTGAGGTAGTCAGTGATTGATTAGGAAATTTGTGTTTTATTAAAATCAGAGATCCAAACCAAAACCAAAGCTTGGATTATAATGTGATTTGCAGAGTCTATTTCCATTGCAATCAGTTAGTGGGAATAGAAGTATCAAAGAATTAGGTGAACACCCTGGAGTTGAATTCCCTGATCTTCGTACGCTTGATGGATATTTGAAGCACTGGGGAACTCATGAAGTCACTCAAAGCAAAAAGCTTTATACTTGGATTAATGAAGAAGGGGCAGCAGCAGGCCTAAGGACTTATGCCGAGCTTCATGCTAATGCTTCTTTCATCTCTCACAAGATCTTGACAAGCAGAAAACCAGTCATCAGGCCTGGTGACAGGGTTCTCTTAGTCTATGTTCCAGGTCTGGACTTCATTGATGCATTTTTTGGTTGCTTAAGAGCAAAGGTGATACCAGTTCCAGTTCTTCCTCCAGATCCTCTACAAAGAGGCGGACAAGCACTTTTGAAGATTGAAAATATATCTAAATCATGTGGTGCTGTGGCGATATTATCAACTATTGTTTATCACTCGGCAGTTCGGGCTGGTTTGGTGAAGAATCTGCTCTCATTGACTGGAAAAAATGGGAAATCTTCAGCTAACTGGCCTAACCTTGCTTGGTTGCACACAGATTCATGGATCAAGAACTTTAAGAAAGTACTTCCAAATGGCACAGCTGATCAACCCGAACCTCACCCAAATGATCTATGCTTTCTGCAATTCACATCCGGATCTACTGGTGATGCTAAAGGGGTCATGATTACTCATGGGGGGCTCGTTCATAATGTGAAGTTGATGCGACAAAGATACAAGAGCACCTCAAAGACAGTTCTAGTCAGTTGGCTTCCACAATACCATGACATGGGATTAATTGGGGGACTTTTTACTGCTATGGTTAGTGGTGGATCAGCAGTACTGTTTTCTCCAATGACATTCATCAGAAAACCCCTCATGTGGCTTCAGACCATAAGCCAATACCAGGCAACTCACAGTGCTGGACCTAATTTCGCATTTGAGCTAATGATTCGAAGACTAGAGTCTGACAAGGATAAGGTTTGGAACTATGACCTTTCTTCCCTTATTTTCCTAATGGTTGCTGCTGAACCAGTAAGGCAGAGAACTCTGAAAAGATTTGTTGAGCTCACTCATCCATTTAGCCTTTCGCAAGAGGTGCTGGCACCTGGTTATGGCTTGGCTGAAAATTGTGTCTTTGTAAGTTGTGCATACGGAGATGGGAAACCCATCTTGGTTGACTGGCAGGGAAGAGTTTGTTGCGGTTATGTTGATCCAGATAATCAAGATGTTGACATCAAAATAGTTGATCCAGAGATTGGTGTAGAGCTTGAAGAAGATGGAAAAGAAGGAGAGATATGGATTAGCAGTCCAAGTGCTGGCATTGGTTATTGGGGTAGGGAAGAATATAGCCAACAAACTTTTAGAAACGAGCTCAAAAATCACACTGGAAGAAAATACACAAGAACTGGAGACTTGGGACGAATCATTGATGGAAAATTGTTCATCACCGGAAGAATCAAGGATCTAATAATTGTAGCTGGAAGGAATATTTACTCAGCAGATGTAGAAAAGACAGTTGAGAGCTCATGTGAAATTTTAAGGCCTGGTTGTTGTGCTGTCATTGGCGTTCCAGAGGAAGTCCTGTCAGAAAAAGGAATTCCAATTCCAGATGGTTCTGACCATGTTTGCCTGGTTGTAATTGCAGAAGTTAGAGATGGAAAACCAGTCAAAAAGGAAGTCCTTGAACAAATTAAAACACGTGTTATAGAAGAACACGGTGTTAATGTTGCTGCCATCAAACTGATCAAGCCCAAGACTATCAGTAAAACAACATCAGGAAAAATCAAGAGATTTGAATGCCTTAAACAATTTAGTGAGGGAACTTTGAACGTAGTCCCAGAACCAATCTTTTCAAAGAAAACTTTGGTCCGGTCATTCACTACTGGGACATGTGCAGAAGGAAGAACACCTCGTCAGCTTCTGAGTTCTCCTTTACCAAGTCCAAGATTGAGAAATAAGGACATTGTAGAATTTCTGAAAGGCCTGGTCTCCGAGCTAACCGGGATCCCTACCAAGAATATTTCTGTTGAGGAGAGCCTTGTCTCCTACGGAATTGATTCAATTGGAGTTGTCAGAGCAGCTCAAAAGCTTTCAGATTTTCTAGGCGTGTCAGTTGGAGCAGTAGATATCTTCACTGCAACATGCATTTCAGACTTGGCAAACTTCTCAGAGAATCTCATGGTAAGGTCTAAACCTGATCTTATGACAACTTCATCACTTCATCCTGAACCTGATCTCGATTCTGATGAGTTTCTGGTTGAAGTATCCACACATCGCCAAGTGGGCATCTGGTTTTCACAATTCCTGGCTCTTACCTTTGTGTCTATCTTGTTGAGTCTGCCGGCATATTTATCTGTTTCTGCATTCTCGGCTTTTACCTCACTAATCCATACATCAATAGATGGAATGCAGTGGCTCGCTTATTTGATATATTTGGCCTTTGCACCACTTGTTTGGATCCTTTGCATAGCTTTAACTTGCACAAGCATTGCTTTCCTTGGAAATCCTTTCTTGAGACCAAACTATGCCCTCATCCATGACATTTCCATCTGGTCAATTGATTTTGTTAAGTGGTGGGCACTTTACAAAGTCCAACAAATAGCCTCAACAGTTCTTGCGCAGCATTTGAGAGGAACAGTGTTCTTAAATTACTGGTTTCAGATGCTTGGAGCAAGAATTGCTCCATCAGTTACACTAGATACTGTTGACATTACAGACCCATCTTTAGTTTCCATCGGAGATGGAGCTGTGGTTTCGGAAGGGGCACTAATTCAAAGTCATGAGGTAAAGAATGGAATACTAAGCTTCCAGTCCATTAGAATTGGGAGGAATTCATTAGTTGGACCATATGCAGTGATCCAAAAGGGAAGTGTTTTGGGAGAAGAAGCTGAAGTACTGCCCCTGCAAAAGATTGAAGCAGGCACCCCTGTAAACAAATCAGCCAAGGCTAACAGTGTCCAAAAAGTAAGTACTTGGCACTTTCAGATTTCGAATTTATGTTCCTAATAGAAAATCACATAGCTCATGAGGACAGGTATAAATTTACCATGACCGGAAAGGAAATATTATGGCATTGACATTTATGATTTCTTTCATTTCATTTTAGTTTTATAGTCGCAACTTTCATCATTGATAAAATGCATAAGATGCAATTGTTTTTCTTAATTAAAATTCATACTAAAGGTCTAGGGTCTTGCACATATCTTTCATTTTTAAACATACGAAGAGTTCAATAACCAGCCAGTGGGAGGGATGCTTAGAAGGATGGGAGGAAAAAGGTAGGACTGGCATGAACCTTGAACTCAAGACATAGATCTGGGGCAGAGTTTCTGCTATAAACAAACAGCTTTTATCAAACTTAGCATTTTAGTAAACTGATCTAACGAAATGTTTTTTCTTGTACTAGATATTGCTAATAAAGCAATTCTTTTATTACGTGAAAAATATAATTCAGGGCCTTTTAGTTTCAACTGACAATCTTTAATGAGGCAGAATTCTATTGCTATGATCAGAGAATGTTGTACCATATTTCATATATATGAACTCTTCTCCTTTTACCTTTTTGTGGCATAAGTTGGAAATTCATCATATGCTATTGTTTACCATGTTTTCAGGGTACAGTACTGTCTAATGCTACTCCAAATAAGATCATGTCCCAATTCATGGGCATCTACCTGGTTGGTTTCCTCGGTAGTTTCTCTGCAGCTATTCTCTATTTCATATACATTTGGCTCTCTGGGAACCCTCATTCTCTTCAGCACTTTGCATTTCTTTGCATATCGGGAGCTTTGCATTGGATTCCTTTCACAGTTATTGCATATATTACCATGTTTGCCAGCGTCACTTTGAATCCAGCAAGCTTTGCCATCTCTGTTGCCATTGCTTACTTAGCTCACGGCTTAATAATCAGTTTCCTTACATGCGCTTTGACTCGTCTACTTACCGAGAGACAACAGTCAAAGAAATCATATGCCAAGATATTCATTAGACACCGCATTATCATTGCCTCCCACCTTAGATTTGCCAAGCTTCTCTCTGGAACAGAAGTTTTTTGTATGTATTTACGGCTTTTGGGTGCCAAGGTTGGGCAACATTGTTCAATCAGAGCTATCAACCCAGTTTCAGATCCAGAGCTAGTCAAAATAGGTGCTGGTGTTCATCTTGGTGACTTTAGCAGAATCATTACAGGATTCTATTCTCGTGGTGGTTTAATTCGGAGGAAAGTTGAGGTGCAAGATAATTCAGTTGTTGGGAGTCAAAGCCTAGTCCTTCCTGGTTGCACTGTTGAAAAGGAAGTTATTCTTGGTGCACTTTCAGTGGCTCCAGAAAACACAGTCCTCCAAGGAGGTGGTGTTTATGTTGGATCTCAAACTCCGATCATGGTCAAGAACACCAAGCATGCTTTGGATGATCGGATAGAAGAAATGGACATGAAATATAAGAAAATAGTAGGAAATCTTGCCGCAAGTTTAGCTGCTACTACTTTGAAGGTTAAATCAAGATATTTTCATCGAATTGGTGTTGGAGGGGATGGCTACTTGAAAATATATGACAAGATTGAAGGATTTCCAGATCACAAGATTTTCCATCCTGGAAAGTCCTACCGTGTCGTTGTTCGACATAGCAATAGTCTGAGTGCTGATGATGATGCAAGGATAGATGCTCGAGGGGCTGCAGTGAGAATACTTTCAGATGAGGTTGAGGTTGATGATAACAGTCCGATCCTTGACCTAACACTTAAAACAGGCAAGGCTTTCTATGCTCGCACTATAGCCGATTTTGCAACATGGCTTGTGTGTGGACTAGCTGCAAGAGAAGAACATGTGAAGCGAGTCCCACATGTCCGCGATGCAGTTTGGATGTCCCTTCGCCATGCTAACTCGTATGCAGAGCTGCATTACTACTCAAATTTTGTTAGGCTTCTTCGGTTCTCAGATGGAGAGGAAAGGTATGTGAAATTCAAGTTGAGACCTTATGATGAAAGTATCAGTGAGGACTCTGGGAAGGTTGAACCCACTGGGATTCTCCCACCAGAAACAGGTGCAATTCCAAGGGATGAAAAGGACACCCGCCCCTTACTTTTCCTTGCTGAAGATTTCCGGCGCCGAATAAATTCTGGTGGGGTTCGCTACATCTTCCAACTACAAGTCCGGCCAATTCCAGAGGATGAAGCCACACGTGACATTGCACTTGACTGCACTAAACCATGGGATGAGACTGAGTTTCCATATATCAACGTAGGTGAGATTAATATTGAACAAAATCTCACCGCGGAAGAAGCAGAAGCACTAGAGTTTAATCCTTTTCTCAGATGCCATGAGATTGATGTTATCCGGGCTTCCACATCCTCCCAGAGTGCTTCTATTGATCATGGTCGTTCTCTTATCTATGAGATTTGCCAGCGCTTGCGAAACAAGGAGCCACTTCCTGAGGCCTGGAGGATCTTCCTACAGCAATCTGATGTAAAAGTAGACCTTTCAAGCTGTCCAATGGCAGCAGCGCTGGAGAAAAAGGACACCCGGAAAGTGACCCTGGCAAGAAAGTGGTATCAAACCATATGGGCAATTTTTTTTCAACCATTATTACAAACTGTGCTTCCTTATTTCCTTCTGGGATTAGCACTCTTTGCACCTCTAAGTTGTGTTCTTCACATGAAGGAATCAAACAAAATTCCACTGCATTGGTTGATTCCTTTGCTTTGGGTATCTTCAGGAATTGTAGCTGCATTGACCTGTGCTGTGGCCAAATGGGTTCTTGTGGGAAAGAAGAATGAAGGTGAAACAGTACAAATTTGGAGTAGAGGGGTTTTCATGGACACAATCTGGCAAGCTTTTAGAACACTGGTTGGGGACTATTTCATGGAAATGACCAGTGGGTCCATTTTATTTGTGCTGTGGATGAAGTTAATGGGCTCCAATATTGAACTCGACCAAGGGGTTTATGTGGATAGCATGGGAGCTTTACTGAATCCTGAAATGGTGGAGATTGAAAGAGGAGGATGTGTAGGAAGAGATGCTCTGCTGTTTGGACACATATATGAAGGTGAAGGCGGGAAAGTTAAGTTTGGGAAAATCAGAATTGGCGAAGGCGGGTTCATAGGAAGTAGAGCAGTGGCCATGCCCGGGGCGACGGTGGAGAGTGGAGGAAGTCTCACTGCTCTCACTCTTGCCATGAAAGAAGAGATTATTAAGTCAAGGTAAAAGTGAGGAGTTGTTCTTCATTGTTGGCTACATGTCTGTCACTTGTTTTCTGACACAAGTAATTTCTTCTCTCAGCTTATAATATTATGCAAATTTTGCTGGTTTTTCCAACCAATAAATCACCAGCTCTATATAATATGTATAAGTGTTAAATACACACCCCCTCGCTCTTTCTAGAGAGATACCTATTCCATACAAATCAGCCACTGTTTGAAACAGTTGCTTTTTTTTCTAGTAAAAAATGAAAAGCCTGATACGAATAGTTTTATATAGTACATTTGCTGATATAGTAAAATGGCTAGTTGCTTCTCTGTATTATCTATCAACTTTTGAAATAAATAAAATAAATCTTTGCTTTTAAAATGGCAAGCAAGGCCGTTGGCATGTCAACTTCTTTTTTTTCCCACTTACTAGTCGTAATGGGCGGAGAGTTGGAGGAGCATTCCAAGTACCCAAAACCAGCCGTCTGAATTTTGAAGGCCATATGGCACTTTTGAGATTCCGATGGGAAAACACCAGAGGCAAAATGAAAAATCACTTGCTTCCAAACAAGGCCGAAGCCCAACATCAAATTGGGCAGCGTTTGGAGAACATCTGATTTGCCTCCCCTTTTCAACAAAATGAGAGCCTATCATCGAGGTCGTCCAAAGATCAAATCGGTAAAATCTCCGATGTCTTTAGTTTTTTTTGCCCGACCGATTCAAAACCAATTTAATTTTAAAAACTAAATATTTAAAAAATAATTTTAACGATAAATAATTATAAAATATAATAACTAATCAATAAAAATATATATTTTATTTAACAGTATAATTTCTAATATAAAACGAGGAATTAAAACAATTCAAATCTCATCTTTTACTTAAAAAACTTTTGAAAAAAATAAAAATAAATATAAATAAAATCTGGTTTTTACCAATTTTGTACGTTAAACTGTTTTCTGCTGATTCATTAATTTACCGTACCATTCGGGGTGGTCGAATTTTTTTCATCCTTGGATATCATTCCACGGTTGGAATTTGCCAGCCACATTTTTCGGTATTAAGTTCTCAAGGAACTCAAAATAACATACTTGATACCAATGCAGCAGCCAGC
>JBBYHM010000019.1:6294591-6331376 GCA_038381775.1 Adansonia rubrostipa
TTTGCCAGCCACATTTTTCGGTATTAAGTTCTCAAGGAACTCAAAATAACATACTTGATACCAATGCAGCAGCCAGCCTGACCGTTTTTTATTCTTGGTCGAAGCAGCGGCCTCATCATTATTTCATTATGCACGAAAATTAGTTAAAATGAATGTACACAATTTGGATTCAAAATGGTCCACCCTACACCAACCTTTTAAGTCTCCTACTAAACTAATTACATCAACAAAATTAAAATTAACGTACACAAAAAAAGGTGATAGTGGTTAGATAAAATCACAAAGGACGCAACCTTCCCTGCCTTCCTGCCTGCTTGCTGAAACCAGCTTTGAATTTGGAACCATGGTGGGATGGGCATTAGGCAGTGACTGAAAGAAAACCTTACGATTTTCTTTCAGTTAACCAGCATGTGATCGAATCCTGCACTAGCCTGAAGAGTTGGCACCCAATTCACCCCAACATTGTGAAGCAACTGTTGCAGCCATCTACTAGTGGTTTGATCTTCCTATAAGTAGCATCAATAAGATAGGAGGATAAAACAAATAGCAGATGCCTTGGAAAAAAGATAAGTTTTCCATCAACAAACTATTATTAAATGAGATCAGATTTCCCTATTGATCCTTCCCAGTTCCAGAATACATATACAGACGTCTTTTCTCCAAGAATGATAAATTTGGAAAGAATGGATATAAATAACTTAACGAAACAATAAATAAAGTAAATTTCACAGGCAGCTAACTACCAGCAGTGTCATCAACGAGCACAACTCGATAAAACTCTTACCCAAAACAAACTCAGCATCATAAATCTGTTCTCCATTTTGGTTAATTATGGGCTAAATCTCCCTAAAGATCTGAAGATGTTAAGTACTTTAAAAAAGTCACTGATGGACAAACTCGTGTCGCAATGTAGGTTTTAAATTCAAGAACTCAATCACTACTGGTTGAAAAATAACCACAAGCTTATAAGATAGACCAGGAAAATCCTAAACCACATCACACAACATAAGTGAAAACTGCAGGATCTCAGCAGGCACGTGAAGAACTAAATATCAACTTAAACCAGGTCATGAGAAAAGTATAATTTACTAATAAATGTATATATATCACTTTTCATTTTATAAATAACTAAAATATATATAACTTCCATACTATTAGTAGTATTTTTCTTGAGTACATTATTAACAGCATTTAAATAAACTAACGATTAAAAAAAAAATTGCAAGTATCATCAAAGACAAAATTAAAGTCAATATCTATTAGCATTTAATATATACAGTTCCTAAACTGCTGGATTTTTTTTAATGAGGGGAAAACAAAAAAAGAAAAGATAAGCATATTCAATTGACTTGAAATTTTAGTGTAAAACACAAACAAAACATTAAATATGTCAGTGTAAAATATAAATAATATTGTCACAAAGTAGTATAAAAGTTAGTAACCCTAACATTTGACTATAAATAATTGATCCCTTTAAGTATATACATGTACATATGTGCACAAGTTGACAGGAATGATATCTGAAAATATCCTCCAACATCGCCCATAAATGTAATCTACCCCTCCATCTTTTATTGCATTTAATTAAGGCTAAATACTCCAAAATTTTGAGTTCAACATTCTTGGCAGGCAAATGTAACTTCAAAAATGCTGCATAAATTATGTCCACGTGGACAAAAAAGTTTAGGAAACTACGTGTTTCTTTTTTTCCCTGCCACGAGC
Source organism: Adansonia rubrostipa (assembly GCA_038381775.1). Classification (NCBI taxonomy): domain Eukaryota; kingdom Viridiplantae; phylum Streptophyta; class Magnoliopsida; order Malvales; family Malvaceae; genus Adansonia; species Adansonia rubrostipa. Next base: position 6,296,314 of record JBBYHM010000019.1, read on the forward strand.
CAATATATGGCTAGAACAGACAGCTGGCTCTGGCCTGCCAGCCAGCGCCTCACCTGACAGCAGCTTGGCAGATGAAGCAAGATCTGGCTGGACTGACCACAGGGTCCTTCAAAAAAAAAAAAACATCAGCTTTCCTCTTTCTTTTCCAGATCCAGCGCAAGTCTTCTCCCCTCTCTCTCTCTCTTAGGCTCCCCTCTCACTCCATGCTCTTTTAAATTTTAATTCCACTCAGTCCACTTTTTTTCTCTTCAACACTTCTAGAGAAAAATGAAAAGGAGTACAATCTAGTATAATTGTTTGATATATCATCTATGAATAATAATCCTTATCATTTATTATAAAAGTTGAACTCTAAAAATATTAAAAGTAAATAATATAAATATCGTATCTTAAAATATTAAAAGAAATAAAGTAATACCATTTAAAGTGTAATTTTATAAAGGTATTTTAAAATATGTAATTTCATTAATTTATTTAAATTTAAATGAACTAAATATTTATAGTTTGCATAAAATTAAACTACTATAATTAAAACATAGAATGTTTACTATAAATTGGAATGATGAAAATATAATTAATGAAAATTTAAATCACAAAATAAAAAGAAGAAGAAGAAGAAGAAGAAGAAGAAGAATTGCCCAATGAAATAAATAAAAGAATTTATAGAAAGATTTATATTTGATTCACTTGGTGTTTAAAATATAAACTCTTTATGGATATACACACTATATGGTTCATCATATCTATTTTAGTTGCGAAAAGAGTAACAAACTTGAAGAATTAAATTTTAAAAGTGGATTTTTTTAATATTAAAATTTGAGGAAAAAACTAGCATTTCATAAAACCGAAAGAAATGTATATCATATGCTAACACAATGTATTAATTTAGTATATGTTGATGCAAGGATTATCGGATTGTGCCTGCCATGAGGTATTGTTCACTTTGGAGTAGTGCACAGACTGTTCTCATGGTTTTATCCTTTGAGAAAATGTGCCTTAATAGAAGGGTGGCCCTTACTTTATAAGCTACAGTCCATATTATTGGCTAATCGATGTGGGATTGTTCTCTTGCCCCAACACTAGCCCCTAAGCAAGGGTGTGGACTGTGCAGGTCGAGTGGGCAAGTTATATCGTAGGTCGAGTGGGCAAGTTATATCGTAGATCGAGTGGACAAGTTACCATTTATGTAAGTCGTAGATCAAGTGAGCAAGTTTTCCATGGTGTAAGTCATAGATCGAGTAGGCATGTTTATATGCCAAGTTTCGTGTAGGTCGAGTAACTCAGAGTAACTTGTTTATATGTCTGAATGAAATTTTGATTATGAGCCTATGGCTTGTCCATGCCCATAAACGGCGCCAATCGTTAATTTCACAATGGGGATCCTATGAAGCTTCCTGCAAAACAGCAAAGGTGAGAGACGCCCGGAGTTGGACTCTGGGATAACACTCTGATGCTTAAGTTAGTGAAGGATATTATGAATGAATAACGAAGAGAGAACTAAGAAACTCTAATAACTCATACTTCAAAAGTGCTGATGCTACCTCTTTATATAGGCCTTGATAGAAGCTCTACTTAATCTGAAACTTTGAGCGAGTAGAAGTTATATAACAATCAAGCTTACCGCCTTAATGGGATTTAAAGTTATCCAACCATCCTTCAATGCTTATCTTCTCAATAGAATCACACTTAGTGGTGGAGTTGGTGAGGGGATATAATAGTATATTGCATGTGCTTAATTAGCACGCGAATGATATGATTTACTTTAATCTACAATAAGTTTTAAAAACCATGTGAACAATGAATATCATAAATTATGAATAATGAGTTAAAATCTTTTCATTTACTTAGCAAAATTTATTTAATATATGTTGGGTAAAAAATTTTTATATATGTCTGTTGATGCAAAAATTATCAAACTGCGCCTGCTATGAGGTATTGTCCGCTTTGGAACAAAGGTGTCTCTATAGGAGAATGGTGGCCCTTGCTTTATAAGCCACAGTCCATATCCTTAGCTAATCGATGTGGGATTGTTGTCTTGCCCCAACACTAGCCCCTTAAGCAAGGGTATGGACTGCTAGGCGAGTTACGTCATAGATTGAGTGAGCAAGTTGCCACTGTGTAAGTTGTAGATCGAGTGGACAAGTTACCACTATACAAGTCGTATATCGAGTGGGCAAGATACCATTATGTAGGTCGAGTAACTCGGAGTTTCTTGTTTATATACTTGAATAAAATTTCGAATATGAGCCTATAGCTTGTTGGTTCCCATAGACGGTGCCATTTTTTATGCAAGGATTGTCAGACTGGGCCTGCTATGAGGTATTATCCGCTTTAGAGCAGTGTGCAGACTGTCTTAACGGTTTTGTCCTTTGAGAAAAATGCCTTAATAAGAGAAGGATAGCCCTTGCTTTATAAGCCACAGCCCATATCCTTAGCTAATCGATGTGGGATTGTTGTCTTACCCCAGTAATGTCATTACTACTGAAGGATGCTATTTTACACACAGTAGTTGTGAGAATAAATTCATTTGTTGTATACAACTTTTGCTTACTGAAATCAACTATATGTACTTAAACTTTTTTTTATGTCTTACAAGTTGAAAATGAATTTTAGCTAGTGGATGCACATTAAAAAAATGAAATTATTATTATTTCTTTAATAACTTAGAAACTATTAAAATATATATTATAAAATTATTTTTATAAAATTATTCTTATTTTTTTAATAGCTTAGAAACTTTTAAAAATTTATTTAAAAAAATATGTTAAATAAATTATATTTAATAATGAATTTTAAAATATTAAAATTACATAAAAATTATGAATATTTTAATATATTATATAATATTTATAAGTATTTAAATGAATTATTTAAAAATATTTTATATTAATATTTATACCTAATAATATTTAAAAAATATTTAAGTAAGTTAAATTTAAAATTATATTAAAATAACATTTTCAAATTATTTTTCAAATTATTTGAAAATAAATTTTAGAATATTTAGTATTATATTTTTAAAATATATAAAAGGTAAAAAAAAATATTTTTCTCATTTTTTTCTCTCCACTATCTCTTTCTACACCTTCTTCTTCTCGCCTTATATCTCTCCCTCTCCATTTGGCCAAATCCAGTTCTAGGCTATATGCTGTTGCAATCACCACCATATCCCACCTCCAGTTGCTAGTGAACTAACCCAAAAATACTTTAAAACTCACCCAAATCTTCCTCTAAACCTTTTTTTTTTCTATTTTCCAATTCCTTGTTACTAAAAATCCCCCGAAAATCCTAAATATACAAAAATATCATGTGGCTTTCATCTTCAATTTCATCACTATTTGCCACCTTAAACACCTCTATCTTTTCATATGTTCATCCTTTTTATGCCCTCTTCTACTTACCCAATCTTAAAGCCCTAAATCTCTATACAATTAAGCTACCAGAAACTTTAGATAGAGAAAATTTTCCCTTTCAAAAATTTTTTAATTTAATTTTATAAGTTGTGTTGGTTTCTTAAAGATGTTGTTAGATTGTGATATTTTTAGAATTTTTTAATTTTTTTGTCAAACTTAGGTTTTTTGTTAAAATCTGTTAGATTTTTTTCACCAATTTGGATTTTTCAAATGGTTTCTCTCTTGAAGCTTAAATGAAAATAGAATTGAAAAAATTTTGAGGGTAAATTGGTAAAAAAATTTTGTTCTATTCGGTGGTGTGACAAATAAGGGGAATAAGGGTGGAATGGCAAACCCCCAACCAAATGCACCCTAAAGAACTATCATATGTCTTTTGTCATATTGCTTAGAGCCTTTGAGTTTTTCCTTAATCGAGATTTGAGTTAGGCATAGTAATATGAAGGGGAGAAAGACCATCAGGCGAATTGCTCATCTAACTAGTCCAAGAAGACTATCACAAAGTAGCTATAAATTTGGAGTCACAACTGATCATTTAGGGCTAGGCAAGTTCAGATGCCTATTGAAAGCAATATTCCGAGTTGCAAAACTTGAAACATTAATCTCAAGGTCAAGAAAGTCTAAATATTTGTTGATTGGGTTCAGGAGTTAGTTACACATGGGGAAGGATTAGCACCCCCACGACGCCCGAAATCGGCACCTGCTAATTATATCTTACTTTGGTTTCAGTTCATCAGTTCCACTTTATAATTATCTCAAAATAATCCCCTTAAATGTATGCATTTTCATGAAAATTATAGATATGGGTTTTGAAAGAAACTTTAGATAGCCTATATGCCTCAAAGCTGTGGGGAACATAAGGATTTTTTTTAAAAAATAATCTCTGGATTAAATTTTAAAAATTTATATGTCCTATGTCAAGCATTAGAGAGATATCAAAGCAGAATATTACCTTGTAATTTTTAAAATATGAATGCAGGATGATCATTACAAAGGAAAATGTGTTAGTAAGACGAAAAAGAATATAACAACACTGCATAGAATAAACACACAAAAAAACATAAAAGAGGCGGGATGATCTAAATATATCTTGTAATTGTCTTTGATTATTGAGGAATAACCGAAATGATAATTTTGAGATGTGTTTGGATTCGATGGTAACTGGAGGGATAAAAAAATAAGGTTTTGATCAATAAACTTGGGGTGATAGGGAGAAAAAAATTGAATCTCAGGTGAAATTTGAAAAGCAGGATTGGATTATCCCCTTAAAAGATGGGGTGAAGTATCCCCAATACTGAAGATTTGATTATGTGAAAAAATGATTTTGATTGAAAGACCTTTGGGAAGTTTCAAGAGTGGGAAAATTTAGGTTTTAAATGAAAAACAGGGTTGGAATATCCCCTCAAAGAGTAGGGTTGGAGTATCTTGAAAGGTGAAAATTTTATGTTTAAAAAAGTTTGATTAGGAATCCTAAAAAGCTCTAGGGGTGAGAAAATTCAAGTTTTGAATGAAAAGCGAAGTCGGATTATCCCCTCGAATAGTGGGATTGGAGTATCTCCAAAAGTGAAATTTTAGATATATTTAAAAAAATGGTTTTGATTAGAGAGATAATTTAAGTTTTAAATGAAAAGCAAGGTTAGGGTACACCCTTCAAGAAGTAGGGTTAGAGTATCCCTGTTGATGAAAATTTTGATGTTTATGGAGAAAAAGAATATTTTACGTAAAAAAGGTATTTTAAAAATAGAACCTAATAGTTTGAATAAAATTTATTCCTTTTATTTTAGCCTAGAGGGCTTATGCTGTATTACATGACTCTATAAGGAGTGAATCGAGTACACTTTAAAACGTTTGAATGTCTTGATAAAAATGGCTAGAGAAATTGGGTTAATTTTAATTCCAAAAATATGGGACAATATCATGCTATCTCTCTTCTCAAATTTATTTTGAGTAAAATCAGAGGTCTTCAGAGCCAGTAAGGTGCCATTGGAAAGGTGACTCAATAAGGCTTAATGTAAAAATATTTCAATAATCAAATTAGAAAGGTGACACTAGCAGCATGTGCAAATGAAAAGGCATAGTGGACTTTGGAAAATCATCTTGGGCTCATTCGATATCATTAAATCACAAATGATACCTTTCCAAAGAATTTCACAAACTTTTTAGGAAAAATATTTGAAAAATTTTAAAAAATCATCTGGTAGGCCAAAATGGCCCAAATAAAATGAACTTTCTCGGTCCTAAGGGTTTCGAACAGCGATGGTTCAAAAAATCAGTACTCCCTCATCTAGAATGGTCCGAGTGCAAACGAGATACCGTTAGAAAGATAATTTGATTTTTTTTCAAGGAAAAATATCAAAAAATTCTAGAAAAATGAATTTGCTTTCAAAAATAATTTTTAATGGTGGGTACATTACTGTCAGAACAAAATAGAGGAGTTTTTCAGTATTTTTAGGTTTTTTTAGTACTAAACTCGAGCCAAGGACATCTGAACATCCATGACATCGAGAAAAGGATGCATGGGCATTGCTAGTTCATTCCATAATCCTAGAGTACTTTAAGATGATGAAACATCCCATTGACAATGGCACAAATAAGGGTATTAGACTCAAGATCAATGCTTAATGTTTTTATCAAACAAAAAGATAATTTTTCTAAGAAAACAACATCTTATTCAACCATGAATCCAGACCTAGAAGGTTTGATTTATCCGTAAGATTGGAAGACCAATTTAGTTAAAACATTAAATCTATGCTAGTCTCTATCTCTTGGTCATTTTAAATCAGATTGTTTGCAACAAACAAGCAAACATTTTGACAAAAATGTTATGAATGAGATGCAACATACATAACAGTGAACATAGACAACACATTCAAACAAACAAAGATGATATTTTGATAATGGAAAAGGTGACAAAAATGTAAGATGATGACAAGTAAGATGCATAAAAATGTTACCTTCATAAATCTAAAATTAAGCCTTATATGATGGTAGGAGCATCTTTAACCAAAAGAAAGCATGCTGGAATTTTCAAGATGACATTTTTGTTTCATGAAATTTGCCAAGGTGCAAGAAAATGCATGAATGTGCTCAAGACATATTAGGGTGAAGATTTAAGCTTGTGTTAAGCATGTGAAAATGGATAAAACATGACAAAGATGCATAAGCAAGGGCTATTTTGATGGTAAAAGTAAAACATGGCACATTTGGTCATCTAAACAGCATTAAGGCATCAAGAGAATCATCATAATCCTAAGATTACCATAGCCAAGGACACAATAATGTATGAAAGTCTTAAGATGGTCATGGGGGCATAAATGGCTCAGTAGAATGATGTAAATTCTGAAAATAAAAAATAAATAGAGTAAGGTAGAGAAACTATACCAAAAAGTTTTAAACTTTCACCTTTATGTGGAGCAACAACTTTAAGCTGAGTTTCTTCCTTCTATTTGCTATTAGCTAGCAAGAAAAGGATGAAAAAGAAAAGATTTGAGTTATGCTCTGGATGGGAGAGTTTTTGAGTGTAAAAGGAGGACATGAAGGGTTTTTGGAGTTTTTTTTTAGAGAGCTACGGAATGGGGAAGTGTTTTCAATGTAACAGTGTCTCTGTCTGGAGGAGAGCTTTTTTTGCTTAAACAAAATTGGCTCCTTCATAGTCGAAGGTTCAACCAATGCATTTTGGAGCTAAAGCAAGGGCATTTTTGGTTTTTCCTTATGTAATTTATGGTAGCCTTGGGTACTATGCTCAGCTCACTAAAATTTCATTTGCTATCGACAGTAGAATGGTAGACAGAAGGGCTATAGTAGTCTACAACTAAGAAAAGCAAAGTATGCCCTTTAACAAACCATATGTTTCATGAAAATGTCCCATTTTGGAATAATTTTGGGCCTTAAAATTTGTTAAAATGCATGCTCTAATGATTTTTGGTCTAAAAACATGTTTCAGTCGAACTTTCAAATCAATGGTACAAAGGTTGAAAAATAGCTCAAACTGGGCAAAAATGTCTTGGTGTATCGATAACACAAGGCAACTTTTGCTCATAAGTATCAATATAATGAAGTATGTATCGATACCAAGAGCAAAAAATGTTTCTAATCTTGAGACTTAGAGGTCTGCATCGATACTACAATGGCTTGTATCGATACTCTTGCTTAGGTATCAATACATTTTGCCAAAAATCACTATTTTAAATATTGCCAAGGCCTGTATGAATACAAAGATGTTAAGTATCGATACCACACCTTAGGTATTGATACCAAACCCTGTTTTATTAATACTATATATGAAAATTTAAATTTCTAGCAATGCGAGAGCTTGGTATTTAATACGCACTAATATGACTTGCACATACCTTAGGCTCTCTGAATTACCTCACTTTGGTCAAAATAATGAGAAATTAACCCATGCTCATCCGTATGACTCTAAAGATGTTTAAAATGATGACCTCGATGCTTAGGATGATGGCCTGGACAAAATAAGGTGTCTAGACATGGTAATATATTTTGGCATTTTAAGATTTAATTGAGAATATGAACTCTGCCTATAAAATGGTTAATATCTATGTATGGACACTTAATTTCGTTTGGGTCTCTTTTTCAATAGTCTTAATTATTCATAACTAGGAACATAGCTATTGTCTTGATAGAGGTCCACTTTTGCCAAGTGGACTTTGCACTTTTAAGACTAATTTAGTCATCCCTGAATGGTTTTATTGGCAAGTGACAAAAAAATGCCATTTTAAAGGCCGATTTCGAATACAAAGACAAATTTAAAGGTAAAAATTAGTTTTTAAATTTATTCTTCTGAAATTTTGGAAATTTATATCTATAAATGATATCACGGTCAAATTTTTCAATTTTAAGAATTTTTTGAGAATTTTTTGTAAAAGTTAGGAAATTAATGGTCGTATGTTTTTACCGATACTTATGTAATATTTATGTCGATACTCACTCTGAAAAATAAAAAATGTTCAAGGAAAAATTTGTATTGGCATTTTTTACCACAGGGTATTAAGTTATCAATTTTGAGACTTAAATTTGACTTTTTACAGTACCATGAGTATTATACTTATAAGAAATTATATGGAAAATCTTATTTTGAATTTCAAGTTTTCATCTTTTATTATTTTATAAGTTAATATTTGAAGAATGAATGAAATTTAATTCCTTTTTATATGTGTGAACATATTTGTTGGAATTTTCTCAATTCCAAAATATGAGCTTTCCTTTACCTGTAAAATTTTTGGCAAAATTTTCTCAAGTTTTGAACTTTAAAGTTCTTTAAATATTCTCATTAAATTACTAAAAAATTAGTTTTGAAAATCACAATCCAATTTATGGATTTTTCTTGTTTCCAAGTTGCGGAGTTTTTCACTCTGTAAATTATTTTTTAGTTAGACTTTTCTATGTTTATAATTTTTAAAATTCTTCAAATATTATTATTAAATAAAAATTAATTCAGTTTTTGAAATTTCAATTTATTGTATGATTTTTGCATTTTTTTCAAATATTAATTTCCTTCTATAAGAATTTTTCTTATAAAATTTTATAAGTTTGGTTTTGATCATCAAATTAAATGATCTCATCTTGATCATCATTGAACAGATTTTATGACAAATGGTACATATATATTTAATGCATACAGTTTCCTATAAATTTATTAATTAAAAACAAAACAAAATAAAATAAAATAAAATAAAGATGCTTGGCCATTCAGCTAGGCTGATTTTAACAAAGTATTGGTTGATTTTTCCCCTTATAAATAAGGGAAAAAACTTTTAGAAAGGGGATTCGGCTTTTGGATAGAAAAAAAACACTAGAAAAATTGAAAAATTTTCAAGTTTTCAAAGCTTTTAAGGTAGAAATTTTCTAAAATCTTGAAGGTTTTTTTTTTCCATTGATTTTTCATTTTTTGGTGAGCCAATATCATGCTAAGCTCATAATTTTGATTCATGTTGGAAGGTTAAACATGATGGCCATGATCCATTTTCTTGATTTTAGTAGTTATTCTTGATTTTTCTTAATTATAACCTATTTTTCTTACATATTCATGTTGTTGTTGATGCGTTGATTTTGTTGTTGAGATGATGTTGATTTTGTCATATGTATAAAATCATGCTAATACTATTTTCCTTGGTATTTTCTTGTTAATATGTTGTTAAAACATGTTTATAGGTTTATTTTCCATGATTTCTTATATGATAATGTCGATTTAAGTTTGGTAGAACCTAGATATGTGATTGTTGTGTTGAGGAAAAATTACTTCTTATTGTTTTCCATGATGGCCAAAACACATGGAGGCCTTAATCTTACTTTTGGTTGTTATTTTTATGTTGATTTATGTTATTTTGTGATTTTGAAAGTTATAAGACCTAAAAATAAAATTTTCAAAAATTTGATGGGTAGGTCCGTGTAGAGCGAACCTAACAAAGTGTATTAATTGATGTTTTTGATGTTATTTTGTAAATCTATAACATGTAGGGACCAATATGCAAATATAAAAATATAGGGACTTGTTTGCAAAAAAAAATAAAAAGGCTATTTTCAGGCTTACCATATTTGACTGAATCTTCCTTGTGAACTTTAGCATGACGTTTGTGTTGATTTAATATATTTGATGCTTGATTTCATGTTTTTTATCATATAAGGACCATCACGAAAATTTAAAAAAGTTTAGTGTCCATTTAGTAAAGTTTTCCATTTCAGGGTTCAAATAATCATTTCTCACATTAAATTCACATTAGGGTATTTTGGTAATTTTAGAGTATTTTATTATTCCTCTAGTTTTTGGGGGGGTGTAAAGGTGCTAAAATGTTTCATATCCTCTAGTCCTTCAGTGGAGTAAGAAACACAATTTTATAAAATTTTAGAGGTTTAATTGTAAGATTTGCATTTTAGGTCACCTTTGAAGTCCATATACCCATTTAGGGTAAAAATCATCATTTTCTATCTTCACCGAGTCTTTTAGGTTTGCCGAGAAGCTTTCATGAAAAAGCTAGTCCCTCAAGGTATTTTGGTAGTTTTTCCTAGAATTGAGTCTTAGGTAGTCACTAAGATGCTTTTATGCCAAAAGTGTGCATTTAGGATAGGTTCACTTTTTAATGATCCTTTTCATGTCCTTTTGATACTTCCACATCGAAGGTATACCTTAGTAGCATTTTAGAAATTTTTCCAAGAGCCGAGTCCTAGGTAGTCATCGAGATGCTTTTATGCCAAAGGTGTGCATTTAGGATATGTTCATAATTTTTATAATGATATCATGTCTTTTAGGGCATCGGGCTACTTTCATGTCGAAGGTATAACTTAAGGGTATTTTAGTAATTTATTACAAAATCGAGTCCTTTAGAGTCACTAAGATGTTTTCATGATAAAAGTGCACTTTAGGGGACACTTTAGCCATTTCAACCTGATTAGGTCCTTTGAGTTGAGTTTAGTACCTTTCATCTAAATCGAATCTTAAGGCATTTTCTTGTCATTTTATATAAACCAAAATTTTTGAAAAATTAAGGTAATGTGTTCAAGTTAAAGTAATAGGTGGAATTTCTTCTAGAGTATAAGAGGGTTTATACGGATTATTTTAGTAACGAGATATCCTTTTCAAAGAAAAAATTAACATTTTTATAAATTTTGAAAAAGTAAAACCTTTTACGTTCCTCCAACCCTCCAATGAAGTGCGAAAGATATTTTGATTTTTAAAACTTTTATGTTCCACTGGTTCTTTAGTGGGTTATATAAGCGATTTTGATTTCCAAAATATCAAACACTCAATTTTCTCAACATGGAATTATAACTTGGTTTCATAAAATATTATTTTGGGATTATAATTAAATGCCATATGTTGAAATTGGATAAAAATCAAACTTCAAGTTAAGATGTAATTAATAAAGTACTAATTTTTGAGCATTATGAGAGGGTCAATCGTTACTTGTGATTGTAATGGACTCCCATACCCTTTTCTCTGATCTTTGGTATGGGCGGGGACTTAGGAGTTGGCATTCTAAGGTTTTGTAACCCTCGAAACACGAACTCTAGTGGGTGACCAATCTCACCTAGCCCAAATAGATTAGTGACGACTTCAAATAAATAGTAGTTTCATAATGATTATTTAAGGTTATTAAGTGAACAATTCATCTTAACCACCCAGTCCCTAGAGATGAGAAAAATTTTGGTGATGATATGGCTCATAGAAATAAGAGACTATAAAATAATCATGTATCACTAAATATAGGAACAAGGGCTTTTTAAATAGGGCTCGGTCAGGATCGTATTCAGGCTACATTGCAACATTATGTACTATAAAATTAAAGTTAAGTTTATAGTTAAATATGTTTAGTAAAATTTTATTTTGCTAATTTGGGAATTTCAATTTTTGTATCTATGTGTACTATTATGCCATGAAATTTATATATTATTATGATCCTAAGTACATTTTATATGATTAAAGAATACATGTCATGTCATGGTACATATTATGCCATGATTTAGAATATTTTATAACATTACAAATTGATTTGCCGTTGTAGTATATAAATTTTCACTATATAAAGAATCGATATCATTGTTAAGGACCTAAATCACTTGCTTGGTATTAGCCATAGTATTTTAAGTTGCAAGGTTTAGGTAAGTTAGTAACTATTTAAAATAAAAATTTTTTATTTAAATAACCATATACGGTAAATAGCATCTACAAAGGTTTATGTCGTGAAATTTATTTGGCATATATTTTATCAATAATTAAATCATGTAAGTAATTATTTATGTTATTACATATATTTTGTTATTATTGAGAATCTAAATCAATTACTTGGGATTAGCCATAACATCTTAGGTTGGTTGATTTAGTTAAAATTAGTAGCTATTTAAAATAAATTTTTTCTTTAAATAATGACATTAATATGTAATTATTTGTACCACAGTTGCAATAAGTTAGCATGATTTGATAGTATTCCAGTACAATTATTAATATGCAAGAAATATTTATGCATATCTTAAGGATGTCATCATTAAAGTTCTAAGTTGCTAGTTTAAAAGTAGAAACAATACCTTAAGTTGATCGATTTAGATAAAAATAGGTAGTTATTTAAAAAAAAAAGTTTCCTTTAAATCATTACATAAGCTAAATGACATCAATAAGCAATTAATTTTAATGCACACCTATTGGATGTTATTATTAGCTTCTAAATCAATATTTTAAAAGTAGCCACGATATTTTAAATATATTGATTTAGATAAAATAATAGTTATTTAAAATAATTTTTTCCTTAAATAACTGCATAAGGGAAATGACATCCATAAAGTGTTATAGTTATTTAGTCTTATAGAGAAATACTTAATTTTGTAAAATAGTTAAAGGATAAAATGATACAACATCATGGTTAAATTTTTCTAGGCACGCAAGTATGAATTATTTAATTTTAGTGTTTTAAAGTTATTATTTTATTATTAAAATTGCATGAATTCATATGCATGATGCACTTTTACCCATAAGCAGGTTTAAATTACATTTAAATATAAAGTAAGTTATTCAATTAAAGTATAATTCATTGAATTTTGTAGTAATTTCTACTATTGTGATTGATAAGGTTGTTAAAAATTAATATTATCCGGTGACAAAAAAACTACTCTGATTGAAAGGAGTAAAATAAGTTATTTGGGTGTAAGAACCTTGACTTAGTGCTTCAAGTGAACAACTTGTCTACAACGAATAAAGTGTGTAAAAAAAAGATGGATTCAGATGTGCAGTGGAATAAATCTAATCATTTAAGTATGATGTACATCAAATTCTATATCAATAAATTAATTTGGGATTTCATCATAAATTTTGATGAAGTCAAGTATTACTAAAAAGCCACTAAGACCAATTTGTTAAATCTGATAAGATTTTGGCTGCCACAGTGATAAGAAAACTTTCAGGAAAAAGTGCAATAGTTTTGAAAGTTGTTTGTGAGCACAAAATAGGATTTGAGAGATAATGTTGCTTGAATTAAATCTTTGGAAATGAATTTCTTCGAATAATTACTTATCACTTTAATACTCAACTTTCTTCCTAAGAAGCATGACCATAGAAAATACACTTAAAGAAAATGGTTTATCAATGAACTCTTAGCTATTTTTGTTCAAGTGGAAAAGAGAATAAATAATGGCAAACTAGATTCATTTTACCTAGTGACCTGAGGTAAAAAGGTGATGAGTAAGGCAAATATGTTCTAATGGTGAAGAAGGGAAAATATCAATGAAGAAAAATGGAATAAAATTATCCATTTTTGTATTGACTTAGACATATAAGGAACGATTGCCTAAAGTATATTATGAGGTTAAAAAATAAAGGCAGGTTCATTTTTGTATGATCATTTCTTACAATACATGGTGGTTGGACTTAGGTTCTATAATAGGTTTCATAAAGCAAAGAAATCAAAAGAAAGTGAGAGAAACATCTATTCTAGAAATCGGTGAAGACATTCAAAATCATTTTTGAAATCAATATTTGTTTTAACCTTGAAAAATTTTTATATTTTTAAGAAACTTAGTTTCATTCCTAAATTAGGAAAAATGAGTTTTAAATTTAATTTTTAAATTCTATTTTTGAAATTTCAAAAGAAAAATTTTTTACTGGACTTTTCATCATTTTAGATCCCTACCAATTTGAGAATAGTTTATTAACTATTCATTTGATTTCTAGTCATACATTATGTGCTATATATGAAAATTCTTGTAAATTGTGGTATAAAGTTATGTCATATCTCCATATAAAATTTAGAAGAATTGATTAATTATGGAGTTCTTGAAACTTTTAAGTTTGATACTTAAGTTAGTTACGTTGAGGAAAAGGGAACTAACAAGTCTGCAAAAAAGAGCTAAAAAGCATTTGCAATATTCAAAAATCATACATCTTCCCTAAGTTTATGAATTGATGCATTAAAATTGCCACTTATGTCTTAGATAAAGCTCCAATTAAATTAGTTTCTAGAACTTTCCTTGAGTCATGAAATAGTTAGAATCCAACTTAAGATATTTACAAACTTAGGTTGTCTAGTTAAAATGAAAGTTCGTAACCTAAACATAAGGAAATTAGATCCAAGAATAGTTAGTAGTTATAAGTTTTGCAGTTAACTTGATGGGGTCTAGGTTTTACTATCCCTTAAATTTATCTACAATTATTCAAGATAGAAATACTAAGTTTCTTATGGATCATGAGTCCAATAGGAGTGACTTTCCTCGTTAGGTTAATATTGAAGAAGAAATTAATTTGATTGTTCTCTTGTAAAGGACTCATTGTTTCATGAAAATGACCTATAGAATTCACTAGAGAACAATCAAATCCAAAACAACATTTATAAGAAAATGATAGTCCCCTGATAATACTACTAAAAGTGTTCAAAATGTACAAACAAATATTGGAATTAAAAGAGATCATATGGATAAAAAAATAGTTATTTTTATGACTTGATTGTATACCTACATAAATCCGATCATAATGTGTTGAATGCGAATCCAACACGCTAGACTTAAACAAATAAATTTTAGTTTCTCATATTGGGATAGGACTAAATTGTTGAATGAATCACTTGTCCAATTTAACCTTAAATAGTTATTACGAAATGACCAAATTTCTCGGAGTCGCCACCAATCTATTTTTAGCTAGATAAGATTAGTCACATACTGGAACTTGCATTTTAAAGGTTACGAAACCCTCAAACACAAGTTCCAAAATTTGCATTTATAACCAACGTTTGTGTAAAATAGTTCGGAAGTCGGTTACAATCACAGGCAAGGATCGATCCCTTTCGTGACACCAAAAATTGATACCTCTTAATTATATGTTAACTAAAGTCTCGATTATGATTGGTTTTAATTTTTTTTAGTATTTAATTATTATTCCCCCCTTTTTTTGAAATTATTCATAAGTAATGTTATTTTCCATTTTAAGTAAATCGGATTTTTATATTTTCTTAAAATCAAAATATTTTTTGCACCCTTCCAAAAATCTTAGAGGAATACGAAAGTTTTATTTTTGTAAAAATTGAAAATTGTGATTTATTTGTTTAAAGAGGGTATTCCTTTATATAAAATAATTCATGAGGTAACTTTCATATATTCGAAGCACTCATATGGACTATTTTAACTAAGAGATATTGCTCAGATTTTTGAAAAAAAACAATTATATTATGATTAACATATAAACATATTAAATTAAAAATATAACATCATGAAAATAACTCCAAAGTACATATAGAAAACTGCAAAATGATCTTTTGATTAGGGAAAATAGTCTAAATGGACCTAGTATGCATGGACATTATGGAATGGTCTTTAAATCATAGAAAATGATTTAAATGCATGAAATTTTGCATAATAACTCCTAAGTCGTGGAAAATGACATTAATATCTCTAAAAATATGAAATTACGTGAAAGTCTCTAAATCATAAAAAATAACCTAATGGCCCAAACATACATAAAACTGTATGAAAGCTCCTAGATTATAAAATGCATAAAATGACATAAAAGTCCCTAAGTCATGAAAAATGACCTAAATGATATCAAAATTCACAAAATTACATTTAAGTCCATAGATCATAGAAAATGTCTTAAATGACATAAAAATCTCTAAGCCATGAAAAATGACTTAAATAACATCAAAATTCACCAAATTGCATTTAGGTCCCTAGATTATCAAAAATGATGTAAATGACAGTAAAATGCATGAAATGACATAAAAGTCCTTAAGTTAGAAAAAATAACCTAAATGACATCAAATTCAAAAAATTACATTTAAGTCCATAGATCATGGAAACTGACCTGAATGACTTCAAAATGCATTGAATGAAATAAAAGTCTTTAAGTCATGAAAATGACCTAAATGACATTGTAACACCTAAAATGACATAAAAGCCCTAAGTCATAAAAAATCACTAAAATGACCCTAAAATGCATGAAATTGCATAAATGGTCCTAAATCATAGCAAATTACTAGAATGACTCTAAAACTCATGAAATCACATAAATATCCCTAAAATGCATGAAATTACAAAAATAGTCCTAAAACATGACGAATTACTAAAACAACCCTAAGATGAATAAAATTGCATAAATAGTACTAAATCACAAAAATTTACTAAAATGACCTTAAGATGCATGAAATTACTACCAAAATAACCCTAAGATGCATGGAATTGCATCAATAGTCCAAAATCGTGGCAAATAACTAAAATGATGCAAAAATGCATGAAACTACATAATAACCCCCAAATCATAACACTTTACTAAAATGACCCTTAAATGCATAAAATTGTATAAATGGTCCTAAAACATGGCAAGGTACTAGAATGACCATAAAAAATATGACAATGCATATATGATCCTTTTAAACATATTTTTTCTTAACAATCATACAAATATGGCATGGTGACGTATAGATTTATTATTATGGTGATGTCATTAAAATCATAATATTTTCATGGAAATGCATAGACATGTAAATAATGATTATAATGGATGAAAACATCATAAATACATGAATCTTACATGATATGAAACATGAATAACATGTAAAATAAACCAAGGTTAAAACATGAGAAATTAATTGATGAAAACCACATGAAAACTAAGAACTCAACATATAACATTTGAAAAACAAGTTTTCTTGATGGGAATCCGATTTTGAAGAAACTTTTAACAAAAATCATCTGAGAAAATAAAAATAAAATATTTTGGAGATAATAGCTTAAGATTTGGCTATATTCATGGCTTTTACACCTTTAGCTTAGATCGTCACCTAAGCATGGCTTAGGATCCTGAAGTTCACATAAGATGAAAAGAAAAATGAACAAAAACAAAGTAGAAAACAAGTAAAGAAACAACCTTTGATCAAACTTGAAGAAACTCTTCCTTTATTCTCTTTTTTCCTTTTTTTTTACTGAGAACCTACTCTATCCACTATTTTAGGCACCCCAAGAGGTTTAAAACCTCCCTTGGCTGCTCATCTTTCATCCTCATATATCACCACTCATTTCTTGACAACATATCCATGCTTGCTTGTAAGCAATATCTTTAAAAGACTAAGTGGTATTATCAGGGGCTAAAACCCTTCTAAATGGAGCATGTTTTTAGCTAAGTTTGGCAGACATTCTTAGTTGCATGCCCTCAAAGAGAACCCTTACTCCAAACAACCATACCTTGGTTCTATGCAAGAAAAAGCTTTTAGCTTTAACTCAAAATAGCCCTCCATTGGAATTCAGCTGAACTAGACTCACAATAATTAGAAAGCAACCAAACTAGATGCCATTTAGTTCTCATGCATGATTTGAGCATTAATCTCATTTATCCTAAGCTCATCCAAACTTTAATGGCTTGATCCATGTGGATGGTTCTCATACCTATATTTCAATGTGACAATGTCTATGAAAGACCTCTTGTATGGTTATGAAGTGATCCAAGGATATTAAAAAGATGAAATATGAGAAAACTTGAGTAAAAAAGCTTGTTAGTTGTGAAAATTTTCATATAGTTTCGATACATAGGTATTTTTATCAATATAAGATACAGATATGATACCTACTTAGAGACTTGTAACTCTAAGCATGTTGATCCCTACATAAATGTACAATTGGTTTATTACTACAATCTCTTTTTAAGGCCAAAAGCAGTCAAGTGTTTTACCTCTAATAGTAATCCATATAAATGACTATTGAAGCCTTCATGAGATCCAGTGATTCTCTAGTGCTAGCCAGAAAGCTTCTCAAGCCTTAACCAAAAGATATCTTACCAATAGGTATATATTTGAAGAGATTTGGGAATGATTCCCTTACCTGTTCTGTCAAAGAGAAAGAGAAACAACTCTGTAAGAAAATAGCTATTTTTTGTAAATGCTAATAAATGGACCCAAAAAGCATAATTTTTTATTCGAGCTGATTCCTTTAGGATAGAAAACTGATTTTTTATCTTTTGTTCTGATCAAAAGCACTTTGAGATCACCTGAATACCAATTGACAAAAAATAGGTTTAGAGTAGCAGGGATTTTAGGATTTGGCCAATTTCATAACTTTTGTAAAAAATTAATCTCTCAATGCTAAAAAACTATTTTTTCTATTTTCATTATATCAAGAAATAATTCAAGAACACTCATAAAAACCATGAAAATGCAAAAAGAGCTTAAAAAAGCATGGGTGTAGCATAAAACCCATTAGGGAAGTCTAAAGTCTACACCTAGGGTTTTCTTAATCCTTCTTATCAACAAAAACCCTGAGTATTGTATTTAAATACATCATGGGCTAGGTTAGACTTGACTAATAGGTTAGTCTCACCCATGCTTAAGGTTGGTGCCACTTTGGTAACATCTTGGAGCCCAATTAAAACTATTTTAATTAGCTTATCCAAAATTAGGCCTTAATATTAAGTTATTAATATTTTTTTTCGAATAGCACACCAAAGATAGCTATTTCATGCACCTAGCTCGTTAGTAAGCCAACTTTGAATAGTTCATAATTAAACTTTCTTGACTTGATAATTAGGGTTTTTAGCCCAATCCTTTTAATTTACATGTTAAATAATTTAATTCATTAATTAAATTTTTTAACCCAAGTGAAACAATTTTTACTTCATGTAAATAATATTAAATAATTAATTAAATAATTATCAAATAATTATTTAATTTTTCAAATACAATTATTTGACATTATTTGATAATATCCCTTAACCATGTCTGCAAATAAACAGTATCTTGATAAGATATTCTTATCATTATTGCCATATTAAGATATCTCTTAACTAGATTTCATAAATCTAATTTATGTTTTAAATTATTCTTTAATAATACTTAATTAAACAAATTCAATTAAGTCCACTTCATTATACCCTTTATTTAATTAGGTCATACTTAATTAAATCTCAGTTTTAACCTAATAAAGATCTTAGGGTGTGTGACCCATTAGACTTCTATCATAACAGCGATAAACATAATTATCTAATCAAGTGTATTTATATTTTATAAACCAAGATTGGCTTCTAGCAAGTCATCATGGCCACTCGGTATGTGAGAAAAGTTAATATGACCTCTGTAAGAAACCTTCTTGTAATCAGCTTCTCAGTGTACTTCGGTCCTTTCGTTAGATATCCCAGAAAGACCATGAGCATAGTATAGTGTCCACTCATGTATCAATCCATATTAGTTCCTACAACTTTCGATTAACCTCATGAATTTAGAGAAAAAAGGGTGCTTCCCAAAGCAAAAAAGAAAACCCAGAAGATAATGACTTTGTATCGATACAATAAGCATTATATCGACACAATATGGCTTTATATCAATACAATGCATATTTTAGACCTACAATGACTAAAACACAATGATGTATCGATACATCTTCACAAATTTCATAAAAAGGACATTTTTTAACATTTTTTCAATATGACCCCAAGGCATTTTAAACCTTCCCCTTTTTTTTAATTATCTTATTTTTTTTACTTTCTTATTAAATCTTGGGATGTTAGAAATTTAGTTAGGGAAGAGAGATGGGTGCATTTCATTTAAAGTCTTTGATTGGGCACAGTTTTTTTCAAAGAGGCCCAAACAAAATTAGGTGTCTACAAATCCGATTTTGATATTGGATATAAAAGTGATCTCATTTTCACATGCCATGAATAGTAAAAATTACACACTTTGGTATAAGGCTATGATAAAAGAGATGGAATCAGTGGCTACTAATCTAGTCTACTAACTCATTGAATTACCATTTTGGTAATATTGAAATATATAAGGTTAGAATTGCAATCAAAGGTTTCACTTGAAATAGAGGAATTTATTATTTTGGAATTTTTCTTCAATTGTAAGAAAATTTTATTTAGAATTATCATAGTTTTTGTAGTTCATTTTGATTGAGAGTTACATTAAATGGTTGTGAAAATAATGTTCCTAAATTGAAATTTTTAAAAAAGGTATGCATTATTTAACCTGAAGGTTTCTTTGAATGGACAATAGATAGACCAAAACAAGTGTCCTGCTAACAGTATATAAAATTTCATAATTTTTTGACATCGTTTGGTTTCAATAAAGATGTTGTTGGTCATTTATATGCCTTAAAATTATTGAAGTAAATTCATAATTTTAGTCCCATATATTAGTGATTTTCTCCTTGCAAGTAGTGATTTCGTTTTGTTATATGATACAAAAGGTTCTTTTTCTTAAAACTTTGATATGAAGGATTTGGGTGAAGTCTCATATGTCATAGGCATAGAGATTCATAGAGATAGGTCTGAAAAGATATTAAGTCTATCTCTAGAAGCCGATATCGAGGGAGTTTTTAGAAAAATTTTGGATGCAAAGCTATTCACCTATAGTGCATCAATTATGGAATGGGATAAATTTAGTTTAAGCCAATATCTCTAAATAATTTAGAAAATAAGCATATGAAAGCTATTCTATATGCATTCAATAAAGGTAGCCTTATGTATGATTAGATTTATACAAAACTTGGCATAAGATTGATAATAAAAAAAGCTTGGTAGATATTAAAGTAATCTTGGCCTTGGTTATATGAACGGTGCCAAAGGAATTATATTATGAAGTTACATCCAATGCATTATGGTTGAGATATTTTATCTCTAGTTTGGGAGTCATTAACAAGGTCATTAAAGATCTATTATGACAACTTTTATGAAGTATGGTTTCCTAATAATGGTAATAATGGGAGTGAGTCCTTCCAAGTAACTAGATATAAAGTATATTGCTCTTAGATACTCTGTAAAGAAGCGAGAAGTGGATATTCGACATATCAGTACATATTTAATGATAGCAGATCCCATAACTAAATCATTGCCGACAAAATAATTCATGTGAACCATATGGAGCTAGGTAAATTTTATTCGAATATATTTTGGTTTCTTTGTTGGTTTCACATTCTTAGAGTTTTTGGACATGTTTGATTTGTACACATAAAGTTTACACATAGATTAGACCTTGAATGATGACAAAAAGTTTATTCATAAAGTAATATCACATAAAGTGCTCTTTTAGAGAGAATCATGCATTGTACTACATGGAAAGAAATATTCTATTAGAACGCTATTGTCATGATTCATGTTATATGAATTTTTAATTGAGTGGGAGTTAAGCTGGAGTAACTTATGTCCATGTTGAAGTTTTGGATTTAATTATCACCTAATTAAGTTCTTGGTTTATCATATAGGCCAAGTAAGAGAATATTGGATTTTATATGGCCCAATGATAACAAATGGACCAATATAATTAAATTATATTATTATTTAAATAATATTAAGGTGATAATTATCAAGTAAATCCTAATTGAGATTAACTACCCTAGTAATAAGAGTTAAACTCTACTTTAGTTACGAATTAGAATATAGACTCTTTGACAATAGGATACAACTCTAATTAGTTTTCTAGTATAAGTCCCTACTTTAGTGTATATAAATTGCTTATGCACCATTATAAAATAATTATTCAGTAAAAAAGAAATAGACTAGACATCTTATACAGGATATTCATGTTTGTGTGCTTGGAGCAAAGTCATGTTCTTAATATATTGGTTATGTTTCTTTAAATTAAATCTTACATCATAAGTCCTTAAAGATATATTTATTTTATTTATTTAAATCAATAGAGAGCAATATATATAATACTTTATATCATATGCTTGATTTATATGATGCATATACCTATAGGCAAAGGTGGAAATGAGACACTTATGCTTGCAAGCTACTTAAGTTTGAATTAAAAAAAAAAAAACTTGAATTTAGTTTGTTCAGTACCAAGCCCAGCTTAAGCTCAAGCTCAAGTAGCATGAGTTATCAATCGAGCCGAGTTTAAATATCTAAACACCATATTCTAGTAGCTCGCGACCTAATCAAACTTTTTATTTATATATATTTTAATATTAGTTTACTATTTCCCCTTGCTATAAATAAATATTTAAAAGTTAAAAACCTAGAGCATTTAGCTTTAGTTTCCATTCCCAAATCCCATATTTTTCAAGCGACATTTTTTTGCTTTTTTGTCTCAAATCCCCTATTTAAAAACTACTCGTACAAAACTAGTTTAAAATCTTAGTGAAAAATCATGTTTCTTCATAGATTCCTTATTTCTAGAGGCCAAGGATGATGATGATGGATCTCACTCATTTGATTTTAGTGCCAAGCCCAAAATTTACTGGTTAAAAAGTACACTAAAGTGGTTGTTGTTGCCTTCGATCTATTGACTCCCAAAATCCACAGCAATCTGCAATCGTCTTAGCCTAATGCTCCTCAGAAGCCTTACTCGATTACTGAGAAAAAAGAAAGTGTAAAAAGATTAATTCAGTGTATATTTTATGCAATTAGGTTTGCAATTTAACCTATTGCAGAAGCAATTTGTTAGTTGGACCTTAGTACTACATCCTAAGAAAGTTAATCAAATTGGTGTCGAAATCTTCATGGAGTGAAGAAAAAATAATGTGGGTTTATTTTTTGTGATTATTTGTTTTAATTTTGTGATTATATATGCTTTTATTTGATTTTCAACTATTTTTCTTTTTGCTTTGTCTATATAGAAATAGAAAAAACCAATTGAAATTGCTCTTAAAACCTGATAAGAGAAAGATACCTATTGTCTTGAATGGTATGAAATATTTCCATCTTGCATTCATTTTTTTGGCATTGACATTTGGTTCCTCATGAGATCATGCATTTTGTTTTAACTAGATTTTAGTGAGCTTCCTGAATTTGAATGCTAATTTTATAAGTCTAACTATATTTAGGTTCTCTCACTTTGTTTAGGTGGAACTGTAATGATGGTTAGCAATGATTTGACCTCGGAAAACATTAATTTTGAGTGCTATCAAGTAAATTGTTGTGCTATGCAAAAAGGTTGTCCTTGTTTCAGTCTAAAACAATACCATGAATTATTTGATGTTATTGTGTTGTTTGTAGAGTATGAACTTAAATAGGATTTTATGTTGAGTTTAGTAAATTTTGAACTCATATAGTAATGTTATATTGTTTAAGACTTTTCTCCTTTTGTTTTTAGAAAAATTTAGATTTGCTTTTTAAATTTTTAATTTTTTATCATTGTACCATCTTAAAAGTTTCATTATTTAAATACAAAAAGATTATATTGAAACAAGCCCTAGCTCAGCTTGAGTATGTAAAGAGATTATAAATGAGATTAATCGAGCTGAGGTTGAATAGTTCGTTACAATCTCAAGCTAAGCTCAAGCTCAAAAAATAGCATTCGATCGAGCTCGAGTTGAGTATCGAGCAACGAATTTTGAGTCGAACTCGAACTCGAGCTTCTCATACTTTGGGCTAGGCTCTGCTCGATTATAGCCCTACTTATATGTATGTTTGGTTGATGATAATAATAATTAATTGCTCTAGCTATAAATATTATAATTTTTTATTCAATTCCACTTATTGCTAACAATACTTGAATGAGACTTTGTTTCTTGAAACATTATCTTCCATAAACTTGAATTCCTACTAAACTCTATTTTTATCGTTAATGATTTAATTCAAATATAAAAATTTGAGGCCGATCTTTTCCATATTCCTATTTCAAATAATAATACACTCGTGACTGGTTATACAAATAGTGTCATGCAGAAATTTCATCTCAAAAAGTCTCATATTTGTGACTAAATTGGCAAATTGTTCATGGTCACCAAAGCCTTACTGTTGTAGTATAAGAAGCTAACCTGTAAATTTCAAAACAATCATCGTCAAATTGAATACAAATATAATGCTAAAGAAATGAAAGTTGTTCTTAAGTTGGTGAGAATTTAAGATTTAATTTAGTTAGCTCTAGCATTATTTTCAAGACATAACTTTAGTAAATTTAAAATTCGAATTTCGATGTGTATAATTCATGTTTTATCTTTAAATTACAATATCTTTTATACTAAATAATAAAAAATCGGCTAGTAAATTTCTTTGGTCTAACCTGCTAAATGCAAGTAGGAAGTTGCTTCAAGTGGTGAGACTAAGTGGCCGAATATTCAAATTGTTAGAATCCAATGTAAACTCTGCAAATTTCTTCGTCTCTCAGCTCTTTGATCTAATTTCCTGGAGGATGGGCAAAAACGTTCATATGAAAATTGAACTATAAAAAACAAATTAATAGAGTCAAATATATATATATATATATATATATAATACTTAAAACACAGCTCGCACATGGATGGATGTCACGAAGGACTCGAAACAGGAGGAATCATATATAATATCGTTATTCACACCTACCTATTTGGCCGAAAGGTACAGATATCTAAGGCTGTGAGGTTTATGCTATATTTTATGCATCATCATCATTATCATCATCATCATAATAATAATAATAATAATAATCTATAACTATATATAATTTCTATCCCTAAAATCAATGAGAAGCTTTCATTTGAATTTTAGAAGCAGGATTGAAAACCAAGGCAGCATTGTCATATGTTATGGTACGATGGTTATTTATGGCATTGAAATTTTGATAAATTTTAAAATCAAAATGAAGGGAGATGGGTTTGTGGGAAAAAGGGAAAATAAGGAAAATTAAAAAAAATAAATATGTTTTAATTATTTTTTATGTTCATATTATATTTTATGTTATGTTTATTTATTTTAATTTATGTCATGTTCTTATTATTTTTCGTATGTTTAAAGTATTATAAATTAATATATAAGTTTTTACATATGAAGTATTTGTTTATATATATTTTGAAATGTTAATAACTTCTTGTCGTATTATTTTTATATCATGTCTTTATTCATATTATGTTTTACATAATTAGTTATTGTGATTCAATTGAAAATTAACATTTATACTCTATATATATATATATATATATATATTATATGAAAGCCAATGTTATGAATTTTAAGAGGGTATTTGATATTCATATAAGATCCACTCAAAAAATTTTTTATTTTATTAATTATTTTTAAGTTTTTATTTTTAATTAAAATAGTTGATTTACTCGGTAATTTATACATCAATTTAGAATTAGTACTAGATCGGTATGAAAAAATAAAAAAAAATATTTTATTAGTTATTTTTAGCTTTTATATTTATTTTTTATTTTTTATTTTTATTAAAGGATTGATATTCATGGTAATTCACAAGTTAATTTAAAATTTGTACTCAACCGCTTGGAAAAAATTTTCTTATTAATTATTTTAGTCTTTATATTTTATTTTTAAATGATAATTTCAAAGGAGTTATTCTGTATGTAACCTATGAGTCGATTTAGGATACGTATGTAGCACGCTTAAAATAAAATTAAAAAAATTATTTTATTAATGATCATTTTGTATTTAGTTTTTAAATGATATATTTAAAGAGGTTTGATCAACAAGTTAACTATAAGACAATTTAAGATTCATACCTAATTAGTTTAGAATTTTTTTAAAATTTTATATTTTATTAATTATTTTTATATGATATGTTTGAAGGGTTTATCATCGTATTTTTTGTATCAAATTTGCTTAAAAATTAAATAAAAATTATTTTATTTTAATTTTAAAAATTTATTTAAAAAGATTAATATCATACTAACTTATAAGTTAATTTAAAATTTGCATCCAAATTAACTTTTAAAATAATTTTTAAAATAATTTATTTTAATAATTAATTAATTTTTTTATTAATAATAATTAAAATTTATAAAATAAAAAAAAAATCCTAGCGAAGCGGGAGATAAGTTTAGTAATAATAATAATTCTTATGCTGTTTTCAATGAATTTTTGGAGGCACTGATTCTTTGTTACCTATCAGAATTAAAGCACTTTTATATTGATGCAATATATAATTATAAATCTTAATTGTAGACTGTAGCGAAAGAAATTGACAAATATTATATTAGTGGTGCAAATTAAGATTTTTTTTTTTTTATTTATTCTTTCGCTTCTTCCTGAGCAATCCATCTGTCGTTGGTGGAAACTACACAACGCTTAGCAAATGATAATAATTGTTAAATACAGTGACTAATGGAACTAAAAAATAGGCATTCATGGATGCAGATACCATTGAGGCTCATATAATTGTACTTGCATCAAATCCGATGTGCATATTGACAATATCAACATTATAATTCACTGGTTCGGTTAACGTACGTTTATATCAATCACTGAAAAAAAAAATTTTCACCAAATAATTATTTTTATGAGATTAAAAATATTATAATAATTATAAAATTTTTTTTTTATTTTCAAAAGTTTAACTAAAACACTCGTGCACATCAATTTTAAATTAATATGATATTTATATTATGTCGATCGAAAAAAATTTTTTAATATATATTTATTAAATAAATTTTAATATTTAATAAATAATTAAATATTTTTAATGTGACTTTCACAGTTTAAATAAATAAAGCATAGAATACAAAAGTTTGAATTAAAAAAATATAAATTATGTTAAAATCACAAAAAAAGTGTTATGATCCCTCTTTTTAATATTTGCAAAATAGTCAGAATATAAAATTCGTTTTACTTGAGGGAGAACCATTTCACCGCATGATGTTACATTGGGGTGCTTGGTCTCGGAGACATTTTGGCACAAAACATATTTCATAAACTCTCTCTTTTTCCTCCGACTTTTTTTCTGCATTTGAAATTAATAATATTTTCTCGAGCAACCGAAAGCCATTTCCCTTTGATTTTTTTTTTTTTTGAGGGGTTTCTTGCCTTTCTTTTTTCTCCTTTAATTTCATACAATCCCAATTCTCTCCTTTAGCCTTCAGTTAAATTCAAATAAGTTTCCCAGTCGTTTTGTTTTGCCATTCAAAGTCAAAAGATTTTGAGTTTTCTGACCCCTTTTTTCATGGCTGAATTTGAAGATATTGGAGCTGATATCAGGTGAAGCTTAGCTTAACCTTTTTTTTTCAATAAAAACCAATGATTTTAATTTTTTTTAATAATTCTTTATTGAATATTGGACGGTTTATGGAGTATCCTATTTGGGTTTCGTTTGATTTGATTATGCATGTAAGAATTAAGGAACTGTTATGCGGTGAATTTGTCTATTTTTATTTATACTACTTTAATTGTACCTTTGCAAGCAGGCACATTTACGAATAAGAAATTGGATTTTTTTAATTATTTTATTTGTTTCGATGTAACGCTTTTTTGTGTTTAAAATTAGTAAGAGATTGAAGATTTATTGTTATTGGAAAGTGCAAATGGATTGTTTTGGTAGACTATATAAAAATTAGAATTTCTCAGATTTTATTCTTTGGTTAACTAACGTTGGTAAGGTAGGAGAAGAAATGTAATGAGAACTTGAATTTAAATGAAAGAAGATTCAAGTTGCAGCCCGAACACAACTATTTGAACTAGTTTAAGTTAGGTTTATGTTTATTGTGGAACCAAAAAAAAAAAAAAAGGAAAAAAGCAAAAATTAAGGTTTAATTTTGGTTTCGTCTTCTATTTTGTTGTTTTCATCAAACAAAGCAAGATTTTATTGTTGTTTGGGTTAATGGATCATGTTATGATGGCCATTGATTTGTTGGTTGACAGATCCGACATTGAAGTTGATGACTTAAAAGTTTGAAAATATAGCAGAGAAAGATGTCAGTGATGAAGAGATTGAAGCAGATGAATTGGAGAGACCAATGTGGAAAGATAGTATTAAACTCAAAAGGATTACGGAAAGACAGAAGATTGCGGCCCAACAGGCTGCGGAAAAGCAAAGAGCGAAGCAGGCCTCTGATCAGGCTTGGAGGAAGAAAATGTCCAGAGCTCAAGATGGGATTCTTAAGTAAATGTTGAAGCTAGTGGATGTTGGCAAAGCACGTGGATTTGTGTGTGGCATCATTCCGGAGAAGGGTGAACCTGTAAGTGGTGCATCAGACAATAAAAGATCTTGGTGGAAAGAAAAAGTGAAGTTTGATAAGAATCCGCCAGCAGCCACAGCCAAGTATGAGGCAGAGTGTTTAGCTATGATTGATTCAGAGAACAAAAGAAATGGAAACCTACAGAGCAGTCTCCAAGACCTGCAAGATGCTACTCTTGGGTCCCTCTTGTCTTCTTTGATGTAGCACTGCAAACCCCCTCAGAGAAAATATCCACTAAAAAGGAGAATTCCTCTACCTTGGTGGCCAACTGGGAATGAAGAGTGGTGGGTAAAACTAGGGCTACAACACGGTCAAAGTCCTCCTTATAAGAAGCCACATGATCTTAAGAAGATGTGGAAAGTTGGAGTTTTAACAGCTGTTATAAAGCACATGTCACCTGATATTGCAAAGATTCGGAGGCACATACACCAGTCAAAATGTTTACAAGATAAGATGACAGCAAAGGAAAGTGCAATTTGGCTGGGGGTTTTGGGCCGTGAGGAAGCTCTGATTCGGCAACTTAGCAGTGATAACGGAATGTCCAGCATAACTGAAATGCCCCGAGGTAGTCATGGTGATAAGCAGCAACCTGGCATCAGTAGTGACAGTGGTTATGATGTTGATGGTGTTGATGACGGAGTAGGTTCAGTGTCTTCCAAAGATGACAGGAGAAACCAACTGACAGATGTGGAGCCTTTGGCTTATGCCACCAATGATGATTCCCGTCCAGTCCAAGAGAATGAGCCTGTGGAAAATCAACCTCGGAAGGAAATTCGTTTGATATCTAGCCATCATGATCTACAGCCTGTACTAATCTATGGTTATCCTCAACCTGGACCTTCTCATGATGAAATGTAATTGTCGAGTCAAGAAGTGCATTGCTTGACATCAACCAAACTTATACATCATTTGTGGAATATCAGATGCCTGGCACTCAGCAGGAAAATGATGCAAGCACAGCATTGACGCATGCGGAGAAACATATAGATGTTCAGTCACATCTACCCGCCACTGAGTACTGCCAATATCCTGCTGTTCCTCGCGCTAATGAGATTTCCACTCAGAAGATGTATGTAGATGGAAGGCCCATGCTCCATCCATTGGTGTAACATGCAGAGCCGCAGCATGGTGCTGCATCTGAATCTTATCTGCCAATTGAATATAGGCCTCATCATGATGGTCAGTAAACTAAAATGGAGATGAATGCCACGCAGATTAGGCCAGAAAGTGGGGTTGATGTATCAGCACCAGGTAGAAATGAACATGAAATTACTGGCGGAGAATTGCACCGTTATATGAAAGACCTATTTCATATTGAGCCAGATAGAGCTGTTCATAACCCCTTTAATTCACCAACTTGTGATCCATCATTTTATGGTGCTTTTAGCAGTCCATTTGAACTTCCCTTTGATGGTACAACTTCACTAGAGGAACTAATTGATTATGACTTGATACAGTACTTTGGAGCTTAGGTTAGAAGATTTGATGTGTCAGGTAAACCTTTTCTATTCAACCCCCTGTTTCATTTATTACTGATTCATAATTTGGTCTCATGCATTTTATTTGGTTTTAGTTTTGCAGGAACTGTGAAATTGTGCATTCATCAGAGACCTGGACGGAGGAATTTCTCTTATCGGTTAGTCTCTCTAGTACAGTTATCATTTGAACATGCAGAGACTGTAAAGGCGGGTCAAATTTTCTAATCTAGTTTTGGTCATCTTTTCAAAGAAGACAAAAAACACATAATTTTTTGTGTTATATTCCCTAGCTTCCCCTGAATTGTAATTGCTACGAAGGGGTTCATATAAATGCGTCAATTTTAGAAACTGTCCATATGACAAATTTGTCACATTTTCCTTGTTTCGTTTGGACAAAAAAACTCATTAATCAATATATTTCTTCCTTGTAATTCAATTTCTATCTTTATATAGTTATTATAAATACAACCTGTTATTTGCCAACCTCCAATGGCTCTGCAGCTTTTGGTTATTTGGTTTGTCTTCAATGTTTTTGCATTTGTATAGGGTTAGTTTATTGCAAGATAGATACTTTTTGAGGTTTGGATTATTGTGTAGTACATTGATACATTGGATTAGGACTTTTCTTGGGATCATTCTTTAGAATCCAATCCTCGCTTATAAATATGGACAAATTTATTCATTTTTTTTATACTATTATATTTTCCTTCTCCGGGTCGCTTCCGATGCTCTAGTCTTGGTTCTATTAATATTATTATTCCTCACAGAGAGAAAGAAATCTCTCTGCTGTTACGTCATAATGAATTATATAGCATTTAGCAATCACAAGTTGAGTTCTGTGGTCAGTCTGCATAAATAAAGCTACGTTTTATTACTGAAATCTCTGATGAAGCAAGGATTTGCGAATGGGTAGTTAAAGTTTGGTAACTTGAGAAGGAATGCATACATAATAAGACTCGTGAAGCTTGTTTTTGCTGTTTGTTTTGGTTATCATTGCTTATCAAATAATGTCGACATTTTTGTTTCTTCCAATGAGATTGCCTTGTTGCTGATGATAGAAGTGCTTGGAACTCGGTTTTTTTTTTATTATTATTATTATTATTGTTATTATTACCGTAATTAGGTTAGATCTTTGTTAAACATATCAAATTTAGTTACTTTTAACTAATTCCATCGAAAAATTAACAGAAAAATTATTTGGCTGCTAAGTGATCACGGTATCGCCATTATAATCGTAAAATATAAAAAGGGGGGAGTCGTCAACGATTTTTCTTTTTTTTTTTTTGGGGGGGGGAGGTGGTTAGGTGTGAGTTGTGGAAAATTTATTAAAAAGTATTAGGGTCTGTATAAAAATTAAGCAATGTAAAAGGAAGCAATCGACATTGTTACCGGTAAAGATAATGGAGCCAAAAAGATGGGCACCAATTCTTACAATGGAAGATTTACTTTCACCCCTTTGGTTCTAACACAACCAATGGTCACCATTTGAGATCATGTAGTTTCCTTTACAAGGTTGAAACTTTAATAAGGGGGGTAAGAAGACAATATATGGCAAAATAAAAATATACATCAGTTGTTGTCTATCATATCCTCTATCAATCTTCCAATGGCATTGAATGAAGATCCGCCATTGATAACAGCCTTCCTAGCCCTTCCTGCCATATCCTTCACTTTCTTCCTAACCTCCTCACTCTCTGCATCCATAACCTGTCGTACACCTTTTTCTATCTCATCTGCCATCACAACATCAGTCGTACCTCTCCTATAATCCAACCTCAAAACTACTGCTAATCCCAGCTCCTTCATCATGTATGCATTTAACTGTTGTTCCGCATACATAGGCCACGTTACAATTGGCACTCCATACCACAAGCTTTCCAGGATTGAATTCCAACCACAGTGAGATAAAAACCCTCCTATTGCCTTGTGGCCAAGAACCTCCACTTGCGGCGCCCACCCACATATCATCCCTCTTTCTTGGATCCTTTCCAGGAATCCTTCTGGCAACATTTCCTCAGGATTCTTGTAATGAGCATCATTTTGTGGTTCTGGTGGCATACGCAAAGACCATAAGAACCTGCACCCACTCTGCTCTAGCCCCAGTGCTATTTCTTTCACTTGGGGTGCTCCATAGCTTCCATAGCTTCCGAAGCAAAGAAAGACCACTGATGATTCAGGTTGATTATCGAGCCATTTCATGACCTTGTCGCGTTGGGCCAGGTCCAAGTCAGGGTGAGGCACAACATTGAGGTGAATCACTGGTCCAACTGGATAAATTGGAGGGTTTTGGCCATTAAAAAAAAAATTAAGAGCATATTGCTCCAGCTCTTCAAACGTATTTATCATGATACCTTTGGCATCCTTAAATCTTTCAGCAATCTTGACATATGTTGTATAACCTCCATCCCTGTTAAACACAGCTGAAGGCAGAACACATGTCGGGACAGGATTGACAAATCCTGGGATCAAATGTTCAGGATCCGTGCTTTCAAATTCTGAACTGTTCAGGCTGTGTCGAGTTGCTAGGTACATCATGAGACCCAAAAACACTGCATTTGTGGTTAGGAATACATAAGAAGGTAGACCAAAGTCAGTTGCAATATCAATCATGGGTGTACAAAATAGATCAAGAACTAATCCTGCAACTCGGGTTGAATCCGAAGTAGATCTCACTGACACAATATTTCTGATAGCATCTCTAACAGGGGGGATGTAACTCTCAACAAATGCATAGACATATCTTTCTGGTGATAACTTCGAGAGCTCTAATGATGGAGAATCTACCTGTGGGAGGTTAATTAGCTGGATTCGATCAGGTTGCGAAGTGGTAAGCGATTTGGTGTAGGCATCCACAAAACCTGAAACCCACTTCATGGAAAGAATAGTAATCCGAATTCGATCATCGCGATGGATAAGGCGCTTTGCAAATTCAATAGTTGAGACCAAGTGGCCGATTCCTGGTGTCGGAATGAATATCAGCTCCACTTTCTTCATCTCTCGGGCTGTTTGATGTTTTCCTACTTGCTCCTGCACTCCTATTTGATCGGTGTTTTGTGTTGTTAAACCTGGAAGTGGATTTAGACAGTTTAGGGCACGACCATGAGTTGGAAAATTCTGGAAGCTGGTTAGAATAAGCTTAAAATGAGCCATTAGACACGTAAAGAAAAATTCAAAAAAAAGTAAAATATAATAATAATTATTAAAAGCAAAAAGTTAGAAAATTAATTTCAAAAAAAAAATAATTATTAGCATTATTCATAAAAACTGTAATTATCATTTTATCTTATTTTTTATCTTATCTTTTGGCTGCCTTTGTTCTTGGCAACAATTTTTTGGGGGTCAGTTTATACATTTAGTTATAGTCATTTCGTACATCTAGTTATGATAAGTCGTACATTTAGTTATAATCATTTCGTACATTTAGTTATGGTGAGCGTACTTTAATTATAGTATTTCGTATATTCAATTATAGTCATTTATATATTTAGTTACTATTTTTATATAGTAATTTAAATTTTAATATAAATTTTTATTTTATTATTTTTATATAATAATTTAAGATTTTATATATATAATTTTGAATTATAAAATAAACTTGAATTATATTAAATACTGGATTAATATTAAAATTAATAAATATTAAAAAATATTTAATATTAAATCAAATTACTTTTCTCAAATTAAAAATAATATATATTATACATATTATATATAATATACATTATATAATGCATATATAATATAATGCAATTTTATAGATATAATATAATAATATATTATATATAAAAATATAAAAAATATAAAAAAAATGCTAAAGTACATATACAAAGTATTTGTGTTCATGTATGATAGACATCACCTTGAGCATGACTTCATATATGTTAAAGCTGATTATTCTTATATAGTGAAGAGATGACGTTTTAACAAACAAAAAAAAAAACTTGTAACCAAAAAATAAAAAATACAGTTGATTATTCTTGTATAATGAGATAATCAGAACTCACTATCTTTGGAGGTTTTTGTTTGGGTAAAATATTTTTAATTTTTAACATTAAAAAATAAACAATAAATAATGCATATTATAATTTAATATATATAATTTATAATCTCTACTAAATTACTGTCAAGGAAAAAGATAACTAAAAGACAAGATAAAAAATAAGGATAAAATAATAATTATAATTTTTCTATTAATATTTTTAATAATTAATATTTCTATTTTTAAAATTATTTTTATACTTTTTTTTAATAACTATTATTACCTTTCACTTTTTTATAATTCTTCCTAAATTTTTTTCCCACCTTCAACTCGCTCGCAGCTAACACCGTGTTAGCATTTAATATCAAATATTTTTTATTATTTTAAAATAATTTAATATAAAATATTTTTATTTTTTATTATTTTTAAAAACTAATTATTTAATAAAAATATTTTTATTTTTATTATATGATATATATTAATATAATATATATTATAGAGTTTATATATAGTATATATTATTTTTAATTATTTCAAAAATAGTTTGAGATTTAATATAAATATTTTTTTATTTTTTATTTTTATATAATAATCTAAGATTTAATATAAAATATTTTTAATATATATTATTTTTACATTGTAATTCATTATTTAGTGTAAAATATTTTTTATTTTTATTATATAATGTTTACAAGATTATATATTATATATGTATTATAGAATATATATTACATATAATATGTATAATTTATATGATATATATTGTATAATTTATAATTTATCTTATATATGATATATATAATATATATTTTTTAATTTTTTAATATACAATTTATATATAATATATAATATATTATATACATAATATATATTGTATATATAAAATAAAACCTTCATATATAATATATTTAATAAAAATAAAAAATAATTTTAAGAAAATTAAAGTTAATTTTCTGAAAAGAATATTTTACATAATACTTTATAAATTTGGTAATATTTTTATATAAATCTGTAATATTTATATGTAAATTCAATAATGTTTGTATGTAAAAATTACATATAAACATTACTTTCAAAGATTTCTTACGCAAATTCATTACATCTATTACCTTCAAAGATTTTTTTACACAAATACATTACATTTAACATAAATTACATATAAACATTATATAAATTATAATATTTATATATAATTTTTGTAATGTTTAGTTGTAATTTCACCAACTAATAAAAATTATAAATTTATTCAAAAATTAATTTTTTTAATATAAAATAATTATTACTAATACACCCAAATAAATTATTAAACTAAAAAAGTATATGAAAACTTTTTTACTTCAAAAATTACTACAAAAATTAATTTCTCACACATATAATATATTTAATAAATAACAA
>JBBYHM010000019.1:6345874-6364691 GCA_038381775.1 Adansonia rubrostipa
TTACAAAGCAAATTTATTATTCCACTTGAGAAAATTGGGTTTTTAATTTTTTTGAAAATTGAAAAATCTCTTATACGTCACCGGAGGACTGGAGGAACGTGAAATGTTTTATCATTATCTTTTGTACCCTATTAAAGAGCTAAAGGAATACAAAAGTTTTTAAAAATCAAAATATCTTTTATACCCCACTAGAAAGTCAGAGCAATACAAAAGGTTTTATTTTTTTGAAATTCATAAATCCTAGTTTTCATTTTGAAAAGGATATCTCATTATTAAAATAGTCCATAGAACTCTTCTTATATACTAGGAGACATTCCATGAACTACTTTAACTCAATATCACTGCCTTAATTTCGAAAAAAATTGATTTTATGAAAAATAATAAATTTTATCCTAAACCCCCCTAAAGTATGCCTTCGACATAGAAGTATCCCGATGATCGTGAAGGACTTGATGACATCATAAAGAATGAACCTATTCTTACTGCTGACCTTTGACATGTAAGTGTCCTAGTGATCATATAGGACTTGGTTCTAATGTAAGTTGCTAAAATATCCTTAAAGTCTACCTTCAATTTTAAAATATTTTGATAACCCTAAAAGACTTAATAACTTTATAAAATGATGAACCCATCCCTATTTTGCACCTTCGGCATAAAAGTATTTCGGTGATCACAAGGACTCAGCACTAGGAAAATTATGAAAATACCCTTAAGATTTACTTTTGATATAAAAGTATCTCGGTGACCCTAAATGACATAAAAGTGGTAAAAAATGACATATTTACCCTATGCGTAATTTAGGTATTAAGGTAACCTAAAATGTAAAAATTACAATTAAGCCCTTAAAATTTTCAAAGTTGCATTTCGTACCCTTTCAAAAAAACCAAAAGAATAGGAATTTAATGTTAAAAAAATGAATTTGACCTAAAAAGCTAGGATTTTGTAATTGTCTCGTAACATTTCTAAATTTGCAAATCGGTCCCTACATAATTGAAACACAAAATTAAACATCAAACATATCCAAATGAATAAAAAAATCATGTCCAAAAATTACAAGGGAGGTTTAACCAATTACCTTTGGCCTTGGGACAAAATTTTTAATATTAACAAAAAGCCTTAAACTTTCAAAAATTACAAAAAGACCCTAAAAATGTAAAAAATATATCTCAACATGATAAAATGCATAAGATACAATCTTAAATAAACATAAGGGTTTCGGCTAAGCATGGAATGGCTAAAAAATATTTTTTTATAAAATTTAGTCCTAAACATTTTATATTTACATAATAGCCTAAAAATTAAAAAAAATCATCATATACACATATATTAGGTTCGGTCAAAATCAATAAAGAAAGAATAATATTTTTACAACATAATTTCATTGATATCAACATCTATCCTAATATCTACCAAGCTCACATATCATCATCATCATGCATAAAAATCATGAAATATAAACATATAGTCAAACCTTAACAACAATCAATCAGGAAAATATCAAAGTAAAATAACACAAAATCACATATGTAATATCATAACATCATTCCATCACCAAAAATATATTTTTATTTAAATTATTACTAATAATAATAAAATATAACAATTAAATCAAGAAAATTGGTCATGCCTTCAAACTTGGCCTTTAAACATGGATCAAAATCCATGAGCTCAAGTCATCAATAGGCTCAATAAAAGGAAGAAACATTCATGAAATGATCAAAAATCAAAGTTTTTCCAAATAAATCTACCTTTAAAGCTTGAAAACTTGGAAATTCGTAAGGAAAATTTCTATGTTTCTAGTGTTTTTTCTTTTTGTTTTTGGAAATATTAGTTGGTAAAGGAAATATCCTCCCCCTATTTATAAAGGGTAGGATTCGGCCAAGAGGAAAAAAAATCCTCTTGGTCGAATTTTCTTTGCATTTTTTCTTTTTTTTTAATTTTTTGGTTGATATTTTAGTTTAGATTAGCATGACTTAAATAATTTTGCCATTATATGTAAGCCATTATGCATCACTTATCATTTCAATGATGATCAAGATAAAATCAACTAATGGGATAATTAAGATTAAACTAATTAGTTAAAAAAAAGTTAGAATCCAGTTAGATTAGTTTCCATGAAACTAGTTAAAATATTTAAAAATAAAATAAAATTAAAATTAGTAATCATAATACAAAAATTTGGAAATGAAATAATAAAAAAATTTTATTTTTTTTTGAAACTTGTAAAATTATGTAAGAAAAATCTTTACGGAGGAAAATTGATATATATATATATATATTCAAAACTTATATAATAAATTAGAGTTTTAAAAACTGATTTAATATGAATTTAATAAAAATATTTGATGAATTGTAAAAATTTTAAACTTATAAAAATCCACACTAAAGAAATTTATGGTCCGTATTTTAGAAACAAGAAAATTCTAAAAATAAATCCAATTATGAAAAGAATGAGCTGAATTTAATACCTTACTAAAAATGTTAATTTAAAACATAATAAAATGAAAACTTGAAAGTTGAAACTAATTTTAGCAAAAATTTTATGAGCATGACCCTCGTGGTACAATGAAAAATTCAAAATTTACTGGAAAATTTGGTAATTTTACACATCGTAGTATAAAATGCCAATACATATTCTTTTGAATATTTTTCATTTTTTGAAGTGCATATTGGCATAAATACTTACAAGTATTGGTAAAAATATGTGACGATCGATTTCCTAACATTTACGAACAATTCTTGAAAAATTCCTAAAAGTGAAAAATTTGACCGTAATTTCATCTACTGACATAAATTTTAAAATTTCAAAAATAAATTGAAAAGCTAATTTTTACCTTTATATTCATTTTTTTATCTAAAATTTATTTTTTACGACCATTGAAATGGTGATTGTTCTATTACATGCATATGTAGCCATTTAGATATGACTGAAGAGCTCTTAAGATGTTTAGTCTACCTTAAGAAGTCAACTCTCATTAGCAGCTGCTAAGTTCTTAGTCTTGGATATTTTCAGACTATTAAAAAAGGGTTCGGACAAAATTTGGTGTCAACAATTGCATGTTGTTTTAAGCTTGAATATGTGATTAATTGATGAAAATCAACTTAAAAATAAGTTTAAAAAGCTTAACGTAGGTTAAAATAAAATGAAATTTCTAAATCAAGGTGTCAGCCAACCTTATTTCCTAGAATTTTCATGATTTAAGTCTAACTAGAATCGAATGATATTGGGCTAAAATTTTGAAGTTTAAATGAGGAAGTCATGTTTCTTTAAATTAAATGAGTTGTTTGAACATGAGGGAAAAAAAATCCAAGTTTGGCTAGTTTAGGTAATGTAGATCTCAAGCGTATTTGATTTAATCTTGCATAATTTTAGTTATTTAAGCTAGTTTGAGCTAAAATCTAAGTAGATAGAATTTAAATCTAATTCTAAATGATGAAATCATAAGTTCTTGAACTTAGAGAACCATTTGAACAACCTAAAAAATCCTTAACTAGGTTTGGTCAGGGTAAAATTGACGCAAGCTTGAGGAAGCATTGCATAATTGATGCTTAAATGATAAAACTTAGATGAACTAAGTTGAGACATACTTGGGTAAGCCAAAATTTATGCTTAATTAAATGAATTTGTAAGCTTGTTCAATTGATAAGCTTAAATGATTGAAATCATGTTGATTGAATTAAATTAAAACTTGTTTTCTTGTGTTTGATTGTTAAATACTGAGAATTTAATGAGAAAATGATAATAAGGTGAGCATGATTGGTTTTTGGGTAGATTCATATAAGACATTTATAGAGTCTATTTATTCTCATTGCTGGATACTCGAACATCAATAAATGTGATTTAAAATTTTGAAAATAGGTTTTGTGATCACAAGTTATGTTAGAGCTACTGTTGTAGTCTAACCTAGTAAACTCATAAAAAATGACATATTTTGGTCAAGTTATAGACCTTAGGAAATTTTGTTAGTATTTTTTCTATAATCCTCATTGATTCGACTAGATAATAAGCTATTAATGTTTGATTTCTCAATCAAACAAATATAAAAAATTTCAAAACATGAGCTATTTGCATGGCTTTGATTCTATGCCTGATTAGTATTACAAACTATTTTTGATAAGGATAATCATTTTTGTGTAGTTTTCTCATATTTTTAGATAAAATTATAATGTATAAACTTTCTAAGCATGTATGGCATGTCAAGTTGGTATTCCGGACAAATTAAGAAGAAAATATAGAATGCATGCTAGTCGGACATGTTATATGATGCAGTAGCATCTAATTAAAAATTTTACATGATAGCTAAAATGATTTTTAGGCATTTTTTGAATGTTTAGTTAAAATATAATGAGTCAGCATTCATTAAAATTTGCTTTGGAGATTTTATATGGTAGGAATAATCCAGAATAAATTTAGGAAGCTTGAAAGGTCAAATCTATCTCTCTTTTGATTTTTTTAAGTTTAGTGTCTAATACTCTAAGGCATTTAGATGCCTCAAAATTGATTTCAGAAGTCAGGTTTAGTGTGTCAATAGGTCTAGGAGTGTCCTATAGAAGGTTTCTGTTGGCTCGCATTAAAGTTTTCGAGTTGAATTAAATAAAGTTAATTTTTATATTGTTTTTAAAGTGGTAATTGTCTTCAGTTTAGTCTATTGTGCTATTTTGTGATTTCTTTTTAAATAGAGTCAAGTTTGATAAAAATATTGAAAATAGAGTGAATTAGTCAGTACTTTTAGAGTCAAGTATTTTTTTAGAAAATTTTCCTTTATAAATGATTTTTGCTTTGAATCAGTTGTAAATTTAAGCTAGTCTTGGTAAAAGTCGAGATATATTTTTCAGTGATATTTGTTTGATTTTATTAAATAAAAAGTGGCATGTGGTTGAATACATATGATTGAAACCAATAAAAACAAATTAGAATATGTGTGATTAGTTGGTATTAAGTATTAAGCATCATAAGAGGGATCGAGTCCTTACTTGTGGTATAATTGACTCTTGAGCCTACTTTATAAATTTTTGGTACATAGATCATAAAATTGTTCCTTTAGAGTTTGTAACTCTTTAGTGAATGGTTTCAATAACTGATTGATCATACCTAGCCAAAAAAAGATAGGTGGCAACTTTGTCATTCTCATGTTTTGATATGAGAGGTTTAGACAAGCGATTCATCTAACCGACTCGGCTTTCTGATGATTCAAAGTGTTGTCTACTCTGATATATGGAGGTTTGTACTTAGATATATTATGACAATGCCAGATGATGGACTAGACTATGATCTTCGGCTCAAGTTATCCCTAGGTTTTGACTTAAAAATGACAAAATGCCAACACACTAAATCACGACCAATAATATTAGACTTTGAAAGGATTTCTTGACTAAAGTTTTCATGTGAAAGACCTAGACTATGATCCTAGGCTCGACCCATCCCTAGGTTTGACTTAAAAATGATAGAATGCCAATGTGCCAAATCACGGCCAATAACATAGGACTTTGAAAGGATTTCTTAATAAAGGCTTTCAGATGAAAGGCTTAGACTTTGATACTAGGCATGACCTACCCCTAAGTTTGACTTAAAAATACAATGAGCCAAATCATGGCCAATAATGTTGGACTTTTAAGAGATTTTTTTGACAAAGGTTTTTAATAAAGATTGTTTACATGGGCTAATTAGTTGGATTTGACCTACTAGTATCATTAGGTTTAATTTCATTGATGTGATATCCTTAAGAGATAGAATTCTTACTTCAGTAGCTATTTGATTTGTTGACTTTCAATATCAAAAGTTCTTATCAGGAAGTTCTTTGATGTTCGATGGATATTGGTTAATAGAATAATGTTATGTGATGACTGTACAAATGCATGATATGATGATGCAAGTGCAACTTTCTTGATGATATGACTACATGATCATAACACAGCCTAATGCAGGAATAGACATTGCAAATTATCTACCTAACACGGAACTCTAATAACTATTTTCTTGATGCCAAAATTTAAGTGCTGATTCCAGCTTTGATAAGCTTGGTGTCCATGAGTTTTTTTTTGGAGATTTGATGCATAAATGATCATTTTCCTAAATTGGGTATCTGATGATCTTTCTAACACTTTAAGGATTTGCATTTCTTGAGTTGGGATATTTTATGATCTTTTCTAACAAAGTCAATTGGTTTTGTCGAGATTTTGAGGACTGCTTGACTTCTAGCTTGGTTGGTTGCATATCTTGGCTGGATTGGTTCTCTTGATGGGATTTTTTACTAGGGTGGAAGAGTTTGACTTGGGTTTGATAACTTTTCATAGGATCACTTTTGAAAGCTAAAAAAAGTTGACACATGATTATGATAGGCAGGTGTTGAGTGTGAGGGATTCATGATCTTCACAATCAAGGTACAAATAGAGCTTTTTCTTTTCTCATCCTTTTGATGTTTTATCAAGAGATCCTAATGTTAATTTTATTGGATTATTGAGTATTATCAATTAAATAACAAACATAATGCAATGCAAATGAGGCACAAAAAGGTTAGAAGAAAACTAGATAATGTTTCATTTGTAAGAAGAAAGATGATATAATTTCATTCATGTTTAACAAAAGGTATAATAACAATAAGGTAGTCTTAATATCTTTCCCAAATGGTCAATGTGTCCAACATGAGCTGATCTTTTAAAGACTTTTAAGACTACCCCATACCATTTCATAGTCACACTAAACTTGGGTATTTCTTCCTTATCTTTTTAGATCCAGGATAGGTTTGGCTTTACTGAGGTTTGTTTTGATCTGAGGTTTAGTTAATGGTAAGCTTGAATGGGATTTGATTTGATGGGGACATGGCTAGGCAAAGGTAAATTAAGGTTTCTTCGACAAGCATTCGTGTAAGATCTGATTTAGTTTAAATAAAGAGTGTGTCCTGTCGAGGTTAGTTTTCTTAAGCCACTATTATAGGTTTTCAACTTAAGTTGGGTTGCTATTTGGAACCTTTTTCAAGTTTTCATCTAAGACTCTTTTCATTTTTTAACTTTTTTTTTTGCTTATTTTTAGCAAGAAACACCTTTTTAGGTTTTCATCCTTCAAGCATAGTGTTTCTTGATTACATTTGAGTTAATCAAATCCGTTAGGCATTGCCATCCATTATCGTTAGGATCAAGGCTCCTTCATGACATAAGTTCCTTCTTGATGCCCACCTATTTTGGACATCTTTGTGGATAAAGAGGATTTTCTTAAGTATCAGTTCATCATCATGAAATTGGCGAAGGTGGATTGTTTTTGTTGTGGGCTTTGATTATGTGTTTTTAATATATTTAATTATGATAGATGGCTTTTATCTACTTTTCTTCGATAAGGTTGGACTAATCATATATGCTCCTGACCTATTTCATTTTTTAAAGTTTGCCCTTCATCAAGATTCTTAGAGAAAGGATCTCAACTTTGATAGGTAGAAGGCTTTCATCCTATAAACTATAGAAAACATGTTAAAACCCATGGAAGTCCAAACTAAAGTTGATATACATGGAGTGCAAAAGGTAGCTTTTCATGCTAATCTTTGTAAGTCTTAGCGATTTTCTCCATCAACTACCTTATTCATTTCATGATAGTATGGCATCAAGTTATGATACTAAAGTTTGAACTGAGAATATATTGCTTGCATTATTCTATTTTTCAAGTTACAAGCATTATCTTTGATGATTTGTTTGGGAAGCCCATATCGATAGATGATGTCCCATTTCATGAACTTATATAATCGATTTAGGATATTAGCATATGGGGCTGTCACTACCAATTTGGTGAAGTAGTTATCTCCACAGGAATGAACTGGTGTCTGTTAGAAGCATTAAAGGAGATAGGCACC
This sequence comes from Adansonia rubrostipa, assembly GCA_038381775.1. Classification (NCBI taxonomy): domain Eukaryota; kingdom Viridiplantae; phylum Streptophyta; class Magnoliopsida; order Malvales; family Malvaceae; genus Adansonia; species Adansonia rubrostipa. The sequence continues at coordinate 6,353,713 of JBBYHM010000019.1, forward strand.
ATTAGATCCATGCCTCACATAGAAAAGTCTATGGGGTTCTTATAACATGCAGTAGTAAAGGTGGGACATTGATCTTACCTGCATAGATCTTACATTTATGACATTTATAGGCCTAGTCGATGCTATCCCTCTCAATAGCTAACCAGTAATAGCCCGATCTCGTGATTTGTTTTGCCATTCGATACCTATTGGCATGCATTTCACAAATACCCTCATGAATTTCTTTTAGGATTCTTTTGGCTTCAGAAGCATCGATACATCTGAGTAGCATTTGATCCTAAATTTTCTTGTATAGGATTTCCTTGTCTAAAAAAAATCCCATGGCCATTCTTTTGATGGTTCTTTTGCTAATGTAATGAAAAATGTCATGATACCATTGTAAGCCATCCCTATCTTTCTTTAATGTTTTGAAAATATGTTGGAGTCATATAGATGCTTATTTGAATAGAAGCTACTTCTGATTCCTGACTAACTTTAAACATGGGTAACAAGGTGGACCAGGGTATTAGCTATTTGGTTTTCTTATCTAGGTAAGTGTTTAAGGCTATCATTTTTTAAATTATTTTTAGAGTTTTAAGATTAGTTTCTCATAATGAACCAGTTTAGTGTCGTGAGTTTACCATTTAGTGGTAGATAACAAGGGTGAATCCTTGAAAACCTATAAAGTCTTGAAATTTCCCTCGATAAATGCTTAGAGCCCTATGACTCAAGCTTCATACTCCACTATGTTGTTGGTGCAATCAAAGTTCAGTTTGGCTATAAAAGAGTAGTGACTTCCATCAGATAAGATTAATATTGCTTCTATTCCATGCCTTAGAGCATTAAACTTTCCATCAAAGTACATTTTCCAAGATTGGTCATAACCAAAGTTTTTTTTTTCCCTCCAATTATGCACATTAGGTCTTTATCAAAGAAATCAAAGTCCAACGGCTCATAATTACTTACTGCAAAAGAAATCAACTATTGTACTACCCTTAATGGCTTTTTGGTTGACGTAGATGATGTCATATTCAGAGAGCAAAATCTGTCATATGGCTAATTTTCTTAACAGTGGAAGGGCTTTGTATAAGTACTTGATAGGATCAAGTCTTGTGATTAGCCATGTTGTGTTTTACAACATTTATTGCCTAAGTTTTCAATCAGTCCAAGTAAAAGCATAACATAACTTTTCCATAACAAAATAGTTATTATCTCACTCTGTGAACTTCTTACTCATCTAAAAGATAGTTTGCTCTTTTCTTGACTTATCAGGTTGTCGGAGCACATAAACCATAGACTTATTGAAAACTGATATGTAAAAGATTAAAGGTCAACTAGGAACCGATAGTACTAGTCTCACAAGTTTGATAGGTAATGTTTGATTTTGTTGAAGGTTGCTTAACATTTTTCATTCCATTCCTAAGAATTTTTTTTTTTGTAGAGGAATTAGAAGATGAAGTTGCATTTATCAGTGAATTAGGATATGAACCGAGAGATGTAGTTTAGTCTCCTCAAGAAATTTTTCACTTTCTTTTAGGTTCAAGGTGTGGCGTATTTTGAATAGCCTTGACTTTATTTGGATAACTTTGATCCTTTTTTCATTGAAAATAAAGCCTAGTAGCTTGCCAAAAGTGACACTAAAGGTACATTTGGTAGGATTCAACTTTAGCTTGAATTTTTGTAACTATTCAAAGAGCTTGTGAAGGTTGAGGACATGCTCTTCTTCTTGTGCTGATTTGGCAATCATATCATCCACGTAGACCTCAATCTCTTTGTGTATGAGGTTATGGAATAGTGTCACCATGGCTTTTTGATAATTTATCCTAGCATTTTTAAGTTTAAAAGGCATGATTTTATATTATAATATGCCCATATAATAACAATGGTAGGTTTCTCTATATTTTCAGATGCCATCTTGATCTTGTTACAACTCCATAACTCGTTGATGAAAGAGTACAAAAATTTCTTGGTTGTGTTGTCAAACAAAGTGTCATATAGGGTAACGAGAAATTATCTTTCAAACTGGCCAAGCTAAAAGGAAGCATGTAGACCACAATGTCAGTGTCTAGTCTAGGCATTGAAATTATAGATTATTAAAGAGCCATTGAAAGATAAAAATGGCATTGAAATTATTTAACAACAAATTATCTTAAGAAACATTTCTGGTTTCATCATTTTTTAACTTCTGCTAGACTGGTTTGCATTCAGGTTTAAAAGGAAGCTTATGGACCACAATGTCAGTGTCTAGTCTAGGCATGTCTTTATTGCAAGTATATCTTGGTATTCTCAGAGTAAGCTAATCAGTTTCATCTTGGCAGAGGGTTTTATGGAAGTTTCCATTTTGACCTCTTTCGAATTCTCTTTAGTCCCTAAATTTATAACTATAGTCAGTTCCTCATGGGGCAAAATTTGTTTCTCTTCATGTTTAACTAATCTTAATAGATCTAATGGCAAGGAATTCCTTTCAAAATCTTCATCGAAATTAACTTCACTAGTATAGAATGATTATTCTAAATCGATCTCTGGGAGCTCATTGAAAACTTCCATGCGACTTTTGTTAGAATACCTAAAAGGGCAAAGGACCAAACAATATAGACAAAAATATATAAACAAAAAGTTTAAGTAAAGGTGAAGAATGAAAATAGGCACACAAGATGAAATGCTTTATGCAAAAGTCATTTTTATGGATAATATTCAACAAAATACACCTATTCTATAGGATTTCTACAAGCTATTGGGTAGAAGCAAATAGATTTTTAATTCTTGACATGACATGGAAATATACTTAAAAAGCATAAGGTTTTCTAAGACAGCTTTATCATAAAAAATAGATTCTAATGAGTGGGGATGGGTTTTCATTGCTTGGGTTTGACAATCTCAGCTGATCATCTATGGCATGGATATGAAGGTTGTAGATGCCCAATTTAAAATGACCAGGATATCTTTGGTTTTCATCTCTTCTGACTGATTTAGATCCACATGTCCTTTCAAATAGAAAATCTCATGTATCAATAGGAAAACTATCAGTTCTGGCCCTAACTCTTGACCCAATGAACATGCTAACCTCTAATCTCTGGCCTTCTTGGCTTACTACTTTTGGTACTGCATATTGGGCTTGAATCTTAGGTCTTTCTTATTAATTTGGCTAACACCTTTAAAAGCTCTGGCCATACCTTGTAGATGCTTACTAAGCCCATTTTTAACTCAGTAACCCTTGCCAATAATCAACTTTAAACCTATACAAGTGTTCCTTGACTGTTGAGGCTCAACTATCAACAGACCTCTCCTATGAATGTAGCATTGACAAAATTAAATGACTAGAATGATGACTTTGATGCATTTTTATTTGGTTCAATATAGATGGCATTAATAGAAACGATTGTAATCATCTTTTCTTTGATTGCAATGTTGATTACTTTGTTGTCAATAGCAAACTGTAGTTTTTGATGTAAAAATGATAGTACTACCTTGACATAGTGTATCTAAGGCCTCTCTAGTAAGTAATTATAAGATAAAGTAATGTCTATTACTTGAAAATCAATCTTGTAGGAACATGGACCTATCTGGAGTGAAATAATGATGTTTCTAGTGACTCTTTAACAAGCCTTGTCAAATGGTTGCACTACTATGTGGTTGTGTTTGATGTGAAATGCATTAGTAATAAGCTTATTTAAGGTGGCCAAAGGCATGACATTGAGAGTAGAGCCATTTTTTATGAAAACCTTTGTGGAATGCACCTTTGTAGTGTGTGGTTATATGTAAAGCTTTATAGTTACCTCTATCTCCAAAAAGGATTTTGTCATCCGTAAATGAGATGCAATTATCCATAGTGATGTTGTTCATAAGATAATTTAACTTGCTATTAAAATGTCTAGTAGCACATCTGCTTCATTCATCACTTTCAACGGCATATTTTGATGCACTTTCGTATTGAGAAATGGGGTCAGCATAAAAATCTTAGCTGATTGTTTGCTTAATTGGTTGACAATACTATACTCACTATGCTTGATAAACTTGAGAAATTTAGTGACTTTCTTTTTATCCATCACCACTTTGATAATCTTGGATTCAAGGTCTTTGTCCCATTTTGAAGTATAGTAGCTATTGAGGAGGCATCATTTTTTTTTACTATCTTGAGCTGGGGGAGCATAACATCTACCATTGCAAGTCAAGTGGCTAACTCCTAACAAGTTGATGGTAGCGGTTAACTAAGGAGGCTCTCCAAGCACCATAATTTGATGCTCATATTTCGAAAGGACAACATTATCGCTCTCTTATAGGAATCAAGCCGGGGGCATTTATAATCAATTTTGGTACAGGCATTGAAGACTTACCCTAAAGTTTGATTGTCTATTAAGATAATAAGAGATCATCCTATCTTGTACAGAGGTTATGTTATACCTTCACTAATCATGGTCATTAACTTGGTATAGATGTTTATTTCTTTTTGTAGAATTTAATTTTGCCCTCATTCATCATTTTGAACCATTGCATGGAATTTTTTGCACATTTGAAGGATATGACCACGAACAGTATGGAAATCATAAATATCGTTAAATTTTTCTTTTGACCTTTTAACTACATTAAGCATGCCTACTTGAATTAATATCTCCTAAATAAGATCCTAACCTCTTCTATGCTTCCCTTGACCTCATAATCATCCTCGACATTGATCATGTTCATTATTGGTTTGACATGATTGGTTAAAGGATTTGCAACAACATTGGGCCCTTAATTTATCCCAAACTGCAAGACCTTTAAGTCAACGAGGTTTTAAACCCTTTGTTCAAATGATATGCAGTTCTTGATGTCATGTGTCATTGCCATAAAACACTTGAAAATGGTGCATAATTGGATTAAAGTAGGCATGCTTGGCTAGTATAGATTGGGCACCTAATAATGGCTCAACTGAGATGGGTTGGCGTAGCTTATGGCATTTGCCTCTCTTTTCTTCTTTTTATTAATAGTTAGTTTCTTGCTCGATCCAAAAGACTCGCCCACTGACATTTGGCCACTTTTGATTATTATATCAATCATTTCATCAGACAGAACAAGATTAATGAAATTTTTGGTGGCATTCCGTATTAGTTTGTATAGGGCACTTTGGTGTTAATGAATGTCATGGTCATTTACTTTTCAGTTAAAGAGAGTTAAACTAAAGCCACGTCCTCTCTCTATCATTGAGCATACTACCTAAAACTTTCAGTAGGCTTATTCTTTAAATTCACGAGAAAAAAACCTATTGAGAGCCCAATCCAACACATACTAATATCAATTTAAGAAGGCACTTACCAAGTTGACCCATGATTAGATTTGGACTTTGTTGAGCTTAATGTATTATTGGGTAGATGCCCAAAACAAAATGTGTTGAATACAATATATATAAATCTTTTCATCCTTTTTATATCCAGCCATCTTCGTAAGGTACATTTGGATATGTACAGTAGGATCAGTAGTTCCATTAAACCTTTTAAAATATGGTACCTTAAACTTTAAAAGAATGACAAGGTTGACACCAAAGATAAAGATTTTATGTTAATGGCTCTAAACTTGTCATTTCCCTCAATGGCTTTAAGGTACTTCTTCAATAGCTAATAACTATTAATTTCATTAGTAGACATTGTAGACTTTTGATCATCTATTTTTTTCTTACTTATCATCGTCGAGGGTTGTGGGATTGGCTGGAAAGATTTCCGTATTAACCCGTTGAAATTCAGGGATGAATTAGTTTGTTGCCATAGGGTTCTAAAGAATCACTAGTGGTACTACCAAGGCTAATGCCATATTAGTCTGTACTCTTAATATGTCCTTTCTTGGTTAGCTTTGTACTACTGATAAGGAGATTTTTTAGGTTAACAGGCTTTTTTCTAGTATCCAATGGTACTAGCTTGTCTCCTCTCTTTAGGAGAGGTTGTCATTAGCTCTATGAGCTTCATGATTTGTGCTTGCGTTTCATTTTAATAAAAAAGCATTTGGCTTTGAGACTTCTTATACATTAAATTAAGTCACTCAATGCATGCTTAGTGAACATTTTCCATGACCCGTTTAGAGCGATAAGTATTGTAGCAATGTAAAATAGTCGATTTCATGTTCCTTGCTTGGTTTTCCCTTGCACTTTTTTGACCATTCTTGTATTAGACTTTTTATTAAAAATGTGTTTACTAATAATTGTATATGATAAGATGATGATAAGTATAGAATTATGAAAATGAATGATTAGTGATAGGGATAAATGAATAAAGTACCAAAAAAATTGAGTTAGTTATGAAAATACAAGAGATATAATTTGCTTGTAGGATAGCTTCACTAATAGCATCTTTCATAAGGCAAAAAATAGTGTTTGATTACACATGATTACATTTGAAAGTGTCTAACACGATTACATTATCTAATCATGTTTTCCAAGGATTAAAATAACCTATGTTCATGATCTCCAGTGGAGATGATATCTTGCCTCAAATACCAAGCTACCTTTATCATTCATCTGCCTTTATCTGAGCTGCTTAAATATGCTCGATGAGATGGTTCATGTCACAATTAATGATTTAGGCATATTTAGTCAACCATTGCCTGTCATTCTTATTCTCATTATTCGAAGGCTTTCACTAACTCATTAATACAGTTTTTATGAGCTTGGAGGGAATGCTTTAGATTTTTAACCCTAAATGTTAAGGTTCTTCTTTCACCCTATCTACTTTCAAGTCTCATACCTAAGCTTCAAGACATCCATTCCTCTTTCGGTTGACATGACTATGCAAGCCTTGATGAACTGCTCCCTATTTGCTCTAGCTTCTTTTTTCCAATGATTCAGCATTTTGTTGAAGGCAACAAACTCTACCTCTTATTCAGCTGATGACTTATCATGCACTGATAATTGTTTCTTTTTAGAGTGCTATATAATCCTCTTTCAAACCTTAAGATCTTTTTTGATGTAATCTCTTTCTTTGACAACTCAGTTCATTTCACTATCCCAAAGGTAGAGGTCCATCTCTAATTGACTTGTTTTGCTTCTTAGTCAAATGATTTTTGCAATAAAGTTTGCCTTTTCTTATTCAAACTCCCACTTAAGCAGTTTGATCTTGGCAAAGGACTTGCTAACAGGGATTTTAGCCATCCCATCATGAAATAGTAGCAAAGTATCACTGATACAACGAATCCACCACACATGATACCTCGAAGTCATGTAGCTTTCTCTTTAATATCTCTACATGCAATAAACTTGCCTTCAAGCATGGAAAGCTTATTACACTTTCAATTTCTATTTGGCTTTACCATAGTCAAAGTCCCATCCTTGAGGTCTAGCATGAATGGGATGAATTGTCAACACCAAAACTATTAGAACTAGGAGAAGTGTGTAGTTGGTATTTCCCAACAATCTTGTAAGTGGCATACAACTATGATCTCCATATTTGTATATGACTGATTGAGAGAAAATCCATGAAGCCTCCTTTGAGATTCCTAAAACTTCTTGACCCACTATTCTTCAGACTTGTCTTAGGGCTATTTCTTCTTAAAGACATTCGAAAGAGGGTTGAATTTAGACTAAAAATTATGTAACATTCTCTTCTCTTCAACATGGAAGTGGCTAATAAGTCAAATTTAAAAAAGTGGGGTACACTTGATGAATCAACCCGTTCCCATTTTCTTGCAAAAATTAAGGGCTCAAATGGTCTCTGCAATAATGGCAAGTGTAAGGTTTCAGAAATATGAATAGTTGATATATTGCCAAAGCATAGATATCCTGAATTTTTCTTGCATCGGTGAAACTCGTGATTGCATCCTTTAAACTAACCCAAGAAATGCACTCATTATTTCCTTTCACCTTGACATAGATATCGATCCATGACTCTGTGGCTTTGAGTATCTACGCTAGTCTCTTTTTGAATGGTAAGGGTTATAATAGTTTATAATTTATCCTATCAAATTTGGCCTTTTCAGTGTTAAGCAATATAATGTATCCATTGATATAGGGACAAATCTTCTCAATTAAAGGTAAAGCATGGTATAGCAAATCTAGAACTACGATGATGTTGCAATGGGCTAAAATCTAATCAAACTTGGAGTCAGAGAGCTATATCCCTATATCTTTTCATGCATGACTCCTTCTCAATCTTATCCTAACTAGCCCAAAAGTGTTTGAAATCTTGTCAATTATTTTGACAGTACCTAATCTTAACCTTCTCATGTGTCATCGAGACATAATTGGGCTTCAAGACATCTCTTTCTTCGCTCTCTCAACCTTTAACCATACTCTGACTTCTTTAAAAGACTTGAGAACGGAAACAGACTATTGCTCCATCATAAACACCTCTTACTGAACACTGAACATTTAGCCAATTGACCCATGATGATTATGATGAGATGATGCATGTATCTTTAAGAGAAACAAAAGGTTAATGGAAAAACAATGACAATAAATAAGAATAGTAAACAACAAAATTGAAACAAAAATAAATTATAGAAATTGCCCTAATAACAGGCTTTATGATGCCTAGGGACAGACATGACGGTTGCAAAAACTAAGTATACATGGACAACATAATGATGTGTCCGAGTTAAAAAATCACCTTTATTAAGATCGTATGGTATCTCACAGGGACAAAACTAATCGGCTAAGTGGTAATGTTTGTTCATCATTATCTATGGCCTGTATGCATTAAGCTTTATCGTTTGGAGAGCATAATCACATATTCAGGTTAGATACAACTCTTTTTAAGGCCATATGAGGCTTATAGGTGGCAACTTTCGTTTGTCACCATTCATTTATTGATGAGGGTTAGTTGTCAATTGGACAACATAATGGCATGCCTTGATAAAAGAATGAGATGTGAGATGTCCTTAAGGAATGAATGATAAACACAAGCCACAATGTTTGTTCATCATCACCTATGTACCTACAGTATAAGAGTAAAAGTAAGAAGTGTTTCTCGAAGTGTTCCTATTCTTAGGGTTACTCCAGTAATGTTCTAGCATGGTGTGACATGGTTTGGCTTGTAAGGTTTACTCTATGAGGCTTAAGTTAACATTTAAATCAGTATCTAGATTACTCTTTTGTCTGAAAAGGACAGTCGAGGAACCCTGATCTTATGCCTATCACAGACTTAGAGGAACGAGTTTGATCTAATGGATGTATTTCCCTATGCAAATGTGGAGAGTTACTCGTAAGAGACATAGGTAAATTTTACACATGAAAATTCTTGCTATGCTTATGTGAAGGACTACCTATGAAAGTAGATAGCTTATTTCCTCCTAGTATTTAGGACCCTAATCCCACTATAGAATTTTCATTAGAGTCTAATACAAATGCTAATGCATAATATGTGTTAGGGAAACAATCAAACCTTTAGTTTACCTTTTATTACCATACTTATTAAATCGATAATTATTCAAAAACTAAGTAAGACACAGCTAATTATAAGCCTAACTCTTTAAATTATCCCCAATAGAGTTGCCAAGCAGTCACAACGTGCCTTGGAAGGTCCTCGTAGAATAGGAAACATGCATGACTTAAAATATATGAGGGAAGATGATATTCTTGATGAAAAAGTATCTTCTCAACCAGGACTCTTCCCTTGTAACACGTTCGTCAGATGAATCACTCATCTAATCGATCTTGGATAGCCACTACAAATTGGCCAATAGTTGGAGTCATCGTCAATCACTTGGGCCAGGCATGATTGGATGTATACTGAAATCAATATTCTAAGTTATAAAACTTGAGGCATCGATTATGTGGTCTGCATGGTCTAGAGATTTGTCGATTAGGTTCCAAAGTTGGTTATGCACAGGGAAGTACTAACATCCCCACAAACACCCAAAATCGATACCTTTTAACTATGTCTTAACTCGATTTTTGTTTTCTTAGTTTTAACTTGTCATTATTTTAGTATAACCCCTTTTATGCATGAATTTATATAAAAGTCATAAGTCTAGATTTTAAAGAAAATTTAAATCTCCTATGCACCCCGAAAAGATGAGAAAGCATAGAGATTTTTGACTAAAAATGTTTTTTGAATTTAATTTTGAAATTCAGATATTCTGTATTAAGTACTAGAGAGATATTGACATGGAACATTGCCTTGTAACTATGAATGCACAAATAGACAACATAAAGGGAAATGTGTTGGTAAGATGAAAAACTAGATAATATTGCAAAAAATAAATCACATAAGAGAAAAGAGTGGAGAGTGATGATTAAAATGTATCTCGTAATTGCCATATGTTATCCAGAAATAATGAAGTTTACAATTTTGAGACATGCTTGCATTTATAAATTGATTGAGGCTTAAAAGAGGGGTTTGGAATTTTAGGAGAATCTAGATAAATCTAAGAGAGGAAAAACTTGATTTTCGAGTGAACTTTTGAAAAGCAGGGTAAAAGTATCCCCTCAAAAAATGGGGTTAGAATATCCTCAGAGGTGGACATTTTAGTAATTTTGGAAAGATAGGATTGAATGACTTAAATTGATAAAGGTTCAGTAATTTCTTGACAAGATGACATTTTTGACAATTTTGAAAAAAAATCAATGTTTGTTCTTTAAAAATGAGAAATTTGACAAAATAAGAGAAGTCGAATTTGAAAAATGCTCTTGCCTTGAATCAAGCCTAAGGGGTTAACGCATATTTTTTGACTCGACAAGGTTGGTCAGACTCATTTGAAGCATTTGAATGCCTTAAAGTGAGAATTTTAGAAAATTGATTAATTTTGATAAGTGCTAAAATAGGGAATATCATTGCACTATCCTTATTTTTTATTTTATTCTGAAGTGATCTTACAATTTAGGAGTAAGGCGAGTTACCATTGGAAAGGTGACTTGATAAAGATTAATATCAAATTATTTTGAAAGCGCCAAAAGATCACTTTCTAGGAGGAAATAATTTTTGAAATTATATCTAAAATGATGCAAATAGCATGTACAGGGGCAAGGGTCTAGTGGACTTTGAAAAATCATACCCAACTCATTTAGAACCATTAAATCACAAAGAATGCCTTTCTCAAAA
>JBBYHM010000019.1:6364791-6391703 GCA_038381775.1 Adansonia rubrostipa
AAATGGCCTAAACAAAATGGAAATCACTGATTCCAAGGCTTCCAAATAGCATTAGTTCAAAAAAATTATAACTCTCTCATACGGAATGATTCAAGGGTAAATAAGACACCATTGGAAAGGTAATTCGATGTCCTTTAGGAAAAAATATTAAAAAATTAATGAAATTTTTTTTATGATTTGAAAATGATTTTTCAAGTCATGGTTACAATGTTATTAGCACAAAATAGGGGATTTTTTTAGTTTTTTGAGTTTCTTAAGACCAAACTCGAGCTATGGACATTTAAATGTCTATGATGAAAAGAGGTTAGTGACAGTGTCTTCACAAGCTTATTTGCATAATCCAGAGTAGTTTGGGACAATAAAATAACCTATTAACCATGTCGTAAGCAAAAAACCTCTAAGCAAAAACCAAGGCATAAGCTATTTAAGAAAAACTTAAAAAAAAACATTTTTGCTTTGAAAACTAAAATATTTAGCCTCATTTATCTTCGAATCAAAATATGAAAAGCTTGGTATTTCCCCAAGATTAAAAACAATTGATAGAAAACATCAAGTCCATGTTAGTCCTTATTCATTAAAGTTAACACAAGCTTAACTTGGGGAGGTTTTGGAAAAATAGATTTTTACAACAACAACAAGAAACTATTTTTTTCGATGCATAAGACATCATATGAGCAGAGAAGAAAGTGTTCCCATGACATGAACACACGCTAAAAAAGTTCATGATAGCATAAAGACATGATTTTTAGGCAAAAAAATGCATGAACATATTACAATATATTCATGGAAGTATGGAATATGATTTTGGCATAATGGAGTGTATTTTCATGATGTGAATATTGTTGGAAATTTCATGACAACATAAAAATATGACTTTTTATGCATGAATGTATGGTGAAATCACCATCTCATGAATAAGACATCAAAGGAAATACATGGAACCTATAAATGGTCATGGTTACATAAAATGGGTTACTAACATGATGAAAAACATGAAAAATTAAAAAATACCAACAAGAATTTCAACAACTTTTCCTCTCAAAAAATGAGTTTTTTAAGCGTAGATGTTGGCTTTAAAGCTTTTTCTTACTGACTATGAGTTAGTAAGAAGAAAAACAAGCAAAAATGGCTTAAGGTAGTGTTTTAAAGGTGTTTCTTGGAGATAGTGTGAAAAGCTATGAAAATGGGAAGTTTTGAGGTTTTTTGGAGGCTATAGAGAGAATTTGAGCTGAGTAAAATGTTTGTTGAATGTGTATATGTAGAGTCCCCTTTTATTGAGCCAAAGTTGGCTCTTTTATAGACACATGGTCAACCAAAGCTTAGAAGCCCAAAAATAAGGGCATTATGGAGTTTTCCTTATGTACCATGTAATAGCCCTAGATACTATGTTTAGCTATTTTGATTTTTATTGACACTGACAACCAAGGTAATTAAGCAGAAAGGTTTAAGCAGTCTACAAATAGGGAAAAGCTAAGCATGCCCTTAAATAAGCTATGTTTTTCATGAAAATAGGATATTTCTTAGTCCTTTTAGGCATCAAAAAGTCATTTGATCCAATCATAAGTCTGATGTTGAGGCTTGGTATGAATTTTGATGATTTTGGTGCCAAAAGAGTGGCCAAATTAGAGTTTTAATGTCATGGGATGAAGGTTAGAATGTATCAATACTTTGAACTTGATATTGATACAAAACATGTTGTAGCGATACTTGTTGACCAAAAATCATGATTTTAGCTACCACATAAACATGTATCGATACCATGGCTTATGTATTGATACATCACCTTAAGTACCAATAACCACCCTTTTGTATCGATACAAATAACAAAATTTTGAAAATTTGATGACAAGAAGGTCTCATATCAACACGCAAGGGCTATGTATCGATACACTTGTGCAAAAATGCAAATTTACCTCTAACTCTTCAAACACCTCACTTTAGCCGAAAGTGATAGACAACTACCTGTGCTTGTCTAAATGAGCTTGATGACACCTCCAATAGTAAGCTTTAATACCTTGGAAGTTAACTCAGACAAAATTGGGTGTTTACACTCTCTTAAGGATATTTCAGCAAAGATTTTCAAAAGCCTATCTTGAGCACATTTTATTAGAAAAATATTTCAAAAGCCTTTCTCTATGATATTTCATTAGAGATTTTCAAAAGCACTCTCAAAGATATCCTCAAAGCTCTCCATGAAGTTTGTCTTTCTTAAATCAAATTTGTTCCCTTAAAATGAGTGAACCCCTGAGATTGCCTCTGAGATCTTCTTTAATAGAATCAAACTTATTTTCCAAATCATTTTATTTCTTGTTATTAATTTTTAAATTTTTATAAAAAACCTTTTCCTGGATAAAATTATGTCTATCGTTTAATCATATTCTTGATTCTTAATAATAGCCAAAGAAGTATAGCTATGGACATCTAATTTTGTCCAAGTTTAATCTTAATCATATTGATTTTTAATTCAAAATTACTCGAACTCTAGAACCCAAACCTTGCATGACCATTGAGACTTAAACTCTTCGAAAACCTAAAAAAATAAAAAAAGAATAAAATAGTATTTAAAAACTTAAAAAATAAAAATAAAAATATATTATAAACTAAAATACTTTTTTCTTTAAGAAAAGAAAGAAAATATATTAAAGGATGTTGGTCCCCCACGTTGATGACCATTCAATGCCGAATTGGTTGCTTGAAGCAACATGAAAATTTTAGAGGAAGCTACAAGAAAGAAGAAAGGAATTGGTTAGAAATTTTAGTGGAAAACTTTTCCCCTTGTCCAATTCATATATGGCCAACTTTGGCCAGCCTTTTGCTCTATAATTCCCCACCAAAAGAAATCAAAAAAAGAGAGAAAAAAAAGGGAGAGCTTCATTTTAAAAGGTAACTTTCTTGCTGTGTTTTTAGATTTTTATTATGTTTTATAATGGTTGTTTATGATAGGTTGTGAATATGCTAGGAATAATTTATCTTTTATCTTGCTATTTTTGTGAAATATTTTCTTTAGCAAAAGGCGTAAAATTTTAAACCAAAAAAAGAAGTTTTTTTTTTTTATATAAAAGATCTTATTTCTAAAATGTTTTTATTATATTTTTCTTTCTTATAAGTTTTTGTTGTTGTTTGTAAGTTCGTTATTGTTATTAAGAAGAGAATTTGAGCATGATGATATTAAGCTTTTAGGCTTGGGTGATAGCTTCGGCTATGGCATTTGACTTTATAGTGGCCAAATTTTGAGTTAATCTTTCATTTTATTTTGTATTCCTAGGTTAAGTTCTAGTTAGGATTAATTCTTAATTGATGTGCTCAAAAATCTAGACATATTAAAGTTGTCAAAGTTAGATCACGAGCCTTTAGGGTTAATTTAGCACTTTATGTCAAAACCAAGCTTTTAGGATCGTTTTAGCACTTTAATGTCAAAATTGAGCCTTTAGGGTCATTTTAATATTTTTGAGTCAAATTTGAGCCTTTACGATTGTTTTAGTATTTTTATGTCAAAATTGAGCCTTTAAGGTTATTTTATTAATTTTGAGTCAAATTCAAGCCTTTGGAGTCATTTTAGCAATTCCATGTCAAAACTGAGCTTTTGGGGGTCATTTTAGTATTTTAGGTTAAAACCAAGTCATTAGGGTCGTTTTTGCACCCTTTTAGTTCAATCAAAAGCCCCTTTAAGGCAATTTTGGCATTCTTATGGATGCTCAAATACTTTAATTCAAATGGGGATACATGCTAGGTAAGATAAGATTTTTTTTTTTTATAGAACAGGGAAGATTTTATGTGTAATTGTTGTGTTTATTATGTGAGTATTTGTTTATATGGATCATGTCGCATTAATTTTATCATTGTGCACTCATGAATTTAGAAGTATGCTTAGGATCATACTCATGTTTCTTAGTAAATAATTGAGGTAATATCTTGGTGTTAAACTAGTTTATAGATTTCTTCTAAGATATGCAAGGGATCTCATCAATTATCATAAAAAAATGGAATACCCTCCTTGAAATAGTAAATCAAAATTTTTAAAGACTTCAAAAAATAAAAATTTCATGTTTTACTAGGTTTTCTAGTATGAAAATTTTTGTCCTCCAAAAAAATCTAATTCACTTTTAAAAAAATAATAATTACAATAATAAAAAAATTTTCAAAACAAAAAAATACTTTTAAATGCTGAAAATTAAATCCAATTTTGGTCAAAATTTAGGATAATATGTCATTAATAGGTATCAATTTATGCACGTTATGGGGGTGTTCACCCTTCCCCATGCATAATCGACTCCCGAACACTTTTACTGATCTTTGGTTTATGAGCAAACATTCAGATCCAATTTTCACAATATAGAAGATATAAATGGACAGATTTCAATGGAGTCAATGGATGATCAACCTCCCATAGCTTAAAAGATTGGTGGTAACACCCAATTTATCAGCTGTTTCATAATAGCCATATGAGAAAATTGGGCAAATGACTTGTTTCGATGACTCAATCTCAATTATGAACCAAACTATTTTTCCTAGCTTTGATGTGCCAAATTCACGTATGACATATTACGATAATCTTTATTATTTTTAAAGATTTTTATATTTTTATATTTTTTTATTATAAATGAGTTATCGTATTATTTACTATCAATGTATAAATTTATACACAAATAATGTATCAAATATAAACTTATGCAAAAATAATAATACTTTGGAAAGTGCGTCAGATCATGATACTAGTATAAACCAAGTATGGCCAGATACTTACAGGGGAAAATGACTTGTTCATCACAAATTAAACATAAGGCTTCTTTATTTTAAATTTTAAAGACTCGCGTAACTTTCAAACTACACAGCAAAATTGAGGGATTCCAAAATCAAGATAATTTAATTGATCAACGATCAAAATGAATTATACATGGTTGGCCTAATTAATGTTGAACTTAACACCGACAAAATGTGTTACACATGGGTGACTATTAATCAAGTAACAAAATATGGTCGGTTTGTATTTTTAACATTCACTTAAGATTCCTGTTTTTTATTTTTTTTAGGGGGGGGGGCGGCTGAGATGCCGAGATTTCATAATTTTGCCAATAGATAAAGAAGAATAAAATGATTTATATAAGAAGAGGGTCCTACCATGAAAAGTTAAATTTTGTTAACACGAAAAATTATGAAGTCAAAAATTTTATATTAAAAGTTGAGATAAAAAAATTAAAATAAAAATTTTTGAATATTAAAATAAAATATTTACTATCTTTTAGTAAATAGAACACTCAAAAATAAAAGATGTTGAGGAGAAAGGGGGCCGAAGGCTTCTACTCGCCCCATTGCTTTGCCACCGCATGCATGCCCACTAAAATTCTCTCACAATATCGGTGCTTTAAATTATGATTATAAAAATATTTTCGATTATATTATGTTTACGGCAATACCACATATAACGAATACTATTAGGTCAATTACAATAAATATCAATAATAAAAAAATTAAAATCATAAAAAAATTACTATAATATTATTTTGCGACTAATTTTTAAATTCTTACCGACATAAATCAATTCTAATCCTCCCTAAAAAAACAAGTTATATACAAGATTAAAAGTAAAAGTTTACGGGCTAAATATTAACTTTGAGATCTGTTATTTCGAAATGAAGAAAAGATTTCATTTTCAAAGTGGGTTTAGCCAAAAATTGCCAATCATTCCTAATTCGATATATATATATATATTGAGAGAGAGAGACAGAGAGAGAGAAGAGTTTGAATCCATTTATGTTAGGGATATATTCAAAATTTTATATGTGTAATAAATTTAATTATATTGATAAATTTAATAATTGATTTATTAAAATATTAATCATATAAAAAATATAAAATATGTAAAATTAATTAATTTTTCATTTATATAAATATACCCTTCACTATGAATATATGAATTCAGTTAATGAAAAATTTTATAGTTAGGAGTGACTTCTTCTCAAACATAAAATAGGCAGACATTACCTCTAACCGAATCCTATCCTATGCATAACCGTGTACCCAAATATGCTCGTAATACATAGCTAGGTTCAAGTAAAAAAGAAACAATGTATTAAAATCAAAATTATTGAGCAACTATTGAAAAAATATATTTATTTTTAATTTTGATATTCAATTATTTAAATAAATATTTTAAATTAATTTTTAATGTTGATAAAGAAAATTTATTTTGAGATTTAATTATTAAAATGAATATTTTTAATTATTTCTTTGACTCAATGCTAATAATGATTTATTTAAAGTATTAATTTGTTACCAGTGATGGTTTATATTTAAAATTTTAGTGTCTAGTTTCTATCCGTGATGATAATGATTTACATTTAAGGTTTAAATGTATAATTTTTTAGGATAATTATTTTTTACTTTAAATGAATAATTTTCCTTGATATTTCAATATTATATGTTAGAAAATTAATGACTTGATAGTTGTATTTATGCTTGGCTTACTTGTGATAAAAATAAGCTATTTCACCTAAGCATTCTTGTAAGCCAAGTTTACACAATGGGAATATAATATATTCAATGGTGAAAAATTTTTTATATTAAAAAATAATTAAACATTTTTAATTTACTTAAAGTTTAACATTTATAATCTATATATATAAAACATGAAATATAATGATCAGGTTAAACAAATATTAATAGTATAAAGACTTATATAAGTTTATAAGTCTAATTTAGTTTTAGAGAAAAAACAATTAATTAACTAGTAGAAAGAAGTCCATGATTTATTGTCATAATGCAGCGATACATAGAACTTGATGATAGCTACCAAACCTTCATTCGAGCGCCCTTGGCATATTAAACAACATAATACGATAAGACCATACACCACTTAAGTATTAGTTGGATGGTAGGCTAAGCTACCGTTTTAATGCCCATAAACAGAGGCTTGCAGTCGAGGTTTGGGAGTGCTAAGCAAGCTCCTATCTTTCTGAATACTGAGCCCTACTCTCTCGCCCAAATCATTCAGAATCTCAGGAGGCGAGTCCCATTCGAAAGCATGGAGCAACGCAGCCAAGTAATAATGCACCATTCGATGAGCCAGAGGCCATCCAACGCATGACCTTCTCCCTGTCCCAAAAGGCAAGAGGTTAAAGTCTTGACCCTTCACATCTACGCTTGACCCAATGAACCTCTCAGGCTTGAATTCTAAAGGATTTTCCCACACGTTGGGATCCCTTGCTATTCCCCAAATGTTGACATAAACAATGCAGTTCTTAGGAATATGATAGCCTGCTACCTCGCATGCGTCGTTTGTGCGACGAGGGATGATGAGTGGAACACCTGGATGCAGCCTGAAAACTTCTTTGACAGTTGCTTGAAGGTATGGGAGGTTTGGGATATCGCTCTCCACCACAAATCTGTTCTTCCCGACTACCTGGTCGAGTTCAAGTAGCAGTTTCTTGTGAACACTGGGTTTCCTTAGGATTTCTGTCATGCCCCATTCCACAGTGCTTGAGGTTGTCTCTGTTCCTGCAATAAACATTTCCTGCCAACGCAGTATTATTTAGAAGCAACCTCAAAATAACAATATAAAAATAATAGAGCTGGAAATCTTCTATTCCAAAACAATAATGGTGAATGTTTCAAATTTCAGCATCGCAATACCATGTTCCTTTTTTTTTCTTTTTCAGAAGGATCAATTACATATATTATAATAGAGTTGTATGTAAATACTTACAGAAAGCATTCCTTTGATTATAGATCTTGAGAATCGTTCCAAGTCGTTTTCTTTGTCATTACTCGCATAACTCAAAAGAATTTCCAACATATCCCTTTTCTCATTGTTGGATGTCTCATCAAGTTGAGCTTTTCGCTTCTCTGCCAACCTCTCCTCAATCAGCTTCTCATAGAAAGCATCCAATTGCGCAAAGATCTGGCTAATTTTTCTCTTCAAGCCTTGTGGATCAAATGGTTTAACAATTGGAATGAGATCAGAAAAGTTTGGGGTACCAACCACCTTTATCATTTCCCAGAACCTCTCTTTCATTTTTTTCCCTTCAGGCTTTGAGTTGTCGAAAAGACTTTTGGAGCAGACAAAATTACTCACAAGGTTGGCTAATGCCGTAAAAGCTGATTCTGCTATATTCACCTGAGTGTTGGACTTCGAGAGCACGTGCAAATACTTGAGCAAACCATGAACCTATTAATAGAAGTACAAGCGAACCAACAACTTAAGTGCTAAAACGTCGAAAATTAAGAAAAATATGTTTAGCATAAGAAAATTAAGTGATATCGAATTAACCTGTGACGTACGAAGTGGCTCGAACTGTTCAAACGCCTTGGGAGAAAGTAGTTCAGTGATCAAGATCCTTCGAAGAGCCTTCCACCTGGGACCATAGGGCGAGAAAATGATGGAATGGGCATCATATGAGATGACTCGAATGGCTTCGGTTATGGTCCGACTAGAGAACATCCCTTCCTTCTCCTTCAAGACTTGGGCAGCCATTTCCGGTGATGATACCACTATGACTGGCTTTATGCCCATGTTTAGACTAAAAAGTGGACCATAGATCTTGGCTAGGTGAAAGAAATCCTCATGGAGATGATGCGAGAGATGTGGAAGGCTTCCCAGGATGGGCCAACCAGCGGGGCCTGGTGGTGCATTCTTCCAGTTTTTAGGGTGACGACCAAAGAGTATAGGGATTAGAAAATAGGAAGCAATGGACATTGTCACAGCCAGGATCATGGAGCCAAAGAGATAGGCATCAGTGCCTAAGATGTAAGAATGCAACAAATCCATAATGGCAATATAGATCACTCCCATCTGGTTCTAACTATATATATATATATATATATACACACACACACACACATAGGCCATTGTGATTGTGAAATATATGGGAATATCACCTATTTATACACGGTGAAAGATACGATACATGCTCATTCTAATTGTAAATATTAAATATCGTCGTCTAAGATTTATATATGATATTTTTGGTGTATAAATTTATATACATGCATGAATCACATGCTTTCATATATAAAAAAGTAAAATTATCGGCATTTATTTTTAAAATTTTTAAAACTTTATAATTTTTTATTAATAATTTGATATTATATGATTAATTTATATATATATATATAAATTTATATACACAATACATTAAATACAAACCGATAATATCTATTATGAAGTTTAAGTGAAAGAAAAACTTATTCCAAGTAACTATTTAAATTCTGACCAAAACAAAGTTGCTAAAGTGTTTTTTTTTTTTTTTTTTTTCAATCTATGGTAATGGAACTAAAATAACATTATTTTCTAACTTACGTAACTGCTATTCTCTACAAACCAACATAAGTCCAAATTAAATATAAGCTAATTTTATCCTTCAAATAATAAAGCTTTATTGTCGGCACTCTAAGAATCTTGTACTTTTCGTAAGAAGCTTGAAAAATCAGTACATTGTATACTTCTAGCTTCTATCTTGAATTAGGGCCATAATAGTCTTTTAAATGCTTATTTCATTATCTCTATATATCTAATTAACACTAATTATTCATATGGTATAAACCTTATTTTCCAATTTAATAATTTATTTTACTTATATGAAAGTTATATTTTGTGGCTTTTAATTTTCGTAGATGTTATAAAGCTTATTAATTATATTTCTTCATATGCTAGATGCTATCTTGAATAAATAGCGGCAAAATAGTCTTTTAAATGTTTATTCTATTTTCTAAATATCTAATTACCACTACTTATATGGTATAAACATTATTTTCTAATTTATTAATTTATTTTACTTATATGGAAGTTAAATTTTGTGGCTTTTTAATTTCTATAAAAGTTACAATGCTTATTAATTGGGAGTTATAAATAAATTATTGTTTATAATTAAAAGTGCTTCAACATGATTTTGAATGTAATGACTATTATTGGTTTAATTGTTTTTACTGTTGCAAATTTGTTTTTTATATAAATGGCTCCATAGTTTGTAACTGTATTAGGTATTATATTTTTGGCTCTATCTTGAGCAGGCAAGAGCATAATAATATTTTAAATGCTTATTTTATTATCTAAATATCTAATTAACACTAATTACTTATATGGTATAAACATTATTTTCTAATTTAATAATTTATTTTACTAATATGGTAGAAACATTGTTTTGTGGTTTTTAATTTTATAGACGTTTCAAAGCTCATTGATTATATTTCTTCTTATTGTTAGCTTCTATCTTGCATAAATAGAGGCAAAATAGTTAATTAACACTAATGACTTATATGGTATAAACATTATTTCCAGCTAATAATTTATTTTACTTATGTGGAAGTTATATTTTGTTGCTTTTAATTTTTATAGAAGTTACAAAACTTATTAATTGTATTTCTTCTTATTGTCTTTCATTTATAGAAGTTACAAAGCTTATTAATTGGGAGTTATATATATATATATATATATTAGTGTTTACTATTAGAAGGGCTTTAACATGATTTTGAATATATTGATTATTATTGGCTTAATTGTTTTTACCGTTACAAATTTTTATTTTATAAAAATGGCTTTATCAGTTTGTAACTGTATTGGGTAGTATATTTTTAGCTCTATCTAGAGTAAATAAGGGCATAATAATATTTTTAAATGCTTATTTTAGATATCTAATTAACACTAATTACTTATATAGTATAAACATTATTTTCCAATTTAATAATTTATTTTACTTATATGGAAGTTGTGGCTTGTAATTTTTATAGATGTTACAAAGCTTATTAATTTTATTTCTTTTTGTTGTTTTTCATTTTATTGGGAGTTAATGTTTAATATTAAAAGTGTTTTAAACATAATTTTGAATATATTGATTATTATTTGTTCAATTGTTTTTACAGCTACAAATTTGTAGTTTATATAAATGACTCCATTAGTTTATAATTGTTATAGGTTTGTAGAAATATATTTACATTTTCTAAGATTTAGCAAATTATATATTATCTTTTCCCTTTTTATTTATTTATTTTTAAGGATTTTGTTATAAAAAAGAATATAGATTTTTTCCTTCTCTTTTTCTCATTCTCCTAAATGAACATTTAATTACATTACTTCTCTCATCATTTGTTTTTACAGTGATTTCTTTTCTTTGTCCTAAGTGCATTTACCATGCTTGCTTTTGTTTCTCTTTTCAAACCACTTGAGTTTGACATTTTTAGCCTTGATTGTTAGGTATTTGACTCAAATTCAAATTTGAAATTATTTTAGATTCTTATAAATTCTATTGGTTATAGATTACTTGGTAGTTAAGTTTATTTAACAGGTAAATGCTCTTAATAAGAAGGAAGTCTTAGTGAATAATTTAGTGATCAAGTAATTCTTATATGGAGTAGGTGTTAACCCTTAGAATTAAGAATGAGAGAGCTATTAACCCTACGAGATCTTATTGTGAGAAGATGGTTTGTAGCTTTCTTCTGCTAGTTGTATGTTGCATGATTTGTAACTTTATTTGTACAAAAGTTACAAGTTGATAGTGATATGGGTTTGTAGCTTTATCCATGCAAAAGCTACAAGTTTAGTTAGTGTTATTGCTTATAACTTTTTTTAGGGTTAGTAGACGTAGTTCAAAAGGACTAAACAATGTAAAATTGTGTGTTATCTTATTTTTTCTTCTATATTTAATAAACAAGGATGCATTTTATGGCATGATAAATCAATGACTATTTTTCATTGTATACATGTTACCTATTTGCATCGCCCAACCTTTTAGTTGTGTTCATATTATATAGATTAGAAAAAATAATTACTTTACATTTGATATACTATTATTCTTTTAAATTTAGTACATGGATGAATACTAGAAATTTTTAAGTTTTTTCTTTACACTTTTAACATTTTTTGCAATTAAATGAGAGCATGTCAGGAATATCAACTTGAACGATAAGATTTAGTGAAAGATCTCTTTGAGATATTTTAGGTTTGTTTAAGATGTTACTTGATGAATGGAAGGCTTGCTAGAAAAAATTTTAAGAGATGTTTTTTTTTTTTGAATAAGTATAAATACTATAAGTCTCCATGGGATGAGGAATGCATTAACTTTGACTAATTTAAGACTAACAGAATCTTAAACTTAATTCATTTGAAAATCCTTTTGAAATACAAAATTTTCAATTCAATATTTTCTTTGAATTATATTAAAAATTTTTTGGAAGATGATCAAATATGTTATACTCTTTATTTTCCTTAAATATACATGTTCTTGAATGAATAATCTTTTAAAAAGTCAAGACCTTTTAAAGGTCAAATTTGTCCAATTATTGCAAAGCCTTGAAAAAAGATTGATCTCTTACCTTTGAGGATGATCCCTTCTGCATTTTTAGTAGGGATCAATCCCTTACATCTACATGGTTGATCCCTTTGAAACAAAAACAAAGCTATACTTTCTAAGAGAGTAAATGATTGATCCCCCATAAGTAAAGATCAATCCTAAGGCGCTTAATAATAAAGTTTCTTATTTTGAATTGTGAAGGATCAATTCTGTTGAGAAAAGGATTATCCCTATAGCACATGACAGTTTTTAGCGTTGAGATTTTTGGAATTTTTAATAGCTCTTTAATCCTTAATCTATTTTAGAAAGCATAATTCATACTCTAGCTATAGAAAAGAACTCTTTAATATTTCTAAGAGCAATAGAAACCAATCCAAAGATATCAAATATGAGCCCATCATATATATTATGAATGGATGGTGAAAGGAAAAACTTATTCTAAGTTACTATTTAAATTTTGACCAAAACAATAATTACTAAAGTTATTAATTTTTTTTGTCAAATTTATGGTAATGCAACTAAAATGAACATTATTGTTTTTGACCTATGTAATTGCTATTCTCAATGAACCAAGATAAGCCTAAATTAAATATAAAATGGTGTTATCCTCCAAAAAATAAAGACTTATTGTCATCATTCTAAGAATCTTACTTGTACTATCTTTAAGAAGCTGGAAAATATGCATTAAAGGGTTCAAAGACAAGGATGCATTTATGGCCTAGTAAATGCATGACTAATTTTCATTATATAGATGCTACTGACTTACATCATCCAACTTTTTATTTGTGTTCATATTATATAGATTAAAAAAAGAAAAAGTGTTGTCAGATTTACCATGCAAGTGCATGTATAATTGACAAGTAATATAATGAAGAGTTGACTATTTTCCTATCAGAAATTATACTAAATTTGCTAACAAATAAAATTAAAACAACCTGATCTTATTCAAACAAATGATTAAAATTTATAAAATAAAAAAATCAAACAAATAATGAATATAAAAAAAACATAAGATTACAATCTTCCTTATTACTTTGTTTGAATTTTTCTTACTCTCTTAACTTGACTAATGACAATGAGTTGTTACCTAAAGTTCTAATTTATTTATAAGTATCTTTTTATGGTCTTATAAAGATATCTCTCTTAACTAATTCATCTTTATGCAAATTGAATTGAAAAGAAACTCATTAAGCTTAGATTTTAAATTGCTTACACATGACATGCTCGTATATGTCAGTTAATGTGCCTTAAAGCCAATCAAACTATACTTAGGGGTATACAATCAGTAATTCAAACCCATCTCTACATTATAGTGATACAAGCTTTTCCTTCATGCTTATAACATGACTAACAATCATGAAACCTTTTATTAAATGAAGCTTATGAAACATATAAGGCCTTGCAAAGGAATTATAAAGAGTTATAATTATAAGATCTTTATGCATCAAAACCATGTTCTTAAAATAGTTCCTAGTCATCATATTAGTAAGATAGGCATTGGTGAGGTTTAAATTCTAGTACATATAATGTCTTCTTACTTATGAAAAAGGCAATCGATCTTATAAGGTATAAGAGATATTTATAATGGCATATGGGTGCTTGATTTATGGAAACAAGTTTTGAACATGGCTCGTGCGAGAACTCTATTTGGTATTAGTAAATCAAATGTCTATAAAAAAGTTTTCACATGCTAGTCATATAACTAACCCTCAGACTTGTGATACCATGTCATCTTATATAAGGAGTGTCATACTTTGATTTCATTCGAATAGGCCCATGAGGAAGGATACCTAAAGTAGGGTGATTTTGGATATGGCATGAATTATACAAAGATGGATTAGTGATACAGAGAAAATTCACCACTCTTATTGACATCAGAGATATATTTTATTTGTTCTTGGCTATGGTTAATGAGATTAAAGTCTTTAGCTAAAGCATGATAAATTTAGGAGAAATTATTTCTCTAAATTCATAATGTTAACTTTAAGATGCAAGAACTATAGATTGAAACACAAGTAGACATTGTACTATATTCATGTACAATCTTGGATATTTGGTAAAAAGACTGAATTACACTAATATGTTAGTCATTGAAAGGTTTCAAGAAGGTCATGTTGACTTTTTAATATTTGGGTGGTCATGATGGGTTGCTAGATCTTGCTCTTGATCTGTAAACATGGTTAATGAGAATTGTTAGCTGTATTAGCTTTGAATTGATCTCAATTTTGATATAATGAAAACTTAAGCTTAATTAGCTTGTATGTAAATATTTTGAACTTATTATTTTTCCTTGAATTAATTTGAAAATACTTAGGAAAATATTAAAATGTTTTTAACTCCTTAGTTTTCTAAAAAATGATATTCTTAAGGATATTTATGTATAAAGTTAAAATCTTTTTAAAGCTAAGGAAAACACTTTTTAAGGTTTTTCAAAGCAAAGTATTCATACAATTATTGCATGTATAGATACATGTTCTTGGTAGCAACTAAAGTTTTTCGAAAGCCCAAAAATATCAATACCCTATGAAAAGTATCGATACATCCTTTAATACATTGATGCTAGCTTTCCAATAGTCATATTTTAAGGGCTTTAAAGACAATGTATCGATACACTTGGTAAATCTATCGATACCACAGCATGAGAAAGAATGGAAGGCTTTTTATAAAGCATCCAATGGCTCCAAACCATCCCAATCAATTCCCAACGACTATAATTCATCTTAAACCTATAAGTAGGCTTCCCCAACACTCTAATAGTAAGAGACATGAAGAGAAAAAGATAAAAGTCATATTTTACAACTCTTTCACACTTTCAAGTAGTTTATCTTGTATAAGATTAATTTATCCTATCTTTCATTACATTCTTTTATAATTTTATCACTAGAATTTTTCATCTTTGTACCTAAACATTGTAAATTAAGGGTTTTCTTTGTTTACACTTTTTATTTTTGTAAAACAAAATGGGGTTTTACTTAGCCTTTAAAAGTAGTCAAAGTTCTATCTTAGCCATAAAAAATAGGGGTGAAAGGTTGTTATCTTAGCCTTAAAAGATAGAGTTTTAAAGGTTAATCCTTAGTCTTGATATCAATTTAAGATAGTGAATTGGAATTCCTCAGCAAGTAGGGTCAAGGGAGAGGATGTAGACATCAAGGTTGAACCTTTATGAATCAATTTTATTTGCTTTTCTTTATCTACACTTTACTTGTTTTATTATTTATTATCTTACTCTTTCAAGTTCTTTATTTGAATTTCTTAATTTGCCTATTGAAAGCTTTAATTTGTAAAAGAATTTGACAAATCAATTCACCCCTTCTTGATTTCATTCACCATAAGGTCTACCAATCGATATCAGAGCCTTGTTCTTTAGTTTGTAAGTTTAACTGCCTTAAACAAAGATCTTAGCAAAAAACCAAGGAAAATGTAAAGCGGTGATTTTATGGTTATGGGACATAAGAGATGCTTAATTATTAAGCTTCCTCTCTTCAAAGGTGAAGATTATATTTGGTGAAAAATGGATGAAGCTACTTGTCTAAGCCAATTATTGTCAAGTTTAGAGGATAATCATGAAAAGTTCACTCATCCTAATAAAGATGGTTAGAGATAAAATAGTCCCTAAAAAGGAAAATGAATAAGATGAGAGATATACTAAAATAACTTAACTCAACACCAAGGCCATGCACACTCTCTTTTATGCATTAGGGCCAAATAAGTATAATAGAATATCTCTATGGGATAGTGCCAAACAAATATAGGACAAGTTGTCAATCAAACCTAAAGAGATAAATCAAGTCAAGGAATCCAAGATTACTATGCTTACCCTTAATTATGAATCGTTTAAGATGAAGCCTGATGAAAGCATGAAAAAAATTCCAATTAGTTTATGAATGTTATCAATGGCTTAAGGTGGTTTAGGAAGATTTGTCCAAATAAAGAGATGATTAAGAAATTTTTGAATACCCTTTCAAAGACTTAGAAAGCTAGAGTGACTACAATTGAGAAATTAAAGAGCCTCAATTAATTTGCTTCAAATAAGCTCATGGCTTCCGTTCTCCTATAAGAGATGATGAATTATGGACAAGAGCAACCAACGAAGGTTATAGTTACATTACAGTCCATCATCAATAACGAAGAGGAGGATGATGATGAAAAAAACTGTGAACATGAAGAGATAGTCATTTTTACCAAAAAATTCATAAATTTCATAAAGATATACAAAGGCAGTCTATCTCAAAAAGGCAAGATTGACAAAATGGTGTACTATTCATGCAAAAAATCAAGCCATGTCAAATATGATTGTCCTTTGAAGAAGAAGAAAAATGCTATGTCAAATATGATTGTCCTTTAAGGAAGAAAGAAAAGGCCAAGAATAGAGCAATGGTAGCCATGTTAAATATGATAATTATACTTTCGATGATGATGACTCCAATGATTATCAAATGCCTTAACTTTGCTTCATGGATTTTAAATAGCCTACAATAACCTCTAACTTTTATAATTCTAATTCATACATTTTTAATAAATTGTATCATTCTTCTGATGAATTAGTAGTAGAGTTTGGGAAATGAATTTCAAATACAAGAAAATGATTTTAAAATTGAAAGTTGAAAAATAATTTCTTGCTGGAGACTAAGAAAGAATTTGAAAGCCAAAATAAGTTTAAAAAAAAAATTGTTTTGGAAAAAAGAACTTGCAAGCTTGACAAATGAAAAATAAATTGTTTCTAAAGAATCTTTTTAATTGTAATTTTTGTGGTTATACTACACATACTTGTCCTAAAAAAAAAAAGAACATAATATAAAGTTAGATAAGTATGGGTTCCTAAAGGTACAAGAGATCTTGTGACTAACATTTAAGGACCAAAATAATTTTGGTTCCAAAGTCCAAAGGATTGTCTCTTGTAGGTGTGGTCGAGAATGAGGAACAAAGCAATTCAATGGAATGCTCTAGATACATAAAAAAAGATGATGGGTAACCTTTAAACCTTAAGCTTATTGATTAAATATTATGGTTGCCTCTCCATGTTTTATGTTTGTTTGATTTTTATTAATATATATTTTTTATGTTTTTTATGCACAATGTTTTTTTAATTAATACACATGTTTATTGTTTATATGCTTGGTTGAATATGCATTTGATAAATAAGTGCTTAATAATGATATGTCTCAATGATTTGTGAAATGATGTTACATTAAAGCATGAATTCAAGCATGAAAAGTTTGATTTTAATGATTTCATCTTTTAAGTAATTTTAATGTTTACTTACATGATAAAGTTATAAAATAGCACTTCTTTAGAAAGAGCATCAAAGTTTAATGATTTAATTATCTTAAAATTTTAATTTTTTATTTAAAAATCATTTTTGCATAAATAAAGCTTTTATGTGTAAACATTTGTCAAATCTACAATATTTTAATTCCTTATGTGTTTAATGCAAGTTTTGGAAGATTTTAGAGCTTAAAAGAACAATTTTATTTTTGTGATATTGTGGGCATAGAAATCATTTGAACAAATTTGATTTATGATATGAAACTTCTCTAAATGGTTCAAAGAGCTTTAAAATGCATTTCTAATGTTTTGCCCATTTTAGTTAAATTTCCAACAAAATATGACTTTCAATAGTTGCCTTTTTCATTGTTATGATTCTAAGGCCAAATGATCACTTGAACAACTTTGTTCTATCATTTGAAACTTGTTTACAAGTTCAAATTGACAATTTTTTATATTTTTCAGGACCTTATGATTAGGAAAATGATATTTTAAAGTAACAAAAATCAAAATCATGAACATATTAAGCTTTGATTGATCTATGCTATCACATTGCGTACGAATGAGCTAACTTGTTTAAGTTTGATGCCGTGAACATGTAGTAGCAGATCTTCTTGCCTTTTGAATGCTATATGGTGAGTTTTACTAATACGAGGTAGGAGATCATGTTATTTATTCATGTTTTATCGCTTAAATAACATTTATGAATGAAAAATCTCATAATTCAATGCATTAAGGTTGAATATTGCTTGAACTTGAATGTTTTACATGCCAATATGCCAAATTCTCTCAAACTTTGCTTTAAAAAAATGTTTTTATTCAAACTTTTGCCTATTTAAGCAAGTTTTTTGTTCAAAGATCAAAAGTTTGCATTATAACTTCAAATTATAGTAGACTTAACAATTCGTATATTCATGTATTTTATTGTATCATAATTGTGTTTAAGGTATTCTTTATTTTTATCAATTTTGATTGGTTAATAATTCACAATATATAGATTTTGAAAATGTATTCATGTCATGTCATGTTTTAATGACTATATACATGTCATATTCATGTAATCATATCTAAAATTGCCAAATCAAAATTATAGGTTTCGGAATGGAAACTTACATGATTTCTAAGCAATTTTTGAGAAAAATGTCATATGTATACTTTACCTAAGTTTTGCAAAAACTTAGGAATTTTCAACATGTATTGGTATTTTCTTCATCATGTTTCGATGCCTACAGACCATTTTGGCCATTTTAATTTTTTTCCAATCTAGAATTTTACTTTTTATTGTTTTAGTGGAATTTTGCTTCTTATGCTTTAATTTTATCAACTCTTAATCATATTGACTTTATTTCTTGACTCATCACCTACTTATATATAATATTTGATAAATTGATGTACTTTTCACAGATCAAATGCATGATTGAATTTAGATGCTTACGATTAGTGCTCATATATCTTTTTATATATAACAAGTGGTATCTTGGTACTATTACTACCTATCTTTCATCAAGGTTTTCCTTAATTTTATGCGAAGGTACATTGGAGACTTACATATTAAATTACAAGCAAACAAAGCATGCCAACCTCATTAAAATCAAGCCTAGAACATCAAATATTGCTTGAACACTTAAAATCATATCAAATTAGCATATTAATAAAGCTTAGTAAAACTTGATAATTGCTAAACTTATGCTTTTATCTTTTGTCATCAAGGTTAGTGACATACATGAGTTAATTGACAATTAGCATTTTTGTATGTCATGCATGATTTTATGCTTGCTTTGTTTGAATCCTTAAATGAGTCTATGTGTTCAATAATTTGATATTTCTTGATTCAAATTAACTTAGCTCAAAGTTCAAAATGCTTATACTTAACACTCTTTAAGCATGTTCATTCATTAAATTAAATTGCTTAATTGGTTTTATTAAAAAATATCCTAACTAAGCATGTGATTTTCTAACTTATGGAAGTTTGCTACGCTTTTCTTAAAAAATATTTTTTTACCTTCCACATGGTTCATTGTTTGATTATGAGTAGGATGCATATAAACTACAAAATCCACAATAAGTGTCAATAATGCATAAAAACAACAATTGATATTTCTTTTAGTGACAATTGGCATATGTTCTTTATTGGTTGTAATCTTGAAATTGTGTACTTAAACACTTACAAATGAATATTTGAAATATTTAAACTCTCGAATGTTTGAACTTTTGAATGAACTTCAGTGACTATTTTTGTTAAGAATTGGTATAGATAAACTTCATTGCTAAATGTCTTGCATACTTAAACAAACTTTTGTTTGAGTTAATAGCCCTAGCCTAAAATTGATCTTCCTTTTTGATATGACCAAAAAGGTGGAAAATTTTATAGATAAATTTGCTTGCTTTGTTTTTATGAATATATATGAAAGCAAATTTAGGGGGAATTTCTTATGAGCTTATAATCTTTATATCTTATTTACATGGGATGACTTGTGTAAGATATTGTGCGTAACAGTTTATGAATATTTGACGAAAATCACCTTGCTTGTTGTTGTAAAGTTTTACAAAATTATTTTATAAAACTTTTAAAATTTTAAATAATTATTTTATTAAGGGGGAATTTTTATTAAAAATTTTTAAATCCTTTAGGGGGAGTTCTTACAGGCAAATGTATCTTTTGTCATATTAAAAAATGGGAGATTGTTAGCTTTCAATTTTGTAAATCAAATCAAAATAAAAAATAATAATTACAAATATAATAAATAAATAAATATGGAAAATGCTAGAACATGTTTGGCCAAAGGCTTTTTACTTCAGCTCTTGACCGAATCCTTCCCCAATAAATAAAGGAAGTTGTTTTAAAATGAAGGTTTGGTGATATTGCACGGAAAAAACACTAAATATCAATTGTTTCAAGTTTCTAAGGTTTTAAAGGTGGTTTTCTTCTAAAATCCTTCATTGTTGTTAGTTTCATCTCTGATTTTTCTTTTTAATGCATTTTATGATTATTTGAGCTCATGGATTTTATTCCATGTTGAAAGACTAGGCATGAAAACCATGATTCAAGTATCTCGATTTTCTTGATATATTTGATTTTTACTAGATTTGCTTTAGTTTTAATCTTGATAATTTGTATTTGTTTGCAATAATGATATATCTTTCTTATGTTATGTTCTATGATATTTTTCTTGGTATTTTTCAATTAATATGTTGGAAAATATATTCACATATTTGTTTTTATGATTCTATTTTTTGCATCTAAGCTTGGTTATGTGTACATTTGTTGTTACTCATGTTGTATGTTGAGAAAAAATTATTTTCCTTTGTTAATAATAAATGATGGCTAAAACTTATAGTGAATTTTATTTAATTTATTTATTATTTTTGTGATGATTTTGATTATTTTGTGATTATTTAGAACTTGTAGGATAAAATAATTGTTCAAAATTCTTACAAGCCTTTGAAAGGTATTCCAAACTTGTTTTTATATATATGAGCATGATTTACTGAAAATTTGGTCATTTTAATGTTATTTTCTAATTATTATATGTATAAAGACTAAATTGTAAAGTAGCGAAACTTTTAAAGGGTCTTGATTGGCTGAAAGCATCATGTCCCTTTAAAGAAGTGTTTAATGCAATCCTAAATATGTTTTATGCATTTTTAGATTTTAGGGGTTTTTTGTAATTTTTAAAAGCCTAAGGACTAATTTGCAAAAATATAAAAAATTTGTTTCAAGGCCGTGGATGCTTAGCCTAATTTTTATAGTGATTTTTTGTGTGATTTCTATGATTTTTTGTGATGTGTTTGATAAGTATTTATGATTTTACATTATGTAAGGACTAAATTGAAAAAAATGGAAAAGTTTTAAATTCATTAAGAGAAACCTTCCATTTAGGGTATTTTGGTAATTTTGGAATATTTCTAACATCCCTCTAGTTTTCCATAGGGATGTAGAACATATTAAAACTTTTCGTATTCTTTTAATTTTTTGTTAGGGTACAAAATGCAATTTTGAAAAGTTTAAAAGATTAATTTTAATTTTCCATTTTAAGTCATCTATGATATTTTAATTTCCCCATTTAGAGTGAAATGATTATTTTTTATCATTTTAGTGTCCTAAAGATTACCATGATACTTTCACGTCGAAGGTATACTCTAAGGGCATTTGGGTAATTTTTATTAGAACAGAGTCCTAAGTAGTCACCGGGATGCTTTTATGCCAAAGGTGTAAATGTAGGATAGGTTCACCCTTTTATAATCATTTTAGAGTCCTTAGGATTACAATGATACTTTCATTTCAAAGGTATACTCTAAGGGCACTTTGATAATTTTTCTAAAACTGAGTTTGATATAGTCACCAGGATGCTTTTATGGAAAAGGTGTATATTTAAGATAGGGTCACCCTTTCGCAATCATTTTCGAGTCCTTTAGGGTATCGAGGTATTTTCATGTCGAAGGTATACTTGAAAGCCATTTTCGTAATTTTGTATTAGAACCAAGTCTTATGTGGTTACTAGGATACTTTCACGTTACAAATACAAAATAGGGATAGGTTTGTCATGTTAATACCATTTTTGGGTCTTAGAATACCCTATTAATATTTTTTTAAGAAAATTAAGGTAATATCTCAAAGTTAGAATAATGCCTAGAGTTTCTACTAGAATAGGAGAGGGATTCTATAGATTATTTTAACAACCTTAAAGTGAAAATCAGGATTTTCCATAAATTTTGGAAAAATAAAACTTTTTGTATTCTTTCGATTATCTAGCAGGATAAAAAAGATATTTTGATTTTTAAACCTTTCGTATTCCACTAGATTCAGCAGGGTGTGAAAGAGAATGATCAAAACACTTCATGTTCTTTTGGTTCTCCAAAAGGTGCAGAAGATATTTTGATTTGCAAAAATATTAAAAATCCTTATATAGAAAATAAATTTATTTTATGAAAATTTTGATATGTGGGAATTATAATTAAAAATCGAATATTGAAACGAAATAAAAATCAAAATTTATGTTAACACATGATTAATAGGTATCGATTATTGAGCATCACGAGAAGGTCGATCCTTACTTATAATTGTAACTGACTCTCAGACCTTTTTATGTGATCTCTAGTATTTTCGCAGATCTTACAGTTTGTTTTTATGGGTTTCGTAGCCTTAGAAATATAAACTTCGATAGGTGACCAATCTCTTCTAGCCAAAATAGATTGGTGGCAACTACAAAATAAATGGTCATTTCATAACGACTATTTAAAGTTAAGTCTAGTGAGTGATTCATTTTAGCAACTTAGTCCCCAAACACGAAAAACAAGAAAGATAATAATAATAAGAATTTGGCCCTTTAAAAATGAAAAAGGTATAATATTTAGATATATATATATAGGAATGAAGGGTACACCCTCCTTTTTGAGTCGAGTTAGTTAGGATTCATATCCAGAACATGCTATGACAGATGTATCAAGCAAATATTGTCTTGTTCATGGCATTTCACCTCTTTTCACCACTGCATTAAAGCCCAAATTTGATCACAATTTTGGCACCAAAAATCATCCAAATTCATACTAGGCCACATTTTCATGACTTAATGAAATTTGTTAAAGGGAACTTTGGTACCTTTTCATAGCTCAGCTGCATAAAGTGGCCTTGATCCACTATTTTTGCTGAGCAAACCAATAGAATTAAATGGCAGCTAAACATGGTATCTTGTTTTCATATGAGATACATTCACTAAAGCTCCAAAATGCCCTTTGTCTTTTGTATTTTTTCTTCACTATTCACATGGCTGTATATGTCAACTTTGGCTTAGCTGAACATACTTACACACACTTAATTTTCATGGTCTCTCAACATTGTCACTAGCCACCATTAAAATCAAAACATTCCCATCTCATAGTTCTCTACTCCACCCTTAAAAAAACCTTCAAAACGCCATTTTAAGCTATTTTTGCTTACTTTTCTTCTTACTAACTCATAGCAAGTAAGTAAAAGCTAGAAAAACAACATCTTTGTTAGGAAAAAGCTCATTTTTAAGAGGAAAAGCTGCCATAACTTTTATTGGTATATTTTTGCAACTTATCCCTTTATGTTTGCTGCCCTTTTCATCATGTTAGTGACCATTTTCATGCAACCTTGACCATTTATAGGTACCATGAATTTTCTTTGATGT
This sequence comes from Adansonia rubrostipa, assembly GCA_038381775.1. Lineage (NCBI taxonomy): Eukaryota > Viridiplantae > Streptophyta > Magnoliopsida > Malvales > Malvaceae > Adansonia > Adansonia rubrostipa. The sequence continues at coordinate 6,388,490 of JBBYHM010000019.1, forward strand.
CTTGTTTATGAGTTTATGATTTTGTCATATATTCATACATAAAAATCATGTCTTTATACTGTTATGAATTTTCCAATATATATTCATATTATTATAATATCTTCTTTTATGCTCATATCATGTTTTAAGCCTCCATAAACATACTCATGTATCCATGCATTTATTTTGCCTAAAAATCATGTCTTTTTGCTGCAATGAAATATCCAGCATGTGTTCATGTCATGAAAACACTTTCTTCTATGCTCATATCATGTTTTATGCATCAATAAATATATTCTTGTAAGTTCATGGATCATCCATTATTTCTTTAATAAAAATGATGTATTGTTTTTATTATTTGATGTCATGTTTGAATGTTTTACATAATCAATAAGGTTTGCTTGATGTCTTATTTTTGTTGTAAAAACTGTGTGTTATTTTCAAACCTCCCCAAGTAAAGTCAATGTTTGCTTTAACAAATGAAGACTAATATGGACTTAATGTTTTTAGTCAATTCATCTTCCAATTATGGGAAAAATCAAGCTCTTAATATTTTGATTGGAGGATAAAATGATGGGATGTTCTAATTTTGAAAACAAAAATGTCTCCTTACATTTTTCTTAAATTGCTTATGCCTTGGTCTTGTGTCTTTTGCTTATGACATAGTTAGTGGGCTATTTCATCATCCCAAACTACTTCGAGATTGGGCAACTGAGCTTATGGAGCCATTATCACTAACCCTTTCAATCATAAACATTCGATGTCTATAACCTAAGTCTAGCTCTAGGAAACCCAAAAATTGAAATGTCCCTTAAATGATAGCAATGTACCACAAATAGAAAAATTATTTTTAAACCTAGAACTTTTTTATGGATTTTTTTGATATTTTTCTCTCATAAGGCATCGAATTACCTTTCCACAGTATCTTGTTTGCCCTTGGATCCATCTAGATTAGGGAGTTACAATTTTTTAAACCTTTACTGTCTTAAACCCTTAAAATCGGCAATTTACACTCTATTTGCGCCATTTCAGTGTAGTGAATGATTTTTCTAGGTTTCTAAAATACTTTTCCTAAAACATTTATGAAATTTCCTTTTTAGAAAGGTATCTTTTGTGATTTAACAATTTTGAATGAGTTAGATATGATTTTAAAAAGTTCACTACAACCTTTCCCCTGCATGTGCTATCAGCATTGAACTTGACTCAAATTCAAAAATTATTTCCTCTTGGAAGATAATTTTCTAAGATTTTTGAAATATTTTTATATTAATTCTCATTGGATCACCTTTCTAATGGTACCTTAATTGACCTCTAAAACCTTTAGACCAGCTTAAAATAAAATAGAAAAAAAGGATAGGATAATGCTATCCCTTATTTTAGTATTTATCAAAATTAATTGATTTTTTTTTGAAAATGCCATTTCAAGACACTCGAATGCTTACGAATAAGTTTAATCAACCTCGTCGAGTCAAAAAAATGTGTGCCAACCCCCTTAAGCTCAAATCAAGGCATAAGCACTTTTCAAATTTTACCATTCTTATTTTATGAATCTCCTTATTTTTAAATAAAAATTGTCAAGTTTGTCAGAAATTGTCAAAAATGTCATTTTGCCAAGAAATTATCGAACCTTTGTCAATTTAAGCCTTTCAATCCCATCTCTCCAACAATTACCAAAATTTTCATCTACAAGGATACTCCAACCTTAGTTTCTGATGGGATGCAATAACCTCATTTTTCAAAATCTCACTCAGAATCAAAATTTCTCTCTCTCAAATTTATCTGAATCATTTATCAAAATTCAAACTTATTTTTCATGGCTTAGTTAAGCTATGAATCCAAATGCGTCTCAAAGATTGTCAATTAGGTTATTTTTAGATAAGTGATGATAAATATGAGATCCAATCCAACCGACCCTTTTCTTTTCCCTTTTCCATGTGATTTATCTTATGCAATATTATATTATTTTACCTAAGCCTTAATATATCTCTTTGCGGTGTCTATTTTCACACTTTATTTCCAATTTGTTTTCATAAATCACAAGGCAATATTTCATGTTGATATCTCACTAATGCTTGACACGAAATATCCAGAGATTATTTTTTGGTCAAAAATCTCTATTTTTCCCACCGCTTTAGGGTGTATATGAGATCCAAACTTTTGTGAAAACATAAATTTATCACGTTATAAAAGTTCATGAATAAAAGAGGATTAAATCTAAATAATAACAAGTTAAAATCAAGAAAACCTAATTCAATGCAAGACATAGCTCGAAGGTACTGATTTCGGGCATCGTAGCGATCTTAGTACTCTTTTGAGTTTAACCAACTCTAAAACCTAACCAATAATAGACTTTGGAATCAACATCCTAAGTTTTGTAACTTGGATTGTCGATTTCAATAAGCACCTGATCATGCCTAGTTTAAGTGTTCGGTTGTGACTCCAAGTGTTGGCTTATTCATGGTGTCCATCTAAGATTGGTTGGATAAGTGATTTTCCAATGGTCCTCTCTTGTCTTATAAAGGATGAGTCTCGGTTAAGAAGACATTTCCTCATTGAAAATTTTATCAATTTCCTTATATATTTAAGTCATGTGATGTTCTCACTCAATCAAGATTTCCAAAGGCCACTTTGTGATAGCTTGACGACTCCACAAGGGACTAATTTTGAGAGTTAGGCCTACAACTGGTCGTGTCTTACTTGATTCTCAGTTTCTATAGTTTTCAATCAATATTAAACTATAATCCTCTTCTATTTGTATCTTCTAATTTTTATTAGTCATAATTGTTGTATTATTATTGCTAGGGGCTATCTTGTTCTTAAATAATTGTTCATCAATTAAATAAATTGCAATAAGGGTGTAAATAAAAAAAAGGTTTGATTGTTTCCTCAACACATACTGTGCATATTTTCATTAGGCTCTCACTAAACTTAATGATAAGAGATTAGGGTCCCAAATATTAGGAGGAAATGAGCTGTTCGTCTTTATGAGTAACCCTTTGTATAGGCATAGCAAAAACTTCTAAGATGTACATTACCTATGACTCATGAGTAATCCTTCATATTTTCATAAGGAAATACATCCATCAGATCAAACCCATTCTACCAAGTTTATGATACGCCTAAGATAGGGGTGCCTCGGCTTTCCTTACCAAATGAAAGAGTGATTCGGATATTAATTTAGATGTCAACTTAAACCTTATATAGTGAACCCTACGAACCATTTCAAACCATACTG
>JBBYHM010000019.1:6395122-6413382 GCA_038381775.1 Adansonia rubrostipa
TTGGTGACACCATGAAAAGTGGCCTTTGATGCCTCAATTTTATATTTTTCTTTAATACAGCCCATAGGCATTTTAGACCTTCCTAAAAAATTTTTTGCTTGGTACACTATCACCTAATAATGCTTGGTGACATGACACTAGGGAGTCTTCCCATAATTTTTATTTCTATTTTTGGATTTTATCATCTTTTACCTAACTCTTAGGATGCCAAAAACTAGCCTCGACAAAATGGGGTGTCTACAAGCTTCAAATGTATTGGGGCATGGAACTGGGGCAATTCTTATCTCACCTAATGGAAACCACTACCTCTTCACTGTAAGGTTGAATTTTGATTATACCAATAATATAGCGGAATATGAGGCTTGCATCATGGGACTTCAAGCTACCATTGAAAAGACATCCAAACTTATAAGTATTTAGAGATTCAGCCCTTGTCATTTACCAACTATGGTAATCTAATCTCAAAACTTAGAAAAGAGTTTGATGATATTAGTTTTCAACATGAACCTCAAGAAAAAAAACCAAATTGCTGATGCCTTGGCCACCTTATCATCCAAGTTCAAAGTTAATCCAGAATCATACATTGCTCGTATTCAAATGAGTATATATATAGCCCTGGCACATTATTAAAATGTTGAAGAAAAGAAAAACGGCTTGCCATGGTATCATGACATCCTTCATACATCAAGGATCAACGATACCCAAAAGACACCATTGAAACTGATAAGAGAACCATCAAACAATTAGTCGCGAGCTTCATTTTGGATGGTGGGATTTTGTACAAGAAAAGCTGGAATCAGGTGCTACTCTGATCCATGGACGCCTCCAAAGCCAAAAACAATACTTGAAGTTCACAAAGGAATTTGCGGTACACATGCTAATGGACATCGAATGGCTAAACAAATCATGTGATCAGGCTACTAATGGTTAACTCTTGAAAAGAACTACATTGACTATGCTAGAAAATGCCATAAATGCCAAATCTATGCTAACAAAATCCATGTCCCACCAAGACCTCTATATGCTATGACAGCTCCATGGCCTTTTTCTATATAGGGCATAGACATGATTGGATCGATTATCCCTAAGGCTTCTAATTGGCACCACTTTATTTTAGTTGCTATCGATTGTTTCACCAAATGGGTGGAGGCAGCTTCTTATGCTAATGTCACCAAATTTGTTGTATGCAAATTTATGAAATAGGACATCATTTGTAGATATGGTCTTCCTGAACAAATCATTACTGATAATGCATGCAACTTGAAAAACAAAATAATGCAAGTAGTCTGCTCTCAGTTCAAGATTCAACATCGAAACTTTATCCCATACCATCCTAAAATGAAATAAGGTAGTTAAAACAGCCAACTAGAACATCAAGAAGATAGTAGAAAGAATAGCTTAGACCTACAAAGATTGGCATGAAAAGTTACCTTTTTCTTTACATGCTTATGGCACGGTAGTATGAACTTCAATGAGTGCTACCCATTCTCCTTGGTATATGGCATGAAGGTTGTCTTACCTATTGAGGTTCAAATTCCTTCACTTAAAGTTTTAGTGGAATCGCAACTTGAAAAGGCCGATTAGGTTAAAAACCAAAATGAGCAGCTCAATCTCATCGAAGAAAAAAGAATCAAAGCCATCTGTCATGAGCAAATGTATTAAAAGTGCATGATGAGAGCCCATGATAAAAAGGTCTATCCTCATCAGTTCTAAAAAGGTGACTTACTGCTTAAACAAACTCTTCTAAACCATAAAGATGCTCAAGGAAAATGGACCCCAAATTAGAAAGGGTCGTACATGGTGAAATGTGTATTTTCCAAATGAGCTTTAATCTTAATCGAGATGGATGGCAATGACCTACCCAACCTTGTGAACTCTAATTTTATTAAAAAATACTAGAAAAGATTTTAGGATGAAAACCTGAAAGAGTATCCTATTTCTCTTTCTCCTTCCACTCTCTTAAAAAAAATAAAGAAAAACTAGTTTAAGTTGAAAACCTAATAGTGCGACTTAAGTGACTAGACCCCTTTACTCAAACCAAGTCAAGCCCAAACCATCACTAGCCCAAAGCCAATTTTCCTTACATTCATAAACCCTGATCAAGATGCCAAATCATAACCTAATCCACTTGTTCTATACTCACCAACTCCACCAAATCTCATCCATAACTACACTCAAAATATAGAAACTACCTAACTTTGAGGTTTTCATCCTACCAAGGGGTAATCTAAAGAATTTTCTTGTAACTTGGTCAACACCACAAGGATTAACCGTTCGAGAGAAATCTCTAAAAGCACTCAATAGAGGATTCATGTCATCAACATCAGGGCCAATCGACGAGGAAGACTTCTCATATCTTTTCTGTATTTTAAAATCTTTCAAAATCCCAAAAGTCTGTCATAGCTTATACCTTTTTTCTTTAATGAAGTACAATTACTTGCTTTATCGCAAAATCTTTTCATAAACCTATATCTGTGTTGCATCGTGTTTATCATTCAGTTTATAATTCTTGATAAATGAATAAATTTGATAACAAGATTTCCTAGCATTACTTGGAAAGATAAAACTTTGCAAGAATTTTTGTTTCATGTCTAAAGACTCAGAATAAACTCTTGAGGCCACAATTAGTTTGGTCCTAGGACCCCACATCCTGAAAAATATACTTAAAACCTCCTTCTAATAAACTCCAGCCTAAAGATAAGGAGCCAAAGTTCTTTTTAAACTGTCATCCTTAACCATAATTTGGAATAGTCCAATTAGACCACCTAAGACACCTTTTGAATCATAATTAGCAAAGTGGAATCCTTTATACTCACCAAATTCACTACAACAAAAGTTGCTATGCATGAGCTGTCTAAACTTAAGTCCGTCCCTCCATATTCATGAACCTTTTGTACTTCAAAAGGTAGATTTTACATTCAAAACCTCTAAAAATCTAAAGCAAGATTGATAAACCTTTAGGGAAAAGGCCACTTCACCAAACTTGTGAAAAGTAAACATGCAGAGAAAGCCAAAATCGACCATTGGATTAGGTTTTTAAAGATATTATCCTTGCATCATTTAGACAGGCATTTACATCCTATGCATTATGCAGCACCTAACATCCTATAGGTACTTGCTGCCATATACAAAAGTTAAATTGGTAGGGAGCCTAAGGTACAATTTTTCATTTTCAAAAAACCTCATAAGGCCTCAAGTAAGTATTTTTAACCTTACGAGCTCATTGAAAATCATCCAAAAGAGGTATCCAAACTCATTTTCTCCTAGTCCTCAATGAGCATGATGTTTTTTTTAACCAAGCACAAAGCTTACGCAAGCTAGTGGCATTTATCTATCTTAGTCCATAAAAAGCTAGGCGTTCTTTTTTACCTATCACAAAGCCTACACAAGTTGTTGGCACTTGCTTACCTTAGTCCATGAAGAACTGGATGCCTTTTTTCACCTACCACAAAGCCCAAACAAGTTGCTGACACTTGTTCATCTAGTCCATGAAGAGTCAAATGCCATTTTTTTACCTACCATATAGCCCACACAAGTTGGTAGCACTTGTTTACCTTAGTCCATGAAATCTGGATGCCTTTCTTTACCTACCACAAAGCCCGCACAAGCTGGTGGCATTTATTTACTTTAGTCTATAAGAGCTAGGAGCTTTTTCTTACCTACCACAAAGCCCATACAAGCTAGTGGCACCTATCACATTAGTCTATAAAGAGTTGGACATTTATCGAGTCAAAGCCCACATAAGCTGGTGGCACCACGTTAACCTACATCAAAGCCCACATAAGTTAGTGGCATCTACCTGGGGTTAAACTGAAAAAGAAACCTAGCACACAAAACCATCATTCTACCCGAACAAAATTATGTATATTTGTCATTACCTTTTTCCTAATACTTAGCAACGGCCAAAGAAAGGCAGTTATAGACACCTCATTTTGTCAAGGCTAATTTTTGGCATCTTCGGACTCAATTTAAAGATGATAAAATCAAAAAATTAAAAAAAAGAACATAAAACTAGGGTAAGATTTCCAGGTGCTGTGTCGCCAAGCACTATTACGCAACACGGTGCCAGGCAAAAATTTTTTTTGGAAAAGTCTAAAATGCCTATGGGTCACATTAAAGAGAAATGTAAAATGAGCCATCAAAGGCCATTTTTCATGGTGTCACCAGGGTCATTTAGATGAGTATACGGATCAATTTCCTACTATTTATGATCAAGTTAAGGTAAGTCAGGATGCCACAGGTACGTACAATGGTGCATAAGTATTGATACGAGGCTTTTATATCGACAAAAATTTAAATTTTCACATGTAAGTTTCGATACAAGAGGGTTTAGTATTGATACCTACAGTGTGGTATCGATACCTAGCCTGTTTATATCGATACAGACCTTGGTAGTAGCTAAAGTTGTGATTTTTGGCAAAATGTATCGATACACAAGCATGAGTATTAATACAAATCCATAGAGTATCGAGATAGGCCTCTAAGTCTCGAGACTGAAAATATTTTTTTGCACTTAGTATCGATACATAGCTTATTGTATTGATACTCATAGGTAAAAGTGCCTTGTGTATCGATACACCAAGGCATTTTGCCTAGTTCAAGCCACTTTTTTAGCCTTCGAAAACTCGATTGAAACAAGTTTCTAAACCAAAAAACTTATAAATCATTGCAAACCTCAACTATGGGCTTATGATCGAATTTAAACTAATTTTAGAGCCCAAATAGCCAATGACAAGGGTCACTTTTATAAAATATATGGTTGTAAGAAGGGATGGCAGGCATATCTCCAACTACAGGTCGTCATAGCCTTTCTACCTCACTACTCAGCATGGCAGAATTAATAGGAAAAAAATCAGCCGAGCATAGTAGTTAGAGATGTCCCTTGGTGTAAAAAGAAAAGTAAAAAATGCCATTGCTTTGTCTCCTAAAAGCATTGGCTGAGCATTGAATAAAAGGACTTCCAATAGCTACCAAAAAAAAAAGAGAAAAAAAATCTCTTCAGCAATTCCCATAGAAAAAAACACTTTTCAACAATTTTCGGCCCCAAAACCTCTCTTAAAAAACACTATTTCATTGCCTTGCACCTTCAACCTTCTTCCATTTCTGTAGCTCCTCCAAACCACCACCAGAAAACCTCCAAAAACTTAACCTTTCACACACTTTCACCCTTAAAACAACTTACTAGCCACCATATTATCAAAAAGCTTCTTCCTTTTTATCTTTTTCTTGTAAAATAATAGAAAAAAGAGGGAAGAAATTGAACTTAAAGTCACTGCTTTAAGAAGCGAGAAGAAGTTCAAGCTTTTTGGGTATATTTTCTATCTTTTTCCATATATTTTTCAGTTTTTATCATCTACACCATTTTAGTGAACCCTTTATGCTGCCATGACCATCCTAGGACCCTCATGCATCATTGTTGCCTTGGTTATGATAGTTTTAAGATCTTGAGGACCCTCTTAATACCTTGATGCTATTTGGATATACAAATATGCCATGCTTGATCTTCATCATTATCATAGCCTCAGTTCATGCATTTTTGCCAGGTAAACAGAATATCAACATGCTAGGTTTAATATATGCAACAACAGTATAATAAGCACGCAATGATACATTTAAACACTATCATTTAATACACATTGTATTCATGCTTGATATTTTTACATATTTAGTAATTTGAGTTATACTTATATTTACACAATCGGCACAAGAAAAAATATCAGGCACAATATGCGTAAATGGATTGTCGAGTTTAGCTGGAAGAGACCAAGTCTCTCCTAGAATTTGAAATCTATATATACAGTATTGTGTAGATTTTCTCGCAGATATATCTTCAACACAAATTAACCTCCTATAGTCTAATTATATCTATTTTTCATTTATAAATTTTTATCTCAATCTTTAAAAAAAAATAAAAGTATCAAAATTTTCTTCAACTTTAATATTTAAAATTTTCTTCCTTAAAAAATGGATTTTTTTTTTATAAATTAGCGTTAATAAATAAAAATAAAAACTTCTGATTTGGAAAAAAGGGGGAATTCAAATTCTAATCTTTGAGTGAAGAATCATGCATCAACCATTATGTCAAATACCTTAATGTAAATAGGCTAAACATAAAAATGGTAAGACCTGAATTCTTAAGTAAAATTCGTGAGGTTTATAAATAAAAATAATTAGATGAAGGCTACAAACGAAAATTAAAAATAATACTCGCATTATAATTTAATAGTTTTGATTAGATTATTTGCTTGAAAATTTTGAAAACTTTTTTTCCCAAATCACCAAAAAAGTTACAAATTATTTATCTATTTATTAAATTCTGTTAATCTATAATTTTTGTATTTTATTTTTCTTTTAGATTGTTTTTATTAAAAACTCATAATAATTTATAAAAAAAAAAATTTATATTTGATATACTCCCATCAATTATATATCAAGCTCAAGATATCCTTTCTGAGAAATTTTTTTGGTGATATTTCTTGTTTAGTCGGCTGCTGCCACCTGGTGTTCCTATTTGCTCCGATTTGTAAGAGCAAACGGATCAGAACTGTTTAAAAAAAATCAGATTTGAATTTTTATCTCATCCCGTTACTTTTTTATATTTTTAAATTGATTCATTGATTCATTTTTCAAAGCGAGATTTTATCCATCTTCGGATTTTGCTATTGCACCAGTCCATTGCCCAATCCGATTAGCAGGGATGCAGCGACTCAGCGTTCGCGAGAGTGGAAGAGGAACAGATAACAAAGTCTCCCCATTAGTTCGCTGGGATTAAATAGAAACAAAATAATAGTTACTTAGTGGAATAAAGTAAAAATAAATGTTGAGATTAATAACACTAGTGATCTCCAAATTTTAAACAGCATCAGTTAGGTTATTATTTTAACGTTTCGTACCAATTAAATTTTTCATTTAAAATAAAAGTTAAATAACACATAATATGGCAGAAAAGCTAATGATAATATCATCTTTCTTTTTTTCTCTTTTTTTTCGTTTCTTTTTTATTATAATTTAAATTATAGTAAAAATATACTTAATTTATAAATATGTAAAATATTTATTTAAAATTAATTTTATAAAAAATATTTTTAATTTTCTGTTTCTTTCCTTTGTTTTTTTTTCCATTTTATTTTCTTTATAAATTAACTAAAACATAAATAATAATTTATAATATAACTTAAATTAATAATATAAAATAGTTATCTAAATTAATTTTCTAAATTTTTATTTCTTCTTTATTATACTTTTCTTTTTTACACCCTTTTTGAGTGAATGCAAAATATAACTAATAATTATATTATAATTTAAAATTATTTTTAAAAAAATTAATAATTTATTAAAATAAAAATAATAATTTTTATTAATTTTATATAAATATTTTTTTTACTTTTTTCTATTTTTCCTTTTTATATTTATAAATAAAAAAAAATAAAATAATTTGCATTATAATTTAAAATTAAAATTTCAAATATTAAATATTAAATTAATCATAAAAATATAAATATCTATTTACAGTAATTAAAAATCTAGTTTATTTATGTAATACTAGTTATGGAAAGTCAAATCTCTCTTCTTCGTCAAGAGTTATGAAAATTCTCTTAGATTAATTTAAATAGATATTTTTATATTTTTATAAAGAATTTATTTTTAAATTTAATTTAATTTATACTATAAATTATTATTTATTTTTCTTTGGATTTATTTATAAACAAAACGAAAGGGAAAATAAAAAAGAGAAGAAAAATCAAAAACTTTAAATATTTTTACAAAATTAATGCAAATAAATATTGTTATGAATTATTTAATTTTTATAAAATTAAATGAAATTATAATATTATAATTGTTTATATTTACTTATATGGAGAAAAAATATAATACAAGAAGAGCTAAAAAATTAAATTAAATAAATCTTTTATATTTTATAAATTATCTATATTTATAAAATTAATTTAAATGATAATATAAAATTTTAATTATATTTTAGTTTATTATCAAGAAGATAAAATGAGAAAAAGAATAGAAAGGAAAGAAAAAAATTATAAATAATCTTTTAGAAAATTAATTTTAAATAAATATTTTGTATGTTTACAAATTAATTATTTTAAAAATAAAATCAAATTATAATATCAATTTTTTATTTTTTTTATTTATAAAAAAGCAAAAGAAAATATAAAATTTGAAAAAGAAAATAAAGGAATAAGTAAAAGCAAAAAAAAAAAGGAAAAACAAAAGATGGCATCATTATCAACTTTTCTATCATTTAATGTCTATTCTAACCATTTTATTAATAAAGTGAATTGATTGACACAAGATATTAATATTGAACACCTAATCGATACATTTTAAAGTTTAAAGCCAATTTAAAATTTAACCTATAATTTAGAGACGACTCGGTTAATTAACCCTAAATATTAAGTAATTTAGTAGAATGGAGTGGGAATAAGTATAAGGGTGAGCATAATTTCCGTGAATCAAAGAAGCCAACCAAAACTGATCTGGTTTGATTTATTTGGATCAATTTAATCAGTTTGATCAGTTAATTTTTTTATAGTTTGATTTAAATAAATTTAATTGATTGATTTATAATTTTAATTTTTTAAATCAAATCAATCGATTAAATCAATAATAGATTAAACAAATAATATTGTTAATAATATCTCAACCTAAATCTAAACCATAACCGAATAACTCTTAACTCAAGTACTCAAACCCATCCAGCTCAACCCTTTTGTGAACTAAAGTAACATAAAATTTGTTTATGTTCTCTTTTGTTTTCCTTTTTTATTATAATGAATATACTACCTTTCCCTTTTGTTTGATCGAGAACTTGTAACGTGATGTCACTGATTTAATTTTTTTTAAATCTTCATGTTCGAAGTTTGATTTTTTTTTTTGAAATTTTAGCTTCGTATATTTGTTTGGAGGAAAAAAGAGTTTTTTTTTTTTTTATGATTTAAGTTATTGGAGGGTAGAATCAAATTGATCAATTAAATCAAATTGATTAAGTTTGGTTCGGTTAAATTGATTTTTAGGTCTTTGGTCAATAGGCTTTTCAAACTCTTTTGATTTGTTCGATTTTTAATATTTTAAAATAGAACCGATCAAATCAATCTAATACTTATCCCTAAATAAGTATTACATATTTTAATTGATTGAATACAATAAAGAACAATATTATAATGTTTGGTTAATTATTAAGGAATAGGATAAAAATGACTACTTGAACCCTTAAATAGTAAATTTTTTATTTATAATATTAAACTTATTTTTATTAATTCCTTAAATATATTAAATATAAATTATAAAAGTTTAATTCTTTAATATATTATATTATATGTGTATATATTTTTAAATAAAATTTTAATATATTATATTTAAAAATTTTAAAAATAATAATGCAATAATTAAATATTTAATAATATATAATATAAAATATTTATATTTTAATAATGAAAACATACTTATGTCTTAAAATTATATTAAATCTATTAAAATATAAATTATAAAATTATTTAATATATATTTTAAAATAAAATTTAGCATATGAAAAATTATATAAATAATACATAGTGTAATAATTAAATATTAATAATATGTTAAAAATATAATATTTAATTTTCTCTCTGCCCTATAAATACTCTTACTTTCTCTCTCCTCTCATTTCTCCCCTTATTCTCTCTCTGCTGTTTATATCCAAACCTAGAAAAGACTGTTTTTTTTTTTTTTAAATTCTGGTGTTGATGCCGCCATTTACCAATCAACTTACTCGTAAAATACTGTTAATTTTAAAAATTAGAAAGAGTATATACGTCTTTCACTATTTATAGTTTTGGAGTTAATACATTTATTTATATTATTGATAGATATATACATATATACATATAATAGAAAAAGAAAGGATTTGCTTATACTACTGTAAGACTAAATTTGTTTTGAAATTTCTTGTACAAATTATATTTCTTTTAATTTAATCATTAGATTTAATAATATAATATACGATGCACTAAAGTTTCAAATTAATCTAATGTCTCTATAATATTGATAAAAAATCTGTGTTTTTAATTTACATTTAACAGTTAAAATTTTTTTATATCAAACAAATCATTGAAAATTCTTAATTTACTCAAAATTCAACGTGCAATATCTACATAAATGAAACATAAAATATTATGGTAGGATTAAACAAATATAAATTATATAAAAAATCATAAAGTGCGTAAAACTTATATAATTTTATATTAATATAAGTAGATCCTATCTTGTATGCATGTGCATATATATATATATATATATATATATATATATATACACATATACACCATTTCTCGTATATACACATGATAGATAGATTTAGATTACGGATAAGTTTTCCAGATACAAACGTTTGTACTTGAAATTGTCCTCGAAAAACCAGTTGAGAAAAGAATTCTAAGCAAATTAATTAAGCTACAATTTTATATTGGCATATCACCTTACACCTTAAAATCCTACCCTGAACATAAAAACCTGGCACCACCATCATCTTTACCCGGCTTGGTCCATGTGACCTTTGCCTTTCCAAGAACACATCATCCATGTAATGTGGATCGAAGGTTCTATTTTCTTCAACCCTTAGAATTCCCAATGGGGGATTGAATGAGAAAGCAAGCAAATGAAGCAACCATACGCATTTAGCAGCAACAAAGAATGCTTGGAGCAGCTGTTCGGGCCATGGTCTAGTCCAATTTAGCGTTGAAATGATTGAACTCATCTTCTGATCACAGAACTTGCTGAATTCTTCACTATAGTATTTAGTGCCCTTCCTCAGCACTTCATTCCAGCTTAGATTCCTAAGTGCAACAAATGATGAAAATTGAGCTTGGCGATCTTGTTGAGGGTCCAACAGCTTTGGTGATCCATTCTTCTGAAACACACAATTCTCAAAATCTTGGTAGATTGATTGGTTTATAATTGCTTCCAAATAGTATGATACCGCCTTGGAGTACTCTGAATTCAATGAAAGTTTATACGGTCGAAGAATGGAATTCAAATTGTTCATTAAAGTATTGTCAGTCTCATCAATCTGTCCAACAAGTGTTTTGCAGAATTGTTTAACTGATAATCTTGCCTCTGATACAATCTGCAAGAAACCCTCTACCATTACCTCCTCACTGACAGGCATCAGGTTTTCTCCAGTCCCATCGATGGATTTCCCCTTCCAAGGAGAGTTTTCAAGCCTTTTTTTTATTTTGGAATCCTTTGCTCGTGTTGCTTGCCTTAAGGCTTTCTTGAGCTGTTCACAATAGGTTTCTAATTGCTCCAGCTTCTGCTTGAGCTCTCCCAGTGAAGATCTCATCTCAGCAACTTCCATCATGGCCACGGCTCTATTCTCATTTGCTTCTATCACCTCTCTCCGCAACGTTTCAATTGACAACATGCCCAAGTCCTTGAATATTTGTGAAACTTCCTCGGATTCTGTTCGGTTGGGCGAATTCTCATTCTTGTGTTTCTTTTTTAACCGAGGGAATAACCATGAAATCACTCCTCGATTCCTGGGTTGAGTCTGAACAGATGAGTGACAATCTGTTTGTGGCACTGGCACAACTGTATTAGAATTCTTGGTGTTCGTAAGAATGTTTTCGTATTCAGATGTTATAACAGCGGGCCTGCATTTACTGCAAGATGACACTGATTTGAAATCCCCCAAACTGTTTCTCCTACTTCTACTGGACTTATAAAATTCATTTCCTGGTGATGTTTGTAGGACCGCGATGTGGTTTGCACAAGAACCAGTTTCGTCTTCAGCAGGACAAATATGGGATTCTAAGGCAGCCAATGCCGGAGACAAACCTTTCCTCGAAGCTGAAATCTCCTTCTTATAATCTGATAAAACAGCTTCAGGGCCATTTCCTGCTTCTAGGCCATATTCATCCCAAGTTTCAGATAAAGCTTTGTTATTAGTATGATATCCAGCTAATGCTTCGCCTTCATAACTCTATCAAATATCGCCCCCCACCCCCACCCCCCCCAAAAAAAAAAAAAGTGAGTGATAATAACCATTGACAGTGCACCGGAACGTAAAATGGGGGGATTAAAGCAGTCTAATATAAGAGAATAGAAGGCAAATTTTATAATACGTAATGTCAACCTACAGAGATCATGGTTATTCTTTCATAAATTCTAGAGTTAACTAAAAATTTAAACTCAGTTAAAATTAACTTAAAGAATTTGCTTTAGGTGGTCAGGCATTTAGAAATATAGCCTGCAATTTTTATAAAGACTCAAGACCAGCAACTGGCCAAAACTTATCAAGAGAGTTCAATTGGGGAAAAAGTTAACATAGATTATCTATAATCTTCATGATAAAGTTAATTAACTTAATCACATAATAGATCTCACTGATTCTTTCGCTTTGAATTCAATAAAATCCCACCCCAAAAAAACGAGGCAGGCAACCATTAGATAGAAACAGTATTTGGAACTCATTTAGCCAGAATAGATACATAATTTAAAGAAATATTAAAATTGATTAAAAAAAAATAATAAGGAAGAACGAAGAGAAATATTAACTTACAGGAGTGAAAACAGGGTAATCTTGAGCGGAGAAATGAGAAACACGGCGTGAAACAGGGGAAGAAGATCTGAAATTTGCAGGGCTGTTTCCTTGCATCAGAGCTGCATGTAAAGCTCTTAGCTCCACAGCCTTGGTAATGGCAGCCTGTATCTCTTCCCTGCTAACTTCAATTTTACGGTTACTGTCACTGTTATCATCACTGTGAATGTTTTGAAAGATTTGTGAAGCAGCAGCTGCAGCAGCCATTTACAGATGATGAAACAGAGCAGCACATATACACCCAAACAACACAACAAAGGAAAAATGATGAACTTCCCGCCCCCCTTTTTTTCCCTTTTCCAATGAGAGAAAAAGACAACAAAGAGGATTAGAAAGTGGGTATTTAACGGTTGGATTTGATTTAAAGAGTTGAAGATGATACCCAGCTTAGAATCTGGGAGAACCAGAAAACTTGAAAGAAAGAGAGATAGATGAATGTAGGGTATATCGAATACAATGTGCTTTTGTCTTTGTTCCCAATGAATAAATAGAATGACAGCATGTGAAGGTGAAGCGAAGAAAGAGAGAAGGGAGTAGTAAGTTTTACTCGATGTCGCAACAACGGATGGAGATTTATAGTTTACAAAAATGCCCACAATAATTCTATCAAAATAAGCTTGACAGAAAATTGAAAGTGGTGGTACCACCGTTTGTAAACATCATTACTTGAGCACTACTTCACCATATGGTTTTCATGTGGTAGCCTTGTCACGAATCTGCTTTCTCTGGATCCTTAGATTCTTAATTTTAATGATTAAAAATTAAATTTTAATAAATGTAATCATCAAAAAGAAAAAAAAATTATCCGCTTTGTATTAGACTCACAGTTATTGTTAATTAAAATTATTTGAGTTTGCGTAATGAAATTCTAATATACCTTGTTAAGTTCTAAAATTAAATTAATTTAATTATGAATCATTTTAAATTAAAATTTTATGTCATTTGAAGTATTCTAAGTTTAACTAGCTTTAAATTTAAAATATTAATTTTTTAATTAAATTGAACCGAATATAAATAAATTTAGCCAATTTTTTTGGGATCCGAATCAGCTTTACAGCTTTAGTCAGAATGCATGATTAAAAAAAAAAAATAACTTTTCTTCTTTATCTGTGAAAGAGTATTGAAAAAAAAAATGAAAATCATTTTAATGGTCAATAAAACAGGCTGAAACATATTAAGTGGGTTTTGTTTTATTTCCTCCTTTGATTGCTGGAAAAGTCTTACGATGAATCTTTTAGGGGCTGAAAAAGGTTAAAAGAAAGTAAACCTAATGGTAAAATACTACTTAGCACCGTAGACCCATCTTTGTGGAAGGCTGCAAATCTCCCTCAAAATCATGGATATATTTGACATATGGAAAGCCTTCTCATTGATTGCTACTTAGGAAAGTATAAGATTAGTTGTTGCAATGAAAATCATTTGCCATTGGAATCCTTGCTCCCCTCTCAACCTTTCTCACAATTGCTTTTTTTTTTCCTCCTTTTTTTTTTTTGGATTAAGAAATTTAAATTCAATTCTTTTCATGGGAAATGCATACAATCATATGTTGGAGTGTTTTTTTTTTTTTTGGTACAAATTATCAATAGTTTATACGAAGTAAAAAGAGATAAGGCAAGTTGGTCTACCTAGCGTTCCAAATGCAATTTTTGGCGAAAGTCATAGGTGGGCGACACAAATGTCCAATTCCTTCCCAATACTCCATTGCTTTTCTCAATATATATAAATATATATATATATGTGTGGACACACACTTTAAAAGATCAAAATTTTGTGTGGAGCTAATGCCATAGTGAGGCATCAAACAGGGCCCTCTCTTAATTTTGATTAAATGAGTTTTGTCAAGGAGGGTACCTTTTAAAATTGTCATATAATGTATATTGCGATATCAAAGTTTATCAAATTCACTATTAATTATTGTATCTAATATAATAAAATATTATTATAAATAATAACTTAATTAACAATTACAGATGCTTTAAAAACATTGATAACAAAATTCTTATCAAATTATTAAAAAAAAAATTCATGACTTTATGCGCGAAATTGCAAATCCCAACCCAAGAGTAGAATTCTTGTGTGGGGCCTAATGGAATATTTCGGGAAATTATCTTTGAATAAATAAAACTACTTCAATTATATTGATAGTTGGTTTTATATTTTTGTTTATTGATAGGATTAAGGGAATATTTTATGTGGGAATTCGTTGTCTCCCATAACTACTTTTGTTACTTAAATGAAATTAAAACTTCTAAGCACACTGCCCTCCATTAAAGTAAGCTAGGTTTGTCAATCTCCACAAGCAAAAGACTTTCTACTTGTTTAATCAACAGCAATTCAACAATCATGCCTGAATTAAACCTTAAGGATTGAATTTTTTTTTTTTAAATTATGAAATTATTAAGGTTTTAAGCACTCAAATCTTGTTTTTCAGCTCTAATAGAGTAGCTGAGAAATTTAAATTAAGTCATTGGACCTAACAATTAGGTTTAGTTTGTTTTGACAGTAAAGAAGTCAAGAAATGTAATTTAGCAAACTTATTAGATAAGAAAAGCACATGTTATTATTGCGAAAATTAACAAGTCATACAATAGTATTGCTGATAAATTAAGTAAAAAAATTACGATGATTAACTTGTATCTTTATACTTATTACTTAGATTTATTAAAAGGTTGAGCTATCGGTTCATATTCAAATGCTCATTCAATATTTGGAAAAGTTAAAAATATATATATATTAGGCCCAAAAATAGACTCAAAAAAAAAATTGAGGTCTGTTTAAAAAATTAACAGAACCTTGACTTCAATATTCAAGGCTCATGTCCGAGCGGACTAATTATTTAATTATTTAATATATAATTTTTATTTTTATGATTATATATTTTATAATTTAAATCATATAAAGACTAAATATATAACATTATAGTGTAAATATTAAAATTTTAAAATATAATTTAAGTTATCCATGTTTAAAAAATTGATAAAAGAAAATTATATAAAATTATTGCAGATTAATAAAATATAACATATTTTTAAAATTATTTTTTAAAAAAAATATTTGTTTAAATAGAACTAAATAAGTATATATTTTTTATCTATGTTTTGCATTGAACTGAACTTAAATAAGTATATATATGAATATATGATTTTAATAGAATACATAAAATTATTTAAGTCAAACTTAAAATGACACGATGAACATGTTTACTACTATATGGCAACTACTGGTTAATTACCTTCCATGTTGTGCGAGTTCCCTTAGTTTATATCTTAATTCGAGCAATACCTCAATCCAAAACTAGCCCATTTTTTTTTTTCTAGCAATCAAGGGTTTTATGCATGACATATAAATTCTCATTAGTCTATTGTACACTTTTTTTTAACATATATGATATAAGGTTTTGACTTACAAATAAACATAAGTCTCTTCAGAACTTTAGTCGTAAAAGGTCCAATCAGGAAATGACAACTTTAAAATTACGAAGGAAAGTATCTCTGATAAAGAATTTAAATGGACTCTTAACCAAGATGGAGGGTGAATACATTCAAAGCTATATTCCATCTTTAGCACTTTGTAATTCGTTTTCTCGTTGAGTTTGATTGTTTGTACGATAAAGAAAAAAATTTATTATTTTGTCCATCTCATAATTGTAAAATCAGAATTTTAAAGACGAAAATTTCGAATTTTAATCCAACAAGAAATTTACAATTGTGGCTATTGTAGATGATATGGCTCTTACCTGTGATTAAAGTCACCCACCTTTCCCAACGTTATGCCTTTATGAGTTTGAGAGATGAAAAAGAGGGATTTGCGAGAAGTTAAAAAGTTTATTCTTGATAAAGTTTGAAATTAAATTCAGCGGTCATTACCGTCAACACCATAATCAAACAAGTACTTTCTCCCTTGCACTTGATCAGAAGATTCTTAAAAGCACTTTGATAAAAGCCAAATATGTCACCAAGTTAATGAAATATATAGCTAACTGCTGTTTTTGGGTTTTCAATATATAAGCAATTATAAATGCGTAATATCATTTATTTCAGCACACGTGAATCAATCACTTTCCTTTCCATTGCGTAACACTCAAGCTATGGTTTGCATCGTCTTCAAGAATACAACCACCTTGCCTTGTCAAGACTTCCTCCATCCACCTTTTATAAATAATATATATATATATATATATATATAAAACTAAGTTAATTTTAAATATTTTTAAAATATTTTAAATAGTTTTATCTATTTAATTTGATTTTCATATTTCATTGATATGCATATTAAGCTTTTTAAATAAATTAAAAAATTTTAATTATTTGTTTGATATAATAAAATTTTAACTATTAAATATATATTAAAAAATATTATTATTGATCGATAAAATAAAAATATTAAATTAATTCAAAATTATATATACACAACGAGTACAATTATATTAAAAATCCAATAATCAATTTGTTAAAATAATAATCATATATCAAATTAAAAAATTACCATTTAAAACCAATTAATTTTACACTTAACTAATTAAATAAGTATATCTTTCCTCGTAAAATAAAAGATAAAACCCATCAAAATATATCCTTAATTATTTTTATAAAAAATATTTGAATCGTTATATTTTCGTACTCTTTATCATTTCGCATTGTACCTGGCATGGTAAAAGTAAAGGTATAGGCTTTTTTATTAAAATAATATAATTTTTTTATTTATAAAAATGGGTCATTTTCAGATTATTTACCGAAATAGGCCAATTTCTCAAATTAATTGAGAAATTGCTATTTTAAATGACTATTTTTCAATTATAAATTTTAGTTGAAAAATCGCCAAATCATATGGCGATTTCTTAACTTGTTATAAGAAATCGACAAATGAGATGGCTATTTCTCATCAATTACAATTAATTACAAATCCGGTGACCGGAATCTGAAAAATCAATTGAGAAATCGCCATATCACATGGCGATTTCCAAGCATGAGATTTTTTTTTTTGTTAAATTATAAAGGTCACTTACCCGTGACATTTATAATTTAGGCTTTGCAACCTTTACAGAGGGATATGACTTCTGTCATATCCCTCTAAGGTACCCGTGACCTTTGCTTGATGGAGGGATGAAGGGAGCCCTCTATAAAACATGGCGATTTCCCGGCATGAGATTTTTTTTGGTTTTTTTTTTGCTTTGAGAAATTATTAATTCATGTGGCGATTTCGTATTTTGTATCATAGTTTATAAGTTTTAGGTTTTATTTATGTTTGAAAGTATGTGACTAATGTATAAAAATTAAATTTTTTTTAAATAAAATAAGTTGATAAGACTAATGCAAAATGATCAGATTCTTTCTGATATGAAATAAATTGATAAGATTATTGTATGGGAATCATATTCCTTCTTATATGAAATAAATTGATGTGACTTATGTATGCAATCAAATTTATTCTGATATGAAATAAATTGATAAGACTAATGTATGTGAATCAGATTCTTTTTGATTGATAAGACTAATGCATGGGAATCAGATTCTTTCTGAAATAAGTTGACGAGATCAATGCATGGGAATCAGATTCCTTTTGATATAAAATAAGTTGATGAGATTAATGCATGCGAATCAGATTCCTTCTGATATCATCTTTAGTTGATGAGACTAATGCATAGATTGTAAATGTCAGACTGCAAAGATTA
>JBBYHM010000019.1:6413482-6530731 GCA_038381775.1 Adansonia rubrostipa
AACTCCTATAAACAAGTCAAACTTTAAAATTTTCAAATGAGAAAATGCTCCTCAAAATAGGCTTAACAAACATATCTATATACTACCTAAAAGGCTTGGCAAAAATAATCCTCAAAAAGTTTGATGTAAACAAAATAATCCTCAAGAAATGTTTATTGTAAAAAAATCTTTAACAGAGTTTGATGTAAAAACATCCTCAGAGAGACATATAAAAATTTATTCAAGAGTTCTTTAACAAAATTTTCTTAAGAGAGACTTTAAAATGTTTGCATTAAAAATGCTCCTCAAAAGGGGTTTTAAAAACATGCTCACTAAAAGCTCTAAAACATATTCTTGAAAGGCTTTTAAAAATAACATCCTGTAGAGAAGCTTTAAAACATCTTTAAAATGCTTTGAAAATGAATATCCTCATGAGAAGCTTTAAAAGAAATATCCTCTTTAAAGGCTTTAAAAAGAATATCCTCATGAAAAGCTTCCAACCAAATATAGTCCTTGTAAAAGGAGAAAATTTTCAACCAATCATAAATTATCACATGTAAATTGAAATTTTTTTAAATTAAAAAATTGTCAAATAAATCCTACATTATCATATGAAATTAATGACATCATATGTAATGACATCATATAAGTTATTTTATCTATAATTAAGTTAAATTAAATTAGAAATAAATTAAAGAGTTTTATCTATAATTAAATTAAATTAATTAAGAGATAAATAAGGAAGATAAGTTCTTTTGGAACTCTTTTATAAAGAAACCATCTACTTTAAGAACCTTTTTCCACTTGGCTCATTGGCACTATAAAAAAAAGTCTCCACCAAAGCTATTCAACACAATTCACAAACTTGAAAAGAAGAAATAGATTTTGAAGTCAAAAATTCTCTCCAAATTCTCAAAAAGATTTCTTTAAAAAATTTAAAGAATACAAAGAATGCGAAGGACATTACTTTCATTCTTCAGGAAGCTACTCTCTATTCGTGTTCCAACAATAGAAAAGAGACAAATTCCATTTTTCAAAATCAAGTCTAGAAGACCCTTGAAGTGGACCTCATTAATTCAAGAGTAAGTCTGAAGACTTTCAAAGCAAAATTCAAGATCAATTCTCCAAGACCCTTGAAACAAATTCCAAGATCAAGTCGCAAAGACCTTTAAAGAAAATTTCAAGATCAAGTCTCAAAGACCCTTGAAGCAAATTTTAAGATTAAGAGACTACTGAAACAAATCTAAATCGAGACCAAGTCGTCTAAAGACCACTAGATCAGATTTCATTAGTTCAAGATTAAGTTACCAAGCAACGTTTGAATTAAATTTCCTTGTTGAAAAAAACAAAATCAAAGGATTTCTTTGCTTTAAGAATATCCAGAGATTGTAATTCAAGTCTAATAAATAAATTGATTTATTTGTCTTCAATGTTCCTTGTCATATTTTCAACATGAAATTTGTGTGTACAAATTTTTGGCACACCTGTTGGGATAATCTCTGCCTTTCATTTCTTTTTTCCAAAGTTTAAGTTTTCAAATTCCAATAGGCCCTCAAAGGAAGTTTTTCAATAATCAAAATCTCAAGTCTTCTTTAACTTAAAATTTAGAGAAAGAAATATTTGTTGCATCACTTTGTCAATATTTATCATCAAATTCGTATATTATGGCCATGATGACAACTAATACTACTTCTCTAGAAGAACAAGTGACTCTTTTCGCAAAATCTATGGAATTCCTTGTAAAAAGCATTAAAAAAAAGGATGATCAAATTGCTTTTATGATGGCACACATTGAACGTCAAAGTGGTAATAACCAAGTTGTTACAAGCCAAAATCAACATCAAGTTCCTCAAGAAATTGGTAAAATTCCTACAAGAAATTGGTTTTATGATGGCAAAAATTCTTACCAAAGAAGAACATCAAAAAGTTTCTTTTGATAAAGTCAAAGAGTTCATCAAAAAAGCTATCAAAAATCAAGTTAACAATTTTGCTCTGCCTTCATACACTTATGCCAAGCCATATCTCAAAGAACTAATCATTTGAAGACACTTATGAATTAAAAGTTTCAACAATTTGATAGCAAAGGAAATCAACACTGACATATTGGGCACTTTGTGGAAACTTGAAATAATGTTAGAACTAAAGAAGATTTCATGGTAAAAATAGTTCGTCAGATCATTAAAAGGCAGCCTTCGATTGATATATTGATATTGAACCTTAGACAGTTTATAGCTAGGAGAAACTAGAGCATGGATTTCTTAATTGATTTTATAGCACCCATTGCATAATTAGCATGATTGAACTCATAAACTCATGCCAATGAATGAAAAGCTAGTAATTGACTACATCCATGATGGAGGAATTTGAGTCTCAATTGCAAGGAGAATTTATCTGAGACTTTTACATTGACATGTGTGTCACAACCTAGCCACTCACATGGTGACGCTTGACTTAAAAAAAGCACACGGTAAATAAGGCAAAGGGAAAAGGGTCACCTTTGGGTCATCCCTTCGTCAGGATTTGGATAAGGCATAAAGGAGTAAAGGCGGAGGGAAAAAATTGCTAGATGAATCACTCATCCACTTGATCTTGTATGGCCATTATGAAATGGCCAAAACTTCAAGTTGCCATCAATCATTTTAGGCTAGGCCTGACTAGATACCTATTAAAACTAGTGATTCTGAGTTGCAAAACTTAAAACACTGATTTTACAGACTGTTTATAGAAAAATTTATTTTTTAAAAAGCGTTTGAGTCAGTTACACGTGGGGAAGGATTAACATCCCTAGGATGCCCAAAATTGGTACCATCTAGCCATAAATTATCCAAATCTTGGTTTTTCTCGATTTTTCATATGGTCATTATTTATGAGTAATCCTTTTCTTGTAAATGTAAATTTTAAATATTAAATATGGGTTTTCAAGGTCAAAGTTTAATTAATACCTCTCTATGCAACTCAGAAGGGAGGATAAAAATAGAAGGTTCAATGAAATAATCTTCATATTGATTTAGAAGAAAATACTCCATATCGAGCATTAGATGGATACCGACATGAACATTGCCTCTGATTTTATGAAATTTTAGTTCAAAATCATGAATGCAAAATCATCATGGAAAAAATAACGTGTTAGTAAGGCATAAGAGAACATAATAAAAATTACTTTAAAGATGAAGAAACCAAGACATAAAAAAAGGGGACGGTCGAGTTGTATACTGTGATTGACCTCAGTTATTGAGAAATAACCAAATTGATGATTTTGAGATGTGTTGGATTCGATGATTATCTTTGGCATATAAAGTTCGATAAAAGGTTCAGGGAAGCCCAGCGAAGAGAAAACATAGGTTTTTGAAAAAATTTCAAAAAGTGGGTTGGAATATCCCTTTGGAAGAAACGAGGGTTAGAGAATCCCCTCGAAAAAGAAATTTTGAGTGATTTTTTAGTGTCAAAATTTTTGACATAGTTTAAAGAAAAAAAAAAGGTCATAAAATTAAAACCCGACAATTTAAATAGGAAATCAAAATTAATTTTGGAAAATGCTTGAAGTCTTGTTCTAAGCCTAATGGGACTTATGTCGTGACATGAAACTCCATGGGAAAATCATTGAATACATCTCAAGTCATTCAAATGACCCTAAAAGATGGTTCAAGAAAATCTTAATAACTCTGATCAAATTCAACAGCAGAGAACAACATCATGCTATCTGCCTTCTCAAATTTATTTCCAACTTGGTCTGAAGGTTTCTAATGGCAAGTGAGATACCCTTATAAAGATAAATCAGTAAGGATTAATGTAAAAATATTTTGAAAATCTAGAAAATCGCTTTCTAGGTGTAATTAATTTTTGAAACTGGGTTTGAGCTTGCATTGACAGGAAGTGATGGGAAAAGGAAGCAATCAGCTTCAAAAAATCACCCTAGACTCATTCAGAACCGTTCAATTGCAAATGATATCTTTTCAAAAAGGGAGTTTTACTTTTCACAAAAAATATTTAAAAAAGCTAAAAAAAATCATTTGATGGGTCATAATTGCTCAAACAAAATATAAATCATTGATTCCAAGGGTTTAAAATAGTAAAGGTTTGAAAAATTATAACTTTCATATACAAAATGACTCGAGGGCAAACAAGGCATCGTTGGAAACGTATTTCAAAGCCCTTTCAACGAAAAATGTTAAAAAATTTCATGGAGTCTAAAAATTAATTTTTCAAATTAGAATCATAGTGATATCAGTGCCAAAGTAGGGATTTCCTCAAGTTTGATGCACTTACGGTCACGTGTCTAAGTATCAGACACACAATGTCCCATTACTAAGGTCTATAGTAGTGCAATAACGGAGTAATCCAACTCCTAAAAAGTAGGTTGTCAAACTGCCTACTATTTACACCATCGGTCATGACAAAAGGATCGTAACAAGACTTTAATAGAATACTTGAAAATACTTTTGGTTTTGGTAGGGGTTAAAAATAAAGTTTGTTTGGCCTAAAAGGGTCATGATTCCAAACATTTCTACTTGACATGTCCCCAAGATAGGAGAACTAATATATTGATAGCATTAAATCCATGCTAATCCCCATTGACTGAAGCTAGTATGGACTTAACTTAGGGTTTTCTTTGAAAATAGATTTTTACAAGCATCATACAGGCATTTCAACAAACATATGATGAACTGAAAGAAATGAAAATGTCAAACATGAGCAAATATTCAAAACAACAAGTTACTTATGCATTTTAATAAAAGAATCATGGTGAAAATGCATTTAATGCCACAGTAAAGGTTAAAACATACTAGAATAAACATTTACACACAAATAAGTATGTTGAGATGAAGAAAAACATGGCAAAAATGCATGAACAAGGGTTGTTTAATGTCCAAATCAGATATGGCATTTTAGTTCATCTAAACAACATTAAGGCACCAAGAAAGTCATCAAAATCCTAAAACAACCACAAACAAAGCCATAATAATGCATGAAAGTCTTAATAGGGTCGTGGAAACATGGATGTTCACTAAGGAGATAATGGTGAAGAAAAACAGAAAATGAGATAAAAAAAGATAGAAAATATAACTTAATGAAAACCTTAACTTCTAGCTTCTTACTTGAGTAACAACCAAGCAATGTAAAGCTTACTTTATTCCATCTCTTTGCTATGGATTAATAAGAAAAGAGTGAAAAGAAGGAGCTTTCAATTATGGCATCTACAGAGGATGGTTTTAAAGGTAAAAATAAGGGAAATGAGAGGTTTTAGAAGGGTTTTTAGAAGGGTGGAAAGAAAGCTACAGGGATAAAGTATTTGGGAGAGTTCAAAGGTTTTTAGTGGCTGATGTAAATGTGTTGTAACCTCCCTTTTAGCTGAACAAGAAAATGAGATTATCTAGGGGTGGATTTTAGCCACTTAGAATGACCTAGCTAAAAGGCACATTGGACTTTTGGCATGTACAATATGATGACTCATTGTACCAATGTGAAACCTTTCAACATTTAATTAGTTAATCTTGATTCTTTCAGGCAAAGAAAACCATACATTAGCTGATAAATGAGTAGTCTCAACTTTATCCTTCATTTAACCATATTTTCTCATAAAATGCCCTCATGCCAAGCATAATGGACTTTCCAAAAAATGTTAATTTGATGCTAGTTGTATCCATCTTGCTAGATGGAGTTGAGTATGACAACTAATGGAAATCAGGGTCTTATTGTCCAAGAGCCAAAGAAAGGTAAAAAAAATAAGACAACCACATAAAGGTCAAAACCTTTGCCAATAACGAAGAAAACAATCACTCTATGGTTGTGAGCACTAAGCTTTTTCAATTATCTCCCAAAGTAAAATAATCTCAAAAGGTGAAATCTGTTTTTACATAAGATGGAGGTAAAAAAATCATTTTAACGTTAAAAAAGAAAAAAGTATCCATTTCCTAATTCTAATGTCTCAAGCATGCTTGAAGAACTCTTAAAAGTTAAGCTAATTCATTTGCCAAAAATAAAGCAACCTGAAAAAATTGATAAAGTAGATGACCTTAATTATTGCAAGTATCATTGCTTAATTAGCCACCCTCTTAAGAAATGCTTTATCTTGAAGGACAAAATCATGTAACTAATGAGGATGGCAAAGTTGAATTTAAAGAAGAAACGATGTCATCAAATCAATCATCAATCTGCATGGTTTTCAATCCAATCAGTTGGATAGAACTATAAAGTTTAATTCATTTGATCTTATCACACTAGCTCTAAGCAAACGTTTAATAGAGAATCTCCAAAGGAATGGGGGTAACCATTTGCTTCAAAAAGAAGATGACGATGTTAATGATAATGGTTGGACTCTAGCCACATGTTGGAGAGGTCAAAAAAATAATCCTCCAAAACCTATGAATATGCCTATTACAGCAAAAATGGTCAAACAACCATCCAAAGCTTTAAAGCCGAAAGTGTTTTAAGGAAAAGAAATGCCATCCAGACATGAAAATTCAACTAAAAAAAAGTCTAGAATACTAATTACTCTGAATGAATCATGTGAATTCAATTTAAAGAAGAAAAAGGTCTTTCATATGGCATGTTTTTTGAAAACACCATAATATCACTCCAAAAAAATCACTCATAAGCAAGAGCTTAAATTACCATATAACTCCTAAAACCTATTTAACCTATTTCTTCATAAAAATATTGCTCCTAAGCATAAGCATAAACTATCATATTACTCCAACCGTGAGTAGCTATTGAATTGCTCTTAAACATAGGCATAAATTATTGTATATTCCTAAGCACGAGTGTAAACTGCTTAATCGCTCCTAAGCACAATCATAAACTATCATACTATTCCTAAGCACTAGTGCAAACTACCGAATCACTCATAAGTAAGAGCTTATACTATCATATTGCTCCTCAGTGCAAACACCTAATTTTGTCGAAACCTTTTTTTATAGTCTTAAATATCCAAGACTGAGAACCTAGTGGTTGTCCTAGTAGAGGTCTATCTTATCTAAGCTGACTAGGCATTTTCAAAACTTTTTTAGTCATGCCTACATGGTTACAAGTGCACGTGATAAAAAAAGTGTAATTTTTTGTAGAGAATAAATCTCAGATAAAAAGAAAAATCTTTTAGAGGAAAATTAGTTTTTAAATATGTTCTTGATAAATTTTGAAATTTATTTTTACACATGGTACAGCCAAATTTTCCATTTTTAGAATTTATTAGATTTTTTTGTAAAATTTTTTATGAAACTCTTTACTTCGTTTTAGGTACGAGGCAGTGGAAGGTTTTGGATAGCCTTCACTTTGTCAGGGTTGACTTTAATTCCTTGATCACCCATAATGAAGCCAAATAGCTTGCCTAAGGTAACGTCAAAGGGGCACTTAACTTAAGCTAGAGTTGATATTTGCACACCATTTAAAAAGTTTTTGGAGATTAGTAATTTAAGGATTTGGCAATCATTTTATCCATATAGACCGTTAGTTCTTTGTGCATGAGATCATGGAATAATGTCACTATTTCTTTTTGCTAAGTTATCTAGGAATTCTTAAGTCTAAATGTCATAACTTTATTGCAAAAGGGACCATATATAGTCACAAAGGTGGTTTTCTCTATGTCCTCGAGTGCTATTTTAATTGATTATAGCTTGAAAATCCATCCATGAAGGAAAATAAAAATTTTCTTGCTGTATTGTCTACTAGGGTGTCAATATGAGGTAAAAAAAGTTATCTTTCAGGCTAGTTTAGTTAAAGTCCTTATAATCAATACACATTTGCACCTTACCATCCTTTTAGAAATTAGGACAATGTTGCTACCCATTCTGGAGACCTAGCTACTCAAGAAATTCATCGTCAAACTACATTTTTACTTTATCTTTAATCTTTAAAAACATGTCTAGTTTCATTCTCCTAAGCTTTTGTTACATGCGTTTGCACTTGGGTTTTAACGGAAGATAATAAACAACTATGTCAGTGTTTAACCCAAGTATGTATTGGTGGGACCAGGCAAATACATCTTGATATTCTTGAAAAAGGTTAATCAATCTGATTTAGGTCGATGGGTTTATAGAGGTTTTTATCTTGACATCTTTTCGATCTTCTTTTCTTCCAGGTTCACAGTTTTAGTAAGCTCTTCATGGGATAAGATATGTTTCTCTTTTTGTTTTATTCATCTCAACATATCAGGTGATGTAGTGCTTTTCTTAGAATCCCCTTTAAATTTGACCTTATCGATGCAAATTGATCACTCGAAATTGATTTCTAGAATCTCAGTATGAATATTCAAGTTATTTTCATTCGAGTACTTGAAAATACAAAGAAAAACAATATAGGTGAAAAATACACAAGAACAAGTCTAAAAGATTTGGCAAGAAAGATAAGGATAGGCACAAGAAATGAAATGCAAAATGCTTAGTCATTTTTATTAATAAAGCTTGAAAAAAGTACACCATACAAAGGATCCTATGATGCTCCTAGGTAGGAGCATGTAGGTTTAGTTCATAGGATTACTTCAAACTAGATGCAAATAGTATAGGAATCTCTGTTTTAATTTAAATGCTTGGAATGAATATTGAAATGCATAAACTTGTCTTATAGTCCATTACTAAAGTTTTCAGCTTATTAATTACATTGATAGAAAAATTCTTAAATGCTCTATTCAAAATGACCATTACACTGTTGGAGCCAACAATTCCTCCCTGATTTGGATTGACATGTCCTCCTAGGCAAAAGCTTTCTTGTAGTGATGGAATCACCATTGGTTCATATTCTAAATCCTGACCTTCCAAACAAGTCATTCCTTTTTCCTATGCTTTTTGAGCTTATTCTTCTATTGGTAAGCATTAGACTTGAATCCCAAACTTCTCTAGTCAATTTGATGGACTTTTAAAGCTTTGGAGAACCCTTATAGATGTTTTTCTAATCCTTTTCCAACCTAGGCACCATTGTCAATGGTCAACTAGAGACTCTTGTAGAGGTTTTTTTATAAGTGAGCTCAATCATTGGCAACCTTTCTTTATCATAGGTGGCATTAACAAACTCAAATGCTTGGAAGAAGGATTTTGTTATAGTCTCATTGGGCTCAATATAAGAGGCATCCATGGAAATGGTAGCGATGATATCTTTCTCACCCTAGATGTTGACAACTTTGTCCTCTATGATGAATTCCCGCTTTTGGAGCAATGAAAATGGTACTACTTTTATGGAATAGATCCAAGGCTTCCCTAACAAGTAACTAAATGATAGGGCAATATCCATCACATGAAAATCTACTTTGTATGTGCATGGCCCTATTTAAAGGATGATGGTGATGTTCCCAACAACCTCTCTACATTCATTAGATGCTCATACCACTTTGTTCAAGCATGTCAAAGGCATTATGTTTAAGGCTAACCTGTTATCAATGAGAACTTTTGGCAATAAACTTCCCTTACAATAGGTGGTTAAATGGAGAGATTCTAATTCCCCCTACCCTATGGGGTATTTCATCATCACTAAAAAATATGTAATGTTGCTTACTAAGTGATCCAGTTAACCTATCAAAATGTCAAATGGTACATAAGCTTTATTTTAGACCTTGAATAAAACATTTCTATGAGCTGCAAAGCTTAAATGCAATGACAACACAGATATCTTAGCGGTTGCTTGTTCAACTGATCCACGATGCTATACTCACTGTGCTTGATGAATTTGAGAAACTTCGTAGCCTTTTTTGCACTTACTGATTCTTAACTATCTTTGAGTTTAATTGTTTCCTTACTACCTTCGACATTTGAGTTGCCAGAGGAAAATTCTCTTTGCTAACTTTAACTTCAGGTGCAACTGAGGCATAGCATCTATCACTGTGGGTTAAATAGCTTACATTTGTAAGGTTAACAGTGGCTATTTATTGACTAGATTCCCCTGTCATTTTTACTTTGATTTCATACTTTTATGACACTATTTTATCTTCTTTATAAAGGAAAAGAAATGGAAGCTGAAAGATCATTTTTTATATAGGCTACATAGGCATGATTTTGGTTTCTGGTTGATTAGCAAATAGGATCAATGGTCTTCAAACTCCGTACAAGGGACATTTCCCATTTTTTTATATAACATTGATAGAAATAGCCATGTCTTTATCCCATTGTCATAGAACTCGATTTTTGAGTGGTCCATCATCCCTTAGACCAATCTTAAGAATTTTAAACAGTGTTGCAAGATGTGTTTTCATCTGCAATGGTAGAAACAAGATTGGGTGAGTTTTTCCATTTGACCTCAGCTTTTTGACACTGACCTAACCTTTATAAAGACCTGTCGTACTTTGCTTATTAATGTTTTAACCTTTTTGACACTCTTCTTGACCTAATAATGCTTCTTGTCAATCACGACATTTACTCTTGATCTTATATGGTTTGAGAGTGAGTTAAACCCAACATTAAGCCCTGCTCCTTACTTGACTTTGATCACACTTTTTCTATGTACACCCTAAGCTTTTCTTTTGAAAGAGTTGAAGAAGGTGTAATTTTTTATGTTGTGACCTTATGCTCTAGCATGGTATTCATAATAGGCATCCTCATCAAATTATTTAGGATAAGGAGGTGATCTTGGAGTCATAAACACTGGGGTTACTAATTGACCTACTAGTAAGTGAGTGTAGATCTTCTTATATGAATAAGGAAGCAAATCAAAATACTCTTTTTCACAAACACTATAGTTACTAATTGACCTACCAGTAAGTGAGTGTAGATATTCTTATATGAATAAGGAAGCATATCAAAAAACTCCCTTTCCCAAGGCACTTATTGATTGTTAGGTGCTTTAACATTACATTGGTTGTAAGACGAAGTGTTTTAAGTAAAATTTTGGCTAAGATTCGATGCAAAACTCATAGTGGTGTTAAATCAAGTAAAGTATACTAGTTATGGCACTAGCACATACAGGTTAAAACTTGGATTTGCCATGCCAGGGAAGCATATGCTCGACATCAGATAGGGATTTTGGGGGAGCTCAGTAGGGCTTTCACTAACGGCATTCACCTATTTCTCCCTGCCTTTGGCAACGGACTTCTTGGTAGAGTAGAAGATTCTTCTCTTGACATCTTGCCAGTTTTCATAGCATTGTCAATCATTTCACTAGATATCATTATATTAGCAAAATTTTTCATGACATTCTTTACTAATTTCTTATAGTAGGGAGCTTATAGGGCACTGATGAACATAACTATCATTTTTTTTGGTTAGCAAAGGGTGAAACTGGACGGCTTCTTCTTACCACTTTTGGGTGTACTGCCTAAGTTTTCAGTGGATTTTTTTTATATACAATAGAGAAAGATTATCCAAGGCCCAATCAAATATATGCTTGTATTGATCAAGGAAAGTAAGAGCCCAATTTGCACATAATTGGATTCTAGTAAGGTTCAGTTCTATGTACTAGCAAACAGCTGCCCCAGTTAAGCTATCTTGGAAATAATGTATTATCAATTTAACGTTGTCTTCATGCCCCACCATCTTTCAGTGATGCATAGGAATATGTGCAGTAGGATCTATGGTCTTGTTGTATTTGTTGAAATCTAGTACTTTGAACTTATGTGAGATGACAAGGTTCAAGATCGGGCCAAGGGACAATCCTAAACTTATCACTTTCTTCTATAGCCCTGTGGCACTTATCTAACAATTTGTACTTGGTTCATTTTCAATAGCCCTAGAATATTTTGAATCAACTTTTTTTTCCTACTCTACTTGTTCATTGAGGTCTAAGATCAAAGGATTTGCTGGTGACAATCCCATATTCATGCCATGATATCTTTGAGCCAAATCTGGTACTGCTGTAAGTTTTATATAGATGAACGGTTAAGCAAGTGGAATCCATTCTATTGGGGGTGGTTGTTCCTAAGATACCCCTTCGAGGTTATTAATGCCTTTAGTACCCACATTTGAACTAGCTTGAGCATTGGCTAGTTCTTTACCCTTATCAGTGGTATTTGCTTGCCCTTTATCCTTTAAGGCATCAACCAACAATCAATTCAGTAACTTGATTATGTAGTTAATCAGTCTCACAAAGCATTTGCTCCTAAGCCTCTTAATGCATAACTTTGAGTCTCTTAATATGAGCCTAGTGATCATTCTCTATAGCCTTCTGATGTAGATAGGTATTGTACTGGTGTTAGATGTTTGATTTCATGTTTTGATGAACCTTGCACTTTAAAGTGATAATGGATTAGATTTATTATGATATGATGAGTATGATGTGTGCGTAAATAAAGATATAATCATATATAGGTGACGATGCTATATAAATACAAAGAACATAATAGAACAAATTAAATTATATATGCAAATTCAAGAGACAGTTGGATTTTAGCAACAGCTCCAGAATAAGTATCTTCAATTAGAATAAAGCTTTAATTACAGACCACTAAATTTGAAAGTAATCAAATATGAAAATATCACAGGCGATTATGTTTGATTACAAGTTCAAAAAGGTTTAACAATTCTTGTCCATATCTCTTGTGGGGATAAAATCTTGCCTTACAATTCTAGCTAATTCGATCACATCATGCACAATAGTTTGAGCCTCATAAATCTGCTCAATGAGGCTTTAAAGATGTTCCTTATACTCTGATCGAGCTTGCTTGGTTGAGATCTAATTCTGGCGCAACTTTTTGGAAGACCTTGATAACCTCTTAACTTGGTTCAATTGAATCTGAAGGACATGCTTCAATTTCTTAATCCTTGTGATCAAGGTTTCATTCTCAATCCTACCAAAGCTACTAGGCTTTTGCTTCTCTTTTAGTAAACCAATGCAATAGCATGGTTTAAGTCTCTAACTCATTAGTGAGGGACATAAGTTCAACTTTTATTCAGCTAGGATTTTGTGACTCTTCGATACTTCTTTGCTTTTTGAAGTGCCATGTAGCTTTTCTTTAGGTCATATAGGTCTTTGTTAATAGTATTCTTTATCCCAACAAGGTCATATATCTGTCTTTCTCAGACTTGACACTCATGCTCCTATTGTTTTTTTTCTTATTGCCATTGATGAATTTTTTTAGCAAAAGTGGCTCTTTCCTGTGAAAACTCAAGTTTTAAGATTTTGATTTCATGTGGAAGGTTAACTATCAGGACTCAAGGAGCTCCATTAGTAGGCAACAGCATGGTGTTATTAACTCAACTAGCTATCCAATCCTTATAGGTTAGAGTCATTGTTTTTTTCTTTTTTCAGTATGATACATCAAGTTTTTTACATGAAGTAAAGATCTTTTATACCTCGCTAGTGTAACCATCCCCTTTATACTCGAAAACTAGAATACCATGCTTATGAGTGATGAGTATATTTTCCTTGACCCTATTAACCCTTTTACAAGACTAAATTCATAATTGCATTTGTTAATTTATAACTTATAATTTCTTCAAGTTTAATCCCTCTATTTTATTTTTTTCATAAAATTTGCAATTATAATTTTACTTACCCATACATTTTCAAAAATTTATAAATAATTATATTCAATTTTACAATTTGATAGTTTAATTATACAAGAATTAAT
Organism: Adansonia rubrostipa; assembly: GCA_038381775.1. Lineage (NCBI taxonomy): Eukaryota > Viridiplantae > Streptophyta > Magnoliopsida > Malvales > Malvaceae > Adansonia > Adansonia rubrostipa. The sequence continues at coordinate 6,426,945 of JBBYHM010000019.1, forward strand.
TTAATCAAAATTAAATTTTATCATTAAGGTTAATATTATCTTAATAATGATAAAGCCAAATATTAGGCTCCATAACTCACCATGGTGAGTCATACATAAAGACAAAAATTCATTAATTAATTCTTATCAAAAAAAAGAAAAAAATCTAAATTAGATAAAATTAACTAAAAAAATCATAAATAAAAAATAATAAGAAATGGCTAGAAGCCATTTGGCCAAGGGTAGTTTTTTGTACTCTTAGCCAAATTCCTTCCTTATAAATAAGGGAAGGATTCTCAAAATAAGGCCAATGCTTCCATATAAGAAAAACATCAAAATTATAGTTTTTTAAGTTATTTAGGCTTTTTAGATAAATTTCTTTGAAAACTTTTGATTTTTGTTGATTTCATGCATGTTTCATCCTTTTAGAAAGCTTTGTGATTGTGCTCATGGATTTTTATCCATGTTGAAAAGCCAAGTATGAATGCCATAATCAGAGCTTCTTGATTTATTGTTATATTTGATTTTTATTAGCATTAAGTTGATTTTGATTGATATAATTCTTGTTTGTTGATGGAAATGACATTAGTTTCATATGTACATATTTTAGTGCCATTTTCCTTAGTATTTTCATGTTGACTATTGATGAAGTATGTTGATATGTTTGTTATTTTCCAGAATTCTTGCATATTTGAAACTAGGACTTGCATTTATATTGATATTCATGAAAATATATGATAAAAAATTATTTTCAGTTGATATACATGTTGTTCGAATATGATAATAGCCATTGATGAAAGTTTATGCTTGATTTTATGATGTTTTGCATTATTTTGTAATGTTTGAAACTTACAGAAGCCTAAAAGTAATTTTTCCTAAAACTTCGAAAGGTCTTAGAAAGGTATTTCCAAGCTTGGCCTAACCTTGTAGGGTTATTTTGTGAATATTTTATTTTTTATGCTATCTTGTAATTATGAAAAATATAAGGATGATGAAAAATATATTCCAAGGCCATCAAAACTTGGCCAAATGCTTGGTGGACCTTTGAGAGTGTTTTCATGCATTTTTTACATGCTTAAAAGCATAATATGCATTTTTAGAATTTTAAGGGCCTTTTTGCAGTTTTTAAAAGTTTAAGGGCTTATTTGCAAAAATTGAGAAAAATTGTTTCAAGGCCTTCCATGCTTAGTTGAGAGCTTTATATACCCTTAGGGATGTGTTTATGCATTTTTAACATGTTGAAATACATATAATACATTTCTTAGCCTTTAAGTGGCTTTTTGTACTTTTGAAAGGTTTAGGGGCTAATTTGCAAAACTCAAAAATATTATTCTATTGCCAAAGGTGTTTGGCCGAATGCTTCTTGTTAATTGTGATATTTATTTCATGCAAAGACCACTTTGCAAAATTAGAAAAGTTTAGAGACCATTTAGTAAACCTAGCATTTTAGGGTTAGAGGTATTTTCACACATTAAATTACCCATTTACGGCATTTTTGGTAATTTTATAAATATTTCTAGCAGTTTTAGCTATTCTGGGGTTAAAATATAATTTTAAGAAATCTAGGGACTTAGTTGTAATTTTGCATTTTAAATCATCTTTGACAGTCGAGTCATTCATTTAGGGTATCAATTAATATTTCACATCATTTCAAGTCCTTTAGGGTAACCAGGATACTTTCACGTCAAAGGTAAACCTTAGGGACATTTTAGTACTATGTATTAGAATCAAGTCCTATGTGATCACTGGGATACTTTTACGTCAAAGGTGCATAGTAAGAATAGGTTTATTCGTTAGGATTACTATGATACTTTTATGTCAAAGGTACACCTTCCTAAAATCAAGTCCTTTATAATCATAGGGATACTTATATGTCAAAGGTGCATAATAGGGATAAGCTCATCTTTCTATGATAGTATGGAGTCTTTTAAGGTTACCGAGATACTTTCATATTAAAGGCAGATCTTAGGGATATTTTAGTAAATTACCTTTAGAACTAGGTCCTTTAAGGCCATTGGGATACTTCAATGTCAAAAGTGCACTTTAGGAGACATTTTAGTCTTATCGACAATGTTTAGATCCTTTAAGTCTAGTTTCATACATCTAGTCGAAACTGGGTCTTAAGGCAGATTTTTATTATTGCTCATAAAATTAGAAGTTCTAAAATTATGACAATGCCTCCAAGTTAAAGTAGTACATGGAATTTTCCCACATATGAAAGGGGTTTCGCAAATTATTTAATAAGGAGATATCTTTTTAAAAATGAGAAAATTAGGATTTTTTCAAATTTTAAATAAAACCTTTCCTATTCCTTCGATCCTTCGATAGGTTGTGAAAGATATTTTGATTTTTGAAAATCTTTTGTATTTCTCTTACTCTCTAGTGGGGTGCGAAAGATAGTTATTAAACCTTTCATGTTCCTTCGATCCTCCAGTGGGGTGCGAAAGATATCTTGATTTTCAAAAAATATTAAAAACTCGATTTTTCGATACAAAAAAATAAATATGGGATTTGAAAATTTTTAAAATATGAGAATTATAATTAAACATCTAATATTGAAACCGAATAAAAATCAATTTTAAATTAGTATGTGATTAATAAGGTATTGATTACCAAGCATCATGAGAGGGGTCGATCTTTAATCTTGATTATAACCAACTTATAAACCCTTTCACGTGATCTCTGGTATTATTGTGGACCTTGAAGTTTGTTTCTAAGGGTTTTGTAACTCTCGAAATACAAACTCCGATAGGTGACCGTTCTCACCTAGCCAAAATAGATTAGTTGCGACTCCAAAATAAATGGTTGTTTCATAACGACTATATAAGGCTAAGTCGACTGAGCGACTCATCTCGACAACTTAATCCCTAACCATAAAAAATAAAAAATAATATAATATGGCCTCTAAAATAAAAGAATAATGATATATAGATATATATAGGAACGAGGGTTTAAGTTCAGCTAGTCAGGATTCATATGTCGATTGCGTTGCAACACTAAGCACAAGTTTAAACTATTTCTCCACCAAAAAAAAAATCACTCGTAAACAACAGCTTAAATTGCTATATTGCTCCCAAACACGAGTTCAAATTGTTCCTCCAAAAATAATGTTGCTCCTAAGCAGTAGCGTAAACTGTTGTATTGCTCCTAAGCATGAGCATAAACTACCAAATGCCTCTTAAGCTTAAGCATAAACTATCGTATCACTCTTAAGCAAGAGCTTAAACTGCCATATTGATGCTAAGCCCGAGCTTAAAATGTTTCTCCAAAAAAATATCTCTCTTAAGCAATAGCTTAAACTACATATCACTATTAAACACAAGTTTAAATTGTTCCTTAAAAAAATGTCGCTCCTAAGCAAGAGCTTAAACTATCGTACCACTCCTAAACATGAGCTTAAACTATTCCTCAAAGAAAAGTGATGCTCTTGGGCATTAGATTAAATTGTTCTTCTAAAAATGATGCTATTAAGCACGAGCTTAAACTGTTTTATTGCTCCTAAGCACAAGCTTAAACTGCCAATTCGAAGAAAAAAATGCTCACACGAGTTTAAACTGCCTATCTAAAGAAAAAAGATGCTTCTAAGCATGAACTTAAACTATTGTATTTCTCCTAAATAAGAGGTTAAGTTGCCATATTGCTCATAAGCATGAGCGTAAACTATTGTAATGCTTTTAAGCACGAGTGTAAACTATTGTAATGCTCCAAAACATAAGCTTAAGCTGCATATCCAAAAAAATGCCCACTAAATTAAAAATCCCTTTTGGGACAACTTTGGAAAAAGTTAGAGCGCAAAACAATCAAGCTACGTTATGGCTTAATCTTTTAAAGGTACGTAGGCAGCTTGGTTTCATTTCCAAGTTTAATCAACAACAATAAAAAAATGACTTAAATATTTCTCTTGTCTGCTTGAAGTTGCAAGCGTCATTATTATGTTTGAATCTTCATGTCATGACTTAAGTTCTTTTCAAGTGAAGCAAGTATTTTACAAGTTAAAAATCCTTTGGAATTTAATTTGTAGCCAAGTCAAAGCTTTGAGCACCTTCTCTCGAATCTTAAAGTTTGATTGCAAGGTTTCAATGTCCATGGTAGTCTCATGCTCAAGTAACATCAAGTCTTAAGACAAAGCTTAAGCGCCTGAAGTTTGTAGAAGTCGCCCATCCACCCAAGTGATTCCGAGATCTTTGGAGATTCTTCCTTGGCCATCAAGTTCAATATCTTCCACCTAACATCGTGGATGAATCTTCCTTGGACATTAAGTTTGGTGTATGCTACATATCTTTCCCCATCTTGAAGCGACATCATGGATGAATCTTCCATGGCCATCAAGTTCGGTGCATGCTTTATCTTCTGCCATTTGACGTGACATCTTGGATGATTTTTTCTTAACCATCAAGTTTGGTGCATACTCTATCTTTCGCTATCTTGATGCTATAATATCTTGGATGAATCTCCATTGGTTGCCAAATTCATTGCATACTCGATTTATCAGCAACTTTTTTTTTTAAGTTTTTCAAATAAATAATGTCTTATGTATTCCGAAACCGAACAAAAATCTTATTTATGTTTCCCAATTTTGTGATAACAATTTTGTTTTCATTGAATTTTTATAATTTTCATTTTTGATTAAAAATCTACACTTGAGGAAGCCACTTGCTTAAGGCCAGAATAGCTATGGTGTCTATGAACTTCCCAAGCCACAAGCCTTATCCTTCGAAAGAATAAAAAAGCAATCTTTACCACATGCATCAAATTTGGGTCACCCCTCTACTTAGATACTCCCCTATTTATTAAATTACCTTTTCCTACTCCTATTTCCAATAATTTATGTAATTCTTATTGCTGCAAAAGAACTCACAAGCTACCATTTTTTCTCTAATCTCACTAGTAATGCACCTTTATAATTGATATTTACAAATGTTTGGGGGCCGGCTAGTCACTTCTATTGCTATTTGTGCTTTGTTGATCATTTCACAAGATGTATTGCCGTTTCCTATGAAGAATATGTCCGATGTCCATGTAATATTTCTAAAGTTTAAGATCATATTGGAAAATACTTTTAAAATTAATTCTATCAATCTATTCAGATTGTGGTGGTGAATGACAAACTAAAACCTTTTCTTTGCTCGCTAGGTATCCAACACTTGAAAACACCACCTCACACACCACAACATAATGCCATTGCTGAAAGATGACATAAAAGTATTGTAGAAACTGGTCTAACCTTGCTTCATCGACCTTCCATGCCTCTTACATATTGGTTTTGTGCTTTTCAAATAGCTTTTTATTTTCTCAACAAGTTGCCTTCTACTGTTTTTAACAATAAAAGCCCTTCTGAGATCTTATTTCATCAATCTCCAAATTATTAAAAAAAAAAAAAAAAACCTAAAAGTGTTTGGTTGTCTTCGTTATCAATGGCTTAAACCTTATGCTGTTCATAAACTTAAAAAACAACTCAAAACCGTGCATATGCATTGGCTATTCCAAACAATAGAGTGCACACTATTGTTTAGACCTTGCTTCTCAAAAGAATTTTACTTCTAAACATTTTTTTTTTTTATGAATCTCAGTTTCCCATGACTATTATTGCTAAATATATTGCCCCAGGTACCACACACATTTTGCCACAATGGTCACCTGCTACTGACATTCCACCTACAACATCACTTCCTCATTTCTCACCCATTCAACATGTTTTCAAGTCAAAATCTTCATCAAGCTTAATTGATAAGCTATTCGCAAACATCTCCCATGAACCTTCAGTGTGAATCATAGAACTCACCCAATGATAACTAGATCCCAAAATACCAAAACTACATTCCGTTATTAAATATCCCCTTCCAACGTCTATTGAGCCCACATGTGCTACTAATGCCATTAAAGATTCATTGTGGAAATAGGCAATAATAGACGAACTTCAGGCGCTGCACAACAATCAAATTTGGGACTTAGTTCTTCCTCCAATGGATAGACCAGATGTAGGCTATAAATGGGTATTTCGAGTAACGAAATCTAGATGGCACTGTCTCTAGATACAGGCTTGGCTTATTGTAAAAGACTTTAACCAATAACCTAGCTTAGACGACAATGAAATATTCAGTCTTATAGTCAAAATTGTCTCTATCAGGATAGTACTATTTCTTAGCCGTTTCCAATCATTCGCCGTTACGTCACTTGGATCTAAATAATGCCTTTGGTAATGGGGATCTCTTTGAAGAAGTCTACGCGAAGCACCTCCTAACTTTCGTGATAGAACATCCAGAATATGCTTACAGGCTCAGGAAGGCAATTTATAGTTTAAAACAAGCTCCTAGAGCATGTTACTATGCATTAAATTCATTTTTGATTTCTTATGGGTTCCAGAATTCCATTGCAAATACGTCTGTGTTCGTTTTTCATGCAAATAACACCACTGCTTACATGTTTGCTTATGTTGATGATTCATCATTGTTCTAATGGGCAATTCCACATTATTTTATCTAACAAGTTTTCTATTTAAAACTTGGGAACTCCTATTTTTTTTCTTACGACTGGAAACTATTCCGCACAGCAAAGGATTGTTTTTTTCTCAAACAAAAAGTATATCCCTAACATTATTTCTTCTAGACATGTCTGGAGCAACTGAATCAGTTACTCCTCTCTTCACATCCGCTTCACTTTAACTTTCAAATGGATCTGCTACAATAGATGCTAAGGATTTCAGAAAAACAATTGGTTCATTGCAATATTTAGCTGTCACCAAGCCTGACATTAGCTTTGCGTGAATAAACTGTCTCAGCTCATGCACAAACCTACCCAAACACATTTGACAGTGTTGAAAAGAGTTATTAGATATTTTAAAGGCAATTTGTTTTGCTCAACACAGAATCCAGCCTAACACTTGGTGCTTTTTCAAATTTCGAATAGGCAAGTAATCTAGATGACGGGACCTCCACATCAACTTACATTATTTATCTTGGCAACTCGCCAATTTCTTGGAGTTCTAAAAAGCACCAAAAAAATTGTTGCTAGATCTTTCACAGAAACTGAACATTGAGCATTACATCTATTGTCTCTGAACTCCCTTGGATAAAATCACTTTTATCTGAAATACACGTCCCCATATATTCAACACCCACTATATACGGTGAAAACCTAAGTGCTACTCGTGCAAATCCCATCTTTCACGCAAGAATGAAGTATCTAAGCCTTGATTACTTCTCTGTCACAGAAAAAGTTAGCCTAGGACAAAACATGTTCCCTCTCATTTCCAGCTTGCTGATGCCTTAACAAAACCTCTACCTAAAGCTTGATTACTGTTTCTACTGTCCCGGATTGGGGTCACCAACGGCTCCACCATCTTGCGGGGCCATAAAGAAGGAAAAGATCATTCCAATTCTTTATCTCTATCTTATCAAGATCATGATAAACAAATCAAACAGCTTAGATTAGGTTTATTTAAATAGTGTCTAATCTATAATATTCAAAAGTGTAGAGTTCCTATCTGTACAAGTTTTACTATGAATACCAGGCGAATACAAGGAAACAATGGTCCTTGATTTCCTATCTTTGCTGTGCATTCAGAATTTCATAACCTGAACGTGGTGTGGCTTAACTTACCCCAAGAGGAAAACTGAAATGAGCCAAAGAAAAGCACACAAAAAACCAAAGTTCGGGGAAAAAAAAAAAAAGCTCGAGGCATTTTTTGACATTAACAGGAGAAAGAAAAAGAGTACTACAAAATTGGAATAAATATTGGTCATGGATATAGGCGTTTATTGAGCGGACCGGATAATAACTGAGCTTATTTTTTAAAAAAATCTTTTTATTAAAATCTTTTTATTCAGGTTTATTTTATCAGTTCATAAAGTTATTTTACTATTTAAAAAATAAAATATTAAAAATATTTTTATAATTAAATTTAAATTAAAATATTTTTTATTAATTAAATAATGATTCACCTTGAATCAGACTAGTTCGAATTAAAAAATTATATGTTGAGTATTATTCCATCGGTTAAATGTCAGTCAAGAAAATGGTAGCTAGGCCCCCGTGCGTTCTTTCATTAACCTCTACCCAGTTAATGCAACAACCAATCCATGGAAACCCTCTTTACCTCAAAAAGTTCGCACATCAACACGGAAAAGTATACGGTGAAGCAAATGCCACAAATTCTTGCTTTCCCTTGCAGACAAATTCGTGATCATTATGAACAGCAATAAAGTCTTAGAAATTAGTTGAAAGATACCGATCTTTCACAAATTATTTGCATTGAAAAATCAAAACATGTGTGAAAATAGACTCATGAATAGTTAGATTTGGCAGCAATTATACATAAAAATCCTACATAATTGTTACAACATAAATATAACTTGTTACTATACAGCTGGATCGTTTTCTATTATAGCATATCAATATCAGCTACAGCAAAGCTTTTAGCAGCTTTTTTTCCTACACTTAAAACCCAGATAATAAATGCGTCACAGCATTTTTTTTTTATCCTTATTTTTGAGTGCAGAAGAACGACCTGCTTTGCTTGATAGCTTTCATATCTGTTTTTTGCAAAGTCTAATGGTTGTTCTATGCATGATGATCAAGTCGCAAAAACCACAACTATTCATTTATTAGCCATTATAATTGCTGCTGCTGCTTGTTAGCGCACGAACACTTGGCACGATTATCCGAGAGTGTCTGAAAATAGTGAAACATGGAAAACAGGACGAATGAATCAAAAGGGGAAAACGGGCTTGAGTTTAGCCAATCAAGGAAGAAGATTTTTTTTTTTTTTTGTTATTAACTTATTATTGGTTGTTGGGTTTTCATCAAGAGGTCACTACAACGTACCTTGACCTGTTTCTGAAGGTCTTTGATATAATCAACGGCCAAATCTAGCATGTCGGCAGTGTTTGTTTGCTGCGAAACATGGAAAGAAAACGTGGGTTTTTCCAAAAGTTTGATATCCAGGAAGCAAATCTCAAATCAAGAATTTGTACCTTATCCATGTTTGGAACAAGGTCTTGTAGTTTTCTCATGCGCTCGCTTATTTTGGTTCTTCTCACCTGAATAGCAAACAAAACTTAGGGGGATCTAAAATGATCATAGGTTTGAGATCTAAAAAGATCATAGGTTTTCTGTTTTTTGGAAACAAGGTCATTAATTTGCGTGCAATGACATACACTATATACTCAACTTAGTGAAATCTTTTGCCAAGGATTAAATTCCATCTTCAACCAAAGATTGGAGGATAGGAGGGCTACCAGTAACACCATTGTGTCAAGTTGCCGGTCTAAGCAAATGCAATTAACGGGAAATAAAAGAAAAGACAAAGCCACAAAGGTCAAAGATTACCCTCTCAGCAATGCTTCTAGGGTGAGTGGCACAGCCTCTCTTAGCCCGGATCTTACAGGGTACAGAATCCTGATATTGCAAGAACTTCTCAATGGAAGACAAATCCGGTGAACTCTTTGGTAAACTCAAGTGATGAGCCAAAACCAGCGGTGGATGTTTTCCGGCGTCTGTGTTCTATTAGAGTTTCACAAAAAGATTAAAAAAAAAATACCATCAGATAAGAATATTATTAATATAAATGTCGCATTGTTTTACGAAATGTGTACTACCTTGGTGTCTGCTCCGTCTAAGTCTAAGCCAGAAAGTGATCTATCATCTTCTCTGAGTCTTTTTAGGCCTGACAAACTATCAGAAATCATCAAGGAATCGTCCCAAGAGGTAACTGGAAACCCTGAGGAATAATTGTTGGGACGATTTTCACCAAATCCAGCATTTTCTAAGCTATTTGGACCCATATTTTTGTTCCCCTTCTCAGCAATTGGAGTCCTCAGCGGAGAGGGCGGTGGCCTGCTAGCAGAATGAAATGCTGCTTCTCTGTTACTGCTATTAACGCTTCCATAATCTCCCATTCCTCTCATCACACCATAGCCTGCAACTTTATATTAATTCAGTGTCATTCTCAGCTTCTAATTCTGAAAGCTAATGGCAAAAATTACCATAGACAACAAGATCATGGTACAAGATCTGAAGGTAATCAACCTAATCCATGGTGTCAAGTCAGAACAATTGGACTTGCTTCACAATCATATTCATCAAATCCTAAAAAAGAGCAAAGAAAATGGTGATTGGATATCTTTACTTTATAGTATCACTACTGAGTGACTCCTCGCTGCTTCATTTGATTGGTCTAATACAACGTCAATTTGATTAAAAATTCCATCCTTTTACTCATAAAAGCGTCAATTATGAGCTCATGTTGTTGAAAGAAATTTTTTCACTGATCCTTTCTTATATTTAAATGAAATTTTAGTGGTCAATAGAAGGCAACAGGGAGAAAGAACAGACAAAATATTCTAAAAAGAAGCCCCTGTTATGTACTTCCATGAAACATATTTCCTTTCAATTTTCCCCCCATCATCCCGGAAACCGAAAAGAAGGGGGAAAAAAAAAAAGGGAAAAATAATAATTTGACAAAGAAAAGTAAAAACTTTATCAAGAATGCAAGTCACTTACTATTTTCAATGTTTATTTTGGAGAATAACCCTGCAGGTGAGCTGCTGTGTCGAATCAGATTGGAATTGTTGCCGCCGCTCATCTTCATTTGCGGTGGTCGCGCTATACCCGTTGGATTTGGAATACTGTAATCCATAGTTGAACCCGGTTGCTGGTTTAGCAAATACTGTTGAGGTTGGCTTTGATAAAAATTCCGAGATGCAGATGAATAGTTCCCCTGCTGCTCCGGCTGCATAATGTCTGTTTGGTTATTCATTGGTGTCATAACTTGCGTTTGCTGCTCAATTTTTACAGCTGTTTCTCTAACAGGTGAACTCTGCGTTATGGTGCAAAGATTCTGCTCTGGAATGCTCTCTCTATTACCATCACCGCTACCAGCATCGCCACTATTAGACAAAAATCTCGCGATAGCTCGTTCTGTTTCGGGACTTGAAGGCCTATTTAAAAACTCCTGGCAGAAATCTCTGTCCAAGATGTTCGAAAAATATGAACTAGGTGCAGATTGGTACCTCGTCAAGCCAGAGTTCATCTGTTTTTGATTGTGTGGAGATTGATGATAATCTAGAAGAGGGTGATAGTGGCGTTGAAGATCTGATTCCATTTCCCTTTTTCAGTTCTACTTCAAAAAGTACTCGAGGCACCACCGATTGGAAAACCCCAATTCAGTAATTTTTTTTTTTTGTCAGGGGATTTCAATCAGATCAAGATTGAGTATCAAAAGCCGTAGAAATACAGAACCAAAGTCTCTGTTTGTTTCCCAAGAAAGTAGCTCTAGAAAATCTTTTCCTGGAAAGCTTCATCTAATATAAAAAGGTAATCACCCAGAAATATGAGCTACTTTCATGTTGATCTATCTTAAGAACCTCAAAGTTGCATCCCAAGAATTTGGTTGGCTCGAGACAGAAGTACAACCACTGCTAGGCTATCAGAGTTGCTCCAAAAACAGAGGAAACCAGAGAGCCAGAGAGGAGATTCCACCACAGTTCTTCTCCACAAACAAAACTTAGAATCAAAACCGAAAGAAACCCATTTTTCTATTCTTGAAAACAGAGCACTTACCTGAAGAATAACATTGATAAGGGAAAAAAAAAAAGTGAGCCTCTCAATGAAAAGAACATCATAGATTAGAACAGCACCAAAAAAAAAAAAAAAACAGATATAATCACCAACCTACCTCTCTGTCTCCCAACTTTTGGTTTTTTTTTTTTTCTCTCTTCAGTTCTCTCTTGACATGTGTTTCAGCGCTGATTAACGTAGTGCTGTTGATGCAAATGAGTTAAGGATGAGAGAAAACGAAAGTAAATATAAAATCGAAATAAAAAAGGGCGGAGGTTAATTAAAGAGAGAAAGGCTTTTTTTCCAGGCTTTTTGCTAACTGGTGGTAACTTAGTCCTCAGACTTAGCATGTTTTATTTATCTAATGTTGTTGGAACTAGACAGTAATGGCCTTTGTTTTTATTTATTTTTACAAAAGAAGCCTAAAGTTAAAGATGGTGGAATTTTTGGGCTGCCCGTGTTTCACAGTTTCAAACTCATTTATTGGGGTTGGCTAACCCAGACACAGAGGAACATAGATGAGTCCTACTTTTAGAAGTAAAAGACAGGATTTTTTCTGAATATGAATACGCCACAAATGAAATTGGTCTTTTTATCCTTTTGTTGGACCACAATTGCAGATTTTTGCATTGCAAAAGAAGGTGAAAATAAATTTGTCCGAACTTGAGTTAAATTTTGAATAATTTTTTTAATTTAAATTAATTATATTTATTTTAAATTATTATTTAATAATAAATATAATATTTAAATTTAAATTTAAATTTAATTATAAAATAATAAATTAAATTAATTTGAATAAAAATTTTAAAATTTTTAAATCGTAATTTAGCCATGAGCATATATATGTGAAAGCAGGAGAAAGTGTTAAATCTGAGCTTCATTTTATTGGCCAAAAAAAGAGAGAAACATCACAATTCTTGTTGTCTTGGCAAGTTCAACATTGTTTTGCCTCCATGTGGGGGTATACACAGTTACATTAAAAAAAAGGAAAAAAAACTATAACCTTTAGCATTGCTTTCTTTGGATTGAATAAGATGTAAGTACAAAAATATATTAAAATTTATTTAAAATAAATTATTAAAATAAAAAAAAATTTTAAATTTATAAACTTTGAACATACAAAAAATAATATATACATCACATAAAAATAATATAAATTTAATAAAATATGAATGTGTCCAAAACTACATAAAAAAATTATAAACATAAAAAAATTTATATAAATTTATAGTGATATAAATATATCAATATCTAAAAATAAATTATTAATGCATAAAAATTTATACTATTTTCAAATGTAAAAAATAATATAAACACAAAACGAACATAAAAAATTTTCTTTTATTTTATCTTTCCTTTCTTTTCTTCATTAAAAATATGAAATACCCTAAATATCCCCATCCAAAGGCCTGAATTCCTAAACCTGGTTGTCACCACCAAAAAAAAGCCAAAATTGAAATTTTGGCATGTCCTTGCATGGTACTAGGTTTTGAATATAGTGATAGATATCTTTTAGTTATGTTTATTGTGTTTTTATAAATCATTAAAACAATTTTTTTTTATGATTGGAAATTATTACTAGAGTTCAAACCACTTGCTTAAGTAATCGAACTCAAGATATACAATTTTTCATCTGATCTCAACTCAGCTTTTTTACTTCTCTCTATAGGAAATGCTTCTGATCATGCATTTTGTTTTTACTATTTGTCCTTATGATGTTATAAAATTTATTGGTTTAATTTAAGCAATATATTTATGAATAAGTTTGCCTATCCTAAATTGGTCGATTTTACCCTTAGATTATCTAATGAATATTTTCTAAGAATAATAATAACAACAACCAGAAAAGAAAAAGAAAAAGAAAAAAGTGAAGGCCTTGCTGTTCATTGCTACCCTTTCTTCTTGGCCCCTCTAGCATTGAACTATTAGTCATTGCATATTTGGATTTTATTCTAAGATTTCATTTTTTTTATACATTGCTATAGAATTTTTTTTTAAAATTTTACAAGTGAATTTAATAACTTCTCATACCTCCTTTTTTAAATACAATTTAAAATATGAATCATCTCACTATAATGTTGTTCGTAAAATTTAAAATTACGTTAATAGCGGATGAGCAAAAACAAAAAACTAACCAAATTGTTTATTCCTAAAGAAATAGAGTGCAACCAGCTGGTTTCATCTTGAAGATTTTTTTTTTTTTTTTTTTTTGCTATAACGTTAGGCTTATGATTAGCAAATCAACTCAAATCCTCTATGTTGAGAACTAATATAATAGAGTTGAATGTGGATAATTTAATAATTCAAGATACGGCCATCAAATAATTAATGATGGCTTTAATGGTTATATAAATACAATGCATAATACTTTATATTAAAATTTTAAAATGCACAGTACTCTAGCACGGTTTGAGTTGATCCCTCCCGAGCACTTTAAAACATACTTCTCCCATTATCAATATATATATATATATATATAACTCTTCCATTTTTTATTTTCCTTTTGAAAGGTAAAATAACCAATAAATCCATATATATTTTATATATTAGAAGTAAACCTGTTGGGATACTGTAGATGGAAAGAAACACAAAAATTTTTTCATATTTTATGAAAATTATAAATTAAAAATATTTTACAATTTATAATCATTGCAACAAATAATTATTTAAAGAAAGAGAAAAATCTAACATCCGAAAATTCAAGCATTCCTACCATGTTCATGTACTTTTATATAACTTAATCGTATTTCAAGAGTCATATATTTATATAAAATTTAATATATTAATAATTCATAATTTATAAATTTTAACATGTTCGTATAGTAATATCATATTAGTATTTTTTGTATTTTGTCATGTTTTATACCGTATTTTAATTTTTTTTGTTTTGTGTTCAAATAATGTTCAATATTGTGAGGTTAATTTTTTTTACCATGATCGGCAAAAAAGTTTAGAAAATAAACCCAAAAATGTTATTTACTATCATTATAATAAATAATTATCGGCAAAGAAAGAGAATAACTTTGCTTGGAATGGCAAAAAAAGGTTTTAAAAATTTACAAAATGAACCAATGAATCAAAAATATTTATTATGTATTATCATTACAAAAAATAATTGTCAATGACTAAATAAAAAATTAAAACCAAACGCTCATTTAGAGTTATTCAAAGGTCAAACTATTTATCCAAGACCAAAGGTCTACTAAAGGCTTGTATAAAAATATTAAGATAAAAAAATGGGTTTAGAAAAAAAATGAGGTCCATAAATGAGTCAACCTCAAGCATGGCTTGTTTACCTAGGCTTATCCCTAGCATATTTTACTACTACTAATATAAATTTTTAAGAGGATTTATTCTTTTAAAAAAGGATTGGTCCTTTCTCAAAAGGTAACAATTTTCCTTTAAAAGAGATTGATCATCCATTAGGAAGGAACAACCCTTTCTTAACAAGGTTCAATCATCTTCTAAAATGAATCATTTCCTCCTTTTAAAGAAGGATTAATCTTTAAAAGAGATCGATCCTTCTATGTATAAATTTATATTGGTTTGAATAGGCATAGGTAGTGTCTTCATAAAATAAGTTAAGCTTGAGTGGAATTTTTTGCCTATATTTTTGGCTAAGCTAAGTTTGGAGTGTAAACGAAATACCTATGCTTGTAAGTTGCTTGAGTTCGACAAAAAATTTTTTAATTTAACTCAGTCATTGTTAAGTTAAACTTAAGCGCAAGCAATTCGGGCTATCAAGCGAGCTAAATTCAAGTATTCTAATACTTGACTCAAGTGGCTTGTGAGTCTAATCAATCTTTCTTATTTTTAATTAGTTTTAAAAATCTCAACTTAAATATGAATTAACTTGAGCGCGAGTATAAATAATCAAATTTAAAATATGTTAAAGGATTGTTGTATTCTGCTTACTATGAGGTATTTTTTGCTTTAAAGTAGTATGCAGACTTATCATCATGGCTTTATCCCTTAAGAAAAAGTGCTCAATAAAAGAAAGGCGGCCCTTAAGCCGCATTTATATTCTTGGCTAATTGATATGGCACTATGTCCCCCCTTTCAACACTAGCCTCCCAAGCAAGGGTATGGATTGTGTTTTCATACTAGGCTGGTACGAATGGAAAACAGGTTCCCACAGATGTTGATGCAAAGACTGTCAAGAGTTAACCAGCCTACATAGTAGATAAATCTGCAAGACAAAGGGTTAGAAAAACACTAAAGTTGATACTACTGAACGTACTATAATGCTTAAGTTAATAAGAGTTTTTGAAAAAGAAGGGGCAAGATAATAAGATAGCAAAGTAAGCGGTACAAGTTGAGCCTAGGGTTTTGAGAGGATACTTCACCTTATATAGATTTCCTGTGTGACCTAGAGTTGTTATAACTTTGTATGAGACTTTGCCATGATGCTTAACTTTGGTCCATATTGGATGTGAGCCTTCACATATGGGTATAATAAAATCAAACATGAGAATTAGGCTTATTTTAACTAGGTAAAAGAGTCTAGTTATGCAAGCTAGAATTGTTCGATTTTATCTCAAATCAAACTCGAACTTTAAAAGTGAAACTTAATCAAAGTTACATCGAATTTTAAGCTTTGAATTTCGAGTCAAACTTAAACTTCTTTTGACTCAATTACACTCATAAATCAAATTTAATAGACAAAGTCATTATTAATACAATGCCTAAAACCAATTCAACTCGCGGAACCAATGAATAGATAAAATTGTCTTCGACGAAGTTATTAATACCATGTAATGTTTTTAAAGGAAAGGCACAACGTATTAATTATTATAACTATCACATTATATCAATGATTCTTTCTCCGACCATCAACTCTTGCAATTATTTTTTTTCTTTAAATCTAAGACTTAAATATTTAACCAAAACTATCAAATCAGAAGTTTTTATTCGCCAAATTAGTTCGGTTAGATTAATTTCTAAAAATTTTTATTCACGTATTAATATCGTTCCTCTAGATAAATAAGCTAAATTCTTTTTATATAAACACTGTTTTTAAATCCACCCAAATTGTGCGTATAGACATCAATTAAAATTATATAATTATTATTTTAAAAAATTTCTTACATTTAATAAATTATTTTACTATATTAAAAAACAATATATTAATTATACCCATACATATATATATTACCTTAATCACTATCTCTAAACATTAAAAATCCAATACCGACTAGACAGGACTCATTGAATGTAAAAAATAGGTCGATCCAAACTAAAAGAACAGTAAAATATACATATATATATATATATATATATATATATATTAAACAACGTGTATTCCTTCGTTGCCAAATCCTGGAGATCTGTTGATATTGAGATTTATTACTAATAAATACTAGTAGTTTTTTAACAAAGAAAGTAGAAGTTTAAGGATAAATAAAAGAGAAAAAATTATAAATAATAATTTTAAAATTTAAATTTATTAAATATTATTTTTTAAAAATAATTAAATTTTAAGTTAAATTATAAATCATTTTTACTCTAAAGCTCGTAGCACAGTGGTTATATTTTTTTAATATAGAGGTAAAAGCATTAATGGGGTGGAATTCAAGGTTGTTTACATGTTTCAGTAAACAAGAAGCAGGGACCAAGCAATATACATATGTATGTATGGATCTCATTAAGCCACCTTGGATTTTTATCAGTTTGCGATTCCTTGTGCTTTTGCCACCACCAAAGTTAATCAAGCAACTTCAATTAATTATTCAATTAATTAGGGGCCAAAATTGCATCATAGAAGAGTATATTAAAAATTAAAAAAAAAATCTACCTTCACGTTTTGAGAGAAAGGACAAATTTCGCTAAACAAAATTTTAATCAAATTGATGCACAACAGTTTTTGTAAAAAAAAATAAATCGCTTTTATTTGTATACAACGCATCTTTTAATTTTTTTAATTTAAAATATATATCATAAGTAATTTTTTTTTCTTTTGTCCCTCAACGAGGAACCATTGGAACCACGCGGCGATTTATAGTTTAAAGAAAGGGACTAGAGATTATTTTAATGGAACCCGTGTTTAAGAGGCGGATCATATTAGACTTTGCAAAGACAATATTGTCCCCTCAATAATTGCTTAATTAGAGGATAGTTTCGTCATTTAAATACTTCTAATTAAGGAGAAATAGTGTTGTTTGTTTTTGTTGTGTTGTACCTTGACTTGCTTGCTTTCAATATTCAGGTTTCTTTTACGAAGTTTTTGGATGGCAATCAAATAGACAATTTTCCCTAACTTAAAATAAACGCCAAGACAGGGATGACACTAATTTTTATTGGAAAATAAATTAAAAATAAGATATGCTTCAGATCACAACTTATATATTTAAATAGATTTGATTAGATAAAAAGGAAAAAAAATCCTACATGAATAGTTTATATTTTCGATATATAAATAATCTTCAAAAACAACCACATATCCAACGTTTAATTATTTTGATTTTATTTATTTTAAATTTTAAAATATTTCACAATAAATTTTATTTATTTTCCTTTGCATCTTTAATTAACTGCTTTTTACATTTATTCGAGATTTATTATCCATAAAAATTTTGTAATTAACAAATTTATTATATTTATTTCTTTCTAAATATTCAATATTTTTACCTTCCATATAAATAAGTTACATTTCAATATAGTAAATTATTCTCATTTACGAATATCATAAAATTACGATTGCTTAATTTTAATTTTGAATTCTTGCTGTAATAATTTAAAAGCTATTTATGTAATGCTAAGTTAATTCGATTTCAAATTATCTTTTTAATGAAAACATATAATATCTACATTATAATTGTTCATAAATCACTCAAAGCTTGATTATTAGTCAACCATTCTTATTTCAAATCAATTTCGTTTTCCTGTTCTTTTGATTTAAAATTCAAATTCAATACATATATACATATATATATATATATATATATATATATATTGCAGCCCAAATTAGGAAAAAAAAAACTAATTAGGGTTTTCAGCTTATAAGTAAGATATAAATTATCTAATTTTTCACATAGTTGGTGAGACACATGTTTATGTTTTTAGGTGAATAAAAAATGATCCATGCAATTCTAGCAAAAATGACCTATGAGATACATATTTTTTCCCTTCTGGACAACCTTCTGTTATTTTTTCATCTTATTTTATTGTAGTTTTTGCCCTTGAATGCCAGCCTTGGACGGTTAAATGGCTTCAACGGTTTTTATTTTTTCCAATGGTTTCAACTTTCCGAAACACATCATCCATTTAGTATATTTCATTGGTAATGAGATTGATCAACAATTGTCCATGTATGGTTCTGTACACCAATGATGATATTTACTTAATTTATAAAGATTTAATTTTTTTATTTGATGTTTTCATATATATATATATATATTTTTTTTTTACATTTTCCTGTATGCACTGAATTATGTTTCTTATGATATATATATATATATATATATATATTGTGCAGCCAAAATAGAAATTGTATTAATGAAATCAGTCCATTAATAGACTAGGTTCCAAAGAGCAGGATCAGAAATAAAATATATTAGTCATATAAAGATTACAACTAAAGTTCAAAGACATATGGTCGCATTGAATGAGCTACTAAAATCTTAAACGTAATGAGTTTATTTATTTGCATTCTTACATGAAAAAATGAGAGCTATAAAAGATTTCACATTGCAATGGTTACACACAACTATATATTTCTTTCGAAAGATTGGTGGAAGTTACAAATAATAAAATGACTTTATCTTCAAAAAAATATGTATTTTTTTTATTTAAAAGTGGTACTTAAAACGTTTATTCGTAGAAAAACAAGAGTTTAAAATTGTTATACTTCTTTAAGCATGTAGTAGCTAGAAAATAAGATCCAGGAAGATCTTCACTTATTCTAGACGTGTAAAGTATGTGTTCCTTTACTACTTAATTCTTGAAAAAAAAAATTTCCTTTTAAACATTTTTATTATTTAAAATACTTGTATAACTTGAGTATATACAAAAAATAAACACATTTAAAAATTTCTCAATATTATATGCCAAATAGAAAAGAAAAAAAATAAAACACTATCTGAGCTTAAAGATTCTTATCCCTAAGTAAACAGAAACTTTTGATTTGAACCTTGGAATAAAAAAAAAAGAAAAAGAAAAACCTTCGAGTTTGCAAGTTCTTTTTTCCTTTTTAATATGTTTTTTTTTTTTTTTTGCTTTAAATTTGATTTTCAATTTAAATTATTTCTTGCATTTGATGAATCTTTGACCAAATTTATAAAATTGAAACTTAATGAGGCTTACAGAAATTACTTAAAAACTCAATTATATTTATGTCAAAAGTTAATGAGATCGATAAATGTAATTTCTATATTAAAATCAAATTTGATAAATTGATATGAGTCTTGATTTTGCCTATGATTTTATATTATGGTTTGCCTTCCCTTATTTAATTGTTATAAAAGGCAAACGATGTGAAAAAAAAAATTCATGGAAAAAAAAAAGCAATCATTGACATGATTAATTGTTTTTATAATGTAATTTCGAAAATTCTGACAGAATTGAACTCAATAAAAGACAAGATTGAAAGTTAAAAGGGAATTCGAAAAGCAATTAAACTAATTAATTAAACACTTTGATTTAAAACAAATTTTTATTGCAACATTTATCATGAGCTTTTTTTAATATGAAATTATGTAAAACATTTTACAAAATTAATTTGTATGCAACATTTAATATGAATTTATGTATTTTAGATAGGTTATATGCTTTGGAAATTAAAATATAATTGTGTTGAAATTTTTCATTCCAATAAAAATAAAAATAATGCTTATTTGTATGTGTATTTAATATATGAATTTTTTTATTTTTATAAAAAATATTAATTGTATTATAATAGACTTATATACGGGCCAAACCTATTCACTTGGTGTGATAGGCCTAAACTTTGGTTAAAATTTTCATAAATTTGAACCGGCCTAATTGTAAAATATATTTTATAATTTAATAAATATAAAAATAAAAATAAAAATAAAAATAAAAATAATATTTTAACATATTTATAAATAATAAAACTGATTTTCAGACTACTTTAAAAAAAATTAGACCGCTACTTGACCGTGGATATGTCCATATTATAATTACTTTTTGTATATAATTATATATCTGATAACATGACTTTAAAACTAATTGTAAAATTGTTTGAAATAAAAAATAAAAAATCATTAACATTTAATGTTGTTAAATTAACGACAAATTTATATTATTTTTAATCGTGGGTACCAAATGCATTCAAAAGAATTAATGATAAAATTAAACATATGTATAAGATAATTATCTTATATATCAAAAGTAGGATGAAAAAATTTTACAAGATCAATGAGTGACATGTATCTTGTAGCATATATTTAAAAAATAATAAATAAGTAAATAAAATACGTATTACATTATTAACTCTACTTTTAAATTTTTTTTATGTTACCGTTGATGTATAAAATAATTATCTATATATATAATAGAGAATAACTCAAATAAAAGGCCTACTCTTTTTATATAAATTATTAATATCATTAAACTTTTCAACCTCATTAATGAGGCTGCGGTTCTCTTCCAATAAAGGAACCCAACAAAAAGGGCAAAATTCTAATGAAAAACAAATGAGGGGAACAACATGCTTGCTTATCAATCTTCCTCATTAGTCACTTCAATATTTTATTTGTTAAATACCCAAAGTCTAAATGGATTTAATGCTGATGATTTCATATGATTATTATTATTATTTAGCTTAAAACATAATAGGAAAAGTCCATTTTCAATAAATTATGTTTTGATTTAGTGACAATTTCATGTTGAGATTTATATTTTCTAAGGTTTTCTTTTATTTATCATAGGATTACATTGTTCTATTTTTAAAGTAAAAAATTTATATTTACTCTTTATACTTTTGTACATGTGATATTTAATATCCTGTGACATTATATTATGTTAATATTTTTTAATAATTTTTTATTTTTTATCAACGATCAAATTACATGAGATATAAGTATAAAAAATAAAACAAAAGAGATCAAGTGTTACATAAATAAAAAAACACAAGAAAAAAAATGAATTTTAACCAAACATGTTAAAATCTCCAAAAAGTGATTGAAACTTAATTTTGCATTGTTTTGGCTATTGTTTAATTTAATTCAATTCACTAAAGGACAAACCTCATTGAGTGGAGAGAAAAAGGCACTTTCATATTTGTAGATCTGCAGATAATGTTGCATTTTCAAAGGAGCATTGTCCAAATGATGTGAAGACATTGACTATTTTATTTGTCATTAATCCATTTCGTGCCGTGTGACAAATTTTGGGGCCTACCAATATCAAAAATTATTTCATTGCATTTCCAAGACATTTTTTTCAAACCTTTTAAATATTAAATCAATATTTAAATTTTAAAAAATAAATTAATTTATTAAATTTAATCTTAATTAAACATAAACTAAAATAAAAATAATGAATAAACTATCATAACGACATACGATGTGGTTTTTTTTTTTTTTGGTGCCATCACCACCACTTTGTAAAAAGCGATCTTATCTCAACTCATCATGGTAAGTTCCAAAATTCAATCACTTAGGACCTGTATGGGTTAAAGAAATGTAAATATGAGTATCAACTTATTAACAAGAGAAGCAAATTTAATCAGATTTATAAAGTTCTTATTAGTATTATCTTTCTTAATTATACCATAATTTCATTTTACGTCATTTCTTTTTCTTCTTTTCTAAATATAGTTGAGCAAAATCTAGAGAAACTGAATATTCAAATGGTGGCAACTAATTCTATGTTGTTTTCATTTTGACAGTCATGGTTTTTATTTTCTCACTCTCACCTACTTTTTTCCTTCTTTTCTTATTTCGTTTTATTACATACATAAAATTTTAATTAAATTACACAATAAAAATTAGTTTCCTCTCACTTCATTTCTTGTTTCACTAATTTTAAAAATTTAGAATCAAAATCTTTAGAATAAAGTTTTTAAATTATTGGATGCTTTTTTATTTTTTTCTTATTTCATGATAATTTAAAAGTGAACTATTTAAAAAGACCTGTCATTATTTTCTATTTCGTTCTTGAATTTTAAGGATTTGGACTTTCTATGGAAGTGATAATTAGATTTAGAATAAAATACTACT
This sequence comes from Adansonia rubrostipa, assembly GCA_038381775.1. Lineage (NCBI taxonomy): Eukaryota > Viridiplantae > Streptophyta > Magnoliopsida > Malvales > Malvaceae > Adansonia > Adansonia rubrostipa. The sequence continues at coordinate 6,449,660 of JBBYHM010000019.1, forward strand.
GAGTTTCTAGATCTTTGCAATTTTTTTTTTTTTTGGGTAGCCGTCATGTATTTATTGCATTCAAATTATTTCAATATTCAATCGGTACGTTTAGATAATATGGCCGAAAATTAAATAAATAAAAATTAATTTAGATATAAAAATTCATCGGAATATAACTTAAATACTAGAGTTTATTAATTATAAATTAAAGAATAGTCATTGTTTAAATAAAAAATAAAAAATAAAAAATTTATTTAAATATAATACAAATTTTTTTAAAAAAATCATCGACAATAAGATAAAAGTCAGATTTATTTTTATATTTTAATTTTTAGCCTCCTCGGAATTTTTTTTTTTTTTCCTGAAGACGGCTTATAGCTCAACAATGTTCTACCTACTCGCCGACCATATCTAGCACAATTGTTTCGACACGTGGGGAGGGTATTTAACTTTTTGTGCCGGTGAACTTTTGTTCTCGGATTAATTATATCGACAAACCGAACCCCCTCGTCTTGAAAAAGTTCGCATAGATGTGACGTTATTTAATCATCATTTTCACTTTAATTATGCTTGTTAAGATTCTTTATGTGCAAGCATTGCAAGGTTGCATATGAGTAAAGTTCAATCGAGTCTTTTTTTTTTTTTAAGGTCATATATACTTCGGTTCATACGATATGAATGTTTTATTAGTCTCTAAACATTTACTAGAAACCATGTAAAAATTAATTTAAAATAAGTGAAGACCACAAGCTTATAATGACAGTTAATTTATTTTTTTTTTCAAATAATATTTATAGAAAAAGATACATGAAACGAGTGTGACAATAAGTGGTAAGGATAAATCATTGTTTTACAGATATAGATAAAATTAATTTATAACCTTCATTTTATAGTTAGAATAAATTAATTTTTATATTAAATTAAATTAAATTGTTTTATCTTTTGCAATATTCTTTCAATAAATGCAATTCACTACTTAATGGATGTTAAAGTGAGTGAAATTCCTCATCGTTGTAAAATTTGAGCATCGCATTACAGCCAAATAACTCTATTTTTCTTTAATCACTAGTTTTAATTTCTGTTCTTCTACTATAAATTTCTCTTTTCTCCTTTTCTTCCACTTCTACCATGTTCAACCGTGCGACAATGAATAAAAAATCAAATTCATATTTAAATCAGTTGGACTATCGATTTTAGATTCAATCGGTTTAATCAGTTGAACCGGACAATTCAAACATGTTATCATCCAAAAAATTTTAAAAAATAAAAATAATTAAGAAAATTTCAAATAATATCATAAAAATAAGGAAAATTAACAAAATCAGAAAATTAAAAATAAAGTAAATAATAAAATAGTGTCCAACTGTGACAAGTATATTTGAATTTGATTAATTGATTTGAATGAAAAAAATGGGATTTGGCTTTAGGTTTCAAAAAATTAAATGGGTTAAAAAAAATTTGTTTAGAGTATAAAAACTAAAAGCCCAAAAAAATTAACAAATTGCAATTGGATTGAAAGAAAAGAACAAAAATAATTGAAAATATTAAATTCGGTCCACAAATTTTTATTTGTTTTTTTGATTTTCGATTTTTGATTTTTAGTTGTTTTCTCTAATTCTGTAAAAATCTCATTTTATATATATCATTAAACCACCGGGCAACTAATTTTTGATTCAGCTAGATAATTCGATCTAATTTTTTCAACACTACCATATGGTCCCTATGTGCCTTGATAGAAACAACTTTATTTTATTTTATGGTGATCATAACTTCTTCCAATTATTAGCGAGCATAACTTAATTAATTGCTTATATTGATAGAACTTTACAATCTTTCCCAATTCATCTCAAACGCAGATTTCCAATACCAATCCAAATCCTAATTACACTTGATAGAAAAGATAAAGATCAAACACTTCTTGGTTGCGTTCTTTCATCTCTTACGAACCGTTCCTTGTTGAGGTTGTTGGTTGCACAACTTGATATTCTCTATGATCTTCTTTAGAATGTCTCATTGTCGATCAATCTAGAATTCATTTCATGCAGCTAAAATTAGAGCTTCGAAACATCAAGAAATGTAACTTATTCATTTCTCATTATCCAATACAAGAGATAGTTTTTTTTATGAAATATTTCATTGAAAAAAGCCAAAATTTTATCAAAAATACTGAAATGGCTTCTAATATTTCATTGGAAAAAAATTTGTCAAACATTAACATTTGAAGGCAAGTAGTAATCTGATTTTGAGCAGTCGTGTAGACAACTAATTTTGTTCAAGCCTTTTCAAGCATACTATGCTCAGTATTTCTCTATCTGAGCCTTTGGACCTTTTTCTCTAAAGGCCTCACAAAAATTCAAAAGTCTCGACAGAACATAAAAAAGATCAAAAACTCAAAAGATTGACTTAGGCTAAATTCGATCAACTGAGCCAAACTTGATGAAACTCAGCCAAACATGTTAAATCGGATATTATTGGATCAAATTAGGATGGATTGGTCAAAACAATCAAACTTAAAAAATCAACCTTAAATCAAAATTCATAGGAAAAGTCTGAGTAAGGTCGAAGCATGTGTTGTGTGAATTTTTATTAACCTTGCACATATAGAATTTTCTATTGATTCCTTAATTAAATTATTTAATTTTTATATGAAACTTTTTATTGATTAATTTTTTATACATAGATTTTTTGTAACATGTTTGGTTCACTATAATAGCTATTCCATTACAGGCTTATTCGACATGTTATAGTGATGCAACTGTTTAGTTTGCTGAATGCACATTCTACATAATAGTCGATTCAAGCTTTATTTCTTCAAAGGCGAGAATAGCCATTTCGCACCTCTCCTGCTAAGTGGCTATTCTAGCCTTGGGCAAAATACAAATTACTTTAGGGGATTCAAATTCTCTTTGTCAAGGATTCAAAATCCCATATTATTCCATTCCACTAAATCAAATTATTGATATAGCTATTCCATTTAATTCTAGCTCTATTCCATCCCATAGAACAGTTATTCTATTATAACTTTATTCTATTCCACTGAACCTAATATACCCTGCTAGTTTCTATTTATAGAGTTTTTAATTAAATTCTTCCATATGAGATTTTTAGTCAAAATTTTATATATAGAATTTTAAATTTTAAATTTTAATTGGACTTTCATAAATAAAAATTTTTCATTAAACATTTTCATTATTTAGAATTTTAATTAAATTTTCACACATGAAATTTTCCATTAAGATTTTTAAACATATAATTTTTTTGTTAAACTTTCACACATGAAACTTTCCATTAGACTATTTGAATATAAAATTTCTTTATTCTATTCTTTTTACTTATAATTTTGATTCAAATCTTTATACGCAGTTTCTTCACAATCTTAGCACATTTAACTTTCAATTAAATTCTTTCTAATGGAAAATTTAGTTAGAATCCCTAAAGGTGAAGTTCTTGATTAAAATTCTTACACAAAAGATTTTTAGTTAGACCCTTTGACACATGTCGATTTCTAGTTAGAACCTTTGTACACAAACTTTTTAATTAGGACATCGCTGACAAATTTGATCACATGCATTTGTAATTTAATTCCTTTACATAATGCATTACAAATTATTTTTCTATTGATAAATTTTGTTATAATATTTTTTATATATGTAATATTTTGTTATTCGTTTTAACTTTTTTCACCATTGAAAATGGTTTTATGGAACACGTCAATCATGCACATAAAAACCATTCAAATAAACCTTGTCATGAAATTATTTATGAAGGATTATACCGGGACCTATAATTGAGCTTGCATGTAATAGTATTTCTTAAATTATTAATTTTATGTAATTAATAATTAAAAAATAAAAAAAAATGGCCAAGCAATTAAAAAACCCTTAGCCGAATGTTTATTAGAGAAGGGAGACTCCATTTGGTTTTGTCTCATTTTTCCCTCTCATCTTCTTTAAACTCCATTCTTGATAGCTTGAAAAAAAATTGAGAGAAAAAGGGAATAAAAAAAAAGAGAGGAAAAAAAAGAAAAAGAAAATGGCTTTCAATTTTTTCAAAGGTAGTTTCCTAACTAGTTCTGTTTTGATTTTCTTTCCACTTCATCTTATTTTTAGTTTGCTATTTTCTTGTATTTCTTGCTCGACCTTGATGATCCGTAGCCTTTGGTTAGGTGATTGTTTGTGCTTAAGGTGTAATAGCCAATAATTGAGCCAAAATTTGAGCTATGATCTAAAATGTTAGTTTTTTTCTTACTTATTTTTTTTTTAATTTTATGAAATCAAACTTCAAGTAAAAAGTTGTTTTTATGCTTTTTAAAATCATGTTCATTTAATTTCTTGTTGTTTTAATACATGCAACTTTTTTTTTTCTTTTTATTATCATTTCATTTAATGACATTAATTTTCTTGTTATTTAGTTTGCATGCATTCAATCCATTGTTTCGATTTTTTTAAAATCATCTAATTTCTTGCTATCTTATTTCATGCGAGCTGCTTTGCTTTGATTTTGTGTCAACGTAGTTCATGATGTTTATTTTTTCTTGCCCTTTATGTTGCATGCACGTAGTTTTAATCACTTCATTCCATATGCTCATATATGTTCATTATTCATCTTCTTTGTTTATTTTGTGTTGAGATTCCTACTTGCATTGATATGTTTGAATTGTGTTGCTGGTGCGTATAAGTCCATTACGTAAGTTACTTTTTAAGGGAATTTTTTTAGCTTGGATGCAATCCTTGAATGTTTTAAATTTCATGTTTTTGGGAAAAAAATATTTTTTTGTCCACTTTGGTGATTTAGCTGAACATTAGAAGGCATTTAGCAATTTTTAAAAAAATTTTACATGCATTTTGGGACCATTTTGTGATTTGGCCAAACCTTAAAAGGCATGTAGCAGTTTTTAAAAAAATTTTACATGCATTTTGGGACCATTTTATGATTTGACCAAACCTTAAAAGGCATGCAGCAGTTTTTAAAAAAATTTTACATGCATTTTGGGACCATTTTATGATTTGACCAAACCTTAAGGGGCATGCAACAATTTTTCCAAAATTTTTACATGCGTTTAAGGGCCATTTTATTGATTTGGTTGAACCCTAGGCGGTCTTAGTAATTTTTACAAAATTTTTATACGCATTTTAAGACAATTTAGTGATTTAGTCATATTCTAGGGGCTGTTTAGTAAAGTTTCCAAAATTTTTCTTGCATTTAGTGCTTATTTACTTAGATTGGGTGAACCTTAGGGGTCTTTTACCAATTTTCCCCCAAGTCCAAACGTGTATTTTGGGACCTTTCATGCATGGCTGAAACAGCAAGGGCTTTTTAGCAAACTTCAAAATCCCATGCACATTCCTAGTGTCGTTTAAGTTATTTGCCATAACATAGTGTCATTTTAATGATTTCCATTATTTCAAGGTCATTTTAGGCATAAATGCACCCATTAAGGTCAATTTAGTATTTCTCATGTTAAAAACGAGTCTTTTGAAGCATGCTAACATTTTCATATTGATGCATGGTCATTAGGGTTATTTTAGTGATATTCATGTTAAAACCGAGTCTTCAAAATCATGTTAGCATATCCATATCGATGCATAGTTATTAGGATAATTTTAGTAATTCTCATATTAAAAAAAATAGTCGTTAAGGTTATGTTGATATTTTCATATCGATGCATAGTCATTACGATCATTTTAGTGATATCTTCAATATTTAAAATTGAGTCTTGGGACCTAAATAGAATTTTTAAAATGTCAAGTTTGTGAGGGTAAAAGAGTGGTTTCGTATATGATGTAAAAAAATCTTGAAAAATCGTCGACTTTTCTTCTTTTCTTGCTCTTTATCTTTCCATTTTTTTCTTTCAAATCTTCAACTACTCCTACTATTTTGAATCACCCCATATTTTTTTAGTTATCATTTTTAATATTTTGCTTTTTTACCCATTTTCTTGGTCAATCTTTTTTCTTCTGATCTTCTCTTTTTTCTTATTGATTTAAAGAAGCATGAATCAGGGAAAATTTTGGTCTTGGAAAAAGGTAGCAATTTTTTTAAAAAAGATAAAACAAATTGGTTGTAAAAAGGGGGTAAAGAATAAAAATGAGTGATAAAAAGGATTAGTGAGGGAAAGAATAAAAGAGACATTTAGCCATGCATTTTATGGATTTTTTTTTTTAATTTTTAGATTCAATTTTATCATTTTTTTCATATTTTGTTAGATCCAACCCATTATAGTTGACCATAAGGACATTTGCAGTTTAGGTTGGTAATATTTCGTTTATACTTCCTTGATCTGCTTTTTTTTTATTAAAAAAAATCTAGTAAGATCCCACTTATTTGGGATCATTTATTGGCGATATAAATATTAGATCCACCCTTAGCTATCTAGATTTGGTATATATTTTATCAAAAGATAATATTTTTCTTAGTGTATATATATATATATATATATATATATATATATTCTCTCTTCTTTCTTTTTTTTTTGAAGTTAGATCCAAAAATAAGTAAAGGAAGATGTAAAAGGAAAAGACAAAAAAAGGAAAATAGTTTTTTATTTGTTTTTTGCTATTCACATTATAAAATTCATTCAAATATATCTTTATTTCCAATTTTTTACATATATATTGTTTCAAATCTCAATCTAAATTTGTCACTTTTTTAGTTGGCTCTGTTGTGACATTTTATAGCTACCAAGATGGATGGATTGCAAATGTAATAAAATTCGTTAGTTTAATTCATGCATTTTGTTTTTTATTTAATTATTTATATTGCAACTTTGTTTTATGCATACATGGTTAGTTCGCATTATCCCTTATGATGATTGGTTGATTTTTGCTTTAGTGCAGCCCATGTGATGTATGCTTTGAAGTATTGGTAAGCCCAAAAACTTAGAGTACTTGTACCAAGTATCATTACACATTGGGTACACTTGGATACGTACGAGGTACGTACCAATTTTTATCTAAGAATGGGTATAGTTTTGAGTACGACTTGGTACAACTCAAGCCATATTTAACATTGAAACTAAGCATTTTCATGCCCTAAGCCATATTTTACTTCGTTTTTTTCTTTCATTATTGGCCTTTCTTCCTTTCATTATTGGCTTAAGTTCTTCAAAACTTGCAATTTGAACTACACCCATCCTGCACGGAGAAAAGCGTCAACTAGACTGTTGCTACATGGATTAACAAGGTGCTACTATTCAAGCAAGAAGCAATGCTATCCTTAATTCTCGATAGCCTCAACCCCAAATATGTTTATGAAGAAAAGTCATGTTAAACAATATAAGCTTGCATGTGTTTAATGATTTTTTTAAATTTATATGTTGTTTTATTATTTAAAATTTTTCAGTTTCTTTTATATATAATATTTATAACATAAAATATTTATTATAATATTAATGTTCTTGTATCATATATTTTTAAGAATTGTCTTATCCAGTACCTGTATGCATGCAACATTGGATGTATGGTATTGCTTTATATTTTGTTGTTATTCCTTAGGTTCACAAAATGTTGACAATGAGCATAAACTGTAGTATATGTTTTTACACTCAGTTTACTATTTATAAACATAGATCATAGTCGAGATCTAGCAACCCATCGTGAGCAACCATATGTTGTAGTTATAAGTGATCTATTTGAAACCTTCAATGACCAGCTTATCAATGTAATATGGTATTTTCACCATAAATCCCAGATTAAGCAAGAGCATTACGTAGCGTGTACCCAGTGTCTAAATCCTTGTCAGTTCTTATTACTCATGGTTAATGATCGTGAATTTATGAGAAATAATTGCTCATAAATTAACTCTATTTTGGCCAAAGACTTTAATCTAATTGACCATAGTTACAAAGAAATAGGATGTATCTTCAATGTCATTAGGAGTTGTAAATCCTCTTCAGATCACTCATTCACATCCATATGCTTTATGCCATATTACCTTTGAATCCATTAAAGTGGCCATAATTCATGATGATCTCTAAAAATGACACGCCACACATAAGATGACTCGATATCACAAGTCAAAAGACTATTTGCATGATTAGCACATAAGACCATTTTCATAAGCAATTGAGTGACTTATACTAAATGGAGTTCTCATACGGGCCATATTTAGTGAACTGGTTTCCTAAAAAAAGTGCCCCCATACCATCCTAAGTATTTCAATACTTCAACTTGTGAGACCAGCTGCTTTCTTTACAGGTAAGAAAACATAACAAGTGCTAGTCCTTAAGTATTTTCAATGTCATGTCTTGACAATACAATAACCAGGAACATATTAGGAACTCAGCTTTGATATATAAGGATCTCAAGATTATAACACTTTATAATTCCTTTACAAGGCATTTTAAGTTTCATAAGCTTTATCCAATTAGTGATTTCATGATAGTTAATCATGCCACTAATGTGAAAGAGAACCTCGCGTCATTGGTATGCATTTAATTGATAGTATATCTCATAAACTAATTTTATTGGTTCAAAGGCATGTACTAACATATTTTTGGTTTTTTCCCTCCTCTCTCCTTGTACAATGTCCTCTCTTCCAACCTATTTGCCAAGCTCCTTTATCCTTAGGACCTAGTAGGAATTCTATTTGCCAAGCGTGGTATCATTCCCTTATTAATCACAAAATTTCCATTCTCATCTCCCATTTTACCGTTAATGTTTAAAACAATTCCCAACCTCTTTTGGCCTATTCTAGTTTTTCTCTTCCATATTTCTTTTTTCTATTATTTTCCACATTTTTTTATTTTCCTAGCATAAGGATTTTATTTCTTTTCATGGCTTATCCTTCACCACATTTAATTTTAATTCCTCTATTTTAATTTTGCATAATCTCTTCCAAAATTGAATTTTAAAATTCCATAATTTGGTTTCCACCATTTAATTGGTCTTCAATTTGATTTCTTAAACACTTTGATTTTTCCAATTTGTTATTTTTGCTTATTTTCCCCTTAATTTGCTCTTGATTCTAACTCCACATTGTCATAATTTCCTTAATTGGTTCATGAATTATCCTTTTTTAGTATTTCAATTGGTTAGTTTGGCATTCTCTTTCATCCGTTTTACAAATTGCCCTTTCAATTTCACTTTTCCTTAAGTTTTTTACAATTTTTCATATGGGTCCTTTTTCAATTTGATCCTTATATCACCTCAATTATTTCAATTGTTCTTTAATAGTATGCTTTTGAAGCCTTAGTTTCTTCAATTTCACCTCCCCTCTTTTCGATTTTATGATTTCGCCCTCCAAGTTGACTTTCTGCAATTTTTAAACTTTATTTAATTTAGCCTTATTTTTTATTTCATCTTTATACTGCCTCAATTGACCTTCAATTGTATTCCTTTAGAACCTTAATTTCATCAATTTCCCACTTGCCTATTCAATTTTATGATTTAACCCTCCAATTAGTTTTCCCTTAATTTTAGGACTTTCTTCTATTTAACACTTATTTCACTTTCATCCATAAAAATACTCAATTACTTCAATTGTATTCCTTTAAAGCTTCAATTTATTAATTTTGACTTTTTTCTTTTTGTTAGTTCAAGGTAAAGATTTGAACCAAGAAGGGGGTGAATTGGTTTTATAAAAAATTAATCATAGATTTATCTTTTACAAAAATTTTAAATAAATTGAAGTTAAAAAGAGTTAAGGATAAGAAAAACAAAAAATCGATATACAAAGGTTCGGTCCTTGAACTTAGAACCTACATCCTCTCTTCTTGGCACTTCTTTGCCAAGGTGATTCCCACAATTCACTAATGAAATTGTTACCATTAAGGCCAAGGTATAACCTTACAACTCTATCTTTTTGATGCATAGATAGAATCTTTCAATTGCCTTAAGAATTCTACTCCAAATTCTTGAGTATTTTCACTCACTTTCACACAACCGTTTTGTGATATGAATGACGTGTTTGCAAATAGTTTTGAACCTCTAGTAGGTGGGTGTTTGCTGAAATTTAAGTACAAAATGGATAAGATACAAATAAACTTGAAAGACTATAAATTTGAAACAAGAAAAATGAAGAATTTAAAGACTTTGAGCTTTTGTTATTCAATGCTTGATTGATCTTTGTATATCTCACTTTTTCAGTTGTTAGGAACCTCTATTTATAGCTTAGAATTGATTTATAGATATTAGGCATTAAATAAGGTGGTTAGAGAGCCGTTGTAGCCTTCATAAATTGTTATTTCTATTTAGACCCACGCTGTTGTATCAATATAATACCAATAGTATCGATACAAGAATTAAAAAATGTGATCGTTATAGCTATTGTATAGATACATAAGGTTGAGTATCGGTACTTGTCATCTTGCATCAATATAGACACATTTGTATCGATACTTTTGGGGGTTTCAGCTAAACCTTAGCTACTGTCACGCAATGCATCATTACATATAAGGTGACTATTGATACTCACTACACAGTATTGACACATGCTGATTATGTCAATACAATTGAGAGTTTTAAGCATAGTATCAATAAATTTATACATTGTGTCGATATACATCCCTTTAAAATCCTTTGTAAAATGATTTTTCTTGGCTTGAAATTGACTCAAACATATCTAAAAAATATTCAAAGTATAAATGTGCATTTAGGAACATATATTTTTGAGAAAATAGGAACTTAGTACTTTTTTTCAAAATATTTTTCAATTTAACAGAAGTACGAAGTTGAAAATAATTGAGTACAAATTAATTTAGCTTAAGTTATTATCATATCAAAATCAAAATTAATTCAACGCAAACATTCTCCCCTTTTCTAATATAACAAAACTTAAGATAAATTTGCTTGTTAATGACTCCTCCTAAATTTTTTGATATTTGTAATGAAAAATTCCCCCTCAATAAAAACAATGGTTTTCAAAAGTTTTAATTAAGAAAATAGATTCCTTTAAAGCTACAACATTTTAAATCTACAATATTGCCCATGATTTTCACAACTCAAGCTATAGCATGTGAAGGTGTTCAATATCAACATGTTATTAGGTTCCAACATGATAATATCATCATTATCATATCAATAAATGCAAGACATATTTGGAAAATTTATAGCTTTTCTCCCCCTTTTTGTTATATCAGAACACGAGAAAGATCAATTCAAATCAATGGAGAAAATGCAATCATAGTGTGCACATGCAAAGATGATTCATTGAGAATAAAGCGTTAAATATATTCAACAAAAGAAGCAGAAGATGTCTAATGGAATGGAAAGAGTTGGAGAACTATAAAATCCTAAAAACTTAAGGGTGATCTTAAAATAAGCCTATTATGACTAATTATCATTAGCCGGAGGATCCTCGAAGGGTGGAGAAATAGGCGAAGGAGCATGAGGAAAGGCTATTGAGAAGTTATGGAATTGCTCGGTCAATGCTTGGTGCCTATGTTCGAGACTAGATAGACGAGCATCGATAGAATCAAAACAGTGATCTCAAGAGTTAAAGCGTCGCTCCTATGTGTCAAGATGGCCCATAATAGAAACGTATATATGTTGGATGTTCACGAGCATGGATGATAAGGTGTCGGGAGCCGAAGGTGGATGAGGCACATCATGCTCCTTATCATCACCATCATGGTCAATAGGAGCGAGATAATCCAGTTGAGCAAGAAAGGAAGGTGGTTGTCGATAAGCCTTGGGAACGAAATCAGCACCTTGAATGTCATGCCCGTCAGGCCCATGGATTTTCGTCCAATACAACAATAGGGAGATACCATGATTCCAAGGTCGCAAGAAAGATCAAGACCTTGAGTGTTGAGGTAGTACCTTAAGGCCTTGCCATGTAGGAGGCTATGATAACCATAAAGATAAATGATAAGTTTCGCAAAGATAAGGTTTAGACAATTTTTGGTTTGAATCATATAAAGCCACTAATAGTCAAAATTGCTAATCAAGGTGTGTTTAGTGTCGTAGGGATAAAGCACACGGGAAATGATAAGATGAAGTAGGTGATCAATGAGAGGAAGAAATGTGGCTTTGTTATTTGAGGTATGCAAGGTAGCGGGTGCCAGACCTTCATTGATTACACCTTCATTTGGGAAACCAAAGGTGGTCGCAAGGGAAGTAGGGTTGACTGCGAGATCTTGTTCTAAAAGTTAAGATCGAATAGCAATGACACGATCATGATCATCAATTATAAGTGAGGCATTGCTAAAGAATTCATGAACAAGACTCTCACAAAATAGAACATTAAGAGAAAGAAATTTGGTCCATACAAAGGAATCAAAAGTTCATAAGTAGGGATAAGTAACGGACTGAAGAAAAGGGAAGTTGATAACTCAACATTGTTGGATAGGCATACGGGCTTGTGCGTCTCAAAAACATGAGTCAAAGAAAGATTGATTTTGGGTCAGAAGTGGTTGAGGAGCAAAAGAAGTGGAAGCACGGGTGACAGGACCTTGACAAAGGGCAGTTTGTTTGGTTTTGGAAGGCATGGTAGTATGTTAAGGTGGTTAAGGAATTTTGTCAAGTAGGTGGTGACAGGGTAAAATTGGATGGTGTACAGACAAACTGAGAATATGACAGATATTGGTGAAGTGAGTGGAATAATTTGAAAGGAATTAGATAAAGTAGGAGTGGGTTCGAAGAAGATTTTACGAGGGTCGTGTAGGTATCCTAAGGGAGTAGGGCGAGTAGATGAAGCTAGGAGCATGGAAGGTGCTAAAGAAGGGTTGTTTGAGGAATATGGTCAAGCAGGTGGTGGGCAGAAGGTTTTAGTGGCAATATGGTATACTTTTGGAGTAATTTGGAAACCTATCACAATAAGCAAGGTTGGGAAGACTCAAGAATGAAAAAAACACTAAAAAATTTGGACAAATTTTAAGGGTTTTGAAGAAGAAATGGTTAAGGTTTGAGTGAAGAGAATTGTTGAATGTTTGTGATTTTCGGTGCTAATGGATTGAAGTTTTGAAAGGAAATGATAAATTTTTATGAAATAAAACTATTTTGGATCAAAGATTGTAGGAAACGATGAAGATTAGATGACAAATGATGATTGAATATTGAGTATGTTAAGGGAAACTAAGTGAACAGTGGCTGAGGCTGAGGCTTAATGAAAATATAGTTTCACACATGAGGATAGCCTAAATCGATAGTCTATGTCGATACATAGTATCAATATTTAGAGTTAAGGATTGATACAAAGAACAATTCTAGGTTTGTGTTCTGATACAATGAGCTGGGTCTTGAGACTTAAGATAATTTTCGGTAGTATCGACACAAGGTGGAAAGTATCGAGACATTGTATCGATACATAAAGTGAGGTATCGATACAAGGAACAATTTTGGGTTCTGTATTGATAAGTCGAACTTAGTCTCAAAACTGAGAATAAATTTTTGGCTGGTATCGATACATATAGTTTAGTATTGGGTCATTTCTATTAATATGGTATCAATTCAAGCATATTTTTGACCCAATTGAAAAAATTTGAAAATGTAACTTTGAACAAAACTTTAATATCAAAATCATTCTTGCATGAATAACAAATCAAAATTTAACCATAAAACAAAATCATTCAATCATCAAGAGGCATAAAAGAACACATCACTTATAAACAAAAAGGTATGTAAGGCTAGCTTTTCTAATCAAGCAAGGTAAACATAGTTTAAACTATATTGAGGTAACGTATGAGAATCTCATCAAACTTATAAATTTAGGGTTTATTCATTAAACCAAGTTCTCTTTTAATTGTGAAAAATATGTTCTTGTCAAGTGGTTTAGTGAAAATATGAGCTAGTTTATGCAAGGTATCAACGAATTCAAGCACTATATCAGCTTTTTGCACATGATCTCTAATGAAGTGATGTTTAATCTCTATGTCCTTAGTTCTAGAGTGTTGAATTGAATTTTTGGTAAGACAAATGGTACTAGTATTGTCGCATTTAATAGGAAAATGATCCATGGTAATGCCAAAATCCTCCATTTTTGTTTTATCCACAAGATTTGGGCACAACAACTTCTTACAGATATGTATTCTGCTTTGGTTGTGGATAAAACAACACTATTTTGTTTCTTAGAAAACCATGATATGAGCATATTACTAAGAAATTGACAAGTACTGAAAATACTTTTCCTATCAATTTTACATGCACCAAAATCCGCATTGGAATAAGCATGTAAGGCAAGAAATGATTCGTTTGGATACCATAAGCCTAGATTGGGAGTGTCTCTAATATATCTAAAAATTCTTTTTACAGCAACTAGATATGACTTCCTAGGTGAGGGATATCTAGCACATAAGCATACATTAAACATTATATTCGGTTTACTTGCGATAAGATATAGCAATAAGCCTATCATAGACATATAAAGTTTAGAGTCAAAACAGTTATCTCCTTTATCTTTCTCAAGCTTTCTTGAAGTACTTATAGGTGTGAAACAAGGCTTTGCTTCATCCATTTTGAACCTCTTGAATAATTCTTTTGTATTTTGCTTGATTGATGAAGATGCCATCTTTTGTTTGCTTGACTTGTAGTCCCAAAAAGAATGTTATTCTCCCATCATGCTTATCTCGAAGTTACCTTGCATCAACTTAGAAAATTCTTGACAAAGAGATTCATTAGTAGCACCAAAAATAATATCATCAACATAAACTTGAACTACTAAAATGTTCTTGCATTTGACTTTTATAAAAAGAGTTTTGTCAACATTGCCTCTTTTAAAACCTTTTTCAATTAAAAATTTTGAAAGCCTTTCATACCATGCCCTAAGCACTTACTTTAAACCATACAATGCTTTTGAGAGTTTAAAAAAGTGGTCAAGATAATGAGGATTTTCAAAATCGAGAGGTTGCTTAACATAAACTTCCTTATTAATAAAACCATTTAAAAAAGCACTTTTGACATCCATTTGAAATAACTTGAAATTATTAAAACATGCAAAGGCTAATAGTATTCTAATGGCCTCTAGTCTAGGTTCAGGCGCATAAGTCTCATTAAAATCAATTCCTTCTTCTTGAGAATATCCCTTAGCTACTAATCTAGCCTTATTTCTGACTATGGTTCCATGCTCATCAAGTTTGTTCCTAAAGACCCATTTAGTGCCTACAATGGGGTAATTACAAGGTCTTTCCACTAAATTCTAAACTTTACTCCTCTCAAATTGATTTAACTCTTCTTGCATAGCCATGATCCAACTATCATCCTTTAGAGCCTCATCTAAATTCTTAGGTTTAATTTATGAAAGAAAAGCTACATAATTACATGTATTTCTAAGAGATGATCTAGTTTTTATCCCTTGATTAGGATCACCAATTATCTCACCTTTTTTGACATAAGTCAACTCTTTAAGATGATTTCTTTTTATTTCAATTTGGGTTGGCCCTGTAGTTTATCTTATTTTGGGGCTTTTGATCTTAAATTGTTTGTTCTTGCTCTTTGTGTGATGCTTTAACTTGACATTCTTGGTAAATCTTTACATCATCACTATCAAGAGATACCTTTCTCAAGGTAGAATTGGCTTCATCAAATATAACGTGTATGGACTCTTCAATAACTAGAGTTCTCTTATTAAACACTTTATAAGCTTTGGAATTTGTAGACTAGCCAAGAAAAATCCCTTCATCAGTTTTTGCATCAAATTTACCAAGATTATCCTTTCCATTATTTAATACAAAACATTTAAAACCAAAAGGATGAAAATAGCTAATGTTAGGCTTTCTTTCTCTAAAAGTTTATATGGAGTTTTCTTTATAATTGGCCTAACCATAGTTCTATTTATAATGTAGCAAGAAGTCTTAATGGCTTCCACCCAAAAATATCTTGGTAAATTGTTTTCACAAAGCATAGTTCTAGCCATTTTTTCTAAGGTTCTATTTTTCTTTTCAACAACTCTATTTTGTTGAAGGGTTCTAGGACTAGAGAAATTATGGCTAATACCATTTTCATTACAAAATTTGTCAAAATTAAGATTTTCAGATTCTTTTCCATGATCACTTCTTACACCTGAAATAGAATAAACTTTTTCATTTTGAATAATTTTTAAAAAAGTAATGAATTTTTTTTAAGGCTTCATCTTTAAAGCTTAAGAAGAGAACACAAGTAAACCTAAAGTAATCATCTACAATAACAAATCCATATTGTTTACCACCTAAGCTTAATATCCTAGTGGGACTAAAAAGATCAATATGAATAAGTTGTAATACTCTAGTAGTTGAAACAATGTTAATTGGTTTGCATGAGGCTCTCCTACGTTTTCCTTGAACACATGCATCACATATTCTATCATTATCAAATTTCATTTTTAATAATCCAACAACAAGGTTTTCCTAGATAATTTTGAAATTACATTCATACTAGTATGCCCTAATCTTCTATGCCACAACTAAGACAAGTCATTATTATTAACAACAAAACAAACATTTTAAGATGATAAGTCATCTAGATGCACAATATAAACATTTACTTTTCTATGTCCTATAAAAACAATTTTATTTAATTTAATATCAATAACTTGACAATTCATTGACTCAAAAATAACTATCATCCCTTTATCACATTATTGACTAAAACTAAGGAGGTTATGTTTAAGACCTTTGACACATAGAACATTTTCAATGTTAGATGAGGAATTGTTACCAATGGTTCCAATGCCTTCAAGTTGCCCTTTTGAGTTATCACCAACAGTAACACTTCCACCATCTTTAGGCCTTAGTTCCATAATTGACTGTTGTCACCGATCATGTGTTCTGAGCATCCACTATCAAGGTACCAAGAATTTTTCCTTGTTGAATTTGCATTGAAACAATGCTCTTCTTTTTACAAATACAAAATCATGTTTCGTTTTTAGGTAACCAAATTTTTTTAGGTCCTTGAGTATTAGTTTTAACAATTCTTGTGCCTTTCAGATTTCATTTCATTTTAATAGCCTCATATTGAGATGTGCTAACTCCTTTAGAAGTCCATACCTTTCTAATAAGCTTGCCTCTATAAGTAATGGTCTTCAAAGAACAAGTATGAAATATATGACTAATTTTATGGCAATGAGTGCATATGCTAGATGCATCAAATGATTTGTTTTGTGTTACAAAGAAATTCTTAAAGTGAATTTCTTTTTCAATTCTATTATAACCTAAACCATCTTTATCAAAAAATTCTTTTTGTGTTTCCACCATATCATTCAATTTTTGTTGTGCCATGTAAAACCTTGAGAGTGAGTTATGCAAGTTTGTATTTTTCTTAGTTAGATCATCAATATTGACTTGTAACTCATCTAATTTCCTTTTAAGATTATTATTTGTCATGCTTAATGATTCATTTTCTTCCTTAAGTTTAGAAAAAAAATTTTTATGTTTTAAGTTCAAGGTTTCAAATTCCAATGCTAGCTCAACGAATACACCTTGTAATTCATCAAATAAGTAGGGATTGGCATTAGAAGATACCTCGGGCTTATCAAGAGCCATGAGACATAGGTTATCAACTTCCTCATCATCATTATCGGATATGTCACTATCATTCCATGTGGCCACCATAGCCTTCTTCTTTTTTTTTAGGTGGGGTTTTGCTTCTTCCACATTGGACATTCAAATTTGGTGTGTCCCGGCTTCTTGCACTTATAGCAAATAATTTGCTCTTTTTTTTTTCTTGTGGTTCTCCCTTCACCATTTCTCTTCTAGGTCTTCTTGCCTTGTATATTCTCATGAACTTGTTGAATCTTTTTGCAAACATGGCCATCTTTTCATTTTCTTCAACATCTTCATCATCATCATCATCATCTTGAGTGGTTGATTTGAAAGCAATAGTTGCCTTTTTTGGTAGCTCTTGACCATGATTAATCTTCATCTCATAGGTTAAGAGATAACTTATGAGTTCATCTAAGGAAAGTGTGTTGGAATATTTGGATTCTTCAATTGCTGTCACTTTCGCTTCCCAAGACTTGGGAAGACTATTGAATAGATTTTTCACCATCTTTTTGTTTGGATAGGTCTTTCCAAGTGCCTTCAATCCATTGATAATATCTTTGAACCTATCCGACATTTCTTTGATAGTCTTATCTGCCTTTATCTTGAACAATTTATAGTCAACTGTAAGCATACTTATTTTGGATTTCTTGACTTGATTTATTCCTTCATGAATGGTTGCTAACTTGTCCCATACTTGCTTGGCATTGTCACAAAGTGAGACCATATTGTATCACTGGGACCAATAGCATAAAATAGTGTACGCATGGCCTTAGCATTTAATTGTGCCATTTTAGTATCCTGCCCATCCCATTCATCTTCTTCCTCTGGCATAACATTATCTCTAACTTTTTTTTTAGGATTGAGTGGTCCATTGACAGTGATCTTCCATACTTATAGTCATTAGCTTGGATAAAAAGCCTCATCCTTGTCTTCTAATGAGTAGTTGTCACCTTTGAAGAGTGGAGGTCTCATGATGGAATAGCCTTTGAGTCCTATAGCATTTGCATTTCTCTCAAATGCCATGAGACAAACTTCATCTTGGCTTTTTAACTTTTGTGAGCTCCTTGAAGCTTTAAGCATTATGTTTGTATCCTCCATTTTTTGAGATATCAAGGATCTTTTCTCAAGTTTGTGAAACATACAATGGAGACCAAAGCTCCGATATCAATGGTTAGTTCAAGGTAAAGATTTAAACCAAGAGGGAGTGAATTGGTCCTACAAAAAATTAATCACAAATTTATCTTTTACAAAAATTTAAAATAAATTGAAAGTAAAAAAGAGTTAAGGATAGGAAAAATAGACTTGCTCAAGGGTCGAGCTACCTGCCTAAGCTCCAAAGCCCGCTCGATATTTGGAAGGGTTTGGACAAAACTATTAGGCTTGAAAAATGGGCTTGGTCAAAAAATTAGGCCCGACTAAAAAATGGGTCCAGCCTTAAGTCCAACTTTCAAAGCTCGAGCTCGGCCTGAACCGACCCATTTTACTATTATATTCTATATATTTATTTTATGTTTTATGTGTTATGTAATTTTTGTCATATAAACAATACATACATATATATAATATTATAGTATAAACTTTAAAAACTAAGTTAAATTATTTATATTTATAAATTTAATAAAAGAAAATTATTAAATTAATAAAGTTTAAATTTGAAAGTTATATTTTTCAAAAAATAAATTATCAAAAAAATATAATATGGTTGAGCTTAAAACTGGCTTCGACTGTCTATTTACAAATATGGGCCTTAGGCAAAATTCGTGGCTTATATTTTAGGCCGGACCGAGCTTGGGCAAGCATATTTAATGTTGATACTATACTCAAGCCTAACCAAATCCGGCCCTGCCCTGCCCATGGGCAGGTCTAAAGAAAAACAAACAATTGATATGTACAGGTTTAGTCCTTAAACTCAAAACCTACGTCCTCTCTTCTTGGCACTTCCTTGCTAAGGTGATTCCCACAATTCACTAATGAAATTGTTACCTTTAAGGCCAAGGTATAACCTTACAACTCTATCTTTTTGATGCTTAGATAGAATATTTCAATCCCCTTAAGAATTCTACCTTAAATTCTTAAGTGTTTTCACTCACTTTCATACAAACTTTTTATGACATGAATGAAATGTTTGCAAACAATTTGAACCTCTAGTAGGTAAATGTTTGTTGAAATTTAAGTACAAAGTGGATAAGATACAAATAAACTTGAAAGAGTATAAATTTGATACAATAAGAATGAAGAATTTAAAGACTTTGAGCTTTTGTTATTCAATGCTTGACTGATCTTTGTATCTCTTAGTTCATCAGCTATTAGGAACCTTTATTTATAGCTTAGAATTAATTTATAGATGTTGAGCATTAAATGAGATGGTTGGAGAGCCATTGTAGCCTTCATAAATTATTATTTACATTCAGACCCACTTTGTTGTATCGATTCAATACCAATACTATTGATACAAGAATTAAAAATGTGATTGTTAGAGCCTATCGTATCGATACATAAGGTTGAGTATCGATACTTGTCATCTTGTAACGATACAGACAAACTTGTATCGATACTTTTGGGGGTTTCAACCAAACCTTAGCGACTGCCAAGCAATGAATCGACACATATAGGGTGAGTATCAATACTCACTACACTATATTGATACATGCTGATTTGTATCGATACAATTGAGACTTTTAAGCATAGTATCAATATATTTATGCATTGCATTGATACATCCCTTTAAAATCCTTTGTAAAATAATTTTTCTTGGCTTGAAATTAACTTAAACATATCTAAAAAATATTATAAGTACAAATGTGCATTTTAGAGCATATAGTTTTGGGAAAATAGGAACTTAGTATTTTTTTTTCAAAATATTTTTCAATTTAACACAGTACTAAGTTGGAAACAACTGAGTACAAGTTAATTAAGATTAAGTTATTATTATATCAAAACCAAAATTAATTCAAAGCTAACACTTTTCAATTTTATGAGTTAATCCTCCAATTAGATTTTTCCAAATTTTTAGACTTTCTCTAATTTGACCTTTTTTCAAACCCATCCATATACCACCTAAATTTCTTTAATTTATCTTCAATTGTACCTCTTTGACATCTTAAAATACTAACTTCATTGCCTTTAATTTTTTAATTAGTCATCTAATTAGATTTTCCCTAATTTTTGGCATATCTTTAATTTAACATATTTTGCCTTCAATTTTGCCCAAAGTATTAGTCTCAGGATTGATACTACCAAATTCTCTTTAAAGGATCAATCAGTTACCTCCCAACAAAATTTTGTTTGGTTCTGTTTAGTCAAGAATCAATCCTAAGATCAATTCCACACCTAAGTCTTTAATTTTCTCTTAATGTATTGATCCTGAGATCAATACTTATAGCGTATTTTCCAAAAACACTCCATTTTAGTCCTCCAATCACCTTTGCTTATTTAATTTGGTCTTTAGGATCAAAGTTTACTCCAGGACTATAGGAAAGAGATACCTTTAGTGATCAAAGGTTTTAGGGAGTTGATTTGAAGGCTTAAAAAAAATGTGTCTACACTTTTAATTCAAACACAAGTAACAAAAAACAACTTTTAGCCTACAATCGTGGATGCTATAAAGTCATAAAGAAAATTTATACTGTGGTTGGCACTCAAGAAAGTTAAATACTTCTTCCAAGCAAAGTAAAGGAAAGAATGTCTAAGAATTGTTATAGTCTTTCTTTACTATATTAGCTTGTTGAAAACTGTTATTTATGTTAGTAAGGGAAACATGTGCTTTAAGTGAACGTTACATGGCAAACTAACTAGTTGTATCCCATGTTTTAGATTGTGTAGAAGATGGAACTTATGAAAGAACTGATGTTTGATGAAACAAATTTGTAAATAAGGTTATGCTTTTATTGATAAAAAATTACAATACATAGAATTAGTCATATCAAAGCTAAGGCAAAGCATGAAGCCTGCGTTTTTTTTCAGCCATTCAAACTAAACAAATATAACTTGATTACAACAAAATGTGAGGTAACTAGAATCCATTTCCAACTATTGCTACCATCTCTACCTCTTCTAGAGTCATCTTTCAATCATAACCTAAAGCAGAAACCTTATTCTTTAGTGGAATTTTTTTAATAATTTCTACTAAAACTAAGCTATTGCATTATACTTCAAATGTGACATCTCATTTTTTAATTTCTTTACTTCATAATATAAGAACTTTTCCCTTCTTTTCAGCCTAAGAATTATCTTTCTTACTCTATCACAAATCATGGGTTATGCCATGCATGAAATCTATAAACATAGTTCTACGAATAAAATAAACGTTATAACTAGTATTTAAAAATGTTCTGATTGAAATTAAAATGATAAAAATATAATGTGACATACATAAAATCCTTTCCTTGGATTTGTGGTCATGCAAGAAGTCCACTCGGTTGCCTTCTGGCTGCAAACACAATAAATAATATCTCATTCATGATCCCATTTCACAAGGCAAGTGAATGTTATAAGACTATATCCATTCTAAATTTTATTGTAAAATCTAAATATAATGAACGATTAGTAAAACCCTAAAAAAATTCCCAATTAATAAAGAAAGGGAGATAAAATTGACAAAAATTCAAATGCCGTGAAAATCAAACTTTGGAAGCCCAAATAAAGAACATTGGTTGAAGATTTTGAGACGTTAACTTTTGGGTGAGAGATAAATATGCCTGGGCATTTTTGACATAAGAAATGAACAGAAAAAAATTTCTTCCAGTTCAAAAATAATGTTTCACCATTTCGAAATAAAGAAAGAAGGATTGAGCTAAATTTAGCCACTTTATTTCTTTTCCAATTTTTATGTTTCTTTTTGGATTATTATGTTTTTTTCCCTAATCACCAAATGTAAAAGGCAATCCTATAAAGTATCTGTTTTTAACATCATATATTGATTTTTCATGTGCACAACAAACAATGTCAAAAGTCCTCAATTGATCAACCTCGAAGAGGTTACACCTTTAATAACCTAAAATAAAAAGCTTAACCTTGATTCACTCCAATATTAATAGGTATGGTTCTAAATTAAGCATTTATGAGATTTTCACTTTTTGTTTTTGATGATGTAAGAACCTAAGAATCATAAGTGAAAAAAAATTAATTCATAAATTAGACATTATGACAAATTTTATACATATAAAATTAACTTACATATTTTAATACCTTTTGAATGGATATATTCATTTATAATGGATAGGTCCACCATCTTTTGTGTCATAATATAGGTGATCAAGCAAATGTTCCATTGAATTAAAAAATGTGGTGGGAAAGATCTTTTATAACTTGCAAATGGTTTCAACAATATTGGTTTCCAATAACTCATCTATTTGACACGAATTTTGGTTATAAATCTCTAAAGAAATGATATAGCTTTGTGGTTGCATACCAAATTTGTTAAATACCAAATCTCAAAATGCAATTAGAAGTTGTTGCTGCACAAAAAATTACAATCATGAATTTTCACGCCATAAAACTTCTCATATTTGGACAATGCTAAATATTTGAGGCAAGTCCATCAAGAAGTTTATTTGACCTATGCATAAACTCTTTCTGGTCTTTCCTATTGAATGTGTGAGTAGTTTTAGCCTTGTATGTTTTTCTATTACTATCCACTAATTTTTATTCAAGTTGTTTGTAAAATCCATTTTAGTCTTTATACTATCTTTTGTTTTACCTTTCACATCCATCATTGTGTTGAAAACATTATTAAACACATTTTCCCAATACAAATAACATCCAAATTATCGTGAATAAGATTGGTTAGCCAATAAGGTAACTCCTAAAATATACTCTTTTCCATCTAATTATGACTTTGACCGAATCTAATCAACTTTTCTTCATTAATTTAGTCCAAAATGAGATATTTGACATACAATATATCTTTTTTGAAATTGCCTCACCGGATAATTTTTTAATTAGAGAGTCATGCTCAACTATTCAATAAAATTTACCTTTTTGCCTTGTAACAGAGATGATTTAAGGGAAAGAACTGTGATAGAAATAAAAAAGACATGGTTTATTTCCATAATATGATTTGAATGACTTCACTTATTCCATGCAAAGCTAATCTCTTATGTGTACTACTTCTTGATAACATGTCTTAAACAGGAAAGTTTCTAATCATCCATAATAATATAGCCCTTAATACAAAGTTCCTTTTTTATACCCTCATAAATCAAAACCATGGTTCTATAATAATTTCAACTTAAGCAAATTATCATTTTCTGGCAATATACATTTTATTATAAGCATTAGGCAATCAAAATACGATTCACTCATGTTAAATTATGACTTCACATTTAGCAATTGCAACATAGCAAATAACATTACATGTTTTGTACATCTTAACATGATGGTTTATCTGCTAATTCATTCAACAAAGCATAAGTTTGTAGAACTTAAGTTCGATTATACAACCTAAACTATTATCTCACCAACTCTGCAATTACCTCCTAATTTAACATTTGGATTTACAGCATCCATAACAAATCTCGCATAAGGATTCTCTCTTTGAATATCACTTATCAGCTCAACGTTATCATTATTTGTAGATAACTATCCTTGATGACTTTCCCTATATGCATCCCAGATGAAGTAACTTCCACTAAAACTTTTGTAATACCGGTGGTTATGCACTAAATCAACATTTGCAACACAAGGATATCAATTTTATTGTGTCTTATGTACTCAATGTGAACATATACAAAAGTGTGAAATTATTCAACTCTATTCAAAAACTTATTACTAATAAATCTTTCTTTGTCTAATCAATGATGCATCCAAGCTTTATCATATCTTTTGCCTCAGCTTAAGCATTCATCAATACAATAACATAATAAATATAATAACACAGTAAACATAATATAGATAAATTAATAACTCAATTATATATATCAATATACTAAAATTAATAAATCAATTGCACAATAAACTAAAAAACAATTAACAATTTTATAAACTTAAAATCAATTAAAATTTTTAAACTAAAAAGCAATTACATAATAAACTAAATTATCCATTATAAACTAAATCAAAATTAGTGAAGTTTTAAAATAAAAACTTGTTATAGGGCTTGAAAAGATAATAGAGTGGAAAAGATGAAAGGAAACCACACGATGGAATCTATGGCAAAGGACTAGCGATTGGGGAGAATAAGAGAATAAGAAAAAGGAAAAAAGAAGAAGAAAGAGAGTAAACTTAGGCAAAAAGTAGCATCAAAGAAACGATCGAAGGTAAGGGCCAGTATAGGTGGACGAATGGCAACAAATCATAGTAGTTGGTACCGTATCATAATCGGTCTGATTTTCAGGTAAAACCAAACAGTTCTAGTAGCATGTTGTTTTAGTTTTTGTACTAGGTAGTACCAATACGTATTAGTCCATACCAGTTGATACAAAACTTTTGATTTTTTAATATTTTTTAAAACTTTGCTTATTTTATTTTTTAAACTAATTTTTATTTTTTTCATAATTACATTTAAAAATAAATTATGTTCATTAAATTAGGCTAATAAAATATTCTAAAGTATTTTTTTATACTTATTTATTTGATGTTAAAAAATTTTGTATATTAAATATTTATATTTGCATATAAATATACATATATATATGTAATAGATGTATATTTGTATGCATATGTAATTTATATTTTATTAGAAGTTTGAAAATATACTATAAATATATATATATATATATATATATATATATATGCAACAAGTTTTTGAAAAATGCCAACAAACCCAAAACAATACTCAAAAACACAACGTTACTGGTACATACTAGTTCCAAAACAAAAATGATATGCATATAGGTACCGTATTGACTATTGTGCAAAAGATTCCTCTAGTCAAGCTTCAAGCTATGTGAGGGAAAAAGAAACGAAATAGAAGAGAGAAAAAGAGTGAGAGGGAAGAGACAGAAAATTCCATTGCTAAAATTTTGAACCATAAAAATTCACCCTAACAACTTGAATTTTCAAAGGCATTTCCTTGAAAATTATGTCTCAAATGAAATTTAATCGGAAATAATTCATCCCAAGGGAATTCCAATGAAATACTGCATTTATTAAAATTTTGAACCCCAAAAATTCCTTTTGAGAATTTAAAATTTTAAGGACATTTCATTGAAAATTATATGTATTCGACGAGATTTAATTGGAAATAAGTTTTTCCAAATGGAATTCCATCTAAAATCATAATTGCACATAAATGCACTTTTCAGCTTAATTTTTTTTTTTTGGGAAAAAAATGCTTCAAGCTGTTCCAAAAAAAATTTCTACTAGAAAATCCTAACTGAAACTAAATGTAGTTTTCCAATAAAATTTCTATTAGAAAAAAGGCTTCAAACTTTTCCAACAAAAATTCTATCAAAAAAGTCTTTTACCAAAAAAATTTAACTTGCATTCAATTTTTTGTGACAGAAAATTTCGTCACAAAAATCTAGCAAAAGTATCACAGTTTTCATTAAAATTTTAGTGACGAAAATTTCATCACAATAATTCCATTGCAAATATCATAATTATCACTAAAATCTAAAAAATTGTCACTAAAAGTCTTAACCTATTCTAACAAAATTTAGTTTAATAAAGGTGTGAGTTTAGTAAAAAAAAAAAACATTAATGGATTCTCGATAAAAGTTTTCAATCAAAAATATTTCGATCACTAAAATTGCTTTTTCTTGTAGTAAAAAGAGTTATGTGGTTCCATTTTAAACTTATGTTCATGGACAGATACAACTTTAAGCCTATGTCCATAAGAGAGCCAATGACAAATTGGCTAAATTGGTAAAATTGTTTATCTAAATAATAAATTATATTTTGTTTGAGTTCTACGAAGTAGCTTGTCTTAGTACTATCCAGTGAGAAAGATACTTCAACACTTATTCCTATATTGAAATTGAAGCAGTATATCTGACTTTTTTTCCTTTTTGCAATAGTTCATATTAAATTAATATTTATATATGTTCTGTTATCTGTACATAATTTTTATTTTTATTTTTGCCAATAATTTGAAGCATAAAAACTCTTCGTACTCAACACTTATCATTAGATTATCCATCTTTATCCTTATACAGATCTCCAAGTCTATCCTAAGCTTCCATATCAGATAGAAGCAATGCATCTTTATCCTGTAACTAATATCTATAGTTGTTTCAAATAATTATTTTAGAGTAACCTATTCTTGTCTTTATCTTTTATATTAGATAGAAATAATTTTGACTTTATAAATAATATCTATAGATAATTAGTGTAAACAATTCTTGTATCTATCATTTTTCAATTGTACCTACAAATACACTCGATCAATGAGAATAGAAAAATCTTGCCTTTCTCAATTCTTTCATAGTATTAGAACTTTTATAGCTTTAGCGAGTCTTGATCTTACTCTTTTATTCTTTTTTTTTTTTGCCTTTAATGTCTATTAAGGCATATTCTAATATTCACCCAATTATGACATTAATAGGAAACTCCTCCGTAGATTCTATCATCGTTATTAATGTAGTTGCCTAACTCCCACTGGAACTCACATCTTCCAATTTTCCATCTTGGGGTGCTAAGATCGATGCGCTATTGACTAGCTTTGATTTAATGGGCTATTAAGGTTCAAACAAATCTCCATTAAAAATAATTCCAATAGATGGACAGGAAATTATTAATTCAAACTATACTCATTGGCTTCATCACGATAAGTTTATTCTCCATTCAATATTTACTTAGCTACATGTTATAGCCTTAACGAAGTATTTTAAAGAGGCATGGCAAAAACTTATTTGACTATATGCCAATAGAACTCATTCTAAAATGATGGATCTTAAAAACAAATTAATGCATGCCAAGCATGAAACCAAGTAAATTGGTAAATACTTACAACGTTTTAAAAATATAGCTAATGGACTTGCTCTTACTAGTGTACATATAGAGAGGGATAATATCATTCTTCATACTCTTAATGGTATAGGCAATGAATTTAGGGAAACTTGTGCAATTATTGAAGATATCAGAGTTCTATTACATTTGAGGAACTCCATGATAAACTTATAGCATATGAGTTTCATTATAAACAATAGGCCACTAACAACAATACGATCCTTGTGACAGCTAACTTTACAAAAACATCAAGCAATCTTGCAACTAATCACAATCTCCAAAGTAGATTTCGGTCTACTAGGGTTGGTAACCAAGCTTAACAAACCAATCGACAATCTAGCTATCATTCACAGCTTCACAAGTCAAGATGCACATCTTGCTTGAAAAATTTGTGACAAATCAAGCCACAATGTCAAACAATACTTTAAGGGAAAACAATTTTTTAACTCCACTTCACTAAATACCGTCTTATCCACTTATGACTATATCTTATGATTTTGAGAAAAAATGGATAATGGATTCTGAAGCCTCATGATGTCACCTTAGAGCTCAATGATCTCTCCTTATACACCAAGTATAATGGTCTTGATGAGATATTTGTAAGAAATAGGGCATGTTTGACTATTGCACACATCGATTCTATTTCTTTTAAAAAAACACATCTTAATTTCTTTTAATTATCTGATATATTGCGTGTTCCTTCAATTAAAAAAATTAATTTTATTGAATTTATCAAATTTCTTGATAACAGATGTAAACACAGGGGCGATTCTTCTATGCGGCCTAATTAAAGATGATACCTATTAGTTCCTCAAGGATAGACAAGTCTCAAACCAAACATCGACTGCCTTTACAAGCATCAAGTTTAATGCTTCAACTTGGCATCAACTACTTTGACATCCTTCTCTTAAAATTCTTTAGTTTATGATTCAACGTAAATCTTGATCTCTTTTATAATCTAGTTTAAAATTTTCTTGTGATTTATATTACTGTAATAAGAGCCATAAGCTTCTTCTTTTTTTTTTTTTTTCCATTCTACATTGAAAAGCACTGGACCTTTGGAATTATTATATTTAGATCTTTGGGGTCTTTCACCTATTTGCTCTATTCGTGATTTTCATTACTAGATTATCTTTATTGATCATTTTACCTAATATGTTTTGTTTTATCTTTTGAAAAGAAATCTAACGTGTTCTCTATATTTCCAAAATTTATGGCAGTTGTTAAGAAATTTATTAACTTTCCTATCGCAAAACACAATTGGATTAATTTGTTACCACATGGTATCACTCATTTTCAAACTCCACCCCACACCCTTGCAACACAATGGTTTGGCCGAGCAACGTCACCATCACATCTTTGTACTCAGTACTTATCATTAGATCATTCATCCTCATCCTTATCAGTTATCTAAGTCAATCTCAAACTTCCATATCAAATAGAAACAGCATATTTTTATCTTGTAAATATTATTAGTAATGGTTTAAAATAATTATTGTAGATTAATCTATCTTCACCCTTCTTTTATATTAGATAGAATAATTTTAACCTTTTAAATAATATCTAAAAATAATTAGTGTAAATAATTAATATATCTATCACTTTTAATTATATTTATGAATATACTCAGTTAAAGAGAATAAATTATCTTGCCTTTATTGATTCTTTCATAAAGATGGTCAAAGTTCTCCGCGGTGTTTTTTTCCCTTAAGTTATACTTACAAGTATAAATTAAATCATAATTAAGCATCACATTTCATTTAAAAATGCAACGAAATAGAGTAACAAATAGATGAATTAACAAATTAGTATATAATTGATCAAAAACCAATATAAAATGTACGCAAAATGACTTTTATCTAGCATGTGAATGGGAGGAAAAAAACATAAACATTTTATTTTTTGCGAAGTCACATCGGTAACAGTTAAACTTTTTGACCAAAAAAAAGCTTAAATAATAAAATAGGCCCCAGCTCCCCACTTTGAAGGAACAAAAGGGCAAAAATGTAATTGGATTTTCCTGGATTCGAAGACCCCAACCTGGAACGAGTTTCCTGAATTTATAATGTGAAATCAAGAATATTTTTGCAGTCACTAATAAATGACTTTGACATATAATAATTCCTAAAGTAATGATATAATTGGCTTAAAATTTGTTGCAAATTTAACAATTCTTAATTAATGTTAATAAAATATTTTATATTTCACAAAGGCAGATAAAACAGCTCACCTGCTCGCAGACTCAAATCATCAAATTAAATTTATAAATAATTAAGCTGCCGGGTTTTAGGCGGAGGAAATAGCTAATCCAACATAATCTGAACGTTGTACCGGCAAGATCTACTGATTTAATCTAAAACTAACCAAATCTTGATTTGTTTTACTTTTAATTAGACTTATTAATTATATTTGTCGGTGTTTGGAGATGGAAAGTTTGTTCAAGTCAATTATTAATTGCCCATAAAATCGGTATGGCTAGTCTACCCGTTGAAGTTATTTATTATTCACCGAAATTCAAGGACGGATATGAGATTTTAAGCCGGAGGGATGGAAGTTACAAATAACCGCTATTTCAATCTTAGCGTTCCCATATTTTATTATTCATTTGAAAATACTTTTTAAAATAAAATATAAATTTTAAAAAATCTAAATATAATACAAATATATGAGTTTAATTCATTATATGTATATTATATGTGAAAAAAATTAAGATTATATCAAAGTTTAATTAATTTAAATTATATTTATTATCTTTTATTTCATAGTAAGAAATAAAAAAAATATGAAATATAAACATAACAACTTATCTAGTAATTCATAACTTATAATATTAGTAATTAAATTTTTTATTATTTAATCATCATAATAATTTTTTTTTTGATTCAATACCTAAACTTTTTTAAAAAAATTTACTTATATTAATGTATCTCATTTTTTTATTCAATATTTTAATTTTTACTTGTAATTGATCAATATAATAATTATTTATTCAATAATATAAATACTAAAAGTTAATATAACCTTATTTAAAAAAGACTATTCATTATATAACATATGACACAATGTTGACAATTATTTAAATAGTATCACATGCAAACATGAACATGAAAAAAATAACTAAAATAACATGGCGAAAAAACAACATGACCAAAACAGATGTATATGAATGTGTTGAAGTCTATATAAAATGGACATGACATAAAATTGAGAGTTATTTAAATAGTATCAATTAAACTTGACAATTTTAGCTGACATAGAAATAACCAAAACACAATACAACATGAACTAATAACATTAATATGAACAAACGTACGAATGTGTCAAATATGTAAAATTAAAAAAATAACTTTGTAAGATTAGATAATTATAAAAATAGATTTTCATTATAATTATGATTTTAATATGGTTGAATATAAGTGAAAGTCTAACTAATAATGAACTTTAAAAAATTGCATGCTTGTATTGTACTTAATTATCATTTAATTATATTATATACTTAATTTTATTTTTTATAATTTATTGGTGGGCAAAAATTAACCCATATCACGAAAGGCAGATAAAATATTTATCTTAATTACTTCTCTATGTTTAAAGTAAATTATACATTAAAAATTGCTAAAAAAAAAAACCCACATAAAGTGTGGGATTGCATATATCTTATAAAATAAGATAAAAATTCCCTACACTTGCCAAGTGTAGCGAGCAATTGTAATTTTTTATAATTAGCTCATGTTATATTTTTATGTTATAATCGTATTAAGGGTATTACATATATATATAATTTGACACTCATGAATACGACATAAAAAAATAATTAAAATATAACATGATATAAAAAATAATATAAACACTACACGAATATGTGAATAACTTATCAACATCAACATAAATCAAATTATTAATGTGTGATAAACATGACTACACATGACACAAAATTAAAAGTTATTTGAATAGTTTAAATTAGATGTGATAATTTCGAACATGACATGATTATATGTAATAGAAACACAATAATTAGAAACAACATAACAAAAGGAAAGTATGGTATAAATATATGAAGATGTCAAAATTTAGATAAAATAAATTATTAATGTTTCAAAGTCTATAAAAATATATAATAAAAATAACATAAATACAATTTATATATACTAAATAAAAGATAAAACACAAAATAAAAAAATAAAAAATTGGAATGAATCTTTAAATCTTAATCACCAAATTACCCCAATTGAAAATTCAATTGGGGATTACTTTAATCACATTTTGTAAGTTATTAAATAAAAATTTTTTAAATGCAAAGTAAATTTATATAATTTTTTTTAAAAAAAGTAAGCGCAATTTTTTTAAAAAATTCAAACATAAAGTTTTTCATTATTTAAGTTGAATAAGATATTATTAACCCAATTTTATAATTGTAATATTCTTATGATATGTTTTAATTCTAAACAAGATTTCAATTTTATGAACAATAATTATACGATTTTATGCTAATTCGAACCAACTTTTGAATAGTAATGTGTACAAAACATCCTTTATAAAAGTATGCTAGAAATATATGGTGCTTGGAAGGCATTTAAGCCACGTAATTGTCGTATAGTACAGTGCTATTAAAGATGTTGGGATAGAGACGAATTCTTCCAAGTCATGGCGGAGTTTATTGGAGCTTAGGGAAGGAACGGATGAATGTGAAGATAAATGGGCCATAGGAGGCAGTCCGTAAGGTAAGGTAAATGGTAGGATTGGCGAACAGGTGGAGATTCCTCCTCGTACGCACAAAATAAAGGTTTTTTTGTTGGGTTTAGAGGTGTAAAGTAATCATGATTTTAATCATATCTCGGTGGAAAGCGACTCTCTTAGTGGTGGCTACTAATGAGATATACAAACGGACGTATTGAAATTATTTATAGTAAATTATTAATATATTAAATTTTATATATTATTTTAAATATAATTATAATATAAAAATAAAAATATAATATGAATATAAAAATTATCAAATTTATTCATAAGTTATGAATTTATTTTTTATTATGTGAAAGGAGAGCAAATGAATTTGCTCACCTTCAACTGACACTAAGGGGATGTTTTGTATTTTTTATTAAAAGAAACGTGATTGTTATGAAAATAATATTATAGTGTTTGATATATAGAAGAAAGTATTAATCAAAATATTAAAAAAGTTATATAGACAAATTTGGTTTTATTAAATACTTAATGTAGTATCACTTGTCAAAATTACTTGTATCAAATAAAATACAAATTTTATTTTATTTTTAATATTTTCAATGATATTTATTATTAATAAACATTAATTTATTATTAATAAACAAGTGATTTAATATGTTGGTTTTTAAAATAATAATTAATTTATTTTAAATAAAATAAGATAAGACATTTATCTCAAAATTAATAATGATCAAATAAAAATAAGTTTTAGGTATTTAATATCTATTTCAACTAAAAAATATAATTTAATTAAAATAATTTAAAAAATAATTAATTTTTTTTTAACTTCCAACTATATGAGAAAATTAACTTCTCACCTCTATTTTAACGAGAATCACATTCCCCATATTTGTAGAAAAATAATTCTAGAAGAAAAATTATATTACCAAGAAAGTAAACACCTTTTAATATACTATATATGAAAATAATATTTTTACCAATTCAATTTTCAAAAAAGTGAAAATTTTTCATCACATCAAACTTTCTCCATGATTAGACGTAAGAAAGTGAAGGGAAATGAAAGGAAAAGTGAAGGAATATAAGAAACCATTGCTTTTTTTGTGAAAATTTTTTACACCAGAGAAAGTCAGAGAAATTATGTACCTCTTATTTTCTCTTAAAATACCCACTTTTTAATATCCCAAATTGGTGAAATAGAGAAAAAAGAAAAGTTTAAAAATTCTTTAGCATATGAAATGTCTATTATAATCTCTTTATTTTTATAAAGTCTATCATTTTTTCAATTTTCTTGATAGATTTTTAACATCCGTAATAATCACTCATTCTTTTGATTTCTTACAATTGAAAATTTATTGTACATTGGTTTATTATTTGTTTTGATATTGTAATAAAACAAAAGCATAGTTTTATTTTAGATGTAAATTCATAAAAAGAAGGTATATATTATAATGAATCATTTTCTTTTCTTTCGATTGTTTAATCAAACAATGGTTATCAAAATTCTTTTTTTTTTTCATTTTCTTTTTTAATTTTTATTATCCATATAAGGGTACATATATTTTTTATTTTCCTCCAAACAAATCTTCATTTCGTTTATTTTCTTTTTCTCTACTAATATCTATGCAAACATGGCGATCAGGGACACGCATGCAGCTTATGACACTTTTGTTCTATCTAAACAGGTCACAATAATCAGCGAGCCATGCAACATGGAGCAGTAGGCGGCATTTGCATGATTCTTTTGGCTGTTTGATTGTTAATTGATAGAAGAATGGATATTTAATTTTTAAAAGGTTGCAAATAATGAATTTAAATTTTTAAATTATTGATGAAAATGATTTTCTATAGGTTATTAATGAAAATAATATATTTATAAAAGCATCGTGAACTACTAATAAAATTCATTCTACGCGAATATTAAAAGAAACTGGAGAAATAAAAAAAAGTAATTATAATTTTTAATTTTGTTTTTGAAAATGTTATGGATTGAATCTTAATTACTAAAATTAAATGTCTAACAGTTTACAAACAAACAAAATGATTTTGCATCGCATATAATTTTGATTCCCACAATTTTAAAGATAATTTATTGATCTTATGATTGAAAATCTTATAACGAAATGTAAATATCAGTTTAAATGTTCAATCCAAATAACACCACTTTTATGTTTGTTGAAGGAAAATAACGGATTAATTATAAAAAATGGAAATTAACACTTAAACCAATTAAAAGAAGACATTTATTAATATTTCTTGTATAGTACGTTTCGTTTATAGATTTAGAAAAAAATTATAATAGAATAGTTATTGTATGAAAATAAAATAGAGTTAGAATATAATAGAATAGCTATAACAGTAATTTTATTAAATAGAATGAAATATTATAAGATTCAAATTCTCAATAAAAATAATTAAAGGTCGACATAATTATTTAATAAAAAGGGTAAAAAATGATCATTTTTGAAATTTAAAAAATAAGATCAAAGTTAATCATTTCACAAATCAAATAACTATGTCATTATAAAATATCGAATAATTATATAATAAAAATAACTATCGGTGAACCAACGCATATTGTAAATTTTTTTTCCCTTTTTTATGAAGATGAGCTTGATGGGAAAGAGAAAGAACTTGAACGGAGGTGGAAGGGCTATTCAACAAACGAAATGTTGGGTGAGGTGGGTAGAACAGTGAAAATCACTTTCTGATGTTATCATTACTAGATTATTATCGGGATCAACTCAGCACCCAAAGGAATAGATTCTCACCCAAAATGTGAACGCCACATACTCCCAATATTTTCCACTTTCAGCATCAAATTTTTAACCCCATTGTGGCACAAACAGCGTCCTTTTCTACCACAGCTTTTCTTTCTTTTTGTGTTTCATGCTTGGGGGTGACTCATGACATTGACATTGAGTTCCAAGAATTACGAAAATACTTTAAAAATGTGAGGGATAATTTTGGTTCTAATTTATCTATTTGTGCGCGTAAAAAAAATAATTTGATGTCATTTCCAAAAAAAAAAAAAAAACTATTTTTTATTGTTGCTTTATTTTCATAATTTTTAATAAATTATTATTTTACTTAAAAAAAACATATACATATTTAGTGAAATCGTTTTACTACATTTTCGATTTTTATGTATTAAGGAGTTTATAAATAATTTGTTGACGTTTATATGTTGCTCTTGTCATTTCTTAATATCTTTTCGAGCAAAAATCATGATTTAAAAATAATTTTAAAAGTTGATATATATTTTTTTAAAATTGAATAAAAATATTAAAAATAAAAGAAGATAATGAAAAACTTGAGGTTTCAAATCTTTTATTCTTTTTGGTTTTTTTTTTTATTTACTCATTTTTTAAACAACTTTAACTTACAATAACGAAACAAATTTATATTTAAAAGAAAAAACATATATAACTCCGAATCCATCGCGTGGATAAATCTTTTAGTGAGTCATAACTGATGAACCGATGCCCTTTCCCCCACAACATAATTTTCCTACCTCTACGTGATTGCAGTCCTTCAAAATATTGTTAGGTACTTAGGTTTAAATCATACGAAAAAGTTTTTTTTTTTTTTTTTTCAATTATACGAATTCAGCAATTTAGGCATACTACCACCCTATTTTTAGTGGCACGTTTCTTAGATGGGTCCTAAATATTTTTATTCATAATGCTAAACTCTAAAGTCTTAATAATATTGTTCTTTTTATTATATGTTTAATTTAATTTTATGCAATTTTCTTTTAAAAAAATTCAAAAAAGTTTAAATTTAAATTTTAATATTTATAATTTTTTTATTATTAAATTACGTCTTCTTTTATACCACAAAAAGAACCTCGTTCTTTTTTAAAACATAGAATAATTGTAGGCTACACAATGGAAAATAAATAATAATCTTCTTTCATTTCATAAAATTTTGTTTAATTTTTTAAATTCAGATTAAAGACTCTCAAATTAGATGCTTAATGGTGGAGTGTCCAGTTGAGGGCCAACATTGTTTTTAAGAAATATATATTAATGATTAAAATCTGAAATCCAATTTTGCATGAAACTTTCATGTTTCAATATGATTATAAATGAAGTAAAATTTATTAAAAGAGATTATTACATATAATCTTTTAAAACACTCTTTAAAAATGAATTTTAAGATTAAAAGGTATTTCAAAAATGAAAAATGATTTATACATTTCTGAAAAAGTACTTTTCAAAAGCACATAATAAGAATTAAAGATATTTTGAAATTTTAATATCTTATGATATAATTTTTAATAAAAGTTTGATGTTTTTTTTTTTAAAAAAAAGTCATTCGGCACTCTCCTTTAGATGAAACACTATAATCTCCAACCATCGGAACCTTCACTATTCAACTAGTTGTACAAAAAATAAATTATGGCCCTACTTCAATAGTGAAAGTATTAAAGTAGTGAAAATATTGAATATTATGGCCCTACTTTAATACTGAAAATACTTCTTTTTAAACTTTTACACGCAAACTTGATTTTCCTTTTAATTTTCTTGGAAGATTTTTTCTTATTGAACTCACTTTTGACCTCAAAAACACAAAATTGATGTGATTCATACGCAAAGTGCTAAGTTGCAAGTCGATTTTATTTTTAAATAAATAAAAAAAATATTGTCTTTGAGAGGGGAAAAAAAAATGCATTTGTAAGTTACAATAATATGATAAGCAATTCATGTCCGTTTCCCTGATATGGACTGTTCCTTATTGCTCATTTTGTAATATTCTTGTGGAATTTGTTTTCTATAAATGGCACTGTGATTGTGAATTGAGAAGAGATTATTTTTGGCATGTTCCCCAACTTCGATTATATAGCTCATAGCCTTTTCTGGTCAGCACTATCACTTGGATAATATTTAATCATAATTTGAAGCAATTATCAGTAATTTGATAATTCGTGTATAGTTTTTCATTTTTTTAATATAAATATAAACACAAATAATTATTTAATGTATTAAAATTCTTAATACGAATATGATATTTATATTATATGTGTCATGTTAATTATATTTTAATATATCATATTTATTATATTATTTTTATATTGATTAAACAGTTTATATTATAATTTGGTATTATGTCTGAAATTAGTAAGTCGAAGTCATTCTCAAAGGGCAAAGTCCATCATTCATTTAGAAGCTCAAATTTCATTTGGGCAAAGAGAATTGTCATTTAGACTTACAAATTTCTATTTATGGGGTTTTGGTTATGACATCAAATTACTTGGTTTCATCCTCGGAAACATCCCTATTTGTTTCTAGTTTTAATTATAGCCGTTTGCGTGTGGAAGTTTTCCTTGCCGTTTCATTTGGAACATGACGAAACTCAGAAAATGTCGACGCCGCTGCTTCTTGGTGATCTAAACCTGAATCCAAGTTATTTTTTATTTTATTTTTTCTCCATTTATTTTATACTGTTTTTATCATTTTATTTTATATGGTTTATTTTATCTTTCTTTGATTGTATTATAGTTACTCTTGAATTGTATGATTTATGTTTTCTTATGGATAATTATCTCATATAGCAACAGTAAAAGAAGAAAACTCTAAAAGCAGAATTAATGGAATCACACTTATTTTATTTATTTATTTTTGATTATTTTAAATATGCTTTATGAGATATGTATCACTCTACTAATCTCTTTTTTCAGATTTTTTCTTTCCACAACTACTATGTTAAATAATTATTTTTTTCATTTGTTTATGTTATTTATCTTTTTTTTGGCTAAAATTCATTAAACCTCCATCTCCCAAGTCTTTCTTTTCCAACGATTTACCTTCTTTTTTATTTCGATTTTAATTTCAAAAAAAATAAAATGAATAATAAATTAAGAAATAAATAAAAACAATAAAAACAACTAAAACTAATGTAATAATAATAATAATAATAATAATAATAATGAATGAATGAATGAATGAATAAATAAATATGAGCGTCACTTGGGGTTTTAAAATCCAAAAGTAACAACTGGGCTCAAATTGGATTCTCAGATCCAAAGAGCACTAATTGGGCATAAACTGAATTCTGAAGTCCAAAACTAGAATTAAGACGTGAAAAAATTCTTAACAATCCAATAAGGTCCAACTCCGATTACGCTTTAAAAACTCCGACTAAATTGAGCGTTTCGATATAAAAGAAATTCATTAACCGATTTCAATGAATTAGTATCAATGTTGACTAATTTGATTAAGCTAATCTTTTTAAAATGAATGACTAAACTTAAACCAACGAGTTGAAGCTTATTTCATGGATTAGGTGTCCATTAATTATTTAAAATTGGTGTGCAACCAATTGCAAGTTTTCATTTTTTCAATATTATTTAATGGTATAATCTTTAGTTAATGTATAACATAAAACATAAGAAAATTATTGAGTTAAATATTTTTATCCTAATGTATAACATAAAACACACGAAAAGTTATTGGGATAAATATTTTTCTCACATTTCATAGGTTTTGAGTTAACTTTGTACATCAATAAATTATAAAAACATAAAATTAAGAATATAGTTAATTAACATCAATCTTTAATATTTAAACGCATTTCATATTTTAATATGTGCAAAAAAATATATAACGAATATGTAAAAAATTAGGATAAATTCTACTGCTAATCCCTATATTGTTTTCAAATTTGAGTTTTAGCTCCTTTACTATTATTCCTTTAGATCTAATCCTCTTACTATATTGTTTTGAAAATTTTGATCCAATCGATAGCAGTGTTACTTTTCTTCCATTAAAAATGCTAACATGAATGTAGTGTTGTTAAAGTGCTGGCCTAGGCAAGCCTAGGTGCAAAGACGAGGTGCCAGAACATGTTTGTGCTTCATATGTACACAGCGAGGCTTTTTCAGTCAAACACACATTTCTCACGCTTAATTAGACCTTTTGCCACAAAATCAGGCATACAAAAAGTACACTTTGAGTAAAATTTTATTCTTTTTTAAACTTGAAAGTAAAAACATACCACAGTTATTATCAACTTTCTTTAGGCATACATTTAGCTACTAATTTTACTAGGGTAAAAAAGAATATAGACATCACCCATCAAAACTCATTGAAATTTAGTTTTCTCTATTGAACACTACAATCACCAAACTCTAAAAGACATGCTATTTTCTAAATTTTTTTTCTTTGGG
Organism: Adansonia rubrostipa; assembly: GCA_038381775.1. NCBI lineage: Eukaryota > Viridiplantae > Streptophyta > Magnoliopsida > Malvales > Malvaceae > Adansonia > Adansonia rubrostipa. The sequence goes on from JBBYHM010000019.1 coordinate 6,488,776, forward strand.
TCTACTCTCTACTCCCTTTTCTTCTTACTTATCCTTTTCCTATATTCTTTTTTAAATTTATGAAAATGTGATTGTAGAGCATCATCTACTCTGTTTCTACGTTAAAAAATAGAGCAAATGATGCTTGGTTTTAAACACTAAAGTAGAGCAGTTTACTCATAGACAATGTATCACTATTGTCAAAATATAATCCCAAGATTAATAGCCCTGGTCTCCATTAAAAATGCTCAATAAAACAATCCAAAAACCATAACTTTTTTTTTAAATGGAGGCCAAATAATTTTGATGGAGATGAAACATGTACCGGGACAATAAAATAGGAAAAAATCTAATAACTAAATAATAAAATATTGATTAAACACGTATATCACAATAATAAAATAGTAAAATACTAATTAAACTTGTAACACTATAATCACTGATTTTGATTATTAATAGATGTTCCTTTGAGGAAATGTGCTTTTAGGCTAAAACATGTATCATGGAACCAACAATTATTAGCATGTCATCATGCACTATTATAGGTGTTATTGTTCTATGAATTTTTAGTGCATGTTTGCATGGACATAATTCCAAGTGTCTAAACTTTAACAATATTGCCTATTAGTACTATTAACCACGCACTGATAATTTGTTTTGTTAGACACCCATGAAAGATATTATCATTTTTATCTAATTAAAAACTAATATATGAATCCTTGACAATCAACATAAACTTCCTTTGTAAGAACTTTTCTTTTGAGAAGCTAAAGTTCTCATATAGTCTTGCCACAAACTGCTAAAAGAATGTTGTCTTTGTTAGTATATGCCTTTGAACCAATCGGATTGGGACATGGGATAAATAGTCAATTAAACTGTATACACTTTAGTTATTAAAGTAACAAAAGGTTTTCCTTCATGCTAGTGGCATGATTAACTATCATGCAAACATTAATTGGATAAAATCCATGAAACATAATGGCTTTGCAAAGATATGTAATAAGTTACGACAATGAGATCCTTATGCATCAAAGTCATGTTTCTAAAATGTTCATTGTCATCATATTGTCAAGACAGGGCATTGACAATGCAGTAAGACTAGTATATGCTAAGCTTTCATTCATTTGATGCATGCAACTCTTTAATCCATAAAGTTGAAGTATAAAAATATTTAGGGATAATATATGAGAACTCCATTTGGTATAAGTCACTCAAGTGTCTATTGAATATGTTCTCATGTGTCAGTCATGTATAATAGTTCTTAGACTCGTGATAACAAGTCATCTTGTAGGGGGGTGTTATATTTAAAGATCATCATGAACAGGTCCATAATAGATCGTTACCTATGGTAGGGTTACATGGATGAGTGATCCAAATAGGATTCATCAGTCCTAGTGACATGGAAGACATATCTTGATTAATCTTATCTATGGTTAATTGGATTAAAGTCTTTGGCTAGAGCATAGTGAGTTATAAGGAATTATTCCTTGTAGATTCATGATCGTTAATAATAAGTCATAAGATCAGACGTCGATTGAAGCATAAGTAGACATTGCACCATGCTATTGCTAAATCGGTGATATATGGTGAAAGAACTATACTATACTGATAGGCTGGTTGCTGAAAGGTTTCAATAAGGTCACATTAACTTATTAACATTTGTGTGGTCATGATGAGTTGCTAGAACTAACTCTTGATCTATGGACATAATTAATTATGTTCATTGCCAACATGTTGACAACCTAATAGGTCACACATAATTAAATGGTTTTGTTGGATTAAATCTGAGATTTAATTATGACTCAACTAATTAAAAGGTAATTTGGATAGAGGACTTAATTGAATTGTTCAACTAAGATTTATTTTAAGACAAAATTAGGTTTATGAAATCTAGATTTTGTTAAGACATGTTAGATAAGATTGTCTTATCTAGATATTGTCTAAATTAGGACATAGTACATTAAGGTGAGTAAATTTATCCTAGTTGAAATAAGATTTTACCTAAACTAGGGATTTAATTGTAAATAAATTTTTTCTATCTTCTAGGGGAATTATCCTTTGGAATATTCTTGTAATATTGATTATTTGATAATTAATATCAAACAAGATTAAAATTAAATTAAAGTAGTCTTAATTGAATTAAAGATTTTATAAAGATAAAACCCATAGGGATTTGTACTCTAGGTAAAAAAGTTTCCATTTTATTTATGTAACCTTATAATTATTAGATAATTACATTTATTTGATGAATTTTATTTATTAAGATAAATATGGAGTTTAAATTATAAAATTAGACTTTTGGAAATACTTTTTGGCCCAATATCATTTAAATTGTGCCAACAGCTTAGTCTATTGAACCAATTATGTTGGGCCAAAATTCTAGTTGCCTAATTTAAATAGGAAATTTGACCATGACAAGGGAAAGGGATTGATGAAAGTAAACACCCAAAATAAGGTGAAAGTGTTTCACTTGATTTAAGAGTTCTAATTAGGTCAAAACTTTTCCATCTTAAATCCAACTAGGAGTTAGATTGAGCTTGTATATAAAAGACATGGTGGGTTAGAAAATTCATATGAGATTTTTTAACCTAACTTTAAAGGTATTAGATTGTAGAATCTCGAGAGAGAATATCTTTTGAGTTGAGAAAATAGTTTCTCATAGGATTTTCTCCTTTGCTTCACCTCTTTAAGATAGCACCACCTCCCTAAGGGTTTTTTATCATTTGTGCCACCTCCTTCCTTGATCTTTTCTTGGTTCTTGATTGGTGAAAGAAAGATATTTACTTTTTGGTTAAGCCTTAAGAAGCTTTCTAGATAGCACTAAAAAACCACCGGGCCTCAAGAAGGTTTTAACACCTACTTGTGTGGATAATCGTTAGAGGTAGGACATGTGTGCTACTCATGATGTCAAAGATCTCTCAAAAAGTAATTGCCACCACATCAAGGATCTTTTTGATTGAATTTTGTTTCAAATTTCGGCATCTGAAAGTAAGGTAATCTCTAAATAGATGGGTGTTTAAATTTTATTAAAAAATTTATTGTTACTACATGTAAATCCATCTCTAAAGATCCATAGCAAAGTCTAGCTATTTCTGTGTTTACATCTTCCGTAACGCTCTTCTCTTTATTCTATTGTTTTTGAAATCAAATACATGAATGAGATGGACTTTATCGAGATTCACATATTTTTCAAGTCTAATATGTCTTAAAACTCAAAATTTGACTTGGAATCTTGGTATCAACATTCAACAATTTTTTTATGTCAAGTTATGTATCATTTTATATGTTATAAATTATAAAATGTTGCCTTCATGTTAGTGTAATATTTTTTTCTTAAATTGTCACAGGAAATTTTAATTGACAAGTAATACTTACACTTTAAGTGAAAATAGTAAAAAAATCTTGGGTGGAAGTATAACTTTTTAAATGAACCAAAAGATCCAAATTCTATCACTAACATGTTTAGTCGAAGGACTATAAAAGTTAGAATATATAAAGCCAAGCAACATCAAGTGGGTAATCATAGAAACACCAAATCATTCTTAAATACTCTAGCAAATGTTAAAGAGGAGCTTTTCTCTTGCATGAATAAGACAAAATTAAAAAAAATCTTGACAAGTTATAAAACTTTGATGACTTTAACAATATGGTGGAAATTGATGATGAAGAGGAGAAAGGTAACAATAAAGTCAAAAGGTCATTTTTAAGTTTTAGCAACTTAGACAAATCCAAGAAAATAAGGCAAAATGGTCTAATGGATTCCTTTATTTATCAAAAGCTAAAGAAGGTAGTTCAATTGAGAAAGCAAGGAAAATTGAAGTAAGCAAATATGAAAGATGCATGTGACAAGAAGCAAAGAGAAGAAGCATGTAAATGCATTGCCCATTTTTCTATGAAATAAGGATTCCATTCAATGTTGCACATTAGATTTCTTTAAATGTGTAATTAAAGATATTAGATAGTAAAGTTCTAACCAAAAACTTCCAAGCTACCATGAATTAAAAGTCTCATTACTTACAAAGGAGATAGATTACCTAAATGATATGTTCAAGAGTCACACAGAGACTTAGGTAAAGCTTGGGTGTTCTCTTACGTCGGATAGATGGATTGACATCAAAGGTAGGAGTTTAATTATTTTTTTGGTAAATTAGCTAATGTTTATTAAGTCCATTAATGCTTTGTTGTATGTAAAAACTAAGGAAAATGTTTGAATTGCTATATTCTTTTATGGAGCAAGTGGGAGAAGCAAATGTTGTCCAAGTAATCAAAAATAATGCAATTAATTTTGTCATGGCTAGTAATTTGTTTACTTTTATTTTTGAAATTAGATTTATGTCTTCTTCCATACTTTATATTTTCCTAAATTTGTTTCATTTGTTTTTTTTCTATATAAGATAACCTATTGGAAGCAAAAAGACCACATTATTGGACACCATGTGCTACACATTGCATTAATCTCATGCTAGAAGATATTGGCAAGATTCTTTAAGTCAATAAGACTTTAGAAAGAGCAATTGTTGTCATCGATTTTATTTAAACCATACTGCTGTGTTAAACATGATAAGTGAGTTTACAAAATAAAAAGAGTTGGTTAGGCTTGATAAAACTCATTTTTGCACTTCCTATCCATATTATAGATTTAAGTTCACTTCTCACAATTAGGTGTTTAGTAAAAGGACAAAGAATCAGAAAAGTAAATGAGTCTTTCAAATTATTCTAATGCTTTCATTTTGGGAACGTTTAATCTTCACTTTTAAGGTTACGGGTCATTTAGTTCGAGTTCTTCAACTTGATGATAATGAAAAAAGAAGCCTACCAATTGGGATATATATATATGTATATATATATATAGAGCTATGGATAGAGCGAAAGAAGCAATTATGGAGTTATTTGATAAGAATGAAGAAAGCTACAAATAAGTCTTTAAAATCATTAATACAAGATAGGAATGTCAACTAAATCGTCCATTACATGCAGCTAGGCACTAATTAAATCTAGAGTTCTTTTATGATTATCCAAGAATAGAGTTTGAAGAAGAAATAACATCAAGATTATATGCTTGCATCGTAAAATTGATTCTAAATCAAGAATTGCAAAATAAAATCATGGGTGAATTATACACATATAAAAAAAATGAGGACTTTCTGGATTCCATTAGTTATTAGAACAAGGAAAACAAAAGCTCTAGGTAACATAACTATACTTTGTTATTTACTTTTGTTAGTTGCAAAAGAATTTTACTACTTGAATACTTGATGATAATTAATTCAGTAGTTTATCCTTAATGATTCTTGGCTGAATGGTGGAGCTTGTATGGGAGCTTAACTCCAAACATGCAATAATTAGCCATCAAAATGGATTGACATAAGGTGTGGTAGCAAGTGTTGCAAGTGTTGGAAAAGCAAAGAATTGTTCTAGAATATAAGTCAAATCTAGATCAAACGCTTAAACTTCTTAACTTATTTTCGAAGATGAAGATGAAGTGAAGAACCAATCTTATATTATAATTAAAAGTTGAGCTGTTAAGTCTACCCATTTTTGTGTCAAAAGAATGGATAATATTGTCATGTATGGGGCACTAAATTTTCAAGAGCTCTTATAAGTATCTTTGGTGTTCCAAACATACACTAAAGTTGGTCTAGTCATAATTAAGTGTTGTTTTATTAATAGTCATGGAGGAGAAGCTTGAAGGACTATGGGCTAAGCTGAGTTTCACTAAAGAAGAAAAAGTTGCAGTTGATGATGTGGGCATACAAGAGCTAATGAACAATACAAACAAAACAGCATGGCTGGTAAGGACACTGTTGACCAAAAAGCCTTTAATAGAGAAACATTGATTGCAACCTTCAAAATTGTTTGGAGATTATCTAAAAAAGTAGAGATTGTGGCTTTAGACAAAAACCATTTTCTATTCAAATTTTTAATTAAGCAAGAAAAAGAGAGAGTGATAGACGGTAGTTCATAGAGCTTTAATAAACACCTCTTCTTTTGCAATCTTGAAATGCTTTGCTAAGCCAAAAAAAAAATACTCCTTGGCCAAGACAACTTTTCAATGGGGATATATGACCTTCTTCTAAGCTGGTTCCACAAAAAAATGGAGATGGGATTGGGGAACAAAATAGGATTTATTATTGGTGTAGACATGAACAAAGTATTGGTGAATGGGGTTAGTTTTTAAGGGTGAGAAAAATTGATAGAAAGAGATTGATATTTATAGGCCCTTAAAAAGAGTTATCTTACTAAAGAATTAAAAAGTTAAGAAGAAAGTTAAGGTAAACTGAAGCACAAAAGGCTTCCTAGCTTTTACTATAAATGTGGAAGAATAGGTCATGTTGATATTGAATGTGAATATAAGGAAAAAAGGAACTGCTAATGATCGAACTCAAGGATCAAAGATAAAACAACACAAAAATTAGTTCCAAGCATCCTCTATCAAGAAGATGGGGTATTGGGGTTGGAAGAGTGATTGTAAAAAAATTCTATTATTGGAAAACACTAGATCAAACCAAAAACATCCAGCACTCAGAGCTAGGATGATAAGTAAGAAAAAGAAAGCATGATGACCGATTGAAAGGAAGGTTGTGCCTTTTGAAAGCTAATTCTGAAAAAAGAAAGAATTTTAGAAATAAGAGGCAACTACTTGATTTTAAAATTAGTGCTCCACAATTGAAGGAACATAATAGGATTACAGCTAGAGGGCTAACCATGGTTCCTAAAAACTTGAGGCAAGATAAAGTCAATGAAAGAAAAATTATAGGCTATGGTTATGCAATACTCAGTCACCTTATACTAAATCCAAAAGATATTGGAATTGTTGGTAGGGAAAGGACAAACTTTAATGATAGCAAATTTGGCAGCCAAAATCAAGGAAATCCCATTAAGGTTGAAAATCTCAATAATATGTGTATAGACACCTAATTCATCTAGGTCCTCTCTCAGACGATCTAGAATATCTGAGACTAAAAATTAGGTAGTCAGTTGGTAGAGGCCATCACCCTCAAAGTGGGTTAAGTGTTTTAGGACCCATTTAGTTGTAAATGGATGATCGCTCGCACATATGGTCCAAAAAATTGCATTTTTAGGGTTGTGGAGAGTAAATCTAGTAAAAAAATGAACTTCAGAAAGAAAATTGGTTTTTAAATTCTCCTTTTTGGAAGTATAGGATTTATTTTTAAATATAATGTCATGGTCAAATTTATCTTTTTTAGAAAAAATTTGATTTTTATTTCGCGAATGTCATGAATCGACCATCATATATTTATTTTTATCGTTCCTATTTGGTGTTTATGCCAATACTTGAAATATTGAAATTAAACTTTTCTGCTAACTAATTTATTCCTATTTCAACTAATTCTGAAATGTTGGACAAAATGTACATAATAGTTATCATGATGTTATGTAATAGCTTTGTAAGAGTAACATGACAACAAGCATGGGGTTTATGACAAAGCCTTAATGGTTTTCCTGCAAACAACCAAAAGAAAAATTAAAATAAAATCATTAAAAAAGAAAGGGAAATTCTACCAAGGAAGGGAATTTCACTCCCTTGGCCAATCACTTCACCTATAATTGAGGGAGTTTGTTTTATTTCACTTTTTCTTTATTTTTTAGTGTTTTACTGGGTTTTGCTTTAAAAAAAAATCTTGATTTTAAAGGCATTAAGTTGGAAAAGAAATAGATTTTCTAGCTTGAAAGGTATTTTCTTTTGTTTTATTTCTAAACTTTCTTTTTCCATACATATCATTCATCATCTTCACTTTTGATTTTTAAAGTTTTGTCGTCCTTGTCGGTAGCTTCATGAACCTTATGAATTTAGGTAAAAGCAATGACCAAGTTGTCTTTAATTTTTGTTTTCATTTTGTTTAAAGTTTGTTAAAATCATGTTTTCAAAGTTTAACTGTTTCAATTATTTTCATATGAATTAACATTAATCTCGGTGTTGATAGATTTCTATATTCCACACATATCATATATAGGTTGAATTTCCTTTTTTCATGTGATTATGAAATTTTCTGCTAGCATGTTTTTCCATGTTTTCTTTAAAGTTGCTTATACATGTAGCAATTTGAGCTTAGTGGTAACTTAGGATGATTTCAATGTGCCAATCATGCCTTTGTTTCATGAAAAAATTTTTTTTTGTAAAGAATTCCTTGCTTGGCAGAACCTAGGGGGAGGATTTGGCAATTTTCCCCATTACTATAGGCCATTAGGGATATTTTGTGAATTTTTGGAAATTTAAGGGTTTGAAATCAATTTTTCTAAATGTTTAGGATTTTCAAAAGGCATTTTCATGCCTTAGTCGATTACTATCAAGGCTGTTAGTGAGATATCATTTTTTAAGGTCATTTAGTAATTTTATAAAGGTTAAAGACCAAATTGCAAAATTCAAAACAAAAGTCCAAGGTCTCCCATGCTTGGCCAAACACTCCATGGTCCAATAGGAATTTTTTTTCATGCATTTTAAATTTATTTAAGTGCCTTTTCATGAATTTAAAATCATTGCATCATTTTATAAATTTAAAAAGTTCAAGGACCGTTTAGCAAAATCTTACAATCTAGGGCTAGTTAGCTCATTTCCATAATATAATTTACCCTTTAAGGTATTTTGCTTATTTAGGTGCATTCCATATATTTTTAGATGGTTCAGAGGTCGAATTTTAATTTTGGAGGTTTAAGGACCTTTTAGCAAAATCTTTCATTTTTAGATTATTTAGGTCATTTCCATATAAAATTACCCATTTGGCTATAATGGTAATTTTCATGCATTTTTCATTTTTTAACATTGTAAGGGTTAAATTAAAAATTTAAAAAATTTAGGGACCTATTAGCAATTTTTACATTTTGGTTTAAAACTTACCCATTTAGGGTAATTTTGTCATTTCCATGAAAATTGAGTCACTAGGCTTAGGTCTGTAACTTTTGTCAAGACTGGGTTCTAGTTTAGTTTTGGTTTCCTACTTTCTACAGAAATCGAGTCTTATAGGCTTAGCTCTATACTTTCCATTGAGACCAAGTCTAGATTTAATTTAGGTTTCTTACTTTTCATAGCAACGTGTTCCTTGGGTTTAGGTTTGCACCTATGTTGAGATCAAACCTAGTTTGTTTAAGTTTTCTACTTTTCATAAAAATTTAGTCATAGGATTAGTTTCGTAGCTTCTATCAAAATTAAGTCCTAGATCAAGTCTCATACTCTTTTTATTTTTTATTAAATAATTAAAGTAATATCTTGAGTTAAAATAGCTCGTAGGTGTGCTTCCAGCATATGAAAGTTACCTCATCAATTATTTTAAGCGAAGGAATACCTTCTTCAAAAACAAGTAAATTAGGATTTTCAAATTTCACAAAATAAAAACTTTTATATTCCTCCAGTTTTTCCAATGGGATATAAAAGAAATTTTTTATTTTTGAAATGTTTCAAAACCCGATTACTCATGAACGAAATAATAGAACTTTTGAAATATGAGATTATAATTAAATATAGGATATCAAAACCGAATAAAAGCTGATAATTTAAGTTAACATATAATTAAAAGGTATTGATTTTCAAGTGTCATGAAAGGGATCAAATCCTTACTTGTGTCATAACTGACTCATGAATCATTTTCAAGTGAATCTTTGGTATTAATGTGGACCTTGGAGTCTGATTTCCAGGGTTTTATAATCCTCAAAAGATGAGCTCCAATAGGTAACTAATCTTACCTAACCAAAGTAGATTGTTAGAAACTCCAAGTCAAATAGTCATTTCGTAATGATCATTTAGAATTAAGCCAGGTAAATAATTCACTTCGATGACTCGATCCCTAAAGTGAACACACAAAAAAAAAGAAAAAAATAAAATATATTCACTTACTTTTAGGTCTGGTGCCTCAGGATTCATGTTTAAGCACCTTGTGATTAAGTGTGAAGATGCTATAACCCAAAATAAGTGGAAAAAATTAGCAAGGAACCTGGCAAAGGAAAAAGAGACATAGGAAATGGTAATAGGAAAAAGGAAGTTTCATGAGAAGATTTAAGACCTAATATCAATAGATAACAACAAGAATAGAAAAAAAGAATAGAATTAAAAAGAGCAGAGGGAAACATACCATAGCTAACATGGCAGAGTCTGGCTACCGGTTCCCCAGACACCATGAGAATTCTAAGCTGGGACTACCATGGGCTTAAGCAACCCACATGCTAGAGCTTTGAAAAGCTCCTTCAAAAACAAGTTCTCAAGGTGGTATTTCTATGTGAAACTAAATTTAATTCAATTCATCTAGATAGATTAAGAAGGAATTAAGCTTCAGAATACTGCTTAGTGGTTGATTATATGGGTAGAAGTAATGGTCTTACTTTAATGCTAAGTTGCAACCTCATTTTTAAGCTTAAATATTTTTCTAAGAATCACATTGATATGAAGCTAATAAAACATTGCCAGTTCTAGACTAACATGATTTTATGGTGAACTAGTCTCAAGGAGTAGAGGTAATTCATAGGGTCTTACATGATTGTCTAGACAATCACTTTTTCCATTGATGTGTTTCAGTGACTTTAATGAATTCCACATAAAAGGGAGAAAAGTGGTAAGGGTCTATGACCAAAAGCTCAAATGGAAGCATTCAGGATGTTGATGGATGAATGCAACTTGATTGCTGCTAGGTATAAAGGTTCATGGTACATAGAGATAAACAGATAAACTATAAAAGATCTGGAATTTGAAAGGCTTTATAAGGTTTTTTCTATAAAGGAAATTTTTGACAAGTACACAAACATCTTGTAAAACATCTAGCATGTTTTAGATCGGACCATTGCCCTATCTTATGCAAAATCCTTGGTAGTCGAATAAAAAGGAAAGACAGAAAAAAAGCAAAAAATTCACTTTGAGGCCTTAAGGAATAAGGAAAAGGAGTGTGAGGGATCATTTCCAGGGTATGGAAGGACACGACTCAAAAAGATTTTCAAAACAGGTTGCAGGACATTAAAAGTGCACTTTTAAAATGGCACTCTATTAACATTAGAACAATCAATGCATGCATTCAATAGTTGAGTAACCAACTTTACAAGCTTTAACAACTTACACCAACAATAAGCATTCTCAGTAAAGAGAAAATAAGAATAGTTAGATAGCTTGTTGGAAAAGGATGAGAGCTATTAGATGCAAAGATCAAAGGTGCAATATTGAAAGGGGACGGAAACACAACATTTTTTCACTCGCAAGGCAATATTAGAAGGAGAAGGAATTTTATACTAGGATTAGAAGATGATGAATGTAGATGGATGGAAAAAGAGGATGAATTACAAGGCTTAGTAACCAAATATTTCCAATAAATATTTGAGTCTTATTGTTCTTAAGTAATAAGACAGTTCTTGGCGTAGTTGAGTGTCATGTTACACATAAGATGAACTACTCTTTTCTTGCAGAATTCAAGTAAAAATAGTAATGATTGTCAAATAAATCCATCCAATAAAAACGCCTAGACCAAATGCTATGCCTACTTTTTTTCCAAAATATTGACACATTGTAGATCATAAGGTCATAAATGTTTGTTTATTAGTTCTAAATGGTCATACAAACATGTCTATTCTTAACCTTGCCCATATAGTCTTAATCCTAAAAGTTAAAAATCCTAAATACATGACCCATTTTTGGCCTATAAGTCTTTATAATGTCATTTATAAAATTATTGCCAAAGTCCTTGTTAATAGGTTGAAGGCCATACTTCTAAAATGTATAAATGAGAATTAAAGTGCATTTATCCCTGAAAGGTTGATAACAAACAATATTATGGTTGCTTATGGACGTATGCTTGCTTTTAAGATGAAAAAACATAAGGCAAGGGGTTACTTGCTCTTTAGCTTGATATTACTAAAGCTCATGATATGGTAGAGTGGTTTTTTTTTTTTTGCAAAAAATTATGCTTAAAATGGGGCTTTGATGATAGATGGGTTTCCATAGTAATGCATTATGTTAACTATTATCCTATTCTATTGTGTTTAATAGAAGTAGAGTTGATTCTTCCAAAGCAGGTGTAGTAAACCCTTTATCACTATTCTTATTCCTGTTTTTTTATAAAAGGTATATCGACTATACTTTCCAAAGCTCAAAAGACTGGAAAACTAGTTGGCATTCAAGAATGCAAAAATAAACCTAGAATGAATCATCTTTTCTTTGCAGATTACAACTTGTAACTTGCGGAAGCAAATAGAAATAGTGAAAAAAAGTTAAGTTGTTGTTGACCTATGAGGAAAGCTTGGGTAAAAAAACTTTAATAAATCAATACTTTTCTTTAGTCTAAACACTGCAACAGATCAAAGAAGTGCAGTCGAACAATTTTTTAGGATCCATGGGGCTACAAATCCGAAGAAATATCATATTACCAACAATGATAGGGAAAGGAAAGAAAATAGGCTTTTAAGGAAATAACTAATAAGGTGCATGCAAAGATTCACATTTAGAGTAAGAAATTGCTATCCTTTTGGGCAAAAGAAATATTCATAAAAGCTATCTTGCAATCCCTAACAACATATTCAACAAATTGCTTCCTACTACCTAAAACCTTATGTGATAAGATTTCAACTATCATAACAAATTATTGGTGATCAAACAAACAATGAAAATGAGGCATGCATTGGTTAAGTTAGGCAAATCATTGCCCTTCTAAAACTATAAAAGGGTTGGATTTTGTGATTTATACATGTTCAATAGAATGTTACTGGGGAAACAGGGTTGACGTCTCATCCAAAATACAAGCTCTTTAAGCTTCAAAGCTTAAAGCTAAATACTTCTCTAAATGTTCTTTTATGGAAGTCATATTAGGCTATAGATCATTATTTATTTGGAAAAGTATATGGCAAGCTAAAAAGGTGCTAGAGAATGGAACTAGATGGAGAATTGGAAACGACAGAATTATTAACATATGGGGAGATAGATGGTTACATTTCACTCAGCTCCAAGCAATTCATCTATTAATGCCAAAGTGAATGAACTATAGATAAGACAAATATGACCTGAAAAGAAGTAATCAGAAGTGAATTCTTAGAGGATGAGGCTAATGAAATCTGCAACATCCTTTTATACAATTTAACTTCAAATGACAAACTAGTTTGGCAATATACCAAAAGTGGTGTTTATATTGTTTATAGAACTTTATTCAATATGGGTATTGGTTATGGGCCCTAAAAAAACAAAAGGAAAAAAAATATGTACAATAGGAGTTACCCAAAAGTGAAACTATTTGGGTGAAGGGCATGGTGCAATATACCATCTACCTAGGAGAAATTGGTGTCTAAAATCCCAAGAAGACTCAAGTTGCTTGAGGTGTGAATTCATGGTCGATGACAAAATTAATGCATTAGGAGATTGCCATTTGTCCAAAGCAACTTTAAATGTCAGTAAGATACCTCAACGGGTGATTGAAGCAGCAGTGATTTTTTTGAATTTTGTAGATCACATATAATATTTATTATTTAATATTGGTGTTTAATTAAATAATAAATATGTTTATGCATAAATAGTCTATAATTTTATTTCATGACAAAATATTTTGGTAAGTTGGAAATATTTTGGAAGTATGTACTCTGTCTAAATAGTGTCTGAATATTCATACTCTCAATCTAAAAGTTAAGTATATATATGTATGATAGAGTTTGTTATTCGAATTACAATATAAATGTGCACATCTATATGCCATGAAATAAACACATTCTAATATTGTCCATATTTTTATGTGACTTAAGGATGCATGTTATATATTATACCATGATGTTTTTAAATCAGTTATAGTTTGACAATTAGAAATTTCATTGTAGTATGTAAATTTTTACTACATAAAGAATCAATATTATTAAGAATCTAAATCACTAGCTTGGTATTAGTCAAAGCATTTTAAGTTACATGATTTAGATAAATTGGTAATTATTTAAAATAAAGAATTTTTCTTTAAATAACTACATCTGGTAAACATCAATAAAGTTTTATGCAATAAATTTATTTGGTATATATTTGAGTTATTAAATCATGTATGCTATTATTTATGCTATATATCTATTATGTCATTATAAAGAATCTAAATCAATTACTTGGGAATAGCCACATCATTTTAAGTTGATTGATTTAGTTAAATTAGTAATTATTTAAAATAAAGTTTTTTTAAATAACTACATACAGGGGATGGCATTAATATTAATTATTTATTTTATAACTGCAATAAGTTAACATGATTTAATATTATATTCCGCTGCAGTTATAAATATGCAATAAAGAATTGTGCATATATTAACAATGTCATTATTAAAGTTCTAAATCGCTAGCTTAAGAGTAGTCATAGCACTTAAGTTGGTTGCTTTAGATGACAATTGATAGTTATTTAAAATAAAATTTCCTTTAAATAACTACATGACATGGATAAAAAAATATATTTGTGATATGCAATAACTTTTATGCATACGTGTCGGATGTTATTACTAAGTTCTAAATCATTAACTTAAGAGTAGCCACAGCATCTTGAATTAATTGATTTAGATAAAATAGTAGTTATTTAAAACTATATAAAAAATGACTCCATAAAGTGTTAGACCATGAAATTAGTTATTTGGCCCCAAAGGTAAATAATTAATTTTGTAAAATGGTTAAAACATAAAATAATATAACATTAAAGTTAAATTATCCTAGGCCCACAGGTATGGATTTTTTAATTTTGATGTTTTAAAGTTATTGTTTTATCATTAAAGTTGTGTAAATTTATATGCATGATGCACCTCTACCCACAGAAAGATTTGGATTTACATTTGAATATAAAATATTCAATTAAAGTATAGTTCCTTGCATTTTGCAGCAATTTTTACTATTGTGATTAATAAGGTTGCCATAATAAAATGCTATTCAATGATGAAAAATTACTATAATAAAGGAGTAAATTAAGTTATTTTTTGTATAAGGACCTTGAATTAGCGTCTCGGGTGGATAACTTGTCCTCAACAAATAAAGTGCATAAAAGAAAAATAGATTTTTTATGTACAGTGGGAGCAATCTAACCCTTTAAGGATGATGTACATCAAATCTACATTAGTAAATTAGTTTATCATTTCATCCTAATTGTTATAAGGTCAAGTATTGTTGCAAAATCGCTAAAGACCAGATTGTTAAATTGATAAGGTCTTGGCTTTCACCCTATAAGGAAGTTTTCAGGAATAAAGTGCAACAACTCTAAAATTGTGCATGAGCACATTATGTGATTTGAGAGATATTGTTGCTTAACTTAAATATTTGGAATTAAGTTTTTTTTCGAGTAAATTTCTTATCACTTTCATATTCAACTTTTTTCTTAATGAGTATGACCTTGAGAAACATGTATAGAGAAAATGGTCTATCAATAAACTCTTAGTTATAAATGTTCAAGAGGAAATAAGATTAAAGAATAAGAAACTAGATTTAGTTAATCTAGTGGCCCAAGGTGAAAAGTGATAAGTAGGCCAATGTGTTATAAAGGTTAAAAAAAAAATACGAATAAAGAAAATGACATCATCTCTTTCCTTTTGTTTTCATTTTGACACATAAGGAAAGATTACCTAAAATTTAAAAAAAAACTCGAAAATAAAGGTAAACTTATCTTGTATGAATCTTTTTTGGTGATGTTCCTAATAATATATGGTGGTTGGACTTCTATTCAATGAATTATATTTCTATAACCATTTAAGGTTTCACAAAGTTAAGAAACCAAAGGAAACTCGAGAGGAACATCTATTAAAGAAATCACTAAAGACTATTAGGATCATTTTTTGAAATTAAGATTTGTTTTAAAACTTAAAAAAGGTTTATCTTTTATTTTAAAAATTTTCTTAATTAAAAGAGTTTTGAATTTAAATTTTTAAACTCTATTGTTGAAATTTCAAACTAGAATTTTTCTATTAGATTTTTCATCATTAACTTGGATCCTAATTGTAAGAATAAGTTTATTAACTATTTACATGATTTATGGTAATAAAGATGTGCTACCGATTAAACTTCTTCAAAGTTGTAGTATAAAATTGTGTCACATCTCCATATAGAAATTTAGGAGAATTGACAATGATGGGGTTCTTGAAACTCTTCAGTTTGACACTTTAATTAGTTGCATTGAGGAAAAAATGAACTGGCAAGTCTACTAAAAGGAGCTAAAGAAAGCACTATAATATTTAGATATCATACACCTTCCCCTAAGTTTATAGATTGATGTACTAAAATTGCTATTGATGTCTTTATTAAAGTGCCAAACTAAATTTTTTTCTAAATTTTCTTAAAATTACGGAATAATTGGAATCTAGCTTAAGACATTTTGAACTTGGGTTGTCCAGTTAAAGTGAAGGTTGGATCCAAGAACAGTTAGCAGTTATAGGCTATACAATTAACTTAAAGGAGTAAAGGTCTTAAATGTCTCTCATATCAAAATTAAGAATTATTGACACTAGAAATGTTGAGTTTCTTATGCATCATGAGTCCAATGGGAGTGACTTTCCTTGTAAGGTTGATATTGAGGAATATATTATTTAGATTGACTTTTTGTAAAAGACTTGATTGTTTTTAAAAATATATATAAAATTAACTAGAGAGTAATCAAATCAAGTACAACCTTTACAATAGATTATTAATTCACTAACTAAAGGTGTACAATGTACAAATGATTATAGAATTAAGAGATCCAATGGGTAAAAACCATTTCTATGACCAGGTTGTAAACATATAAAAGTCTAATTTTGATAATTGGACATAAAGATGATCTCGTTTTCACTAACCATGACTATTGGAAAATTTACGATTGGCAGAAAGCTATGATAAAAGACATGAAATCAATGGTTAATGATCCAATCTAGTAACTCGTTAAATTACCATTTGGTAATGTTAAACAATATGAGGTTAAACTTGTGGACAATGGTTTCACTCAAAAGAGGTATTGATTACCATGGAACTTTCTCTCAAATTCTTTACGAAAATTTCCTTAAGAATTATCATAGCTTTTGTAGCTCATTTTTTATTAAGAGTTACATTAAATGGTAGTGAAAACAACTTGCTTGAATAGGGATCTTGAGAGGAGGTATACATGATTCTACTTGAAGGTTTCTTTAAAAGATCAATATATAGACTAAAACAAGCATCCCACTAACATTTACTAAAATATTAACCATTGTTTATACCTTAAAGGCGGTGGGAGTAAAGTCATAATTTTAGTCTGATATATTGGTGATATTCTCCTTGCAAAAGTGATTCAACCTTGTTGTATGAGGCAAAGTTTTTCTTTCTCAAAACTTTGATATGAAGAATTTGAGTGAAACTTCATAGGCATAATGATTCATAAAGATACATCTGAAAAGACATTAAGTCTATCTTAGGAAGCTTATATCAAGATAGTTTTAGGAAGAATTATGATGCAAAGTTGGTCAACTATAAGGGTACAAATTGTGAAGGAGATATTCAATCTAAGCCAATATCTCCAAATAATTCGAAAAAAGAGCATATGAAAGGCATTAAATGTGCATATAGTATTGTGAGCCTTATATATGATTAGGTTTATACGAAACATGACATAAGGTTTATAGTGGAAGTGCTTGCCAAATATTAAAGTATTACTGGCCTTGAACTAAGCAAGCTGCCAAAAGAATTATGTTATAAAGTAATATCACAGGCCATAAGGTTGAGATATTTTATCTCTAGTTTGAGAGTCATCAACAAGGCCATTAAAGATCTATTGTGACAACTCTTATGCAGTATGCTCTTTACGAATAATAAAAGTGGGAATCATAGTAAGTAAATAGATATAAAGTTGCTTGTTGTTAGAGACTCTATAAGGAAGCAAGAAGTGGATATCCAACACATCAGTATACATTTAATGATAGCTGGTCCCATGACTAAAGCATTGTCGACAAAACAATTTAAAATTCATATGGATTATATAGGGCTAGTTAAATTCTGTCAAGATGTATTTTGGCTTCTTTGATTATGTTAACTTCACATTCTTAGAGTTTATGGACATGCTTTATTTTGTGCACATAAAGATTACATGTCAAGTAAACCTTGAATGATTATAGAAAATCCATTCATAAAGTATTATCTCATAAAATACTCTTTTAGAGATGATCATACATTGTAATTATAAACACCTTATTTTGTTTGGACCAGTTTTTAGTATCCTAGGAGTTAGGTAAAAGATGACAATACCAAAAAATAGAAATAAAGCATGTCACTTAGCGGAAATGTTTTCTTGAAGAAGGTCTAAAATTCTTATGGACCGCTTTAAGAAAATGAAAAAAATGAGGCATCAAAGGTGTCATCGGAGTCATTCAAGTTAGTACACGAGCCAATTTTCCTCTCTTTGTGACCAAGATAAGACAACTCAAGGAACCTAAGGTATGTGCGGGTCACATGGGTACTTAAACACTGTCACGAGGCTTTCATGTTACCAAAATCTTGAATTTTCATGTATAGTATCGATATAAGAGGGTTTGGTGTCGATACCCAAAGTGTGGTATCGATACCTGGCATGTTTGTATCGATATAGACTTTGGTAGTAGCTAAAGTTGTGATTTTTGGCAAAATGTATTGATATACAAGCATTAGTATCGATACAAATCCATGGAGTATTGATACTGGCTTCTAAGTCTTGAGACTGGAAACATTTTTTGCTTTAGTATCAATACATAACTTATTGTATTGATACTCAAGAGTAAAATGTACCTTGTGTATCAATACAACATGTTTTTTATCGATACACCAAGGCATTTTTGCTAGTTCGAACCATTTTTCAGCCTTCGAAAACCCAATTTAAACATGTTTCTACACCAAGGAACTATCATATAACATTGCAACCTTAACTATGGGTTCAATAATGAATTCTAACAAATTTTTAGAGTCCAAATAATTAAAGACAAATGTCACTTTCATAAAATATATGGGTGTAAGAGGATGGCAGACATATCTCCAGCTTGCAGGCTTTCACAGCCTTTCTGCCTCCTTGGTTAACATGGCAGAACCAATAAGAAGGAAGTCAACTGAACATGGCAGCTGGGGATATGCCCTGGTGTAAAAGAAAAAAATTAAAAATGCCCTTTGCATTGTCTTCTTAAAGAAAGGGCTGAACTAAGAAAAAAACCAGGGATCTTAGAAAAAAACTCTTTCAACTATAAAAAAAAAGCTCTCCAACAATCTCAAAAAACTCTTCACCCTTCCCCACAAATCCTCCAGCAACTCTAGCTCCAAAAACTAACCAAAACACTGTTCCATTACCTTCCACCCTCAACCAACTTTTATTCCCATATCTCCCTAAAACCACCACCAGAACACCTTTAAAAACTCAACCTTTTGCATGTTTTTATCCTAAAAACACCCTATTAGCAGCCACATTACCAGAAAACTTCTTTCTTTCACCCTTGTCTTACTAAACAATAGCAAAAAGAGGGAAATAATTAAGCTTAAAATTTTTGCTTTAAAGAAGGAAGAAACTTTAAGCCTTGGCTTGTATATCTTTTACTTTGTCCTATGTATCTTTTGTTTTGAGCATACATTTCATCTTAGTAAACTTTTTTTATGTTATTGCCACCTCAAGACTCCCATGCATTTTTTGTAGCTTTGGTTGTGGTAGTTTAGGATCTTGAAGTTTTTCTTGGTGCCTTCATGTTGTTTTTTTAACTAAGCATGCTCTTTTGTATTTTCATCACCATAACAGCCTCTGTTCGCGCACTTCTTTCCATGTTCCTTCCATATTCATGTCTTCATCTCATGTTTAAAATAAGCATTTTAACATGACATAAGTATGCTCATGCATTCCCTAGAAGCTTGATAGGCTTCATGAAATAATAATGCCTTTTTTAGCAAACTCTTTTTAAACATGCTCATCCTAAGTATGTTCATGCATCTATCTATCATCTCCATGCATTTTTTTATCATCTTTTCTATCAAAAATGTCATCTTTGCTTATGTATATATGTCCTCCATATTCTACTTTGCTTTGTGATACTTTGCTTGTGTTGAGATGCATGCTTGAGTGCTAGAAAACCCGATTTCAAAAAATATCCCCAAGTTAAGCACATCCTATCTCCCATACATGGAGAATAACATGGGCTTAAGATTTTTATTAAGTTGGTTTTCTAACCTTGGGGGCAAAACAAGCATTCAGTTCTGGATTCATGGAAGAATGAGTGTAAGAGTGCTATTTTTTTTCAAAAAAGAAATAAAGCCTTTTTGTTGAAAAATATGAACCTTGGTCCTTAGCCAACCACCCTTATAGTGGCATGGTTAACGGGTTATTCTATCATCCCAAACTACTCTAGGATTGTGGAATGAACTTGTGATGCCCATGTCAACCTCTCATCTTGGTTACAGATGTTTGAACGTCCATGGCCTGAGCTCAACCCAAAGAGAAAACCAAAATACCAAAAACCTCCCTTATTTTGTTCTAGCAATACAGTGGCCTGATCTTAAAAAATTATTTAAAAAAGTAAAAAATTATTTACCCAAAATGTGTTGGCAATTTTCCTTTGAAGGTTTCGAATTACCTTTCTAACAATGTCTCATTTACTTTCAGATCATCTCGGATGAAATAGTTACAATTTTTCAAATCTTCGCTATTTGAAACCCCTGGATCTAGCGAGCAATTTATTGTTTGGGATATTTTGGCCCAGCAAATATGATTTTTGAATCCCTTGAATATTTTTCCCATGGAGTTCATGAAATTCCCTTTTTGAAAAGGTATTATTCACATATTAACAATTCCGGATTCCAAATGATTTTTTAAAGTCTATTATACGTTTATCCTATACATGTTGCCAGTGTCAAGACAGGTCAAAATTCAAAAATTTATTCTGCCTAGAAGCTAATTTTCTAGGATTTTTGGAATATTTTTACATTAATTCTCATCGAGTTACCTTTCCAATGGTACCTCGTTTATCCCCTGAGACCTCCAAATAAGCTCGAAATAAATTTAGAAAGATAAATGACATGATGTTGTTCTCTATTCCTAACCTGATTTCTAAAATATTTTATTAAGGCATTCGAACGCCTCATGATCTACTCGGCTCCTTCTCATAATCTAAGCCCTTTAGACTCGAACCAGGGCTAAGCAAAAAGAGAAACGTTTTAGCCAAATCTTTGGCTTCCAATTTTTAAAGATTCACTATTTTAAAAAATATGACCCATTCCTCTTAACATCGAAGATTTTTTTTTTGGATACTCTAACCCTACTTCTCCGAAGGGACACTCCAACCCCACTTTTACCTTAAAATTTTGGGGATACTCTAACCCCACTACTCCAAGAGGATACTTTAACCTCACTTTTACCTCAAAATGACATGAAATTTTTATTTTGGGGGATACTTTTCACCTTTGGGGTTACTCCAACCCTACTCTTCTAAGGGGATACTTCAACCCAGCTCTCCACATTCCTTCTAAAATCCAAACTTTTTTTTTGGGACATCTTTGAGTCATCGAAACCTTTTTGTTCTTTCTCCTCAAGTTTCCACTGAATCCAACTAAGTCTCAACATTGTCATCTCGGTTATTCATTGATAATCGAAGATAATTATGAGAAACATTTCGATCGTCCATCCTTTTCATGTGTTTTGTGTGGATTTATTTATTTTTCTCTTTTCTACCTTACTAATACATTTCCTTTTGTAGGGGCCTCAGGTATTCATACTTTAAAGATAATTTTCAAAATCATAAAATGATATCTCATTTAGGTATCTCTCCAGTGCTAGACATGAAATATTTGATTTTTTTAAAACCCATCCAGAGATCATTCTCATAAAAAAACCCCTATGTTTCTCACCTCTCCAAGGCGCATAAGTGATAAAATTTTCATTAAAACCCAGACTCGCATCTTTACAAAATTTCATGCATTAGGCAAAATTATATTTAAATAATGATAAAAATGAAATTGAGGAAACTGAGATTCGAGTAAGATATAGTTAGATAGTACCGATTTTTGGGCATCATGGGGGTGCTAATCCTTCTCCACATGTAACCAACTCTCGAACCCAAAACAATGAATCTCTGGTATTATTTTCAATAGGCATCCAATGATGCCCAATTTAAAATAATCAATGGCGAGTCTAAGTTCATGGCCAGTTCGTGGTGGCCATCCAAGACTAGTTGGATGAGCGATTCGTCTAACAGTCCTTTACTCCATGTCAAACATCATTATATTTTTAAGTTGAGCGTGCTTTGGTACTTCGGATCATTCAAAGTTCATAAAGGCCAGGCACATGGATTATGGCAACTCCGCTATGGATAAACTTAGAGAGTTAGGCCTATGACTAGCTATGTCTTGTTTAGTCCTTGGCTCTTCAGTTTCCATAATTATTTAGATATAATTCCTTCTCTTTTTTACCTTCTAATCTTTTAGTTTTTATGACTTTATTTTGTAATTTTTTTTAGGGATCACCTTTTTTTTGAATAAATGTTGATTTGAATAAGTATGGTAATATGGAGTAGAATGAAAAGGTTTGATAGTTTTCCCGACACACACCATGCACTTTCATTTTGCACTAGATTCCCACGAAACACCATGGTGAGGCTAGGATCCTAATTATTAGGAGAAAGTGAGACATTCGTCTTCATGGGTAACCCTCGGCATAGGCATGGCAAGACCTTCTGAGATGTAAATTACCTATGTCTCTCTTGAGTAACCCTCCATATTTGTTTAGGGAAATACATCCATCATGTCAAACTCGTTCCAATAAACCCGTGATGGGCTCAGGATCGAGGTGCTTCGGCTATTCTTACTAGATGAATGAGTGATTTGAATACCTATTTAGGCATCTATTTAAACTCATATAGTGAGCCTTACAAGTCAAACAATGTCAAACCAAACCCGAATACTGATAGAATAACCCAGAGAATAGGGTTACTCGGGGAAACACTTCTTACCTTTACTCCTGTATACCATATTTTACCAGCGACGGTAGGTGAACATCATCGCTCATATTTGTCATGCTATTTTTATGATTATTTCTTTAGGGTATGCTATAATGTTCTATGGCTCACCCTTCCTTAGCAAGTGGGTGATGACGAGCAAATGTTCACACCTACGATGCCAAAAATTCATAATCTGACAAAATAAGTCACCATGCTGATGACTTAACAAAGATATTGACAAATGAATGTCATTGCTTGTTTGGTCAGGCTTATACTTTTGTGGTATTGTATCACCACATTTAAAGGCACTCTTAGTGTAGATACGCTATGATGCTGTCCGATGGTTATGCTCGACCCTATGCATTTTATCATCTATTCTTGGGGCAAACTTCTACATGGCAATTTCATTTTTGTTGCTTTCTTCCTTTGTATGCTTATTTCTTTGTACAGCTACTAACTTATCATCTCTTTTTATTCTCTTTTGCATGCATGCATCATTTCATTATTAGTATTGCCATGGGACAATTGGCCAATGATGTGGTGTTTACCAATAGGTGTCTGTCATAGAGCAATAGTCCACCTCAGAGTTAAAATTTTTTGAGAAAGTTCGAGCCTAGTTCGAATGACGACGGTGTAAAGATAGGGATGTCCTAAAACCTGGGTATATCACAACAGTACACGAAAATATCAAAATAAGGCATCATTAAAATAACTGGCAAGATTTGAAATATATGGAATAGTTAGGATAGTACCAAGAAGGAATCATTCACAAAAGGATACAGGGACATTGCCCTTTTACTCTAAGTCCATTCGGATGTTAATCTACTGCAGGCCATTTCCTAATTTTAGAACCCCGCATATCGATGCTTGACCTTTAACCATGAGGATTTGAACCCCATAATAGGGGAATATACCTGGCTGCTCAACATCGATAGGGCTAAGACTGATAGAATTTATTATAAGGCATTGAACCCTTCAGCTTTTAAGAAAAGATTAGCCCAGATTCTTAGTGCACCCAAGACGTGGATTAAGTGTTACATCAAGAAGAAGGGAAGTGACAAGTGCATTTCATGGGCTAGTTTAAAAGAGGCAATGGCAAATATCGCTGACATTCAAGAAATGCAAGATATTTTTGCGTTGGTAATATATCGCTTTGTCATTTTCCCAAAGATGCTAGATTATGTTGAAATAGTAGTGGCAGATCTCGTTTCTTGATTATGTTGCAACATTAACCTAGCACCTACTATCATCATTGAAACCATTTGAGCCTTTAATTTTTGCAAAAAAATAGGGACAGGACATTTCATTGGATGTGCACCTATGCTTCATCTATGGGTTGTTCGCCAGCTTTGCTCAGAAGAAAAAAGGAAGCCATGCAATTTCTTCCCTGATTTTAGTCTTATCTCCAAAGTCTTCAATAAGGGATGGCTTCACAAAAAGTCCAAGGAACAATGGATCCAGAACCTTCAAAATCTCAACAGGGGTGAAGTGACATGGAAGGCTACTTGGATCTCGCCACAAACCATCATATACAGATATGGGGATTACAATTATGTGCCACTCATTGGGTTATGGGGAAGTACTAGCTACGAGCCTATTTTGGTCCTTCGATAATTTTTGTGTTGGCAATTTATCCCTTTTGTTCAAGACCTAGAGGCATGCGACCTTTAATATGGCAGGTCAAATTATAAGTCAAAAGTTCAGTTAGCATTCCATGCTTAGAGACAAACTCATTGCATGGAAAGACACTGGAAAGAAAGCAGTGTGACCCTAGGGTTTAATGAATGGAAAATACATCGCATCAATGATGCCTTGCCTCTATCCGCTGTTGCATCTGTAGATGAAGAATTCCCTTCTAAAATCGAATTACTTAGACGAGAATTTGAATAAGAAAAGATAACTCTTGCCAAGAAAATTGCCTGCCTAAAGAAGAAAAAGGGTTAATTAGAGATGAATATTTATCTACGTGAATGTAAGGTAAAACAAGCTAATAAAGAGAAGAATCATCTCAAAGAAGATCTTGAGAGTCTAAGAAAAGACTATGTGGTCGTTAGCAAAGCAAACAAATCATGACGCTAAGGTAAGTCTTCAATCGAGTGGACAACAAAAATTGCCACCCTAAAAAAAAAACTACATTAGTGGAAAGAAGTAGCTAAAGATGGTAAAGAGAAGCTTCTCAGAGCTTGAACCCTCACATCCACTTATCAAAGAAGAAATGTATGGTTAAAAGCTCAAGTTTAAGATTTAAGAGCAAATCAAGTGGAGAGCAAGACGTTAATAGTCAAGGTTTAAAGGTTCGAGCAGTCATTGTAAGCTCACCAAAACCATGTGGATGAATTAGTACAGGCCTCAGAATGGTGGGAGCAAGAATGGCAACAAAATAGTTGATCAAGCATGACAAAATTATCAAACTCATCATTGCCATCTCACTGAACAAATTCAGGCAACTCAGTTGGAGACCGGATATATAATGGACATGGCTTAATCTCTAGCATATAGCATCTCACCCATTAGAGCTCACAAACAAAAACTGTTGTATTTCTTAGAACATGTGATTAAACAATGTAATCATGCCAGACATTTTTGAATATAATCATATGTATTCAAGACTTTGGTTGCTTCAATGAAAGACGCTATTGGTGGAGTTGTTTCCTAACCTAATTATCCCTCTTGCATTTACATTAATAACAATTATTCTTTTTCTACTTTGCATCAATAACATAATTCTTTTTCTGCTTCATGAAATCATATTCATCTTCATGTCATGTTGACATTCTAAAGGTCTCATCCAATAATAATCTAAAGTGCAGGTGCCCCAAAACACAGAATCTTCAGCCCGCCATCGCTACAACACTTGTACACACTGTAAAGCCATGGAGAATGATCATCAGTCTCACATTGAATGACTAGAACTCATGTACAGAGAATCTCCAGGACAATCAACTCGTAGAAATGAAAAATTACAATCTAAAATGGCAGAATTGACAAAACTGTTGTTCGAAGCTTTAAAGGATAAAGGATAAACGAGCACCATCGACATTGGTAAATGATCGGCCAATCCCGAAAGTAATCTAAATGGTGGTGCTGAGGCTACTAATATGCATGAAGTAGCTTTGCATGAACATCATCCCTCGATAGTAAGAATTCTGTCGACTCAACCATTTATTTATCTCAATTCTACGAAAACACCATATTTAATTCAAGGCTCTTCACCCGCTATACCTATAGTACCAGATCTTGGTGAAAAAGTACAACAAGAAAGGGTGAAAATGTCTCCAAAAAATGATGAAGACTTAAACAAATACCAATCTCTAGAGAAACGTCTTTGAGTTGTCAAGGAAAATGATAAATTTAGAATTATAAACGCGAAAGCTCTAGGATTGGTTTCTAGTCTCGTCATTTTGCATAAATTCAAGATGCCAGAGTTTGAAAATATAATGGGACCACAAATCCCACTGGCCATCTTCAGATGTATTGTCACAAGATGATCGGGTGTAAGGAAAATGAAAAATTGCTAATCCACCACTTCTAGGACAATTTAACTAGGGCAACCCTCTGATGGTACAAAGGGCTAGACCCTATAAGAATTCAAACATGGACAAATCTGGGTCGTGTATTCCTTGACTAATATAAGCACGTATCTGACTAAGCCTGAGATCGCCTTTCCCTTATGAACATGAAGAAGAAAGCCTCTGAGAGTTCTATGCAATATGCCTAAAGTTGGAGTAAGAAGGTAACTTATGTTCAGCCTCTGTTAACTGAAAGAAAAATGACAGTTATGTTCGTTGGCACTTTGAAAACTCCTTACTACACAAAGTTGGTGGGAAACGGCATAAAAATTTTGCTGATCTAGTCATATCAGGGGCGATTATCGATAATGCCATCAAAAGTGGGAAAATATCTATAGGAGAATCCTTCGGGTCAATTAAAAAACCAATAAGTAAAGAAAAGGAAAAAGAAGTAAACACTATTAGTCATAGCACCGCAAAGTTCCCTCAAAGTCCATGCTCAGCTCAAGGGCTATATGCCCCAAATATCTTGTATCGAGGTTTTGAGCCCTTACCATATGACACCAGCAGTTTATTCTACTGGGATTGCTCCAACAATCACCTCACACCAAATCCTATTCAAAACACTCCTCCAAGCATGCAACCTTGCAGCACAAGCAATGCTAGAGCCATAAGTAATCATCAAGCACCCTAAGAAAGGGAACATTTTAACCCTTTACCATACTCATATAAAGAGATCTATAATCATCTATTAGTTGATCGATTGGTTGCCTCAGTGTTCTTAGACCCAAAATCTCCACCATGCCCTAGCTGGTATGATGAGAATGCTTAATATGAATACAATGTTGGAGCACAGGGACACTCAATTGAAAACTGCACCTCATTCAAGAGAAAAATGTAGGGCCTGCTAAAAAGAGGCATAATAAAAAAAGAGAATGGGCCCGGACCAAATGTTGGGGCCAACCCACTCCCTAATCATGCTAAACCAAAGGTAAATGCCATGATTGATGGGAAAAACTGTTGGTTCAAAAGAGATGTCAGAGAGGTTAAGACGCCAATGAGTAAAGTATGGTAAGCATTTAGGAAAGTTATAATAGTTAGCCTAAGAGAGGAATTCACGAAGTCCTCTTACTACTACTGTGCTTAAAAGCACGATTTATAGCATTATTCGTCATTCCTAAAAATGGTTCAAAAAATGATAGACTGATCTGAGATAGAATTCTATAAGGAATGTCATGAACCGACTTACCCTTCCTTTAACATCATTAGAGCAAAGAAAACAAATGATGATGGCGTCCTAATTTGCCTTTCTCTTATGAGCATGGAGAGGTAGCCAAATGAAAGCTTTAAGCATTATGCCTCTAGGCGGATGGAAAATGCCACCCAAATTTAACCATTATTGACGAAGAAGGAAATGATCATCATGTTCATTGGCACACTACAATCACCGTACATAAAGAGGTGGCAAAAAAACCTCTAAAAGCTTTACAAACGTAGTCATAATTTATGGGATAATGGATGAGGCTTTAACAAGAGAATCAGACAAGGGCAAAAAAAAAGGAAAAGTCCAAACAACATGACAACCAAGGTTTGACAAGGGAGCCAGTTTATCTCAAACCTGTGCAGGGCTGGTAGACCTAGAAAGGTTCATTGCTGAGCAAGATTGAGAGATCGTGAAAAATATAAAAGAGTTTAGAACACCAATGAGCACAATTTGGCAGATTCTGGTAAAAGCCAAATTAGTTAATAGGGTCTAAAAGAAAGAGGAAAGAGTTGGCAACTTTTGTAATTTCCATACAGTACATGGTCATACCTTTCATATGTGTAAAAAGTTGTGTGCCATAGTTTAAAAAATGATGAAGGAAGGTAGCATCGAATTTTATGATGAGAAACAGACTTTGATTATTCAACTCATAGATGCAGTTCCATCCCTCAATGCCATAGAAGGAGATGAGGACAATCCCTCTGATGGCATCGAAAGACCACTGATCTTGTATGATAATTGACTATGTCTTCAAGTCACTTTTACCCTATCTGCACCTATGATGGTCATTCAACTGCCATCTTAATTCCTCTACGAAGATAATAAGGTTGTTTCCTAGAACTATGAGAGTAAAACCTTAATTATTGAGGAATCTAGTCAACTAGCCTCAAATATTAATCTTTTAGGGGTAAACCACTTAACTCAGAATGGTAGGTGTTATGTGTCACCGGCCTTAAGAGATGAAGCTCAGTAAGAAGATGCTAGCTAGAATATTCAAACACTTAAGTCTGCAACTAAAAGGTCAAATTCAAAAGTTACTAAAGAATGATAAATGAGAAAGAAGCAATGGAATTTTTTAAGTTCATTAAACACAATGAACATAGTATCATAGATTAGCTAAATAAGCAACCTACCAAAATATCCGTGCTGTCACTTTTGTTAAACTCTGAAGCTCATAAAAATGCAGTCTTGAAAGTTTTGAATAAGGCCTATGTCTCTTCCACAAGGAGGAACAAGAAATCATAAAGCCCTTCAAATCACCACATACTACAAAAGGAGCATATTGCTCAAGGCGCTCATCGATAATGGGTCAGCTTTGAATGTAATGCCTATGTCATGCCTGAATAAGCTCCTTATTGATGCATCTCACATTCGAAACAGTCACATAATCTTGCAGGCATTTGATAGAACCTACAGAAGTGTTATGGGGAACATCACTATCCCAATCCAAATAGGCCAATGCACTTATGAGGTTGACTTTCATGTGATGGACATTGCTCTATCATATAATTACCTTTTGGGAAGGCCATGGATCCATTCTGCGGGAGCTGTTCCATCATCTTTGCACCAAAAATTAAAGTTTGTAATCAAAAACAAAGTTGTCAGTATTGGTGAGGAAGAAGATATCATTGCTATTTCTTTGAATGATACCCCATATGTTAAACCTAACGAGGGCATTCTAGATCCTTCTTTTCAAGCATTTGAGTTCATCAATGCCACCTATGTTAAGGAGGGATTGTCTATAATTAAACCTTATCTATTAAAAAGCACACAAATAGGCTTGAAACTAATAGTCGGCAAGGGTGCTTGAGTCATAAAAGGGCTTGGAAGATGCCTCAAAAGAGTTGCTAAAATTTTAAAAGTGACCCATTAGACTAACAAAAGAGGAGTGGGGTTCGAACCTAATGCACAGCAGAAAAGAAGCAAGCCCAAAAAAATCAGGAGAAAAGAATAGCACGTCTATTAGGATGAGACATGGGACATGAACCTATGGCATTTTCATCATTGCATAAGAACTTTCACTCAGGTGGACATGTTAACACTAGCTCAACAAACATCATGCTTGTGTTAAGAAAAACTTTTGGTGATTTCTCTATCAATGTAATTGAAGAGCGATCAGCAATAGGTGGAGGACTGACTTATTATCTCTAGAGTTTATTCTAAGTGTCTGGACCGAGATAGAATTCCCTGTATTATTTAAAACTCTTTCAAAGTAATGCCATGAATCAAACCCACATGCTTTCGCCTATGAGCATTCTGGGATCCTTTGTATGGGCATTTTTTATTAAGTATTATCAATAAAAATGATGGAGCATTATGCATTTCATTCATTGCATCCATTTTCACCTCCTTCCGTATATCTTTTTGATTATATTGTTCTTTTTCATATTTTTAGGTTTTTGGATGAAGATGACATGAATATCTGCATTAAGACTCAAGAAATTAACTTTGAACAAGCAATCTATACTAGTGGGGTTGAGTATGAAAAAGATTCTAAGGAGGACTCTATACCCCAGGATCGGCTTAGACTAATTAAATAAGAGGAAAAATAGATTTTACCTCATAAAAAACCCACCGAAACCATAAACTTTGGGATAGAAGAAGACCAAAAGGAAGTTAAAATTGGAACCTCTATAAAACCATCAACTTAAAACAAATTGATTAGCCTTCTCTAAGATTACTAAGACGTGTTTGCCTGGTCTTATCAAGATATGCCTAGGTTGAATATCGACATCGTAGTCCATAAACTTTCCCTCAAACTCGAGTGTAAACCTATATAGCAAAAGCTTAAGAGGATGAAACCAGAGATATTGCTAAAAATTAAAGAAGAAGTCAAGAAACAATTTGAAGTAGGATTTCTTAAAACTGCCAAATACCCTGAGTGGGTGGCCAATATAGTCCTAGTCCCTAAGCAGGATGGTAAGGTGCAAATGTGTGTAGATTATAGGGACTTAAGCTAAGCTAGTCCAAAAGATAACTTTACTTTGCCCCATATTGATACCGTAGTGCAACACTGCCAAAAATGCACTTTTTCCTTTCATGGATGAATTTTCGGGATAGAACCAAATCAAAATGGCAATTGAAGACATGGAAAAAACTATTTTCGTGACCATGTGGGGAACTTTTTGCTAAAAAGTGATGCCTTTTGGGCTAAAAAATGCTAGGGCAACTTATCAAAGGGTAATGGTGACATTGTTTCATGACCTTATGCACAAAGAGATCAAAGTTTATGTGGACAACATGATTGCTAAGTCACCTAGAGAGAATGAACATGTAGCAGACTTGCAAAAGCTCTTTAAATGTCTTCGCAAATATCAACTCAATTTAAACCCTGCCAAATGCACATTTGGTGTCACATCTGACAAGTTATTGGGGTTCATTGTGAGTGAAAAAGGAATAAAAGTAGACCCCGACAAAGTTAAGGCCATTCAAAACCTTTCACCACCTTAAACCCTAAAAGAGGTAAGAAGTTTTTTAAAAAGATTGAACTATATAGCCCAATTTATATCTCAATTAACCAACAAATATGACCCGATCTTTTAGCTACTTCGTAAATAAAATCTTAGAGAATACAATAGAGAATGTCAAGAAAACTTTGGTAAAGTAAAGCAATACCTTTCAAGCCCTCCAGTGCTTATGCCCATAATCTCAGGCAAACCTTTAATTTTATATCTATCAGTTTTTTATAGTTTGATGGGCTATTTATTAGGCTAGCATGATGATTCAGGAAAGAAGAAACAAGCTATCTACTAAGCAAAAAGTTCACAAAATGTGAAAATAACTACTCGATAGTAGAAAAGCCATGTTGCACTCTAGTCTAGATAGCCAGGAGGTTAGGATAATATATTTTATACCACATCACATGGTTGATAGCCAAACTAGATCCGTCATATTTATGTGAAGCCCTCACATTGTCAGAAAGATTGGCTAGATGGTAAGTCTTACTTTCTGAATACGATATTGTATATGTGAATCAAAGGGCTATCAAGGGTAGCGCAACCACAGACTTCTTGGCTAGTCGAGCAATAAATGATTATCAACATTTGGACTTTCAAGTCTCTGATAAAGACCTAATGTGCATATCCGAGGTAAGAGATGCAACCACTAGTGATTCACCTTGGAAAATGTTTTTTGATGGTGCTTCAAACGCATTGGGGCAATTTTAATCTTACCCAAGGGAAGCCATTATCCTTTCACTGCGAGATTAGGCTTTGACTGCACTAATAATATAGCTGAATATGAGGCTTGCATCATAGGACTCCAAGCTGCCATCGAAAGGGCATCCGAACCTTACGAGTGTTTGCAGACTTAGCCTGTGTCATTTACCAATTAAAAGGGGAATGGTAGATACGTGATGCCAAACTAACTCATTATAAAAGTTTAATCTCAGAATTGAGAAAAGAATTTGATGATGTTAGCTTTCGATATTTGTCTCAAGAAGAAAATAAAATTACTGATGCCTTAGACACCTTATCATCCATGTTTAAGGTCAATCAGGAGTCAAACGTTGCCCCTATTTAGATGAGCATTGATTCAACATTGACATATTGCCAAAATATTGAGGAAAAAAAAGATGGTTGGCCCTGGTATCATGACATCCTCTAGTATATCAAAAATTAGCAATAACCTGATCATGCCACCGAAAATGATAAGAGAACCATATGAAGAATGGCTGCAAACTTCATTTTCAATGGCGGAACACTATACAAAAAGAGTTTGGACCAAGAATTAATTCAATGCGTGGACACCTCAAAAGCCAAAAGAATTCTCAAGGAGGTCCATGATAGGATCTGTGGTATGCATGCTAATGGACACCGAATTATGAAACAAATTAAGTGATCGGGTTATTACTGGTTGACTATAGAAAGGGATTGCATCAACTATACTTGTAAATGCCACAAATGCCAAATCTATGCAGACAAGATTTATGTCCTTCTAGTACCATTGCACGTTATGACAGCACCATGGCCATTTTCTATGTGGGGCATGGACATGATTGGACCAATCACCTTTAAGGTCTTCAATGGACATCATTTTATCCTAGTTGTTATCAACTATTTCACTAAGTGGGAGGAAGTAGCTTCTTATGCTAATGTCACTAGAGCTATCACATGCAAATTTGTGAAGCAGGGCATCATCTATCGATATGGCTTCCCTGAGCAAATCATCACGGACAATATGTATAATCTAAAAAATAAAACAATGCAAGCAATCTGCTCTCAGTTCAAAATTCAGCACTGAAATTCCATCCCATATCATCCAAAAATGAATGGGGCAGCGAAAGTAGCCAATAAGAATATCAAGAAGATAATCGGAAAGATGGCTGAGATGTACAAGGATTGGCATGAAAAGTTACCCTTCATATTACATGCTTACTGCACAGCAGTACGAACTTCTACGGGTGGCGTTGAAGCTATTCTACCCATCGAGATAGAAATCCAATCACTTAGAGTCCTGATGGAAGCATAAGTTGAAGAGGCTGAATGGGTTAAAGATCGATTTGGGCAACTTAATCTCATCGAAGAGAAGAGAATCAAAGCATTTGTCATGGGCAGATGTATCAAAAGCGCAGGATGAAAGCCTATGACAGAAAAGTCCATCCTCATTAGTTTCGAGAAGGTGACTTAGTGCTTAAGCAATTTCTCCCAATCCAAAATGATGTTCGTGGGAAATGGACCCCAAATTGGGAAGGATTATACTTAGTGAAGCTTGTATTCTCTGTGGAGTCTTAATCTTAACTGAAATGGATGGCAATGACCTACCCATTCCTATGAACTCTGATTTCATAAAGAAATACTATGCCTAAAAGGACTTTAGGATGAAAACTCAAAAGGGCATTCTATTAGTCCTCTGCCCATTATTCTCCAAAAAAAAAAAAGAACAACAAAAAAAAAAGAAAACCAACTTAAATCGAAAACCTGAGAGGGTGACTTAAATAACTAAACCCATTCAAACCAAGTCAAGCCCAAACCATCATCAGCCTAAAACCAATCTTCCCTATATTCATAACTTTAACCACGGCACCAAATCATAATTTACCCATCTATTCTATGCTGACCAAACCTTATCCGCACCTACACTTGGAAAATGAAAAATAACCAACTTTAAGGCCTCCATCCCACCATGGGGCAATCTGAAGAATCTTCTTATGATTTAGCCAACACCACAAGGATCATTTGCTCGAGAGAAAGTCTTCGAAAGCACTCAATGGAAAATTCAGGTTATCAACACCAATTGACTAGGCAGACTTTTTTTGGCCCTTTTGTATTTCAAAAATTTTCAATCGTATAAGAATACAATTGTTTGATTTCTTGCAAAACTTTTTCATAACCCTGCATTCCATGTTGCATCATGTTTATAATTTAATTGATAATGCTTGATAAATGAACAAAACTAATAATAGGATTTCATAGCATTGCTTGGAAAAATTAAACTTTGCAAGAATTTTTGCTAGGTCTAAAGACCAAAAAATGAATTTTAGGGCCATGGTTGGTCCCACCTTCTTTGATCTTGTATCCTGAGAAGTGTTCAAACTCTACCCCTAGAAAAGCCTATCATAAAGAAGAAAGGCTAAAATCCCACTTCGATTGGCACCCAAACAATTAGGGTTCAACATATTTAAACAGTCAAAGAGGCTCTTTAGAGTTAGAATTGGCAAAAAAGCACCACTCATGCTTACTAACGGACTTTTTACAGCTAGAGCCTTCTAACATGACTCATCCAATTTCACAATCCTCTTATTACCATCATAGGTCAGTGGGATAAAAAGTCACCTAATCAAATATAAGAAAGATCTAAAATTCATGGATTATGCCTTTGGAAACACCACTTTCGCATCATTTAAGCACACATATTCTCATGCATTTTAAAAGATTTAACATCTTGTAGGTACCAATCTCTGTATAAAAGGTAAATTAGTAAAAGAAGTAAGGTGTGACTTTCTGTTTCTAAAAACCTCAAAAAATCTTAGGTAAATACCTGCTACTTCATAAGCTTATTGATAATTATCTAAGAAATGTATCTAATTTTGACACTAGGATGTTTTTTTATCCTCAAAGAGCATAACATTTTCTTTCCTTATGCTCAAAGAGTAAGATGTTTTCTTTTCTTTGTCTTCAAAAAGCAGGACCTTTTCTTTCTTTTTTCTCAAAGAGCAGGATGTTTTCTTTCTTTGTTCTTAAAGAGTATGACCTTTTCTTTCTTATCCTCAAAGAGCAGGACTTTTTCTTTTTTTTGTCCTCAAAGAGTATGACATTTTCTTTTCTTTGTCCTCACAGAAGGGGAACTTTTCTTTCTTTGTCCTCAAAAAGCAAGACATTTTCTTTTCTTGTCCTCAAAAGCAGGAACTTTTCTTATCTTTCCTCAAAAAGCAAAACTTTTTATTTCCTGTCCTTAAAGAGCAGGATGTTTTCTTTCTTATCCTTATAGAGTAGGGCATTTTCTTTTCTTTGTCCTTAAATAGCAGGACATTTTCTTTCTTTGTCCTTAAAGAGTAGGATGTTTTCTTTTCTTTGTCCTTAAAAAGTAGGGCCTTTTCTTTCTTGTCCTCAAAGAGCAGGACGTTTTCTTTCTTTATCCTCAAAGAGCCGAACATTCAAAGAGCAGGACATTTTCTTTCTTTGTCCTTATAGAGCAGGACATTTTCTTTCTTTATCCTCAAAGAGTAGGACCTTTTTTTTCCTTGTCCTCAAAGGGCAAGACCTTTTCTTTTCCTTGTCATCAAAGAGCAAGACCTTTTCTTTCTTGTCTTCAAAGAGTAGAACCTTTTCCCTTTTTATCCTCAAAGAGCATGAACTTTTCTTTCTTTGTCCTTAAATAGCAAGATCTTTTCTTTTTTTATCCTTAAAAAGCAGGACTTTTTATTTCTTGTCCTTAAATGTCTTTAAAGAGAAGGATGTTTTCTTTTCTTTATCCTCAAAAAGCAAGACCTTTTCTTTCTTGTCCTCAAAGAGCAGGAAGAACATGATGTTTTCTTTTCCTCAAAGAGTAGGACGTTTTCTTTTCTTTGTCCTCAAAGCATAGGATGTTTTCTTTTCTTTATCCTCAAAGAGCAGGACCTTTTCTTTCTTTATCCTCAAAGAGTATGACCTTTTCTATTCTTATCCTCAAAGAGTAGGACCTTTTATTTCCTATCCTCAAAGAGCAAGATGTTTTCTTTCTTCTCCTCAGAAAGCATGACGTTTTCTTTTCTTTATCCTCAAAGAGTAGGACATTTTCTTTCTTTATCCTCAAAGTGTAGGACCTTTTTTTTCTTGTCCTTAAAGAGCAGTACCCTTTCTCTTCTTATCCTCAAAGAGCAGGACGTTTTCTTTTTTTATCCTCAAAGAGCAGGACCTTTTTTTCTTTGATCTCAAAGAGCAGGGCCTTTTCTTTCACTCTAGTCTTTAAAGAGTAGGATGCCTTTTTTTTAAGCCCACACAAGCTGATGGCACCCATTTCATTCTAGTCTTTAAAGAGCAAAATGCTTTTTTTTTAAGCCCACACAAGGTAATGGCACTTCTTTTCTTTTAGTCCTTAACAAGTAGGACAAATTTTTTTCGCACCTTAAGAACAGCCTAATACACTGCCCGAACAAAATGGTGTCTATTTATCTTTTCCCTATTCCTAATACTTAGCAATAGTCAAAAGGGGCAGCTATGGACACCTCATTTTATGCAGACCAGTTTTTAATATCCTAAGAGTTAGGTAAAAGCTGACAAAACCAAAAAATAGAAATAAGGCACGTCGCCTGGTGAAAAAGTTTTTTTGAAAAAGGTCTAAAATTCTTTTGGACTGCTTAAAGAAAAATGAAAAAAGTGAGGCATTAAAAGGTGTCATCAGAGTCATTACACAACCCAATTTTCCTCTCTTTGTGATCAAGATAAGACAACTCGAGGAACCTAAGGTATGTATGGCTTATATAGGTGTTTAAACATTGTCATGAGGCTTTCATTTTACCAAAACTTTGAATTTCCATGTGTAGTATCGATACAAGAGGGTTTGGTATCAATAGCCAAGGTGTGGTATCGATACCTGGCATGTTTGTATCAATACAGACTTTGGTAGTAGCTAAAGTTGTAATTTTTGGCAAAATGTATCGATACATAGGCATGAGTATTAATACAAATCCATGGAGTATCGATACTAGCCCCTAAGTCTCGAGATTGAAAACATTTTTTGCTTTTAGTATCGATACACAACTTATTGTATCGATACTCAGAAGTAAAATATACCTTGTGTATTGATACACCAAGTTCTGTATCGATACAACAAGGCATTTTTGCCTAGTTCGAGCTAGGTTTCTAGTTCAAACCAAGAAAAAAAAACTAGCGATCTCAAAAAAAAAAAATCTCTCAGCTATTAAAAAAAAAGTTCTCCAGCAATCCTAGAAAACTCTTCACCCATTCCCATAAATCCTTCAGTTTCAAAAGCTTACCAAAATGCTATTTCATTGCCTTCCATCCTCAACCAACTTTCATTCCTGTAGCTCCTTAAAACTACCACTAGAACACCTTCAAAAACTCAACCTTTCATATATTTTCATCTTAAAAACACCACATTAGGAACACATTACCACAAAGCTTCTTCCTTTCACCCTTTTCTTGCTAAACAAAAACAAAAAGAGGGAAGGAGCTGAGCTTAAAGTTGCTACTTTAAAGAAGGAAAAACTTTAAGCCTTGGCTAGTATATCTTTTACTTTGTCTTATATATCTTTTGTTTTGACCATATATTTCATCTTAGTAAACCCTTTTTATGCTTTTATGGCAACCTTAGGACTCCCGTGCATTTTTTTATAGCTTTGGTTTTAGTAGTTTAGGATCTTGATGTTTTTCTTGGTGCTTTCATGTTATTTGTTTAACTAAGCATACTCCTTTGCATTTTCATCACCATAACAGCCTCTGCCTATGCACTTATTTCCATGTTCCTTCCATATTCATGTCTTCATCTCATGCTTAAAATAACATGACATAAGTATGCTCATGCATTTCCTAGAAGCTAGATAGGCTCCATGAAATAAAAATGCCTTTTTTAGCAAACTCTTTTTACACATGCTCATCCTAAGTATGCTCATGCATCTATCTATCATCTCTATGCATTTGTTTGTCATCTTTTCTATGAAAAATGTCATTTTTGCTTATGCATACATGTCCTCTATATTCTGCATCATTTTGTGATATTTTGCTTGTGTTGAGATGCATGCTTGAGTGCTAGAAAACCCAATTTCAAAAAAATCCCAAAGTTAAGCACATGTTATCTCCTATACATGGTGAATAACATAGGCTTAAGATTTTTATGAAGTTGGTCTTCTAACCTTAGGGCCAAAACAAGCATTCAGTTCTGGATTCATAGAAGAATGAGTGTAAGAGTGCTGTTTTTTTTTCAAAAATGAAATGAAGCCTTTTAGTTAAAAAATGTGAACCCTTGTCCTTAGCCAACCACCCTCATAGTGGCATGGTCAATAGGTTGTTCTATGGTCCTAAACTACTCCGAGATTTTGGAATGAACTTGTGATGCCTATGTCAACCTTTCATATTGGTTACGGATGTTCGAACATCTATGGCCTAAGCTTAACCTAAAGAAAAAAACCAAAATACCGAACACCTCCCCTGTTTTGTTCTAGTAGTACAGTGACCTAGTGTTGAAAAATTATTTAAAAAAATTAAAAATGATTTATTCAGAATGTTTTGCATTTGTCCCTTGAAGGGCTTCGAATTACCTTTCTAACGATGTCTCATTTACCTTCAGATCATCTCGGATGACATAGTTGCGATTTTTTAAATCTTTATTGTTCAAAACCCCTGGATCTAGCAAGTAGTTTACTATTTGGGCTGTTGTGGCCTAGCAAACATCATTTTTGAATCCTTTAAATTTTTTCCCATGGAGTTCATGAAATTCCATTTTTGCAAAGGTATTATTCACATTTTAACAATTCTAGATGAATCTGAAATGATTTTTCAAAGTCCATCATACCTTTGGCCCATACATGTTGCCAGTATCAAGGCAGGTCAAAATTCAAAAATTGATTCTACCTAAAAGGTGATTTTTTACGATTTTTGGAATATTTTTACATTAATCCTCATCGAGTTACCTTTCTAGGGGCACCTTGTTTACCCCCTGAGACCTCTGGATAAGCTCAAAATAAATTTAGAAAGAGAAATGACACGATGTTGTCATTTGTTCCTAACCTGATTTTTGAAACATTTTATTGAGGCATTCAAATGCCTCATGATCTACTCAGCTCCTTCTCATAATCTAAGGCCTTTAGACTAGGACCAAGGCTAAACAAAAAAAGGAACATTTTAGCGAAATCTTTGGCTCTTGATTTTAAAGATTCCCTATTTTAAAAAATATGACCCATTCCTCTTAACGTCGAAGATTTTTATTTTTGGCGATACTCAACCCCTCTTCTTCGAAGGGGTACTCCAACCCCGCTTTTACCTTAAAATTTCAGGGATACTCTAGCCCACTACTCTGAGGGGATACTCCAACCCTGCTTTTATCTTAAAATGACATCAAATTTTCACCTTTAGGGATACTCCACCCTTTCTCTCCACATTCCTTCTAAAATCCAAACTTTTTTTTTCAGACATCCTTGAGTCATCGAAACCTTTTTTTCTTTCTCCTTAAATTTCCACTGAATCTGACTAAGTTTCAACATTGTAATCTCAGTTATTCATTAAAAATTGAAGATAATTATGAGAAACATTTTGATCATCCCTCCTTTTCATGTGTTTTGTGTGGATTTATTTATTGTTCTCTTTTCCACCTTACTAATGCATTTCCTTTTGTAGGGACCTCGGGCATTCATACTTTAAAGATCATTTTCAAAATCACAAAATAATATCTCATGTCGGTATCTCTCCAGTGCCAAACATGAAATATTTGATTTTTTTTTAAAACCCATAGAAAGATCATTTTCATAAAAAACCCCAATGTTTCTCACCTCCCCGAGGTGCATAGGTGATAAAATTTTTATTAAAACCTAGACTCGTATTTTTACAAAATTTCATGCACTAGAAGGAATTATATTTAAATAATGATAAAAAGAGAATCGAGGAAACCGAGATTCAAGTAAGATATAGTTAGATGATACTGATTTTTAGGCATTGTGGGGTGCTAATCCTTCCCCACACGTAACCAACTCCTGAACAATCTATGGTATTATTTTAAATAGGCATCTGGTCATGCCTAACTTAAAATGATCAGTGGCGACTCCAAGTTTATGGCCACTTTGTGGTGGCCATACAAGACTAGTCAGATGAGTGATTTGTATGATGATCTTTTACTCCTTCATGTTAAACATCATCATATTTTTTAAGTCGAGAGCGCTTTGGCCCTTTGGATCATCCGAAGTTCGTAAAGGCCAAGCACGTAGAACGTTAAAAGTATTACATGGAATGAAATATTCGTTTTAGAATGCGACCGCCATGATTTATTCTATATGAAATCTCTAATTGAGTGGGAGTCGGGCTAGAGTAACTTACAACCATATTAAAGTTTTGGATTTGAATATTACCTATTTAAGTTCTTGGTTTATCATATGGGCCAAGTGGGAGAATGTTAGACTTTATGTGCCTCACATGATAATTAAATGGACCAAGATAGATATTTTAATTAATATTAAGGTGATTTTATCTAGCAAATCCTATTAAGTTTAACTACTATAGTGGTAAGAGTTCAACTCTACTTTAGTAATTAATTAGAATACAGACTCTTTGATGGTAGGATGCAACTCTAATTAGTCTTCTAGTATAAGTCCCTAGTCTACTCTATATAAATTGCTTGTGCACCATCATAAGGTAATTATCAAGAAATAAAAAAATAGATTAGAAGGCTTATACGGGGTGTTCATCTTCATATACTTAGAACAAAATCATGTTCTTAATTAACAATGATTAAAGGTACATTTTTATTTAAATTATTACAATATTATTGACGAAGTGTCAAGTTCGTAATTCGAATTATTAGGAATCAAATTGTAACAACACCAACTGACTGTGATCCATTAAAATCACAATAACAGTCTAAAATTTAATTTATGACACGTTGAGATTGAAAAAGGTCATGACTAATATATATATTTATATTATATTTTCAGCTCCTTTCTTAAATAAATAGGGGCATAATAAATATTTAATTCATTATTTCAATTCCTATTTAGAATAAATAAGGGCACAATAGATTTTTTCTCTCTCATTACTAGAAATCTCAAAATGCAATATACTCTTGTTCTCCCTTATTTATGATTATTTTTTACCATTACCATAATATTTTAAGCTCTTTTCAAAGTAAACGATGGATATTTGAGTACTAAAAACGTTAATTAAGTAATTATTTTTGGAACTTTTGTGTACTGAAATTTGCATGTTGGCTATTGTTGTTTTCTTTGAATCAAACCATACCATGTTTAGTGGCCTATTAACATTGGTCATGGTTCTTAAAGAACGAATCATTATGATATAATATAAGATGGATACACACATATATATATGATAATTTTTTTCTATCTTTCGGCTATTGCTTAAAAGAATTTTGATTATATACTAAGTTTATTACTTTAGATTCTGAATTTATGGGATTCTAACCGCAATATAGTAATTCATTGAAAGTTAAAATTATAAAAGGAAAGAGTACAAAAATAATCAATGGAAGAATAATAAGGATTATATATGTTTTCAAATGTTACATTAGAAACTAGCATGCACAAATCAATGCACATTTATCTCTAAATTATATTATTTTAGTAGGGATAATTGTTTAGCGTGAAATTTAGAAAATATTGAATTGTTATTAATACATAAT
The DNA here is from genome assembly GCA_038381775.1 of Adansonia rubrostipa. Taxonomy (NCBI): domain Eukaryota; kingdom Viridiplantae; phylum Streptophyta; class Magnoliopsida; order Malvales; family Malvaceae; genus Adansonia; species Adansonia rubrostipa. The sequence continues at coordinate 6,530,170 of JBBYHM010000019.1, forward strand.
AATATAACATTCAACAATGAAATTAAAATTATGTTTCAATAAAAGACTATACAAAATAACATTTAAAATGTCAAATAAAATGTCAAAAATAATTAGAAACAATTTTGTTTAACTTAATACTAGATTGTAATAATTTAAATAAAACATACCTCTAGCCATTGTTGATCAAGAACCCAGACTCGCTCCAAATACACAAAGACGAACACCCTGTATAAGCTTTCTAGTCTATATCTTTTTTTTTTGATAATTACCTTATGATGGTGCACAGGCAAATCCCATAGACTAGATTAGGGACCTATATTAGAAAACTAATTAGAGTTATATCCTACCATCAAATAATCTGTATTCTAATTAGTTACTGAATTAGAGTTAAACTCTTATCACTAGAGTAATTAAACGGAATAGGATTTACTTTATAATTTCACCTTAATAATTTGATTTAATTATCTTGGTCCATTTATTGTCATGTGAGCCACATAAAGTCCAACATTCTCCCACTTGGCCTATATGATAAACCAAGAACTCGAATAGGTGATAATTAAATCCAAAACTTTAACATGGC
>JBBYHM010000019.1:6530831-6601335 GCA_038381775.1 Adansonia rubrostipa
AGTTAAACTAAATAGGATTTACTTTATAATTTCACCTTAATAATTTGATTTAATTATCTTGGTCCATTTATTATCATATAAGCCACATAAAGTCCAACATGACGACAAATACTATAATAATTATTTATAGTAATTCAATTTTAATATTTTGACCGTTACATTCTTAAGCTGTACATAACAAATTCTTTTTTCCATTTCCTTATTAATACCTTTGTTTTTGGGAATTCAAGCTATGAATAAAAAATGGTAGTAGCTCCATGGATTCTATAGCTTGTGATATCTTATAATATGTAATTGATTAAGTGGTAATCACAAGATCTACAGCGTATAGGACAAATCTTTTTTTTTTTAATTTTATTTTCAAGTTCTTGAAGGTCTAATATGAATGCTTGAAGGCTTGGAATTTACACTGTAGACTCAATTTGTTTAAGCGTAATTTTTGAACAAACAGCAGTGGTCAATGTCCTCAATTTGTTTGCGTCTTTATTTATCACTTTTTCTTTTTTTTTTATTTTTTTTATTTTAGTTCTTTTAGATTAGATAAGCCAGTTTCTTTTGATCTTTTTAGAATTTTTTCTTATTCTTTTTTTTCCCTGAAAGGAAAAGGGATAGGGTATGGGGGTTGGATTTTGCAGGTCAGGTAAAAATTTGTTTATATTTTGCTTAATTAACATTTACGTATCGAAATTTGCAGGTTGGATATTGCTGCTATTGCATTGAATAAATTTGTACCATGTTTAGTGGTATAATAACCTTGCCAATGGCTCACTGTATCTTGTAGTAATTATTTGTTAGGTTAGGCACAAACTTGGCTATCGTTCTTAGACAATGAACCATACTAGAGTAAAGTAATATATATATATATATCTACCATTGCAGTAAAGTATATGATTAACTATTTTTTTGTTTTCTTCTGATTATTGTTTAAAAGAATTTCAATTGTATACAATGGTTAACTTAGATGCTAAATTTATCAGGATTCTAACTACAAAAGTAGTAATTCATTAAAAGTTAAGAAGTTAGTGATTACAAAATTATAAAAGGAAAGAATATAAGAATAACAAGGGAAGAATAATAAGGATTATTTATATTTTTAGAATCAAAGAAGAATAAGAATTTTGAAACTATTTTCTAAGATGTTTATAATTAAACCATATTATCAGCAACGTGCCTCTAACTAAAGAAGCATGTATGACTTAAAAGTATTTCTCGATGAGAAAATATTCTCTTGATCAGGATTCTTTTCTTTTTTGACGTGAAGGAAGTGAAAAAGTATGAATTTTTGGTTCTTGACTAGGAAAGGATACCATCGGATAATCACTTATCCAACTAGTCACAGGTGGCCACCATGAAGTGACTAACAATTGGAGTTGCCAACAATTATTTGGGCTAGGCATGATTGAATGCCTATTGAATCCGATATTTAGAGTTACAAAACTCGAAACATCTATTCCATGGTCTGAGTAATTCGAAGATTGACGGTTGGGTTTAGGAGTTGGTTGCATGCAAGAAGGTATGAACCCCCTGCGATGCTCGAAATCGATCCTTTTCTAGATATGTCTTAACCTAGTTTCAGTTCCCTCAGTTTTGACTTGTTATTATTTAAACATAATCCCCTTCTTATGCATGAATTTGACTAAAATAAATCTGGGCTTTAGATAAAAAAAATTAAATCATGTATGCATCACATAAAGGTGGGGAACATAGGGATTTTTTATTAAAATGTTCACTGGATTTAGTTTTTTAAAAAATTGAATATTTTGTATCAAGCACTAGAGAGTTACAGACATAAAACATTGCCTTATAATCTTTGAAAATGATTTTGGAAATATGGGTGCAAAATGATCATCACGAAGGCAACGTGTTAGTAAGATGGAAAAGAAATAATATCACACAAGATAAATCACATAAAACAATAAAAGGTATCTTGTAATTGTCATCGATTATCTTGAAATAAGATCCATTTATTAATTAAGGTGTCAAAATCGGGTTTAAATTTTGCAAAAATCTGAAGTGACCTAAAAGAGAGAAAATTTGATTTTTTTAATAAGTTTTGAGAGCAGGGTTGGAGTATTCCCTTGAAAGTCAGGGTTGGAGTATCCCTGAAATAAAAATTTTAGTGATTTTTTTTTAAATTTGAATGATGTTTGTATAAGTGGGGTTAGAGTATCCCTATAGGTGAAAATTTTGATGATTTTTTAGAGACTAGCTCGGAGGATTTATCTTAGTTCGGTGATTTCTTAACAAAAAATGATATTTTTGATAAATTTTGATAAAATAGGTGATTTTTGATTAAAAAGGAAATTGATAAAAAATAGAGGTGGCATGATGAAGATTGTTCGTGCCTTGATCCGGGCCTACGAGGTTGATGCACATATTTTGACTCGAAGGTACTAATCAGGATCACAAGGAGGCATCTAAACACCTTAAAGTAGGATTCGAAGGAAATAAATTAATTTTGACTAATGCTAAAAATAAAGGATAACATTGCACTGTCACCCTTTTTGATTTTATTCTAGGCAAATTCAAAGGTTCCATAGGTCAAGTAAGGTACCATTGGCAAGGTGACTCCGTAAAGGTTAATATAAAAATTTTTCCAAAATCCTAAAAATCACCTTCTGGTTAGAAGTAATTTTTAAATTTGGGTCTAGTGCGACATGATAGCAAGTGTTGGAGAAAAGGTGTGACAAACTTTGAAAAATCATTCCTGGCTTGTACAAAATTATTAAATCACAAGCGATACCTTTTCAAAAAGGGAATTACATGAACTTTCTATAAAAAAAAGATTTTAAAAATTCAAAAAAAATCATTTGATGGGTTGAAATGGTCTAATCAGAATGTGGATAATTGATTCCAAGGGTTCTAATAGCCTTAACTCGAAAAACATATTTCTCTCATCTAGAATGATCTGAAAGGATACTGATGCAAGGGTAATTCGGTGACCTTTTAGGGAAAAATATCGTAAAATTTATGAAAAATGGTTTATGGTTTGAAAATAACTTATCAATTCATGACTACAATGTTGTCAAAATAAAATAGGGGAATTTCTCAATTTTTTTGAGTTTTTTAAGACAAAACTATGGCCATGGACATTCGAACGTCTGTGATAGAAAGAGATGAGTGACACGGGTGTCACAAGCTTATTTACACAATCCTGAGGTAGTTTGGGACGATAAAACAGCTCATTGGTAGTGTCACAAACACAAAGATTCTAGGTGAGGAACAAAGCACAAACAACTTAGAATAGGAAAAAAAAGTATTTTTATTTTTGAAAATAGGAATTTTAACTTCAAAAACCTTTGAATCCAAACATAGAGACTTAATTTTTCCCTAAGATTGGAAGACTACTAAGATAAAAGACCTTAAGTCCATGTTAATCCTCATTTATTGAGGTTAACATGGACTTAACCTGGGGAAGGTTTTAGAAAATCAAATTTTAACGGTAAACAAGCAAACATCTTTACAAACATGAGATGGACCAAACATGACATTGATGTAAATAGGCACGGATAACATGTTTTGACATGGAATGATGGCATTTTGACATGATATTAGTAAAAAAATACAAGAAAATGACAATGGAGTGCAAGGAGATATTTTGAAAAAGAGCTAAGCACATGGAAGTAAAGAAACATGCTAGGAGAGTCAATAAAGCATGAAAAATCCTAAGTCTACCACATCCAAGGCCACAAAAAGCATGAGTTTTCCTAGAAAAAAGGGTCATGGTTACTTGGACTTTTGGCTCACTAAAGTGAGGGAGATGATGAAAAACATAAAATAAATGAAAATAATGAAGAAAATTTACCAAGTATTAAACCTTTGCCTTTCCTTTAAGTAGTAGTTTTGAGCTCATTTTCTTTTTTTTTTTGTTTATCAATAAAAGGATGAAAAGAAGGAGCTTTTTAGTTATAATGTTAGTGGAGAGGAGTTTTAAGAATGAAAGTAAGTGAAAGGATGAGTTATTGGTAGGGGTTTGGAGGAGCTATAGGAATGAAGTTTTTGGCTGAGGGGTAGAATTCAATGGAACAGTATTTTTTGGAGTGTTTTGTGTCTGTTTTGTTAAGCCAAAGTTAGCTTGTTTTATAGGCAAGTGATCAACAAAGATTTCAAGGCCAAAAAGAAAGGCAACTTTGAAGTTTCTCAACGTGCCATGTGGGTAATTTTGAGTACTATGCTCAGCTAGCCAAAATCTTATTGGCTGACTTGATATAAGTAATGGAACAGAGCTGTTAGTGAAGTCTAAAAAAAAAAAAAACAAGAGTCAACTTTGCCCTTGAACAAGCCATTCAGTCTATGAAAATGTTCCATTTTTTAAGCTATTTTAGGCCTCAAAATTTGTTAAAACCCAAGCATAAGTCCAAAATTAAGGCCTGGTATGAATTTTGATGATTTTTTATGCTAAAATCTTGTTTAATTTAGATTTTTAGATCAATGGTGCAAAGGCTGAAACTAGCATGAACTGGGCAAAAATGCCTTAATATATTGATACATTGCAAATTGTATCGATAAATCTAGGCAAAAATTCTAGAATGTATCGATACAATAAAGATTTATTACATTCCCAAAATGTATCGATATAATTACTTATATATAGATACATCTTGTCCAAAAATTGAATTTTAGTTAAGCCTTGTATCGATATGTTTGGTCAATGTATTGATACATAAAGCAAATGTATCAATACAAACCCCATTTGTATCAATACAACCTATGAAAATTTTAAATTTGATGATGTGGAGGCCTTATATCAATACATAAAGACCATGTACCGATACATACACACAAAAATATGAAATTTATACACCTTTGACTCTCCATACCTCCTCCTTGAGCCGAGAATGATGGGGAACCAATCGATACTCATCCTAATGACCCTGATGATGTTTTAAAAGTGACATTGGATGTCTCAAATAATGGCTTGGACAAAATGAGATATCTACGTGAATTATTTTTTATTGTAGCTTACAAATTGATTAAAAAACTGTTATACATCTTTTGCACTTATATTTTACAAACAATTTAAATGTTATCATTATTATTAAATATTAAAATTTGAAAATTATCAATCAATCTTAAATGCTATCATGAAATGTTTAATTTTGATGTACCATTTTATTTAAGATTTGAATTCTCTATAAATATGTATTTTTTTATCATATGATTTTTAAAAATTTGAGTGAACTTAAGTTTTTTCTCAAAGAATTTGGACAAGTTAAACACAATTTCTTCCTTTCTTTACTTATATAATATATGCTGCCTTTGTCTCTCTCTTTAGTTTAGAGCTAATTATTAATTTAACATTTTATAACACGCTTTTCATATAAATTATGTTCAATTTTAAAAGCTTGCACTTTCTAATAAAATTAAATATTCAGTATCTCAATTTGAATGACTTCTTTTTTTTAGAGTCATTGCTATCTTATATATTCTGTGAAATTATGTCGATATATTAATTATACATTGATTATTATTCACAAAAAAAATACTGTTTGGCTAAAGGTTTAAAAAGCAAAATCATAGTTAATTTAGGAGGATTTTTTCCCGTTACTATCATATATTCAGATTATTTTTGTTTTACTATATCATATATTTAAGTAAACACGGTAATTTTGGATATTTCAATGCCGTTAATTTTTCACTCCAATAACAAATAGGGATAGTTTAGGCATTTTTGAAGAAGTTAATTTAATTATATTTTTTCTTTATAACTTTATATTTAATTTAATTAATTTTGTTATAAATGTTGTCTTGATTCCTTCTTAAAATATTGTTTTTATTTGTGTATGGTTAATTGTCTTCTAAAATTTTCAGTCACATTTTGTGTCTTTTCATTTAATTAATTAATGCATGATGGTAGTCGATCACCAATCATCCAAATAAAATAAAAATTGATTGCAAAATTTTGTATTTATTTTATTTTCTTTAATTGATTATCTCATTAAATACTTTCGAATAACAAAAAATTTAAGATATGTATAAAAAGTTTCTTGAATATTTAACAAATAACATATATATATATATATATATATTGACATAAAGGCTTATTTCTGTAGTCCAGCTCGTCCACATGTCTATTGAACAATTTATCGAACAAAATTTGAAAGTAAATTAGAAGGAAATAAAAAGTCATATTCTAATTTCCGTCTAACTTTTTTTTTTTTTTAATAAGGTACTTCTAATTCATTATCTTCTTAAGTGGCTTGCTGCAATGAACAATTAACGGAGGATGGTTAAGAACATTTAAAATATTGATAGGATATATAAAAAAAATAAAAACTTCTCTTACATAAAAATGTATAAAAGTTATTTTGGATAATAAATATATTAATTTTGTAATAGTTTATTTTTTAAACAAATTAATTTATATTTTATAATAATTTTTTAAATTAAAAGCATTTGTCTCTATAAATTGTTATTTATTCAAACTATATTTCTTGAAAATAATCGATTTTTAAAAGAAAAAAAGAATAAATAAAAAAACATTTATTTCAATATCAGATAAAAATGAAAGAATGAAAAAGATACTTATTAATTTAGATGTTACATAAATATTAAATAAAAAGATTTCTTTATCATACTCTCAAGATCCCATAAGAAACTTCTATTCAAAATAATAAAATCCATGAAGTTTGATTACTTATATGAACAATGTCATTGTAGTAATCAACCTCATTATCAAACATAATAAGAATAAATATCAAATATCACTTAGTATAAAATAATAAACCATAAATTTTATTGTATAATTCTAAGATTATACTTTGCACGTCCAATAATTTAAATATTAGATAGATTAATATTAAATATCAACTAATATGCATTTTTTGTCTTTTAATTTTACATTTAAACAATATAACATATTTCCTCATATTAACATATGAATTTAAATTAAATAAAAAACGTAAGCTTTTACATATGAAAATTAATTTACCTTTACATTTTAGATAGTGTATATTTTTTATTAAGATATATTTTATAATCATTTTAATAATTAGTGTATCTAAAGATCTTTTATTCGAATCTTAAATATGAAAAACAATCTCACTCATGAAAATACAAAAAATAATTAAAAATACTTACGTTCTTCAAATATTAAAAAGTCAATCCCGCATTGCTCAAGTTTAAGACTTAAATGATTAAAAGGATGTGGAATAGAAAGGGAAGAACAAGTTAGATTGTTAAAATCTGGTATTTTGTGAATGCGTTTTTATAACAAAATAAAATCATATATCTATCTTTAGTTGTATATTTATTATTGTTAATATATTTGATTTTATGTAAATTCAGTAATTGAATTGTACACTTTAACTAGTGATGACAATAAACCTGGATAAAATATTATAGATAAATAAATTTAGCTACTCATTATGTGAGTGTTTTCGGAAAAATATATTTTAAAAGAGAAAACGAAGTTACATGATTAAAATTATAATTATTACGAGTACGCTTCTCAACTTTATAAACTAAGTTAAAGAATTCTTTTATAATTTTTTATAATTTTTTTAAATATACACTAAAAACATGTAATAGTTTATTTATTATTCTTAAAATTATAGTTATTTTATTAAAGAATAGGATAGTTTCCTTAATGTTAGTACAATCGGGTCTTGTGTAAATTTAACAATTTGAGTTCTCGAGATATTAAATAAGTGGATCACATTATAAATAAACTAACCTTACCCACATCTCTTATGTGGCGGGAATTAAAATTGTATTATTTAGATAAAAATTACAAAAATAAATAAAAGGAAAAACTTCGTTATCAAAACACATACATTGCTTTTATCAAAACACGTATAACTTTTCGTACTAAAATAGAAATAAATTAGATTTTAAAATTGAATTCTCTTATTACTATCTATTTTTTGTTACATAATTTATTTTTTTCTTAGTCATTCACCCACTAAGTTGATATTTGATTAATTTTGTGACACAAATACAGTAAAATTTGTACATACAATGTACTTATAAATTAGTTAACAAAATTTTTTTTTAAATAATAATAAACTTCAGTTCAAACTTTTCTTTTAAGTTAAATTTTAACAATGTAAAAAGAGAAAACTAAATTTATCTATAAGAAAATTATTGGCGTCATTAAAACATAAAAACAAAAATAATGAAGGAGAAAATGGGTCATAATTTGATTGGTTGGATGATGAAAGTATCATGAGCTTCAACAGTGAATTGTAAGTGTGTCGTTCTAGAATTCAGGAAATTCGATTTGATTTCATGAGCTGGTTTTTGTATTGTATGTTAATAATAAATTTGTTTAATTTCTTAAATAAAATTAAAAAATTATCATACTTAAGATTATTTTTTTATTTTTTAATATATATCAAAAGATATGTTTCATTTTTTTTTTTAATTTCACTCATAGCATTTAAAAACTTCGTTAACGCAAACATGATTTTTTTTTAAAAAAAATTTCAATATGGAGCTAAGTTGGATTTCCTTTTCAAAGTCATTTGGACGTTAAATGTTGGGCTTTTCCGTTGTTGCCATCCTGTCTTGTTTTAGTTATGTAATTTGGAAATTTTTTAAAATTATTCTAAAAATAAACGGTGAATTGATGGAGTGAGGGTCTCTGTATCTGCAGAGGCGGCATGGATGCCTCAAAAGTGTTTTCATTGTAAAATTTTTGGACATGATGAGAAGTATGGTCCTGAGAAACCAGCTGTAGTTCAAAAATGGGTACCAAAAGAGACAATCAAGGAAGACACAAACACCCTTGAGATGATTTCTAGCTCACCTGGCGAGATGGAAATGATCCATGAGCCTGATTCAAAGACTTATGAGGCCTCCTGAAATGCCGAGCAAAAATCTCACTCAGTCGAAGAAAGACCAGTGGTGCAACCTGTATTTGCTGCAAATAGGTTTGCAATTCTAGACGCAACAATTGAGCCTGAGGAGCCTGGTGTACAGAAGGATGCAGGAGTTTCATCACCTACGAAAATAAGGATAGTTGCTGCAGGGGTAGCGGAACTTACGATACAGCTAAAGCCTAGGAAAAAAATCTCAAAAAGTGAGCAAATCATTTTTGTTTTGGTATAGATTCATACCAATATTTATGTGTTTCGGTATACCATTTCGAGTTTAACGAAGTTTGAATATTTTTAATTTATATATATAAAATATTTTTCAAATATGAAATAAATGAGATTAAATAAATTTTATATATTAAATATTCATCAATTATATACAATGCTCTAAATGAATTTCATCAAATATCAGAAATTAATATCAGTTAAGTAGTAAGCTGAAATTTTTTAATAGTTGTTAAATTTATGAATAATTATATATAATATTCGTCATATTTAAGATCAATATTGATTTAACTTTTTTTACAAGCTTATATTATGTACTGACCGGTACAGCTATTTTCGACCGGTATCACGGAAATAGACGGATACTTACTGATACAAACCGAAACAAAAATCGAAACAATATCAAGTATTGTCGGTAAAATTATATGTCGAAATAGATACATACCGATCGGTATGGCCGATACTAGTATGATACTAATAACCCTGCTCAAAATGTCGGAGATAAAAACATAATGGGTAAAGCTGATAATGTTGCTTGTGGGAGTTATCCCTCTTCCTCTTGTCCTAATAAACCTCTTATTCTCAAATGTTAGGAAGCTAAATGACCCTGACAAAAAGTATAAAGTAGTTAGTAGAATTAAAAGTTTGAAGATTGATATTTTATGTTTACTGGAAACTAGAGTCAAACAACATAACATGGAGGCTATTGTTAATAAATAGTTTGGTGGCTGAAGCTTTTCTGATAATTACAGTTTATAATGGATGGATTCGATTCTTAATGAGAAACTAGAGGCGAGTTTAGGCCACGGATCAAGTTTTGACTTGTTCTGTTACCTATGGGGGCAAAGCATTTTTAGTATTTGCTGTTTATGGCTGTAATAAGGAGGCTGAAAGAAAATCCCTTGGGTTGAGCCTTACTGAGATATCTAAGAAGATTGGAGATAAAGCATGGATAGTCGCAAGAGATTTTATTGTCATAAATCACCTCCAGGAGAGTTTGGATTTTAATGGCTCTCAAGTAGTTGGAGTTGACATCAAAGACTTTCAGGAATGTCAAGCTCAGAGAGACCTTCCTGATCACCTCTTTTCGGGTCCCCTCTATGCATGCTGTCATAACAGACTTGAAAGAGCTTTGTCACGAAAGCTAGATAGAGTTTTAGTGTATCTAATCTGGCATCTCTGCTTCTTAAATTCAAGTGTAGAGTTTCGTTGCCCCTAGATGATCTGACCACAGTCCTGGGTTGCTAAGCCTTCTAAACTCTTCATTCTCTTTGCCTAAACCATTTAAATTCTTCAACTTCTGGACTAATTATCATGATTATAGAAGCACTGTTAAGTGATCATGGTCACTGCCTGTTAAAGGCTCGCCTAGGCAAAGGCTTCACATCAAGTTGAAAAAGTTGAAGGTTGACTTGAAGTCCTTGATTAACTCTTTCTTTAGTCAAATATCACAAAGGGTGGTGGAGAAGAAATTTGAACTTGAATGTTTGCAATTGGAAAAGTTCTCATTGGCCCCCACAAATGAACTAATTTTGCAAGAAAGGAAACTTGTAAATGAGTTGTCAGCTTTGATCGAAGCAGAGGAGAAATTTTATCAGTAGAAATCAATAACTCAATGGTGAAAGAGGGTGACCAAAATACGGGTTTTTTCACAAGCAGGTTATTGTAAAACAGAATTGTAACACCATTAGGATATTATATGACGAACAGGGAAATAAGCTAGAGCATTTTAGACAAATTTCCATCGAGCTATGAAGTTTTATCGGCAACTATTGGGTGCTGCTGATTAGAATGTCACTGGTTGTCCTGAAAGCTCGTTCAAAGAACTGTTCAACACAGCCTTACCTATAGAGATGCAAGACCTGTTAGTTGGGCCAATCACTGGGGATGAGATTTTGTCACCATATTTGGATTCAATGGAAATGAGGCACCTAGCCTGGATGGTCACATTGCCTATATTCTCAAATTCTCTTAGGACAAAATGAGGAAAAATGTTGTTAAAGCAATACAATCTTACTTCTGAACTAGGAAGATCTAGCATTCAACTCAACTATTATCACTCTACTTCCTAAAGTTCCAAATCCTAAAAATATGGTTGATTTCAAACCTATTTCTTGTTGTACTACCATTTACAAAGGCATCACAAAAATTTTAGCTCACAGAATGAAAAAGTGACCGCCAACAATCATTTCAAGCAACCAAAGTGCTTTTGTGGAAGGAAGGAGCCTTCTTGACAATGTGTTGCTTGCTTAGGAACTTGTTTGTGGTTATTACAAAGCCCATATGTTCCCTGAGGTATACCATCAAAGTTGATCTAAGGAAAACTTTTGATTCCTTGGATTGGAATTTCGTTACACAGTTCTTATCAGCCATGGGGTTTCTCAAGGTCTTTATTGGATGGATTAATGGGTGCGTTACCACCCCTATGTTCTTTGTTGCAATAAATGGGGGGCTTATAGGTACTTAAAAAGTGCTAAAGGAGTAAGAAAGGGTGATCCCATCTCTCCTTATTTGTTTGTCATAGCAATGGAGGTACTGTCTCGACTCCTAAACAGATCAAATACCACTTGAATGCGTATGCTGCAAAATTGAGAATGAAATTAGGCACCATTTGTTCTTTCAATGCAACTTCTCTAAACAAGTTTGGGTGAAGATACTGTTTGCTTGTGGCATTACAAGAGCAGTGGGAACTTAGCAGAAAAAGGCTGTCTCAAGGTTAAAAGGGAACGCTCTACTCTTTGTTATCCTGAGGCTAGCATGGAATGCTTACATTTATTTCATCTGGCAAGAGAGAAATTCGGGGCTGCATGGAGGTCAAGGAAGGCAGGAACAACAGTTATTTTTTAATAAATAATGTGGTTAGAGACAAGCTTGCATGATCAAAAAATATAGCAAATGGCCTGATTAAAATACGTTGTGCGAGTTGTGGGGGTTTGGAGCTGATGTGTTGGTAAAGGGCTAGTGGCAGGATTATAATTTTTTTTATTGTTTTCTTTTGTACATAATAGAAGCACTATAAGAGTGTCTTACATAACAGCATGTATTCTTTGCAGTAGTTTTACTGCTTGCTGGATAAACAAAAGAACTTTCCTTATCCAAAAAAATAATGATTTGAATGTTGTAATTTTGGTGCAACCAAGCATTTGGCTTAATAAGGGGTGGAGCTAGGTAATTTTTGAGGGCCAAACATAAAGATCAAAACACCTAACTTTTTTTAAGATTAATATGTTAAGCTTAATCAACAATCAAAAGATGTTTATAATTTTATACATGCAAATAAAAGAACAATCAAAGAAAACTTACAATAATTATTTAGGAAAGTTGAACTTGCAATGCTTCCTAGACTCAAATTCAACAATATTGGCTTTATATTAAAAATATTAGCAATATCCTCCTCAACATAAACAACTAAATTATATGCAAGAAACTCATCATCCATGTTATTTTGGAGTCCTGTTTTGACAAATTTCATTACTATAAATGCTCTTTCTGTAGTTGCTACAGAGATTGGAAGAGTCGAACAAAGTGAATTAAACTATCAATCAAGTTATAACTTTTTGACTTTCCCTTTTTGCTAATTTTGGTACAATTCAAAAATTGTTGTTATATCTTGAAAACCTTGATGGTGAGGTATATCAAGCAAGTAATGCCTTAATTGCAATCTCAAAAAAAGTCTTTCTTGCTCAATGAAATATTTAAAATAAAAATTCTCTGCCACTAAAAATATTAGAAATGTCATTCTCAATATATATAACTAAATTGTATGCAAGAAACTCATCGTCCATTTTGTTCTGAAATCTTGTTTTGACAATTTTCATTATTCGAAATGCTTTTTTTGTCATTGCCATAAAGATTGGAAAAGTCAAAACAAGAAGAATTAATCTATCAATCAAGTGATAACATTTTTACTTTCTTATTCCTATTAATTTCTGGCACAATTCAGAAAGTATTGTTATATCTTGAAAACCTTGATGCTGAGCTATATCAAGCATATAATGCCTCAATTATAGTCTCAAAAGAAGTTTTTCTTGCTCATTGAAATATTGAGAATAAAAACTCTTTGTAACTTACAAATATCATCAATATTGAATGGTTTGTAATATTTATTGGGGTCTAAATTTATGCTTAATGTCAAGAGTTTCATAGTTTGCTCATTGAATCTAAAATTCAATTTTTGTAACTAAGAATCTTTTGCTATTGAGAATATATCAACTTGATAATGATGCTCCACGTTGATCTGGTTGACAAGATTGACCTTTGCTAAAGTTATATTTTCTATTCATGTTAAAAATCACTATTTCATGCTTTTGACAAAACTTTTTCACATTCTTACACAAATTAGACCATCCACCATCTCTCAATTTTTGAAAAAGTGATTTTGTAGTAGGTACAAGATGAATTGCATTTAAAACATCTTTGAGAGCATAATATGAAACTGAATTCAAATGATGTCAATATAAAAACTTTGCAAAAGAATAAACATATTAAAAAACATGTAAAAGAAGGGACGATTAGAATGTATCTCGTAATTGTCTTCGATTATTGAGGAATAGCCTAAATGACAATTTTGAGACTCATTTGGATTCAATGGTAACTTGAGGGACATACAAAAGAGGTTTTGATTAGTAAACTCGGGTGGCCAGGAGAAAGAAATTAAATTTCATGTGAAATTTGAAAAGCGAGGTTGGAAGTACCCCCATGGAAGGAGGGTTGGAGTATACCTAATGGTAATTGTTTTAGACGTGTTCAAAAGAAGATTTTGGTCAAAATACCTTTTCAAAAGTTTTGAGAAACAAAAAAATTAGATTTTAAATGAAAAGCGAGACTGGAGTATCACCTCAGGAGCGGGATTGGAATATCCCAAAGTGAAAATTTTATGTTTTAAAAAAGGTCTGATTAGGAATCCCAAAAACATCCAGGACTGAGAAAATTTAAATTTTGAATGAAAAGCAGGGTTAGAGTATCCCTTTGGAGACTGGGGCTAGAGTATCTCCAAAGGTGAAGAAATTTAATATTTAAGGAGAAAAAGAATATTTTGAGGAAAAAAGTATTTTGAGAATAAAAATTGAGAATTTAAATAAAATTATTTTTTTATTTTAGCCTTGATCCAAGCCTAGAGGGCTTGGGTTGTAGTATAGGACTCCATGAGGAGTTAATCGAATACACTTCAAGACGTTTGAACATCTCGAATAAGGTGATTCGAGAAATTAAGTTAGTTTTAATTCCAAAAATAGGGGATAGCATCGAGTTGTCTCCCATTGAATTTATTTTACATTTATTTGAAAGCTTTAGAGGGTGAACAAGGTATTGTTGGAAAAGTGACTTAACGAGAAGTAATATAAAAATATTTTAAAAATCTTAGAAAATCACTTTCTAGGTGGAGCAACATATTCAAGGGAAAATGTCTATAGGACATTGGAAAATCATCTTGGACTCATTCAAATTTGTTAAATCATAAATGATACCTTTCCAGAAAAGGAATTTTGCAAAATTTAAGGAAAAATATTTAAAAAATTCAAAAAAAAAAACCATCTAGTGGCATAAAATGGCCCAAACATAATGCAGTTTAGTGGTTCTAGGGATTTCTGATAGTAAGGATTTGAAAAATCATAACTCTCTTATTTGGAATGAGTCTGGGTGTAGATCAGACACTGTTAGAAAGACATATCGATATTCTTTCAAGAAAAAATAAAAAATTTTAGAAAAATGTGTTTAGGTTCAAAAATAAATTTTTTTAGTGTAGGCACAGTGCTGTCAAAGCAAAAACAGGGGAGTTCTTTAGTATTTTTGGGTTTCTTTGGACTAAACTCTAGCCATGGACATCTGAATGTCTGTGACATAGAGAAAAGGATGACATGGGCATCGTGAATTCACTTTGCAATCCCCGAGTAGTTTAGGACAATGAAACAACCTTTACCATGCCACAAATAAAGGCATTAAACTCAAGATCAAGGCTTAACATTTTTCTAACAAATAAAAGGTCATTTTTCTAAGAAAACAACATTTTTTATTCAACCATAAATCCAAACCTATAAATTTTATTTGTCCTTAAGATTAGAGGACCGATTTAGTGAAAACATTAAATCCATGCTAGTTTCTATCTATTAGAGGTAGCCTATAGACTTAACTTAGGTTTTGGAAAATCAAATTTTTGCAACAAATAAGCAAGCATTTTGACAAAAAGGTTATGAATGAGATGCAACATACATAACGATGAACATCGACAACACATTTAAACAAACAAAAATGATATCTTGACAATGGAAAAATTGGCAAAAAGATGCACTAGAATGTTAGCTTCATAAATGATTTCTAGAATCAAGCTATGGATAGTGGTATAAACATGTTTAACTAAAGCAAAACATGCTGAAATTTTTAAGATGACATTTTTGTTTCACGAAACATACAAAGATGCAAGAAAATGCATGAATATACTCAAAACATGTTAGGATAAAGATTTTAAAAGGATAAAACATGACAAAAATGCATGAGCAGGGGCTTTTCTTATGGTGAAAGTAAAACATGGCACATTTAGTCATCCAAGCAAAATTAAAACATCAAAAGATCATCAAAAAACCTAAAACTACAATATCCAATGCCACAAAATGCATGAGATTCCTAAGATGGTATAGGGACATGAATAGCTTACTAGAATGATGCAAATGCTGAAAAGAGTAAATAAATGGAGTAAGGCAGAGAAAATATACCAAAAAGTTTTCAACTTTCACCTTTACATGGAGCAGTAACTTTAAGCTCAATTTTCTCTTTTCTTTGCTATTGATTAGTAAGAAAATGATGAAAAAAAGAATAGCTTTTGGTTATGGTTTGGATGGGAGAGAGTTTTTAAGTGTGAAAAAGAACAAAAAAATAGGTTTTTAAAGGTTTTTCTAAGGGAAAAAGAGAGAGTTAGGGGAATGATGAGTGTTTTTAATGTAACAATATGTCCATAAAGAGCCCCATTTTATTGAGCCAAAATTAGCTTTTTTATAATCCAAGATCTAGCTAATGCATTTTGGAGCCAAAGCAGGGATTTTTTTTTTTTGTATTTTCCTATATATCCTATGGCAGCCCTCAGTACTATGCTCAGCTGGCTGAAATTTCATTGGTTTCTAGCAATAAAGTGGTGGAGCAGAGAGGTTGCAACAGTTTGTAACTAGGGAAAAGCCAAGTACGCCCTCTAACAAACCATATATTTCATGAAAATGTCTCATTTTTAAGTAATTTTGGGCCTCAAAATTTGTTAAAACCAATCATAAGCCCAATGCTAAGGCCAGGTATGAATTTTGATGATTTTCGATGCAAAAAGCATGTTTAAACCAAATTTTTATACCATTGGCACAAAGGTCGCAAATTGTGCCCATTAATATCAATACAAAAAGGTTTGTATCGATGCCAAAAATAAAAAATGTTCACAATCTTAAGACTTAGAGCTTTTATCAGTACTACAGGGGCTTATATTGGTACTCTTGCTTGTGTATCAATACATTTAGCCAAAAATCATGATTTTAGTGATTGCTAAGCACTGTATCGATACGAACATGCTATGTGTTGATACCACACCTTAGGTATCAATACCAAACCCTATTGTATTGATATTACATGTGAAAATTTGAATTTTTAGTGATGTGAAAGCTTCGTATTAATACCTATGCACTCATGTGACTTGCACATACCTTAGGCTCTCTGAATTACCTTATTTAGACTAAAATAATGAAAAATTAACCCATGCTGATCTGTATAACTCTAAAAATGCCCAGGATAATAACTTCTGAAGCCTTAAATGATGGCTTGAACAAAATGAGGTATCTATAGCTGCCTGTTAAGTATCAAGATCAGGGCAAAGATAAATAGACACCATTTTGTTTGCTTTAGGATGATTTTTCTTAAGTGCCTGCAAAATAAAATTTTAATCAATGTTTTTCCATAATGATCACAATATGTTGGTGATAATTTTGATGAAAGTTTGAGTAAGCCTTTTTAAGGTTTGACCTCCCTAGATAGGCACTAACTAATGTGGACTTTGATTCAATAGGTGCCTAGCTCTTTGCAAGCAGATTGGATTAGTGCTTAGCTCTTTGTAGACAAACTCGATTGGTGCCCAACTCTTTACAAACAAACTAGGCTGGTGCCCAGCTCTTTGCGGATAGACTCTACTGGTGCCTGGCTCTTTGTGGATAGATTTTACTAATGCCGAGCTCTTTGTGAACAAACTTGGTTGGTGTTTAGCTTTTTATGGACTTTAAAGAAAAAAGCATTCAGCTTTTTATGGACTAAAAAGGAAAAAGGCACTAACTCTTTTGTAGACTAAAAGGAATAAGGCATCCAGCTCATTATAGATTAAAAGTGAAAAGGCATCCAGCTTTTTGTAGACTAAAAAAAAAAGATGTCCAACTCTTTTTAGACTTTAAAGAGAAAAGGCATCTAACTCTTTATGGACTAAAAGGACAAAGGCATCTAACTTTTTGTAGAATAAAAGAAAAATGTGTTCAGCTTGTTGTGACTGAAGGGAAAAAGGCACGCAGCTTTTTATGGACTAAAAGGAAAAATAAGTCTAGCTTTTGATGGACTAAAAGGGAAAAAGGCATCCAACTCTTTGTAGACAAAAGAGAAAAAAATGTCTAGCTCTTTTTGGACTAAAAGGAAAAACACATCCAGCTTTGTATGGACTGAAAGGAAAAAAACATCCAGCTCTTTGTGGACTAAAAGAAAAAAGGCATTTATCTCATTATAGGCTAAAAAGAAAAATGCGTCAAGCTTTTTATGGACTAAAAGGAAAAAGGCATATAGCTCTTTGTGGACTAAAAGGAAAAGGCATCCAACTCTTTATGGGCTTAAAGGAAAATAGGTATCCAGCTTTTTTATAACTAAAAAAAAATGCCTTCAGCTTTTTATGGACTAAAGGAAAAAAAAAAACATCTAGCTTTTTATGGGCTAAAAACAAAAAGGCAATCCAACTCTCTATGGACTAAAAGGGAAAAGTATCCAGCTCTTTATGGACTTTAAGGAAAAAGGCATCTAGCTCCTTGTGGACTAAAGGAAAAAGGCATCTAGCTCTTTATGGACTAAAAGAGAAAATGTGTCTAGCACTTTGTGGACTGAAAGGAAAAAAATATGTCCAGCTCTTTGTGGACCAAATAATATGAGTTTAGGTACCTTTCCTAAAGAGCTTTTAATTTGCGAGCTCGTGAGGTTCTCGATTCTTACCTAAAACCTTTGAGGTTTTCTAAAGATAGGAATTTGTACCTAAAGTTCTTTATAGGTTTGACATTTGAGAGTAAGACTTTGTAGCTAAATGATGTTAATTATTGTATAAATGGTGTATAAGGATGCAAATGCATGTTTAAGTGATGCAAAGGTGATTATTTTAAAAGCTTAATTCGATGATCAATTTTGGCTATTTCAGTCTTTTTTTCTTTAAACAAATTTGATAGCGTGATCTCTTATTCTGATATTCACCAACCTTAATCTAGATTTCTAGAAGTTTGAATGTTAAGGTTAATTTTAGAAAGTACAAGTGGCCAATATTTGTGAAAGATAATCTTGAGCTGGAGTAGCTCATTTTTGGGGACTTTTTTTGTTGAATGGAATTTGTTAGCAAGTATAGAGGATTTGTCCTATCAATTTTGATTCAGAAGATGTCTTTGGTAGTTCGAGTGAACTGATCTGAATCTAGGTTATTATGATGACAAGTGGAAAAAGAGTTTTTTTGCCCCTTACCTTCAGTTGGGGTTTACTGGGGCATAGCTTTCAAGCCCTTTTTTAGGATGTGGAAGCCAAAGTGTAAGACTAACGATGGTTCCAAGGTTTTTTTTTTTTTATCTTTATACAAGAAACAAAATTCTTGTAAAGTTTTCATCTTTCAAAGTAATGCTAAAAACTCATGTTATCATTTTTTTTCATTCATCAAGCATTATCAATTAAATGATAAACATGATTCAACATGGGATACAAGAGTTACGAAAAGACTTTGGGAAAAATTAAGTAATTATTTTCATTCAAAAGAAAGAGGGTACAAGTTATGATAAATTTTTAGATTACAAAAGATTTTAAGATACAAAAGAGTTAGGAGTTACTTTTCTAGCTGCTGAGCCCTTGATGTTGATGACATGAATTTTCCATTGAATGCTTTTGAAGATTCTTCTGATTGCCTCATGTGGGATGGTTGCCTTAGAGTAGTTAAGCAGACACCATTTTTCTCCAAGCACAAGTGAAAATAAAATTCGATAGATTAGGTCAGTGTAGAATAGGTGGGTCAAGTTATGATTTGGTGTTCTGGTCAAAGAAGGATGAATCTGGATCAGGTCAAATTTTAGGAAGACTCTGGTCACTTATGCCCTTTTTTTTAAGGAGAAGAAGAAGGATAACGCCCTTTTGGTTTTCATCCTAGAATCCCTTTAGGCATAGTACTTCTTGATAGAGTTAGAATTAATAGGATTGGGCAAATTGCTATCATCCATCTTAGTTAATATGGAGACCCTTTTGGAAAATACACACTTTACCGTATACAACTCTTCCCAATTTGGGTTCCATTTTCCTTAAGCATTTTTATGAATTAGAAGGATTTGTTTGAGTACTAGGTCACCTTCTCGAAGCCGACAAGGATGGATTTTTTTTGTTATAGATTCTTATCATGCGCTTTTGATACATCTGCCTGTGACAGATAACATTCTTTTCTCTTTGATAAGATTAAATGTTCATATATGTTCTTGACTTATTCAGCATTTTCAACTTATGATTCCATCAAGACTTTGAGTGAAGGGTTTTAACCTTGATAAGTGGAACAATATTCATGCCATAACTAGGGAAAATGGGGTAGCACCCGTAGAAGTTTGAATTATTGTACGATAGGCATTTAATGCAAAAGGTAACTTTTAATGCTAATCTTTGTACAATTTAACCATTTTTCAACTATTTTCTTTATATTCCTTTTTAGCTGCTTTGACTGTCCTATTCATTTTTGGATGGTATGGCACCAAGTCATGATGTTGAATTTTGAATTAGGAACAAACTACTTACATCATCTTGTTTTTCAAGTTGCACTCATTATCTATGATGATTTGTTAAGGAAGCCCATATCTATAGATGATGTCCCACTTCCCAAATTTGCACACAACGAATTTGGTGATGTTGACATAAGAAGCTGCTTCTACCCACTTGGTGAAATAATCAATAGCAACCAAATTGAAGCAGTGCTCGTTAGAAGCCATAGGGTAATCAGTCTGATCATGTCCATCCCCTACATAGGAAAAGGCCATGGGGCTATCATAACGTGCAGAAGTGATGGTCAGGTATGGATTTTGTCCATATAGATTTGGTATTTGCAACACTTTTAAGCATGGTCAATGTAATTTTTCTCAAAAGTCAACCAATAATAGCATAACCGTATGACTTGTTTTGCCATTCAATGCATATTAGCATGCATACCTCAGATTCCTTCATGGACTTCTTTGAGAATTCTTTTAGCTTCAAAGGCATCCATGCATTGGAACAATACTTGATCCTAGCCTTTCTTATATAAAATTCCAACATCTAAAATAAAGCTCGTAGCTATCCTTTGGATGGTTCTTTTTTCAGTTTCGACATTACATTTGGGGAATTATTGATCTTTGACATACTAGAGGATGCCATGATACCATGGCAGGCTATCTTTCTCTTTTTTGATATTTTAACAATATGCCAAAGTTGTATAAATGCTCATCTAAATAAGAGCAACATCAAATTCTTAATTAACTTAAAATATAGATGATAAGGTGCCAAGGTGGCAACTATTTAATTCTCTTCTCGAGGTAAGTGCTAAAAGCTGATGTCATTAAATTTTTTTGAGTTTTGAGATTAGCTTCTCGTAGTGAAATAATTTACATTGTGTCTGTTATTCTTCTTTTAGTTGGTAGATGACTAAGGCTGAACCCCTAAATACTTACAGAGTCTTAGTACCTTTTTCAATGAAGGCTTGGAGTCCATGACGCAAGCTTTTTATTTAGCTATATTATCGGTACAACCAAAGTTCAATCTTGTGGTGAAAGGTTAGTAGTTTTCATTCGATTCCATGCCCTAATACATTTAAAGCTCTACAAAGTACATTTTCCAAGATGAATTACAATTGGCAGTGTCTTCTACCGTTGATATGCGCATCAGATCTTCATTAAGAAATTTGAAGTCCAAAGGTTGATAGTCATCTATTGCTCAGTTTGCTAATAAGTTTGTTATTACACTACCCTTAATGGCTTTCTGGTTTAGGTACACAATAGTATATTCAGAGAGTAAAAATTGCCACCTAGTTAATCTCTATGTTAAAGCAGAGGTCTCGCATAAATATTTGATGGGATTGAATTTGGGGATCAACCGTATGGAATGGTGTAACTTGTATTGCCTTAATTTTTAGGCTATCTAGGCTAAAGCATAACAAAACTTCTCTACTACTGAATAGTTATTTTCACACTCTGTGAACTTCTTGCTCAAATAGTAGATAGCCTATTCCTTCTTACTCGACTTATCATGTTGACCCAATGCACAACCCATTGACATATCAAAAACTAATAGATACAAGATTAAAGGTTGACAGGGCACTGGTGGCATAAATACTAGCAGGTTCGAAAGGTATTATTTGACTTTATTGAAAGCTTTCTAGCATTCTTCATTCTATTCTTCGGGTTTTATTTTTTAAGTAGTCAAAAAATCAAATTGCATTTGTCAATTAGCTGAGATATAAATCAGGCCATGTAGTTCTACCTTACTAAGAAACTCCTTATTTCTATTTGGGTTCTAGGCGGTGGCAGGTTTTGAATGGCCTTGACTTTTTTTGGAGCAACTTTTACTCCTTTTTTGCGCATAATGAAGCCTAATAGCTTTTCGGATATGACAGCGAATGTGTATTTATGGGATTTAGCTCGAAGTAGTATTTGCAAAGCTATTTGAAGAGTTTTCGTAGATTGGCAACGTGTTCACTTTCCTTTGGCGATTTGGCGATCTATCATCCACATGGAACTTTATTTCTTTGTGCATGAGATCCTGGAATAATGTTATCATTGCCATTTGATAGGTTGCCCTGGCATTTTTAAGCCTAAAGGGCATTACTTTGTAGCAAAAAGTCCCCCACATGGTCACAAAGGTGGTTTTCTCATGTCTTAAGCTACCATTTTAATCTAATTGTAACTAAAAAATCTGTCCATGAAGGAAAATAATGCATTTTTTGCAGTGTTGTCTACTATGGTGTCAATGTGAAGCAAAGAGAAATTATCTTTTAAACTAGCACAGTTTCAGGTCCTTAGAGTTTGCATACGTTTACACTTTACCATTTTTTTAGGGATAGGGACTATCTTGCTACCCATTTAGGATATTTAGCTACTTTAAGAAATCCAACCTCAAATTACTACTTTACTTCCTCTTTGATCTTTAAAAGCATCTCTAATTTCATTCTACTAATCTTTTGTTGTATGGGCTAACACTTAGGTTTAAGGGAAAGTTTATGGACCATAGTGTTGGTGTCTAATCCGAGCATGTCTTGGTAGGACCAAGCAAACACATCCTAATATTCTTAGTGGAAATTTATCAATGTAATTCGAGTTAATGGGTTTATGGATGTTCCAATCTTGACATCTTTTTAATTCTCTTTCGTTCCTAGGTTTATGGTTTCAATGGGTTATTCATGAGGTAATATATGTTTTTCTTTTTGTTCAATTAATCTCAATAGGTCTGGTGGTACGGGACTTTCTTCAAAATCCCCTTCAGGCTTAACTTTTCGATATTGAATGGTTGCTTAAAATTAATATCTGGAATCTCAGTATGAATATCCATGTCATTTTCATCTGATATCTAAACATATGAAAACAAATAATATAGGCAAAAAAATGTAGAGGAAGGTCTAGGAGTTGAAAAAATTATGAAAATAGGCATTTATATGAAATGCATAATGCCTAGTCATTTTCATTGATAATATTTAATGAAAAAGTGCCCATATAAAGGATCCTAAAATGCTCTTGAGCGGAAGCATAGAGGTTTAGTTCATAGCATTACTTTGAAACAAACTTAAACAGTAAAGTAATCTCGATTTTAGTCTAAACATTTGGAACAAATCTTGAAAAACGGAGACTAGTCTCTTGGTCCATAACTGGCGTCTTTGGCTCATCAATCACATTGATGGAGAGATCCCCAAATGCCTTTTTCAGTACCACTACAACATTATCATAGCCATTGTTCGTAAATTCTATCAAAAAGGAACTTTCCTAAAGTAGTGAAAATAACATTGATTCATAGCCTAAGTCTTATCCCAATAAACGGGCAATCCTTTTCTTACAGTTATTTTGAGCTTGTTTTCTTTTCTGTTGTGCACTGGGCTTAAACACCAACCCTCTTTCATTGATCTAGTTGATAGCTTTTAGGGTTATGGTAATTTTTCAAAAATGTTTTCTTAGTCTTTTTCCAGCCTAGGCACTTTTACTAATAGTTAACTTTAGACCCATATGAGTGCTCTTCGATAGCTAAAGCTCAACAATTTGGAACCCTTTCTTAACATAAGTGGCATTGACAAACTCAATGGACTAAAGCGAGGATTCCAGAACATCCTCATCGAGTTTAATATATGGGGCATCAGTTGAGATAGTAGCAATAATGTCTTATTCTCTTCTGATACTAATAACTTTTTTCAATGATGAATTTCAATTTTTGATGCAGTGATGATCGACAACCCCAATCGAGTGAATCCAAGAACTTCACAATTAGTAATTATATGATGGAGCAATTTCCATCACATGGAAGTCTACTTCATAAGTGCAAGGCTGATTTGGAGTGGAATAGGGTTGTTTCCCATGCCATTTCTATAAGTTCCACCAAACGCTTGCACAATCATGCGACTATTTTGGATATGAGACAAGTTAATAGGGAGCTCATTCAAGCATAATACGAGCATACATTCAGAGCTAACCCGTTATCAATAATGTTAACTTTGAATTCGATTTGATATAACAAATAACTTAAGCTAAATTAAATTACACTCAACTTAGTATTTGTGTTAAAATTGAAAAACATTTTGTAAAGTACTAAGTTTGTATTTTCTCAATAATATATGTTTCAAAATGTATATTTATACTTAGAATATTCTTAGGATATGTTTGAGCTAATATCAAGTTAAGAAAAATCATTTTACAAAGGATTTTGAAGGTATGTATCGAGACAATGCACAAATGTATCGATACTACACTTAAAACCCTTATTTATATCGATATTTTTATGCATGTATCGATACATTGCAATGAGTATCTATACTTACCCCATATGTATCGATACAATGCTTGGCAATAACTAACGTTTGGCTAAAACCCTCGAATGTATTGATATAGGAGTGTCTATATCGATACAACTTAGCAGGTATCGATAAGCAGCCCCCTGTATCGATACAACAAGCTATAACGAGTACTTTTTTTATTCTTGTATCGATATCATTGGTATTGTATTGATACTATAGCACGGGTTTGAATAGAGACAAGCATTTATGAAGACTACAATAGCTCTCCAACCACCACATTAAATACCCAATGTCTATAAATCAATTTCAAGCTATAAATAGAGGTTCCCTATAGCTGAAGAAGCAAGAGATACAAATATCAATCAAGCATTGAACAACAAAAGCTCAAAAGTTTTCAAATTCTTTATTTTACTTGCATCAAATTTATACTCTTCCAAGTCTATTTGTATCTCATTCACCTTATACTTAAATTCCAACAAACATCCATCTACTAGAAGTTCAATTTGTTTGCAAAATACCTCATTCATATCACAAAAGGGGTTGTTTGAAAGTGAGTGAAAATATTTGAGAATTTGGGATAGAATTCTCAAAGGGATTGAAAGGTTCTATCTAAGCCTTAAAAGATAGAGGTGTAAGGTTATACCTTAGCCTTAAAGGTAAATAATTTGATTAGTGAATTATGAGAATCACCTTGGTAAGAAAGTACGAAGAAGAGAGGACGTAGGTGCCGAGTTCAAGGACCGAATCTTTATACATTGATTTTTTGTTTTTATTAGCCTTAACTCGTTTTAATTTACTTAAAATTTATCAAGTTTTTGTAGAACCAATTCACCCTCCCTCTTGGTTCAATCTTTTCTTTGAGCTAACAATTAGCATTAGAGCTTTCGTCTCTATTGTAGGTTTCATAACCTTAAGAAAAGATCCTTGATAGCTCAAAAATGGAGAATGCAAACATGATACTTAAAGCCTTAAGAACCTCAAAAGAGTTAGAAAGCCAAGATGAAGTTTGTCTCTTGGCATTTGAGACAAATGCAAATGCTATGAGACTTGAAGGCCATTCCATCATGAGACCCCCACTCTTCAATGTTGAAAACTACTCATATTGGAAGACAACGATAAGGTTATTTATCCAAGCAAATGATTATGAAGTATGGAAGATCATTGTCAATGGACCACTCATCCCTAAGAAAAGAGTAGGAGATTGTCTTGTGCCAAAGGAAGAAGAAGAATGGGATAAACAAGACACCAAAATGGCACAATTAAATGCTAAGGCCGTGCACACACTATTTTGTGCTCTTGGTCCAAATGTGTACAATAGAGTCTCACTATGTGACAATGCCAACCAAGTGTGGGACAAGTTAGCAACCACACATGAAAGAAAAAAATCAAGTCAAGGAATCCAAAATACGCATGCTTACACTTGACTATGAATTGTTCAAGATGAAGGTGGATGAAACCATCAAAGAAATGTCAGATAGGTTTGTGGATATTATCAATGGGTTAAAGGCACTTGGAAAGACTTTATCCAAATAAAAAGATGGTGAAGAAGCTACTCAATAGTCTTCACAAGTCTTGGGAAGCAAAAGTGACAGTAATTGAAGAATCCAAAGATTCGAACACACTTTCCTTGGATGAACTCATAGGTTCTCTTCTAACCTATGAGATGAAGATCAAGCACGGACAAGAGCCACCAAAGAGGGCAAGTATTGCCTTTAAAACAACCACTCCTAGGGATGATGATGATAATAAGGAGGTTAAGGAAAATGAAAAAATTGCAATGTTTGCAAAAAAATTCAACAAATTCATAAGAATGAATAAAGCAAGAATACCTCCTAGAAAAGAAATGATGAAGAGAGACTCAAGTAAAAAAAAGAAAAAATAAATCATTTGCTATGAGTGCAAGAAACTAGGACATATTAAATTTGAATGTCTAATATGGAAGAAGCCAAACATGAATAAGTAAAAGAAGAAAGCTATAGTGGCCACATTGAGTAATAGTGACACATCCGATAATGATGATGAGGAGGTGGCCAACCTATGTCTCATGGCTTATAATGAGCCCAAAGAGGAAGAGCATTGCTTCAAGGCAAATTCAAAGAAGAATTCTTGGTACCTTGATAGTGGATGCTCAAGACACATGACCGGTGACAAATTAATTCATGAAACTAAGGCTTAAGGATGAAGGAATGTTACTTTTGGTGATAACTTAAAAGGATAAATTAAAAGTATTAAAGCCATAAGTAACAACTCTCCATCTAACATTGAAAATGTTCTATTTGTCAAGGTCTCAAACATAATCTCTTTAGTATTAGTCAATTGTGTGATAAAGGCATGAAAGTTATTTTTGAATCAATTAATTATTAAATTGTTGATTTTAAGTTAAATAAAATTGTTTTTATACGACATAGAAAAGGAAATGTTTATGTGTGCATCTAGATGACTTGTCTTATCAAAATGTTTGTTTTGTTGTTAATAATGATGACTTGTCTTGGTTGTGGCATAGAAGATTAGGACATGCTAGTATGAATGTAATTTCCAAACTATCTAGAAAAGACCTTGTTGTTGGATTGCCAAAAATAAATTTTGATAATGATAAAATATGTGATGCATGTGTTCAAGGGAAACATAGAGGATCTTCATTCAAACTAATTAATATTGTTTCAACTACTAGAGTATTACGACTTATTCATATTGATCTCTTTGGTTCTACTAAGACATTAAGCTTAAGAGGCCAACAATATAGGTTTGTTATTATAGATGATTACTCAAGGTTTACTTGGGTTCTCTTCTTAAGCTCTAAAGATGAAGCCTTAGAAAAATTCATTACTTTTTGCAGAATTATCTAAACCTAAAAAGGTTATTCTATTTCAAGTGTAAGAAGTGATCATGGAAAAGAATTTGAAAATCTTGCTTTTGATAAATTTTGTAATGAAAATGGCGTTAGCCATAATTTCTCAGCACCTAGAACTCCTTAATAAAATGGAGTTGTTGAAAGGAAAAATAGAACCTTGGAAGAAATGGCTAAAACCATGCTTTGTGAAAATAATTTACCAAGATATTTTTGGGCAGAAGCCATTAACACTTTTTGCTACATTATAAATAAAGCTATGGTTAAGCCAATCCTAAAAAAAACTCCATATGAACTTTTTAAAAGAAGAAAACCTAACATTAGCTATTTTCATCTTTTTGGATACAAATGTTTTATACTAAATAATGGAAATTATAATCTTGGTAAATTTGATGCAAAAAGTGATGAAGGAATTTTTCTTGGTTATTCAACAAATTTCAAAGCTCATAGAGTGTTTAATAAGAGAATCTTGGTTATTGAAAAGCCAATACATGTTATATTTGATAAACTAACTCAACCTTGAGGAAGGTATCTATTGAGAATGATGATGTAGAGATTTAACAAGAACAAGCATTACACAATAAGCACAGACAAACAATACAAAATCAAGAAGCTCCAAAAGAGGAAGACCTACATGAGCCAACTTAAGTAGAGAGGGAAAGAAATCATCCTAGAGAGTTGACTTATGTTAAAGAAGGTGAGATAATTGGTGATCCTGAGTAAGGGGTAAAAACTAGATCATCTCTTAAAAATGCATGCAATTATGTAGCTTTTCTTTTACAAATTGAACCTAAGAATTTTAGATGATGCTCTAAAGGATGATAATTGGATCATGGCCATGCAAGAAGAGTTAAACTAATTTCAAAGGAGCAAAGTTCAAAATTTAGTAGAAAGACTTAGTAATTATCCTATCATAAGTACTAAATGGGTCTCTAGGAACAAACTTGATAAGCATGGAACCATAGTTAGAAATAAGGCTAGAATAGCAGCTAAAGGATATAGTTAAGAAAAAGGAATTGATTTTGATGAGACTTATGCCCCTGTAGCTAGACTAGAGGCCATTAGAATACTTATAGCCTTTGCATGTTTTAACAATTTCAAGTTGTATCAAATGGATGTCAAAAGTGCTTTTTTAAATGGTTTCATTAATAAGGAAGTTTATGTTAAGCAACCTTCCGATTTTGAAAATCCTCATTATCCCAATCATGTCTTTAAACTTTTAAAAGTTTTGTATAGACTAAAGCAAGCACTTAGGGCATGGTATGAGATGCTTTCAAAATTTTAATTGAAACAAGTTTTAATAGAGGCAATGTTGAGAAAATTCTTTTTATAAAAGTCAAAAACAAGGATATTTTAATGATTCAAGTTTATGTTGATGGTATGATCTTTGGTGCTACTAATGAATCTCTTTGTCAAGAATTTTCTAAGTTAATGCAAGGTGAGTTCAAGATGAGCATGATATGAGAATTAACATTCTTCTTGGACTACAAGTCAAACAAACAAAAGATGGCATCTTCATCAATCAAGCAAAGTATATAATGGAATTACTCAAGAGGTTTAAAATGGACGAAGCAAAGCCTTGTTCCACACCTATGAGTACTTTAACAAAGCTTGAGAATAATGAAGGAGGCAAAATTGTTAACTCTAAACTTTATAGGTCTATGATAGGTTCATTACTTTATCTTACCACAAGTAAACCTGACATAATGTTTAGTGTATGCCTATCTGCTAGATATCAATCATCACCAAGGGAGTCACATCTAATTATAGTAAAAAGAATTTTAAAATATCTTAGAGACACTCCCAATCTAGGCTTATGGTATCCAAAAGAATCATCTCTTGCCTTATATGCTTATTTTGATACATATTTTAGTGGATGTAAAATTGATAGGAAAAGCACTTCGATACTTGTCAATTTCTTAGAAATATTCTCATATCATGGTTCTCTAAGAAACAAAATAGTGTTGCTTTATCCACAAACGATCGGAGTACATATTCGCAGGAAGTTGTTATGCCCAAATTTCATGGATAAAACAACAAATGGAGGATTTTGTCATTACCATGGATCATATTCCAATTAAATGTGACAAAACTAGTGCCATTTGTCTCACAAAAATCCAATTCAACACTCTAGAATAACACATTGAGATTAGACATCAGTTTATCAGAAATCATGTGCAAAAAGGTGATATAGTGCTTGAATTCGTTGATACCTTACATAAACTAGCTGATATTTTCACTAAACCATTTGAATGCACAATTAGAAGAGAAATTTGGCTTAATGAATGCACCTTAAATTCATAAGTTGATAAAATTCTAATACTTTGCCTTAATATTGTTTGCATCATGTTTAGTTTGAAAAGCTAGCTTTACATACCTGCTTGTTTGATGATGTGCACTTGTACAACTTTTGATTCTTCGATGATTTTGTTGTTTTTTTTAATTAAATTTTGAATTCTTCATGCTAAATGATTTTGATGTGAAAAATTTGGTTCAAGTTGCATTTTCAAATGTTTTTCGAAGATCAATTGGGTTAAAAATATGCTTAATTTGATACTATCTTAATTGAAATAACCCAATAATAGGCTATACATATCGATACCAGCACATCTTTTTTCCTTGCATCGAGACCAATTTTCAAGGTATCAATACAAAACCCAAAATTGTTCATTGTATCAATACCTGACTCTAAGTATCGATACCATGTATCGATACTCTCTAGCTTGTATCGATACAGATCAACTTGTTCTATGTCTCGGGATCCAGTTCTTTGTATTGATACAAAACCCAAAATTATTCTTTGTATCGATACTGTCTCTTCTGTATCAATACTCATTATTGATTTAGGACTCCTCACGTGTGAAAGCTCATTTTCATTGAGTACTATTCATCTTCTCTTCTAACCTCCTTTCCCTCACTCAACCTTTAATCATCAAACTTCATGTAACTTTCACTTTTCTCACAATCCTTGATCCAAAAACTGATTAATTTCATTACAATTCACCAATTCCATTTGAAATTCAAGCCATTACCACCTAAAACCTTAAAAATTCAAAACCTTATTTCACTCAAACCCTCACCATTTTTCTTTCAAATTCCCTAAAATTTATCCAAAATTTTTCACAATTTTCAAGTGCCTTTTCATTCTCAAGTCTTTCCTAACTTGGTTGTTGTGATTGGTTGCAGATTTGCTCGATATATTACACTATATTACCATTAAAACTTACCACTCACCATGTACTCGACCATTTTCCTCAACCAGCCTTTCTTTAGCACCTTACCCATGTTCCTCCACTTGACCTGCTCGAGCTGCTACCTTCAATAATTGTCACCTCTATCGATGAACATCATCGAAACCCATCCCACTTCATCATATACCCACCAAATCACATTAAACACTTCACCAATATCAATCTTCTGCTCTATTTGTTCAAACTAGCATCCAATTCTACCGTGCCACCACCTAATCGACAAAATTCCCCAACCACCTTAAAACACTACTATGCCTCCAAAGACTAAACAAATCGCCTATCATCAAGGACTTGTCACCCTTGCTTCCACTTCTACCACTCATCAACCACCTACGACCCAAACACAATCATTCTTCGACCTATCCTTTTGTGATGCAGAAGGCTCGTGAATGATTCACTACATCTATGCCCGTATGCCCATCCAACAATGTCAAGTTATCAACTTTTCTTTTCTCTAGTCTATTACTTATCCCTACCTTTAGCTTTTTGATACCTTCGGATGGACCAAATTTTTTTCTCTCAATATTTTGGTTTATGAAAATATTGTTCATGCATTCTTTAGCAATGCCTCACTTATCATTGATGATCATGATCATGTCATTGCTATTCGATCTTATCTTTTGGGACAAGATGTCATAGTTAACCCAATTTTTCTTGTAACTACTTTTGATTTTTAGAATGAAGGCGTAATCAATAAAGGTCTAGCTCCTACAGTCTTGCACACCCCAAACAACAAAGCCACCCTCATTCTTCCAGTTGATCATGTACTTCGGCTTATCATTTCCTATGTGTTTCTTCCATATAGCACCAAACACACCTAGTTAACGATTCTGATTATTGGTGGCTCCATATGATTCAAACCAAAAATTGTCTAAACCTAGTACATTTTATCTTCATGGAGCTTATTCTTTGTGTTCATGGATGCCATAGGCTCTTTCATGGCATGGCATTAAGCTACTACTTTGATACTTAAGGTCTTGATATTTCTTACAACCCGAGGATTATGGTATTTACTTTCTGTTATATTGGTCGCAAATCCATGGGACTTATCGGGTATGAAATTTCAGGTGTCGACTTTGTTCCTAAGGCTTATTGACAACCACTTCCACTGCTTGAGCGATCGGATGTTCCCACTCCTGATGATCATGATGATGATATGGTGCATGATGCACCTCCTCCACCCCCGGCTCTCACCACCTTATCATTAGCACCTGTAGACCTTCAACATATGTACGATTCCATCATGGGATGTCTTGACACATGGAAGGGCTGCTTTGACTCTTGGGATCACCAATTCAATTCCATTGATGCCTATCTTTCTAGTTTTGAGCATAATCATCGGCTGTTGACCAAGCAATTCCATAGCTTCTTTGTGAACTTTCATCATGCACCGCCGCCTACTACTCCACTCGCCGTGGATCCTCTGGCTAATGAAATTTAATCTTCTTAGGTTTATTTTAGGATGACATTTAAGTTTTTCTTTAGATTCATTTGAACTTCTTTTACTTATTTTGTTGACTCTATTTAAAGTTTTCTTCTTAATGCATCATATTTGCTTGCATCTTCTTCATTCCTTTAAACAACTCTTTCTTGTGTTTTGATATGACAAAAAGGGGGAGAAATGTCATAAATTTGCAATGTGTTCCACGCCTTCCATGAATTATGTTCCATGTTTTCCATGATATTATGCACAATGCAAAATAGCCTTCCATGACATTATGTTCCATGTCTTGCATGATATTTTACACAATGCAAAATATGTCTTTCTTGAAAACATTATGCACTTGATCATGATTATATTGTCATGTTGGAACCCAATTAACATGTTGACATTGAACAATTTTTTTACATGATGTAGCTTGAACTCTAAAAATCTTGGGCAATATTATCGATCTGAAATGTTGTAGCTTTAAAGAACCCCATTTGCTCAAATTAAAACTTTTAAAAGCCATTGCTTTATTAAGGTGGAGGTTTTCTTTAATCTCAAAAACAAGCAAATTTATCTTAAGTTTTATTATATCAAAAAGAGAAAGATTGTTAACTTTGAATTTGGTTTTGATATAACAAACAACTTAAGCTAAATTAGTTTATACTCAACTTGGTATTTATGTTAAAACTGAAAAACATTTTAAAAAGTGCTAAGTTTGTATTTTCTCAATAATATATGTTCCAAAATGTATATTTATACTTAGAATATTCATGAGATATGTTTGAGTTAATATCGAGTCAAGAAAATAGTTTTTCAAAGGATTTTGAAGGTACGTATTGACATAATGCACAAATGTATCGATACTATGCTTAAAACCCTCATTTGTATCGATATTTTTATGCATGTATCGATACATTACAGTGAGTATCGATACTCACCCCATATGTGTCGATACAATGCTTGGCAGTAACCAAGGTTTGGCTGAAACCCTTGAATCTATCGATACAAGAGTATCTGTATTGATACAACTTGGTAGGTATCGATATCATCCACATGTATCGATACAACAAGCTGTAACAGTCATTTTTTTTATTCTTGAAGGTATGTATTGACATAATGCACAAATGTATCGATACTATGCTTAAAACCCTCATTTGTATTAATATTTTTATGCATGTATCGATACATTACAGTGAGTATTGATACTCACCCTATATGTATCGATACAATGCTTGACAGTAACCCAGGTTTGGCTAAAACCCTCGAATGTATCGATACAAAAGTGTATGTATCGATACAACTTGGCAGGTATCAATATCATCCTCATGTATCGATACAACAAGCTGTAACGGTCACTTTTTTATTTTTGTATCGATACTATAGGGCAAGTCTGAACGAAAACAAGCATTTATGAAGACTACAACGGCTCTCCAACTACCACATTAAATGCCTAACATCTATAAATTAATTTTAAGCTATAAATAGAGGTTCCAAACTACTAAAGAAGCAAGAGATATAAAGATCAATCAAGCATTGAACAACAAAAGCTTAAAAGTCTTCGAAATGAGTGAAAATATTTAAGAATTTAGGGCAAAATTCTTAAAGGGATTGAAAGGTTCTGTCTAAGCTTTAAAAGATAGAGGTGTAAGGTTATACCTACCTTAAAGGTAAACAATTTGATTAGTGAATTATGGGAATCACCTTGGTAAGAAAGACAAAGAAGAGGGGACATAAGTGTCGAGTTCAAGGATCGAACCTCTATACATTGATTGTTTATTTTTTTTACCCTTAACTCCTTTTTAATTTACTTCAAATTTATCAAGTTTTTGTAGAACTAATTCACCCTCTCTTAGTTCAATCTTTTCTTTGAGCTAACAAATAAGCTCATTAGGCAATGTGCTACTTTCGCAGTATGTGGTGATGTGAAAGGCTTTATAGTTTCCCTTTCTTACATGAGAGATTTCATCATCATTGAAAGATATGTAGTTGTTAGCAATGATGTTGCTTACTAGGTGATCCAACTAGCCTATCAAGATGTCGGGAGGGATATCTGCCTTATTCAAGGCCTTAAGGAGAGCAATCTTGTGAGTTGTGGAGTTCAATAACAGTGATAGCACAGATATCTTGGCGGGTTGCTTGTCAACTGATTGACAATGTTGTATTCACTGTGCTTGATGAACTTAAGGAATTTCGTAGCTTTTTTCTCCTTCACTAGCTCCTTGATAGCTATTGGATCTACTTCTTTGGTTACAGACTTTAGTGCTTAAAGGGTAAGAGTAGCATTCTTTTGCTGAATTTAATTTTTTAATGTAGCTAGGACATAACATCTGCCACTCCAATTTAAATGGTGTAACCCTAAGAGGTTAACATTTGCTAATTATTAACCAGATTTTCTGGTGATTAAAGTTTTACTTCTGTATTTCCAGGGAACTGCCTTATTGTTTTTATAAGGAAAGAGGATGGAAGTTGAATAATCATTGACATGGGCTGAAGAGGGGCAAATTTGATACTTGGTTGGTTGTTGAAAAAAAGAAACTACTGGCCTTCCAACCCCATAGAGGGGATTTTTCTCGTCCCTTTCCATGGTGTTAATAGATGGTATCACATTTGCTAACCAAGTATGTGAGTCATACTTTTTACCATAGAATTTAGTGTTACCTTATTCATCATTTTTTAAACCATAGCACAAAACTCTTTGCACGTTTAAAGAGTGTGGCCATAGACGGTATGGAAATCACAAAAGTGATTGACTCTATTTTCTGTTCTTTCGGCCCTATTAATAAATTTAGCTTGTACCAAGATTTACCAAACCAAATTCATTGGCCTATGTTCTTTATGATCTTGCAATCATCTTCAATAGCCATTCCCTTTGTATCTGATTTAATATGAGTTTTGAATAAGCTGGTTCCAACACTAGAGTTTAGCCTTTGTTCAGCTCTTTTTTCCTTTACCGTTAAAGGTATCTCTTTCATCGGAGTCACTTTCATGGCCTCATTGATCATTCCACACAATACGACTACATTTGCAAAGTTCCTCAAGATGCTCTAGCTATCTTCTCATAATAAGGGGCTTGTAATGTGCTGACGAATCTAACATTTACTCTTTTTTTTTGTTAACAAGGGGTGAATCTAGGTTACTTCTTCCATCCACCTCTTAGCGTATTGCTTAAATCATTATCTCTCTTTTCCATGCTCATGAGAGAGAAATAATTTAAAACCTAGTTGGTGGTAGGTTTTTCCTCATCTATGGCATTAATAGGTAAACTAATGTATTCATCCTGCTCCTCATAGAACTGGAGTTTGGAAGGATCCATCATCCCTTAGACCATCTCTAAAAAAAATGGATAGTGTTGTAGAATGTGCCTTTGACCGTAGTGGTAGCCAAATGGTTTAATGGTTTCTTTCCTTTGGCTTTTTATATCTGATACTATTCTAGCATTCACAAAAGCTTGCCCTACTTTGCTCATCAATGTCTTGACTTTTCTAAGGCTTTTTTTAATCCAACAACCCATCGATCACTGTATTCACTCTTAGCTCTACATGACTAGGAAGTGGATTGGCTCTAACATTAGGTCCAAGCCCTTGCATGACCTTGATAACACCTTTTTCAAACAAACTTTGCACATTTCTCTTGAACGAGGTGCAATTCTCAATAGAGTGACCTTAAGCTCTAGCGTAGTACTCATAATAGGCATTCTCATCGTACTATTTAGGATATAAAGTGATCTTGGGTTTTTGAATAGTGGGGCCACTAGTTAACCCGCCAATAAATAAGAGTAAATTTCTTTATAAAAGTAAGAAAGTAGCTTAAAATATTCCTTTTCTCAAAATGCTTGTTGATTATTTGAAGCTCTTACATTGTTCACGTTATGGGGTTATAAACTTTAAACAGTGTTTTGAAGGGGATTTGATGCAAAACTCATTGCTAGATCCTAAACCTTACAAAATGAACTGGTTATGAGACTGATGATTAAGAGTTAAAACCTTAATACAACGTGTTTGAAAAGTACATACCTTGTGCTAGATGTAGATTCTGAGTGAACTTAGCATGACTCATGGTAACAACATTCATCTCATTCTCTTTACCTCTGGCTATTGACCTTTAAGTTAGATGATTCTCTGCTAGACATCTTAGCACTTTTGATAGCATTATCAATTATTTTGCTCGATATAACCATATCGACAAAATTCTTTGTAGCATTTCCTACCAACTTGTCATAGTAAAGAGCTCATATGGTGTTAATGAACATGACTGTCATTTCTTTTTTGATAAAAAAAGGTGAACTTGAGCTACTTCTTTTCTCTACCTTTGAGCATGCTACCTAAAGTTCTTAAAGGCTTTCTTTTTTATATTCATGAGGGAGAGATGATCCAAGGCCTAGTCGGATATGTGCTTATATTGATTAAAAAAAGCACAAGCAAAATTTGCCCATGTTAACGGATGGCTGCCTCAGTCAAATTATCTTTAAAGTAATGAATTAACAATTTTTCGTTCTTTTCGTATCCAATTATCTTGCGGTAGTACATGCAAAGGTGGGCAATGGGGTCTATAGTCTTATTGTACCTTTCAAAATCTTGCACTTTAAATTTAGGCAAGACTATAAGACAAGAAACATGTCCCAAAGCTTTGGTATCTATAATCCCAAATTTGTCACTTTCTTCAATAGCCCAAAGGCACTTTTCCAATAACTAATACTTGTTTAAGTCTTTATTATTCTTTGCTCTTTATTGCTCTATTTGCTAGTCAAGATCTAGGATTACAGGTCTTACCGGTAAAGAGTTTGCACTTGAAAATCCTTAAACAAGATGGGGTACCATTACTAGGTTAATGTAAATGAATGGTTGAGTTAATGGGATCATCATTGCTAGAGGATGCATTTCATGAGATGCATTTTCTTAAGCATTGGTGGCTTCAGTACCACCATTCAAGTGCTCTCAAGATTAACGTTTTTTTTCCCACATTGATGGTGCTTGTTTGTCTTTGTTCCTTTAAAGCTTCTAACAATAGCTTAGTTAATTCTACAATTTGAGCTTAAAGTTCCTCACTTTTAATGAATGATTGCTCTTGAGACTTCTTATACATGCGCTCGAGTTATTTGAAATAGACTTAGTTTTATATCAATGACGAATAGTAGGTTTCATGTTTTAGAGCACCTTTACTTTAGATTATTATCGGATTAGACTTTTATGATTTATTATGTGCATGTTTGGTGAGATGAAGATAAGTATGCAATCATGATAGTAGATGGCTATTAATATGAATGAATAACGCAATAAAAGACTTGGGTTAGTCATATAAATGCAAGAAGGACAATTGGATTAGGAGATAGCTTTACCAATAGCATATTTCATTAAAGCAACAAAATATCCTAATTACATATAATCATATTTGAAAATGTCTAACACAGATATATTGCTTAATCACATGTTCTAAGACGTACAAGTTTTTTTTCATAGGCTCTGATGGGCAGGATGTCACATGTCAAGGATCAAGCCACGTCCATCATGTACTCAGCCTCTAACTAGGTCATTTAAATCTACTTAATGAGATGGTAGTAGTGGTCTTGATAATTCATGCATTCCTGATCAATCATCTATAGCTATTCTTGCTCTAGCCGTTAAGAGACTCTTAATAATTCATCTACTTGGCCTTGGTGAGCTTGTAGAGAATACTCTAAATCTCAAATTCTGAGTGTTAGAGTCTCATTCTTGACCTGATTTGCCTTTGAATCCTGGATTTAAGATTCTAGATGTCTATTCTTCCTTTATAAATTGATACGAAGGTGTGGGTTCTAATAAGCTTCTCTCTATTTACCCTGGCCTTTTCTTTCCTTATTGCAACTCCTTTTTTATGGTAGCTATTTCTACCTCCCACTCAATTGATGATTTACAAGGCGCTTAGACTTGCTTGCTTTACTAAGTTCCATAATTTTTTTGTCAAACTTTTAAGATCCTTATTGAAATGGTTTTTCTCTTTGATAACCGGGTTCATTTCACCATCCTAAAGATAGAGGTCCATTTTTAATTGACTTTTTTCTTTCTTTAAATGAGTGATTTCCTTAGTAAAGGTTGTCTTTTCTTGCTCGAACTCATGTTCAAGCAATTTGATCTTAGAGGGAGCAGCTAATAGTTTCGACGTTTCTACATCAGACAAAGGCAAGGCATCACTGATGTGATGAATTCTCCACTCATCATATCCTAGATTCTTACTACTTTCTTTCCAGTACAACTCCAAATAACTAGTTTATCTCTAAGCATGGAATGCTAGCTGAACTTTTGACTTGTAATCGAACTTGTCATAAGCAAAACCCCACTGCTCAAGGTCTTGAATGAAAAGGATGAATTGTCAACACCAAAATTATCATAAGACTAAGATAGGTGCGCAGCTAGTGCTTCCTCATAATCCCATAAGTGGCACATAACTATAATCTCTAAATCAATATATAATTGTCAGTAATAAAAACTAAGGGGCCTCCATGCCACTTTTTCCCCTATGAGATTTCAAACTTTTTGGACCCATTGCTCCTTGAACTTGTCTTAATGTTATTCTTTCTCAAGGACCTTGGAGATGGGGTTAAAATTGGCCAAAAACTTGAATGACATTCTCTTTACTTCAAGATAAAAGTGGTTGACCATCAAACATGGAGAAATGGTGTGCATCTGATGAACAACTTGTCCCCATTTTCTTGTAAAAGATAAGAGCTTAAATAGTTTTAGCAACAATGAGAGGTACAAGATTGATGTTGCCACATAATCGGGGAAAAAGATCTACTACCGTCCCCTTAACATAGCCTAATGTTTTAAAAATATGACTAGACCATATATTGCTAATGCGTAGATATCTTGAATTTTTTGTATGTTAATGGTATTTGCCTTTGCTTCCTTTAAACTACCCATGAGATGCACTCATAGTTCCCCTTCGTCTTGATATGACTTTCTATCCAAGACTCTGTTACCTTGAGAATCTGAATTAATTTTTTCTTGAAGGTTAGAGGTTGTAAAGCCTTATAATATATTTTATCAGCCTTGGTCCTTTCAATGTTGAGTAATGCAATATATTCATCAACTGTGAAGACCAAATCCTCGTGATTGAAAGTGAAGCATTGATATGCTGGGTTCCAAAACTTAGATGCTACTTGCAGTAGGCCAACATCGCAATATACCTTTTCTTCAATGATTTCCTCTTAGTATTGTTCCAACTGGTCTATATATGCTTAAGATTTTGCCAATCATTCTGATGGTACCTATCTTGGCCCTTTCATGCACGTTGAGACATACTCGAGATTGAGAACATCCTCATCTTCATGTTGTTGATGTTCTAACCATGCTTAGACTTCTTCAAAAGGCTTCAAAGTGCACTGATGCTCCATG
Organism: Adansonia rubrostipa; assembly: GCA_038381775.1. Classification (NCBI taxonomy): domain Eukaryota; kingdom Viridiplantae; phylum Streptophyta; class Magnoliopsida; order Malvales; family Malvaceae; genus Adansonia; species Adansonia rubrostipa. The sequence goes on from JBBYHM010000019.1 coordinate 6,570,015, forward strand.
ACAGATATCCCTTGACGAACACTGAATCATTGGCCAACTGCCCTATAATGATGATAATTATAATGAAATGATGCATGTGTCAAATAAAAAGAAAAAAGGAAATGAGTTAGTGACCATACAGAGTAAGAAGCATAAAAATAAGGGAATAAAAGAATAGCAACAGAAAATGCATCACAAAATTTGCCCTAATAATAGGTGATATAATGCTTGGTGGCAAACATGACAATTATGAAAATTGTGATAACAATGCTTGGTGGCAAACATGACAATTATGAAAGTTGTGATAATGGGTTGATAGGATAACAGTGTGTCCAGGTTAAAATTTACCCTTAATAAGGTGACATGATACCTCATAGGGACAAAAATTAACCAACTAAGTGATACATTCGTTTATCACCATTTATGCTACGTTCATGTTAAGTCATCATTTGGATAGCGTGACCATTTGTTTAGGTCAGATATGACTCTTTCAAGATGACGTAGAGTATTGTAGGCCATGGAATTTGCTTATCATCATAGACTCATTAAAGAGGGTTATATAGGCTTAACTATTATACAAAATGACCCTTAAAAATATGATCATGAAATAAAATGACAAATGCAGGCGATAATGTTCATCCATCATTACCTATGTAACCATGGTATATAAGAGTAGAGACAAGAAATGTTTCCCTGTGTGACCCTATTTTCCAGGTTATTCTAGCAGCACTCTTGTATGGTTTGACATGGTTTGGCTTGTACGGCTCACTTCATGGGGCTTCATTTGATGCTTGAATTGGTATCTGAATCGCTTCTCTATCTGGCAAGGACAGTAAAAAAACCTAGATCCTAGGCCCATCATAGGTTTGATTGAACGGGTTTGATTTGGTGGATGTATTTCCCTATGCAAATTTGAAGAGGTACTTGTGAGAGACATAAGTAATTTACACCCTAAAAGATCTTGTTATTCCTATGTAGAGGGGTACTCATGAAGATGGATAGCTCACTTCCTCCTAATAATTGGGACACTAACCTCACCATGGAGTTTGGTTGGAATCTAAGGCAAATGATTGTGCATGGTGTGTGTAAGGGAAACAATCAAACCTTTTGTTTTACCCGTATATTACTATATTTATTCGAATTAATATTTATTCGAGAACAAAGTAGTCTCTGACAATCACAGGATAAAACCACGAAAGGTAAAAGTTAAAAGACAAAAATAAAAGGGGATAATATCTAAATAATGATGAAAACTAAAAAAAAAAAAAAGCCAGAACTAAGTAAGACATAGTTAGTCATAGGCTTAACTATCTAGGTCCCTAGTGGAATCGCGAAGTTGTCACTATGTACTAATTTTCGATAATCTTAAAAGAGCATGCATAACTTAAAAAATATGGTATACATATGTTGGTTAGAGCCTTTGGGTTATCCCTTAATCAAGATCTGAATTAGGCATAATGATATGAAGGGATGAAAAACTGTCGAGTGAATCACTCATCCAACTAGTCTTGGAAGGCTATTATGAAGTGGCTATAAATTTAGAGTTTCCACCAATCATTTCAAGCTAGGCATAATTGGATGCCTACTAAAAACAATATTTTGAGCTACAAAACTTGAGACATCAATTTTAAGGTTTGCAAAGTTTAGAAATAGGAGTTGGTTATACGTGGGGAAGAATTAGTAGCCCCATGATGCTTAAAATTGGTAGCAACTAACCATGTCTCATTTTGGTTTTAATTTAATCAGTTCCACTTTATCATTATTTTGAAATAATCCTCTTCTGCATGAATTTTTGTGAAAATTATAGATATTGGTTTTGAAAGAAAATTTAGATCACCTATGCACCTCGAAGGTATGAAGAACGTAGGAATTTTTTATGCAAATAAATTTTGTGTTAAATTTTGGAAATCTGGATATACATGTCAGGCATTAGAGAGATACCAATGCAAAACATTACCTTATATTTTTTAAAAAAATAATTTAAAACTATGAATGCATAATGGTTATTACAAAGAGAAACATATTAGTAAGATGAAAAAAAATATAATAACATTGTATATAAATAAATGTACAAAAAAAGAAAAAAGAAGGACGCTCAAAATTTATCTCGTAATTATCTTTGATTATTGAAGAACAACCAAAATGACAATATTGATAAGCGTTTGATTTGGTGGTATCACGAGGGACAAAATAAAAGAGATTTTGATTAGTAAACTTGAAATGGCTGGGAGAAAAAAATTAAATTTCATGTAAAATTTGAAAAGTAGGATTGGAAGTACCCCCTCTAGAGGCGGAGTTAGAGTATCCCTAATAGTGATAATTTTGGACGAGCTCAAAAGAATATTTTGATCGAAAGAACTTTCAAAAAGTTTCGAGAGAGAGAAAATTCAGATTTTAAATGAAAAGTGAGGTTAGAGTATCCCCTTAGAAAACAAGATTAGAGTATCCCAAAAGTGAAAATTTCATGTTTTAGAACATGTCTGATTAGAAATCCAAAAATGATCTGTGAGTAAGAAACTCAAGTTTTCAATGAAAAATAGGGTTAAATTATCCCCTCAGACAATTAGGTTGAAGTATCTCCAAAGGTGAAAATTTTATGTTTTTATAAATGGCTTTGATTAGAAATTTTGAAAAGATTCGAGAGAGAAAATTTAAGTTTCAAATGAAAAATAAAGTTGTAGTATCCCATCAAAGAGTGGGGTTGAAATGTCCTTAAAAGTAAAAATTTCAATATTTAGGGAGAAAAAGACTATTTTGTGGAAAAAAGTATTCTGCGAATAAAAATTAAGAATTTAAATAAAATTATCATTTTTTGTTTTAGCCTTGATCCAAGCTTAAAAGGGCTTGGGATGTAGTATAAGACTGCATAGGGAGTTAATCGCATGCATTTTGAGACATTTGAATGTCTCAAATAAGGTGATTCAGGACAATAAGTTAATTTTAATTTAAAAAATAAGGGACATCATCATGTTGTCTCTCTTCCTGAATTAATTCTAGGTCCCTCTGAAGGCTTGAGAGGGTGAACAGGATATCTTTGGAAAGGTGACTCGAAGAGGAGTAATATAAAAATATTCCAAAAATCCAAGAAAATCACTTTCTAGGTGGAATTAATTTTCAGTTGGGTTTGTTTTGACATTAGCAGCATATGCAGGGGAAAAGGCATATTGGACTTTGGAAAATCATCCCAGACTTATTCAATATTGTTAAATCACAAACGATATCTTTCCAAAAAGGAATTTTGTAAACTTTCTTGAAAAAATATTTTAAAAAATTCAAAAAAATCATCTGGTGGGCCAAAATGGCCCAAACAGAATGCAATTTGCTAGTTCTAAGGGTTTTGGATAGTAAAGGTTAAAAAAATCATAATTCCTCTATCTAGAAAGTTTTAGGTGCAAAAAATGCATTGTTAGAAAGGTAATTAAATGTTCTTTCAAGAAGAAAACAAACAATCCAAAAAAAATGTATTTGAGTTTAAGAACAAATTTTTTTAATAATATACTTAATGCTACCAAGGCAAAAATAAGAGAGTTTCTCGGTATTTTTGGATTTTTAGGACCAAACTCGAGCCATAGATGTCTAAATGTTTATGACATAGAAAAAATGGTGATAGGAGTCGCGAGTTCATTCCATAATCTCAAAGTAGTTTGGGATAATGAAACAACCGGTTGACCATGCTAAAAATAATGGTATTAAACTTAAGATCAAGGCTTAACATTTTTTTAACAAATAAAAGGGTCATTATCCTAAGAAAACAACATTTTTCATTCAACCATGAATCTAGAACTGGAAAGTTTGATTTGTACCCGAAGATAAGAGGACTAATTTAGTGAAAACATTAAATCCACGCTAGTCTCGATCTATTAGAGGTAGCCTATAGACTTAAATTGGATTTTTAAAAATCAGATTCTGAAACAAACAAGTAAGCATTTTGACAAAAAGGTTATGAATGAGATGCAACATGCATAACAATGAACATGGATAATAAATTTAAACAAACAAAAATGATATTTTAACAATGGAAAAATGGAAAAAATGTAAAGTAATGACCAATAAAATGCATAAGAATGTTAACCTCATAAATGGCATCTAGAATTAAGTCATAGATGATGGTATGAACATGTTTAACCAAAAAAAAAACACATTGGAATGTTCAAGCTAACATTTTTGTTTCATAAAACCTATAAAGATGCAAAAGAAAAATTCATTAATATGTCAAAACATGTTAGGGTGAAGATTTAAGCATATGTTGAATATGTGAAAGTGGATAAAGCATAACTAAGATGCATCAGCAGGGGCTGTTTTGATGGTGAAACTAAAACATAGCACATTTGGTCATCCAAGCAACATTAAAACATCAAAAGATCATTAAAAAACCCTAAAACTACTACATCCAAGGCCATAACAATGCATGAGTATCTTAAGATGGTCATGGGGACATGAATGCCTTACTAGAATGATGCAAATGCTGAAAATAGAAAATAAACAAAGTAAGGTAGAGAAAATATACTAAAAAGCTTTAAACTTTCACCTTTACTTGGAGCAGCAACTCTAAGCTTAGTTTTTCCTTCTCTTTGCTATTGATTAGCAAGAAAAAAATGAAAAAAGTAGAGCTTTTAGTTATGTTCCAAATGGAAGGGAGTTTTTAAATGTGAAAAAAAGGATGAAAGGTTTTTAGAGGTTTTTCAAAGGGAAAAAGAGAGAGCTATGAGAATGGGGGAGTGTTTTTAATGTAACAGTGTGTCTATGGAGATCCCCATTTTGCTAAGCCAAAATTAGCTCTTTTATAATCTAAGGTTTAGCCAATGCATCTTAAAGCCAAAGCAAAGGCATTTTTGGTCTTTCCCTATGTACCTTATGGCAAGCCTTGGTACTATGCTCAATTAGCTGAAATTTCATTGACTGTAAGCAGTAGGGTAGTGGAGTAGAGGGGTTGTAGTAGAGTACTACTAGAGAAAAGCCATGTATGCCTTCATTAAATCATATATTTTACGAAAATGTCCTATTTTTTAGTAATTTTGGGCCTCAAAATTTGTTAAAAAAATCATAAGCCTAATGCTGAGGCCTGGTATAAATTTTGATGATTTTCTGTGCAAAAAACATGCTTAAGCTGATTTTAGACCGATGACGCAAAAGCTAAAAAATAGCTAGCAAACATGCCTTAGTGTATCAATACAAAGCACTTTGTATTGATATATAAGGCAAATTTGGCCCTTTAATATCAACATAAAGAAGTTTGTATCAATACCAAGAACAAAAAATATTCTTAGTCTCGAGACTTGGAGACCTATATCAATACTACAAGGGCTTCCATCGATACTCTAGCTCGTTTATCGATGCATTTGGCCAAAAATCATGATTTTAGCTATTGTTAAAGCTCGTATTGATACAAACAAGTTAGGTCTTGGTACCATACCTTAGGTATTGATACCAAACCCTCTTACATTGAAACTGCATGTGAAAATTTAAATTTTTAGTGATGTGAAATCTTAGTATCAATACCTATACATCAATGTGACTTGCACGTACCTTAGACTCTCTAAATTAATTTATTTTGGTTTAAAATGATAAGAAATTGACTCGTGCTCATCCATATAACTCTCTAAATTACTTTATTTTGGTTGAAAATGATAAGAAATTGACCCGTGATCATCCATATAACTCCAAGAATGCCTAGAACAATGACCTTCGATGCCTTAGATGATGGCTCGAACAAGATAAGTTGTCTATAAGTTAAATTAAAAATTTTCATCAAGCTACAAATAGAATGAAAATGAGTGTTCCATCGACTATCTATAACTTTTTATAGAATTCTCACTTGTTTTGCTGCTTTATCTTTTACAATGTGTGAGCTACTTGTAATTGGTCTTGCATCTTAGAAGCACTAATAATATTTACAATATAAATCAACTATAAAAAAAGCTCACGTATATGAACTACTCCAGATGCTGTAACCAATGCTAATTTTTACTTGTCAGCATAACAGTGCATATAGTATGCAAAAGACAATCATTAAGTACCAAAACTTGTAACGTATTCCATTCACCATACATTTTACTAGAACCATTGTATCTTTGATCTTGAATACTTTCAACTTCAAGCTTGTAACAAGAAACAATAAACACTAACTCTTTGTTTAAGGTTGTTGCACTAGCATTACTAAAATGGACAAGGCCAAAGAATCATTCTATGACAAAACCATTCTATAAACAAATCTCAAAATAATAACCATTTGTTCCTTTTTAGTTTACCTCCAGCTTTATCAATGATGATATAGAATTTCACATGTCCTATCTCTTATTTAATTAAATTTCACCACATCAGCTAGAATTTGTAAAATCTCCTTTTAAACATCCTTCAATGTGTATTTAACAACTGGCATTTTTCAAAATAATATGTTGAACTTTATCATTATAAAATCCGAACAATTCAGCATCTCAATGAAGTTTTCTCTATTTTTAGAGGACAGACATTTACTATGAGCTCTAAATGCACAAGCTTGAAGAGTTAGCCACCTAACGCAATCTCTAGAAGTTTAAACCTACGTCGATTGTTCTTAACCTCTTTTGATGCTTGCCTTTTGAATGCTTATCAATATGTTATGATTTTTTAATCATAAAGGTTTATAAAATTTTACAGCAACATTATGTAGGGACATTGGGTTCTTTCTAACATGATTCAAAAGTGGAAAATTTTCTCTGCTATTTACTTTTCTCTAACTTTTAAAACATTTTTCAATGAATATTTAAACTTGGATGATTGAAAGCCTTTTTCCTAAAAAGGTAGCATGGGAAACAAAATATAGCATCTTTCTTATGGGAATACTCTAACCAAAAAGTTTGGAAATGACGAGTGTGATCATCATCTAATAAAAAAATACTTCTTAAGAATAGGTTAACCTAACCCACATTTGAGATAAGCATGGTGAATTTCATCCTTTTGATTTATGGGAAATTCCCATGTCATTGGTTGCAAGCTAGAATTTGGTTCAATATGAAAGCATCCATATTTTAGGATTAAGTCTCGAACATTTGGGCTCTCATTGCTTTTGTTCATGAGTTGAACGTTAAAGCTTGATGGCTCAGGTATAGAATAATCATTTGAAGCATTTGCAATTTTTCTTTTAAAGAATTTGTTAACTGCTTTCAATTTACTCATACCTAGAATAAACTAAACATAAAAGTTTATGCACTCAACCTCTAATATTCTTATTTAATTCCTATTTAAATTTTAAACATAAACATAAAGCTTGAACTCATAAAAAAAAGTGGGATACCTAACAATCGACAACCTCTATTGTTAAACTTCTAATATAACTAGACATTTATTATTAGGTCAATTTACTCTATTAAACAAAGCAAGGCAAGAAAAATATAAAAGCGCAATGATTAAACTTAAAATCTAACATATAATTAGATCATAATTGTTAGTTCACATTCATATGATCACCTTGTCTACTTAAAAATTTTAGAAAAAGACATCAATATGTATAACTATATCGCTTTGCAAAATTATAAATAAGAACAAAAATATGAGATTTGAATGAACAAAAAAAACAATTTAACATTTTTTTTAAATTTTCATAGGCAACAAGCCTCTTATGGTTGGTTAGTATTAAAAATCCACAACTAGAAGCGAAACTTCTTGGAAATGACAAGGAAGGGATAGAAACAATGAAAAAAAAAAAAACAAAATGACTTGTGAAAAAAGCTACAAAAAAGATAGGTGGTAAAAACAAAGCAAAATAAATTTGCATGAAGCCTTTTTTATTTTCATAATATGAGTTGGGCTTTAGGCCCAATATTCAAATTAGATAATGTCTTTAATTCAATTCAATCCAATCCAAAACAAAATATTATATTTTGGGCTTATTTTAGTTTTTGCCCTTACCTAATTAATGGACCAAAAGTCCAAAATCATTAAAAATAAGAATTAAAATTTTTAAAGAAAAATTATCTTTTTTTTTAATTTTTATAAAGAACTAATATTTACTGTATTGTATTATATTATTTGCATATATATTTATATTTAAGATATTGATATAAACTGTATCCACATATCGTATTTAATTTTTAGATCATTTTTATCTAATTTTACATTTCCAAAATTTTAATTGACAAATAAGTCAAATGCTCGAACCATTTAATATTATTATCTGACATAAATATAAAATGCATTAAAAATTTTTTAAAATTTTAGGGGTAAGTAGGACTGTGCAAAATTTAGTTCAAACCAACTTAACCGAATTAGCCAAAGGAATTTAGTTAATTTGGTTCAGTTAATTAGGTTGAATGGCTATCTCGATTTTTTATGTCAGTTTCGTAGGTTAATTCTAACGGTTATCGATTAATAAAATTAGTAACTGAATTGATCAAATTAACTGAACTTTTAATATTTAATATATATTAATAGGCTACTTAAACCCAAACCCAAACCAAATATATAACTCATCAGCTCAAGATCTAATAAACTATTAAAAGCAAACCCTAGCCAATTACCTATACTGAATTCAACCTAATTGAACTTAAAAAATCAATTAAAAATAAAAATAGAAACCCTAACAGCTAAATAGATGCATTGATCCTCAAAAGTAGCCCTCAAGCTTGCCGCCTCTGCCTCTATCTAAACTGCTCACTGTTTAGCTCATCGAGACAACTCCATCCCAAATATCTTCCATTGGCCATCGAGCATCGACGACTGCCTTCCTTCACCTGCACCGAGCTAACACCATTCAAGCTTGGGGGAGATATTTTATGCTTGCTTTATTTTCATTAAGAATCTTCTTTGTGTGAGATCTTATTAATTTTTCCATTTTCCTTGCTAGTTGTTTGCCTTTTTGTTCGTAAATTGTTCAACATTTCCACTTATGTGATTCAAGCTCCACTTTTTGGTCTAACAATGGAAGCACAAGCAAAATGAATTATTTTGTTAAAAATGATTGTCTAACAACGTTTCTACTGAATTGTTTGCAAAGACTAATTTCAATTCAAATTTGTTAGAAACAACTTTAAAAAATTATACTTAAATTTTTTATATACTTCAAAAAATGTTAATTATTACATTTATTTATATATATACTGTTACAACTAGAAAACTTACTATTTAACTCATTGATGATAAATTTGCTTTTATGTGATTGACTTAGCTTTTGTTTTTTAGCCAGTAATAAGAACCACAAAGGTATAGTAAATTTGCTTTTCAAATTTGCTTTTACGTGATTGACTCATTGATGATAAATTTGTTTTTCAAATAACATTCGATACAGTGGTAGTTTCATTATATGATATGTATAGTAAAGTGAACTTCTTTTTATCAATTACTAATATTAGACACGAGCATATTTTTTGGTTATCAATTAAGTTATGAATGACATATAACCATTCCATTAGTTTCAGAATTTATTGCTTTAATTTAAACTTTATTTTGATTGTATTTTTTATTTATTTTTGTAGATGTCTACCCAAAATACTTCGAATCCCATACTTAATCCCACTACACAATCCAGCCCTTAATGGCCTTCTTCTGATGTTGAGGTTGCATCAAGAACTAAAACTTAAGCTGTAAGCTCTAAAGTACCAAGGAAACCTTCTAAGCCATGGTCTGAGGTATGGGATCATTTTACCAAATTTATCAATGAGAAAGGTGAGTTAAAAGCTAGATGCAATTACTGTGATAAAGAGTATCTTGCTGATCCAAAAAGAAATGGAATAGCTTCATTGAAAAGTCACTTGGGTTCTTGTAGAAAGATCCTTCCTAGTTATGGTTATGGTACTCAAACAGAGTTAGTTTTACCATCGAGAGGATCAGGGTCTTTAGGCACGTGGACGTTTAATCAAGATGTTATTAAAAGAGGAGTAGCTAAGATGATAATTATAGATGAGTTGCTTTTTAGGTTTATGGAATGGAAATGATTTAGGTGATGCATGTCTCTTGCTTATCCTAGATTTCGTATGCCGTCACGGTAGACTGTTGCTAAGGATTATTATGAAATTTATTCCAGTGAAAAGAATAGCCTAAGGCAATTAATGAAATCATCTTTTGTAAAAGTATCTCTTACAACTTACACATGGACCTCAATACAAAAATAGAATTATATGTGTTTTATAGCCCACTTCATAGACAAAGATTGGAAATTAAACAAGAAAATATTGAACTTTTATCCTGTGTCTAGTCACAAAGGTAAAGCCATTGGTAAGGCAGTTAAGAAATGCTTGCATGATTAGGGGATTGATAAGGTTTTCACTATTACCATTGATAATGCTAATTCCAATGATGTTGTAGTCTCACACTTAAAGAAAATGTTTAACAATTTAGGAACTAGTATACTATGAGTCAAGTATATGCATATAAGATGCATTACACATATAGTGAAACTTATTATTTGTGATGATTTAAAGGAAATGAATGAATCAATGGCTCGTGTTAGAGGGGCAATGAGACATGTTAGACAATCACCCTTATGTTGTCTTTAGATGTTAGCACTCGATGGAATTCCATATATTTAATATCAAATGTAGCCCAAAAGTTTGAAAGGGCCTTTGAAGCATTTGAGGAAGTTGATCCTTCTTACAGGGGTAAACTTGTTATGGGAGATGAGGTATCTGATCAAAATGATTGGGTAGCTATTAGGAAGTTTTGCCTTTTCTTGGAAATATTTTATAACCTTATAATAAAGGTCTCGTGTTCTTGTTATATCATTTGTAACAATTTTCTTGATCGAATTGCTATTATTTATTGAACTTTGCAAGAATGGTAATTTAATCTTGATTTTGAATTGAATGTAACGGCTAAGAAAATGAAGGATAAATATGATACGTATTAGGGAAATATTGAGAAAACAACTATGATAGTGTATGTTGCTACTATTCTCGGCCTATCAAAGAAACTTCCTTTTATCGAATATTGCTTTATGAAAATGAATTCTAATGATGAAATTTCTGTAATGATAAAGAAAGTGCAAAAAGCACTAGAGGATTTGTATAATGAATACGAGAGGAGATTCCAGGCTTATTCTAAGGATATTGGTGATAGTAGTCAAGTGAGTAAAGTTACGCAACTAACCAATGAAACTGGAATTTCGCAAAAGAAAAAAAAAGCTTTAAGGCTGAGTATAAAGGTATAGGATTAAAATTAGCAAAGAAGAGAACAAGTCAGAATTGGCTAGATATTTAAGTGAACAATTTGAAAATGATGACGATGAAGATTTTGATGTTTTTCTTTGGTGAAACTCAATAGGCATAGGTTCCCTACCCTTTCCAGTATAGCTCATGATGTATTGGTGACGCCCATATCTACAGTGGCTTTTGAATCTGCTTTTAGCACTAGTGGATGTACACTTGATGCATGTAAGAGTTCTTTAACTCCTAAGATTGTGCAAGCTCTTATCTATGCTCAAGATTCGCTACGTGGATCATCTATTTTTTATGTCTTTCAACCAGAAAATGATGTGGGACAACTTGACAAATTTGACTTAGGTAATACTCTTTGCTATTTTTTAAAGCTTATTTTTTAGGCTTATTTTTGTTATTTTTGATATATTCATAGATCTGTCAAAGATTGCCTTAGATCCAATAATTGACTGAAAAGGGATATCTATTTATCATTTGAGGAGTTAAGCTAATGTGTCTTACTACTTGCTTGTTATGGATTAGTTATGGACTGGTTTTAATTTGAGGATATGCTACACAGTAATGTGGAATTCTTGTACAAGATTAGGCTTGTTATGGATTGGTTATGGACTAGTTTTAATGTAAAAAACATTGGCTAAAAAATTATGATTGATGATTATTATGAACTGGGTTTTTTACAATATTGGTTTTGATTACAAGATTAGATAACTAAATGCTTGTATGTTGTATTCTTATTAACATATCTTCACTATATTTGTAGGTAATATTGGTTGTGGCCTTTTAGCTTGTAAAGGATCTTTGCCGCAAATGGAAGATTTTAGACTATATTTGTTTTGCTTTTTAAGTTGGATTATACTTTTGTTAAACTTCATTTTCATTGCAAGTTGAATGTATTCTCTGTTAAACTTCATTTTCATTTATAGGCTAGTTTGAATCTATGTTGTTTATGTAAACTATCTTAACTCCTTTTAATTTGAAGATTAAATTATAACTAATATTGCTTACGTGTTGTTTTAATATATGTTTTATTTGTAGGTAATATTGGTCCATTTTATATGCCAGTTTGAATAAATTGTCACTTTAAACCATTTTAACCAAAAAAATCGACTAAAATTTGATTGATTCGATTATACTCATAAAAGTTAGTCGGTTCGACTAGTTCTTCCAACAAATTCGATTAACTCAATTTTTGATTTTTGTTAATCGAACCGACAGAATCGAACGATTGCTGAGTCCTAGAGATAAAAAAATAAATGACACTCTACCATTTAAGGGAATTTAAAAATTTTGAGGGCCAAGGCCCAAAGACTCGAGGGTGGCAAATTTTCAATTTTTTTTTTGTATTGATGTCATTAATTTTCTTTTAGTCTTTTCTAATTAATTAATTTGCTTGTTCAATAAATCTTTGATTTTACTTTAGACTTTTTCTTTTTTTCTATAATATCTCTCTTTTTATATATTATTTTTTATTATTTTTATTGTCTCTTTTACATCTTTTTTTTTTACTATATATAATATTTTTATAAACTTTTTCTAATGTAAAAATTTTGATTTCGTCCCTATTAATTTGACCTTTCAATACAAAATTTTTTACTCTATCCCTACCAAGACCTCGCAAGCCCCTTTAAAGAGTCCCTTTGGATACAATGGTTGGTTTATGTTCAAATCTCTCTATTTTCAAATCTTGAAATGTTAAAAAACAAAAAGCAATTTTGGTTATAATAATTTTTGCTTAACGTAATATTTTTAAAATAATTCTTGCTAAACGTATAAAATAAAAAAACTCTGCAAGACCCAACTGACCTTTATTAGCTAAGACATACTATAAAAGGCTTTCTCAGCCCTTTTCAATTTTCCCTTCCCTTCATTTTTCAATTTTTATTTATCACGCACCACAGACTGATTCGATGCGGCAATAAAAAAAAATCACAGTAAAATTGTTGTCGGAGGCCTCTCAGCCCTGTCCTTTTTTCCCATCTTCCTCCATATGTTTTTTTCTCTTCAGGTATTTGATTTAATGAATTTAATTCATTTATTTATCTTTTACTTCTGAACTTAGAGTATTTAAAGTATTTTTTTTTATTGATTTCCCTTCTGGATCTCTGGGTTTGAAGAGTTTGAAGCTTAGGTTGGAGATTCTAAGCATGTTATTGGGTAGCGTTTTGGGATTTTTTGGTTAGTTTGATTTGTTTTTCTAACTGCTAAGAAGGGTACTGTTACGCTTGTGGGTATGAAATAATTGATCATCGAACTGGGTTTAAGGTGATGGAAGTAAAGAGTTGCAGAAAAAAAAAAATAACAATCCAGTATGGGAATAAATTTTTGGAGGGACTAAAATTAGGAACCTCGATGGAAGGAACTAAATCTTTTGGAGTTTTAAATTATCTTGAGTTGGTAATGAGTTTGGTTGTTGGCTCTTGATTGTGGTTAGTTCTCATATAGGGGGCTCTTTTCCCTGAAATGTTTTGGTTTGGGTGTGGCAGCAGAGCAAGTGATTTGTTTCCTATAGAATAAAAGAGAATGTTGCTTTGCTTTTTACCTTTTTGATTAAGACTAGAGCTTGAGTTTGCAGGCAAGATTGGAGATATGGTGTGAGCCTATGAAGTCTATGATTAAATGTTGAATCGGTTTATCAGAGTATGAGATATTGGTATGTAATCTAAGAGGTTTCCTTGCTATTAGATTTTAATATTTCAGCAGCCATAAATAAATATATAGATACCAACAGAGGCATAAATGGCGAAAAAGTTCCATAACTATATTTTCAGTTACCCTTGATTAGGAGAGTATTTGTTGTACTTGTGTCATTATCGGTAAGGGAGGAAGGTTTGAGAGAATAAATTTATACAACGATATTAAGGTCTATTTCTGGAGTGTGGTTCACATATATATGTATTTGTTTCTTTGAGGAAGGAGAATGATCCAGTCATATGAGGTTGCTAGCAATTTACTTGTCTACAGAATGAATGCATTCATTCTATGTATGATAGATAATATGTTTGCCAACGTTGTTGGAGGATACCCACACCATTAAAAAAAAAGGTTGTTGGGAGGTTGCTACCTTTTCACAATTGATAATCAGGCTGTTAGAAGTTTGTGTAGATGTATTGAGGCCCATTTCTAAAATCTGATGCTAGTACCTCCCTAATATTTATTGTTCCTTTGATGATGTCATTGCTTTCTAAGCTGAGGCAGCCAAATATTAGACTTTAGGCGAAATTTTCTTTGTTAATCCATCTTGACTTTTCATGATACTTAAACCATTTTTTGTAGGGTTATGAATGACGCAATTATCTTCAAGGTGAGGAAGGGGGGGTGAGTGACATCATTGATCTCACTTATTTGACTACTTGACAGGGGGGTCTGTTTCATTGTACACCATATAATAGTGTAAGACTTACAATAGTTTGCTGAGTTTCAGTATTGTTTAGAGGTTTTAAGTCTTAGGGGATATAAGGCATTTTAGAGAACCAAATTCTTATTGTTCAAAAGGGGAAAGTAAATTGTTTAAATTGCTAAATCTATTTAGGAACAACATTTTTTTCTCTAGAAGGTCAATCTTTGCTTTTGTGGTGTATTTTTTGCCTAAACCTATCAGTAGTTTCTTTTCTGTGAAAAGTCTTCTCCTGATGCTCATTAGTAATATTGATTTTGGTAAATGGAACTCCTTATTCTAGTTTCTGGCAGATCTGTAAAGACTTTAACTTGGTTGCATATTTTATAGACTTAGTCTGCTGTCTGGCTCTGTATTCTTTGAGATTTTTTTTTTTTTTTTCCTTTTTGCCGTGTTTCTTCTTTAGTGATATTCTGTGATCCTATATTGACTTGACATCATTTTATCCATATGTTAGGTACTATTGTTTTGAAATTATTCAGTCAACGGTTTCAATTGTCTCTATTGTGGGTTATCTTTACAATGTTTATGGTAAACTAAGTTCGAGTGGACACTAAAGTTAAGCATAGTGTATGCTGGGTGGACCTGAATTTTCTCCTTAAGATAATGGATTCTAGCATCGGAACTAGTGACACGATTTTAGCGCCACAGCCGGATTTGGAATTTGAATCACATGAAGCTGCTTATGCATATTACAAAGAATATGCCAAGTCTGTGGGCTTTGGCACTGCTAAATTGAGCAGTCGCCGTTCCAGGGTGTCCAAGGAGTTTATTGATGCTAAATTTACATGCATAAGATATGGAAATAAGCAACAGTCTGATGATGCCATTAACCCTCGGCCTTCTCCAAAAATTGGTTGTAAAGCAAGCATGCATGTGAAGAGAAGGCAGGATGGTAAGTGGTATGTTCATAGTTTCATAAAAGAGCATAATCATGAACTTTTACCAGCCCAAGCACATTTTTTTCGAAGCCACAGAAATGCTGATCCACATAAGACTGATGTTGGAAGGAGGCGGAAGAATCTTGCTGCAGTTTCTAAACTATTTAGTGCCTATCAAAATATGGACTTTTTAGAAGGTTATATGAGAAACCAGCATGATAAGGGGCGGAGTTTGGTTTTAGAAGAGGGAGATGCTCAAGTACTTCTTGAACTTTTAATGCATATGCAGGAAGAAAACCCAAAATTTTTCTACGCAGTTGATCTGAATGAAGAGCATCGGTTGAGAAATGTTTTCTGGGTTGATGCCAAAGGTATGGAAGATTTCAGTAACTTTGGTGATGTTGTGTCTTTTGACACTACATATTTCACGAACAAGTATAAAATACCTTTGGTACTTTTTATTGGAGTCAACCATCATATTCAACCCTCATTACTTGGTTGTGCATTGATTGCGGATGAAGCTTTTTATACTTTTCTTTGGCTGATGCAAACATGGTTTATAGCAATGGGGGAACGGGCTCCACAGGTGATGCTTACTGATCAAAACAATGCCTTAAAAGCAGCTGTGGCAGCTGTGTTTCCTGATACACGTCATTGTTTCTGTTTATGGCATGTGTTGGAAAAACTTCCCAGGCAGCTTGAATATCTGAGCCTGTGGCATGATAGTCTAATGCTAAAACTTGATAAATGTATTTACCGGTCTTGGACTGAGGAGCAATTTGAAAAGAGGTGGTGGAAGATGGTTGACAAATTTCATCTTAGAGAGATGCAGTGGGTTCAGTCTTTGTATGAAGATCGCAAACAGTGGGTTCCTGTCTTTATGAGGGGTGTATCTTTTGCTGGATTATCTACAGCTTTGCGCTCAGACAGTTTGAGTTCTTCATTCGACAAATATGTGAATGGAGAAACATCATTGAGGGACTTTATAGAACAATATAGAGTAATTCTTGAGGACAGGTATGAAGAGGAAGCCAAAGCTGATTTTCATGCATGGCATGAGACTCCTGAGTTGAAGTCTCCTTCACCCTTTGAAAAGCAAATATCACTTGTATATACACATGAAGTTTTCAAGAAATTCCAAGTCGAGGTTTTGGGAGCTGCTGCTTGTCATCTTAAAAAGGAAAATGAGGATCAGGAGTCCACGACTTATGTTGTTAAGGACTTTGAAGATAGTCAAAATTATATGGTTGAATGGAATGCATCTAGATCAGATATATATTGCTCATGCCGCTCATTTGAATACAAGGGGTACCTTTGTAGACATGCTATTGTTGTGCTCCAAATGTCAGGTGTGTTCAACATCCCATCGAAATATATTTTGCAACGGTGGACTAATGCTGCCTTGAGCAAGCGTCCAATCAGTCAGAAATTGGATGAGGTCCAATCTAAGGTCCGTCGGTACAGTGATTTATGTAGACGTGCCATAATATTAAGTGAAGAAGGTTCACTTTCTCAAGAGAGCTATAATCTTGCTCTAGCTGCTATAAAAGAAGCTCTGAAGCAATGTGTAAGTGTTAATAATTCGGTTGAGAATGAGGTCAGAGCTAATACATCAGTGATTCATGCTGATTCTAGTGTTGAAGGACTCAATCAATGTGTAAATGCTTCTCAAGAAAAAGGTCCAGACCCTAGAATGACGAATACAACCAAGACTTATCAAAGTGTTGAGGCTGCATTGGAGAGGCAAATTAATGAGAATAATGTAACTAGGAAAGGAAAGGTTGGTCGGCAGTCTATTTATATGCATGATTTCATATTCAAACATTTTTGTTTATAAAGGGAAAGGAAAACTAAATCACCAAAATTTGCTTCTGTAAACAGCAGGTATCTGTTGCTGGAGCTGCCACCGTTGCGTCACAAGATGGCTTTCACCAAATGGTTTGTTGTACTTTTATCTCTCTCTCTCTCTCTCTCTCTCTCTCTTCAATATTGAATTTTTTTTTTTTGTATTTTTTTTTGTATTCCAATGTCATGAAATGCTACTACATGTGTTTCAGAAAATTTCAACTTCATATATTTGGCATTTTGTGAAAATTATTTGAGTGCGCTAAGTAGTTAGTTCTCATGATTTTGATGCTTTAGAAGAGTATCTGAACCATGGAATATGCAACAAATTGTGTTTAATTGTGTACTCACATGCTAATATGAGATTGGATCAGAACCTGGATTAGGGTAAGTCTAGTCCTCAAATTTCAGAGAAAAAAAAAGGAAGGAGATTTGTTCTGGTAAACTTTGTTAAGATGGATTTGATTCAAGATGCCCACTGAAGTTTTCTTTATGGGCTTGTGGTTG
Source organism: Adansonia rubrostipa (assembly GCA_038381775.1). Classification (NCBI taxonomy): domain Eukaryota; kingdom Viridiplantae; phylum Streptophyta; class Magnoliopsida; order Malvales; family Malvaceae; genus Adansonia; species Adansonia rubrostipa. Next base: position 6,587,747 of record JBBYHM010000019.1, read on the forward strand.
CTATATATGTATCTTGCAGATTTGATAAAGCAGAAATTTTGGTCGAAAGCAGGATTGGAAAATACCATTTCGGTGGAATTTGAACTATAACCATTTCTAGTTTTACTCAGCCTGAGATCTACAATTTCTTATATATATTTTCACTAGAGATTTTCAGACTTTTCAGTCACACAACTTAATATAGGTTGTTAGCATGTGTTGTTTTCATTTGACATGAATTGTATCTGGCTGCAATATGCGTTTAAGAGCACTTGGTTGTACCCATCAAAATCATTATCACGATCATCTATGCTTCACTCAAGTTTAAGTTTTCCAAATGAGTGTCAATCAATCTGTGTTAGCCAAAGAATACGATGTTATTGCTAGTTGTATGCAGTTTTATAACCTTAATCTTTGTATGCTTGTTGCAGGAGCTATCAGACATGAGGCCTCCACCTTTACATAATGTGATGCCAACACAACTGCATAATATGGTGCCAACTATGTTTACAAATGTTGCATCAACACATTTTCATAACGTGGCCGCTGCACATTTGCATGACAACCGGCTTCATCGGTAACTTATAGGTTTACCTTCATTTTGTAAAGATCGTGTAAAGCTACTAGGTTGCAGGAAGAGCAGTTTATTATTTTGTAATTGCCTTGACTTCACTACAAGGTTTGATACAGCTGACAAATTTCTCATGTGTCTGCCTCTGCTGATGAGCCTTTTACACAACATTTATGTTAGCTTCGCTAATTTGATTCCTCCCTCTCTCTCTTGTCTCTCATATATTAACTTAGTTTGTGATGTACAAGTGTTGTGTTATGCCAATCTTCATACAGATTTTTTGCAAGTGAAAGCAATTTATTGTGTTTTGGAGAATTGCCTGCCAGACAGCTGCATTCTTATTCTTCTTCTTCTTCTTTTCTTTTTCTTTTTTTATTTTTTTTATAATTTGTATTTGCATGTCACTTGCTTACCGGTATTCTTTTTCTTTTGCTGTTTGACACTGGTGACTGACATAGATTGTTGCAGCACTTGGATCTAAGGATGAATGTCAGATATGGTTTTGAGTTTAGCACGGGTATTCTCACTTTTTTCTTAATTTTTTTGTAAATTTGAAGAATTATATTTAATGGAGGTGAGGTGGAGAGGGACAGTTTTAATAAATATTTTCTTCACACCTGTTTCGCCTTTTAAAATTATTATTTTACTTTAAAATATTTTTATATATTTTTTTAAAAATATTTGTAGTGTATACATTAGATATATACACTAAATTCTTATATTTAGTAATATTTTATATACAATAAAGAATTATATTATGTTAAAATTACGTTCGTGAATAATTATAATATATTTTTATAAATGTTAAATTAAAAATATTTAGTAAGAAAATGGCCTGGAGCAATGTGAAGCAATTATGGATGTTACCTTTGGATGTTAGATGTTTTCAACTTCAAGAAAAGAATGGGATGAAAATAAATAAGATAATTTTCGCTCCGGTTTCACTCCGCTCTATTATCATCCCTAGATAAAGTCTTGAGCGCGTGGAAGGGAATACCTGCTTTGTGTTCCATGTATTGCTTCAATGTCGAGGCGGTTTCATGTTCAATGTTTCTTTTTCTTAAATAAGCCTTACATTTTTATTATATTAAAGTAAGTCATGATTTTTTTATTTATATGTAAATAAGTTTTTATCTAAAATGAAATGTTGTTTTTTTTTAAAGACTTATTTAATTATGAATTAAAGATTAAGGCATTTGATTAATTGAAAAAAAAAATTAAGCGTTGTAAAATTAAGTATTAAATTTTTAGCAATGAATTTATAAGCATTGAATTTGTATTATAAAAACTATTTAGTATATTACACTGAATATTATTTATATTGTTAGATACCTATAAAAGTTGAATTATTTAATTTCTAAAATTTTAATTTTATTGACATGCATTTTATATTATTTTAGATAGTTCTAAATAAAAATTAAATAGGTAGTTTAAATATTTTATGTTTTGTTATTAGAAAACCGAAACAATTTAGTTTAGATATATATTTTTTTAAAAAAAATTGACTTAATATATTTAATATCGAATAATAAGAAGCTTTCAACTTATCAGATTCAACACATTTTTCTTGAAAACTTTATATTAAGTAACATTTAGTGAGTTATCAGGAATATTTAAAAAAAAAATTAAAGCATTGAAAATTTTAAATGATTTTTTTTATATTTAAATAGAAATTAAAAATTAAAAATTTATTTGGATACAATAAAATAAAGTATAATATGAATTTAATGATGAATTTCATAGGTCTTTTTAAAGTCTGGGGAAGTCGTCATTGCCAGCTTGGAGCAAGGAAAAAGGTTAGCCGGAAAAAAGCCCTTAATTTTCATATTTTCTGATGTAAAATAAAAATTGCATGGAATGAGCGATATTTTCCGATTTTATTTTTTTGGGTTAATGTCCTATGGATATTAATCTAAAGAAAAAGCCTATGTATGTAGTGAAATTAACAGTGTCCCTAAAGATTAATTAGCTTTAATGGGTTTTTTTTTTTTTTGGGGGTCCTTTTCAATTATATGAGATTTATAATTTTTTTTGGAGAAAAAGAGCGAGAGGAGGAAAATGAAAAAGATGGTAAGGGTTCTGAGGAAACAAATAAGTAAAAAAAAAAAAAAAAATTGAAAAGCTGACAAGAAAAAACAAAGTAAAATAAAAGAGGGCTTTGGTTTTCGGATTTTTTAAATTTGTTTCTGTTCTTTTTATATATATATATTTTACTTTCAAATATTTTCAAATAAAAATAACATAATCATAGAATGATTTAAGAAAAATTATTAAACATGCACATTTTATCATAGAATTCGTTTTAAAAAAAAAAATCAGCAAAAACATTTGATTTTTTTCAAATAAAAAATAAAAGAAAAATTAAGGAAGAAGATTTTGCTTATTAAAAGGAAAAAGGTTACAATCATAATTAAGCTTTTTTTTTTTTAATTACAACTACATAGAAAGTTATAATTATAATAATAATAAAATCACTAGATCAGTAACAATAGAACATACTATTCAAAATATAACTGGACAAATCTAACATAAAATTAGATAAAATCTCACATAGACCTTAAGGTTCTAAAATCTCTTCCTTACCTTTGTATAACAAAATAAAATATTAAGAACTTTTAAAAAATTCAAATAGAAGAAGTTTTATGAACCAACTTGAAATTTTTATTTTTATTTTTTAAAAATTGAACATATTTTGAATCTTTCATGAGTTTAATTTTTTGAAAAATGGTTTTGGATCCCACTTTTTTTTTTTAATTTTCCCATGTATTTGTATTTTTTTTAAAGTTAAACTTGAATAAAATTTTTTAAACTTTTTGTAAAAGAAAGACAGAGAAAAACAAACAAACAAACAGAGAAGAATAAAAATAAAATAATAAAAAAGTAATAAAATTCTTCACCATGATATTTTTCTCTTCTATATTAGTTTTACCATTTTTATTTATTTATTCTTAAATGTTTTCTGCAGAAAAATCATAATAAAAATATGATTTGTTCAAAAATCATAAAATATAGAAATTATAAAATTGTTGTTCAAATAAAATATCATAATTGTTTAAAAATAAATTTTATTTAATGAAATTACACTGAAGATAGAGACAAAAAGAGTTAGCTTTATGTAATTAATTTTTATTTGTATCATTATTTTATTTAATTTTTATACAATTTTTAAAATGATTATTATGTTTAGTTTTTCTTTTTGTATTTTTTTTCTTTCCATTTTCTTTGTCAATCATTTATTTTTGGGATAAAACTTTTTTCTTTATTTCGAACACCCTAAAACTCTTACATTTTTTTAATATTTAAAAGATTTTTTTTACCTTTTGACATTAAAAACGTCAAAAACTAATTTGAAAAATAAATTGTTTTTTTTTTAATTTTTCGTTCACTGAAATTAAAGTGTTTATTGAAAGGGAGAGGTGTTATTAGTTAATTGCATATTTTTTTTTTCAGAAGAAAAGAAATGATAATTTATGTTATATTGGGTTTAGTGCTGTAAATTAAGTAAGTAGAGATATATTAGTTTTTTTTAATAAATAGGGATGGGGAGAGAATAATTAAAATTGAATACAAATTTATATGTCAACTTAATTACTTAAACATATTCTCAATTATTAGGTCACGAAATGTTAACGATATAATATTCATTTTATTTGAAAATCTGGTTTAAATTCCCTAAAGTTCAAGTAGCAATTTCGACTTTATATATTTTCTCTCTCTTGCAAAACTATACATGAAAGTGTTAAGTTACTTTCCTACTTTCCTACTTTCCTACTTTCTTTCTATTTTAATTTTTAACTTTCAAATAACAAATATATAATTTTTAACATTTATCTAAATAAACATAAATTTTTATTACTTTACCCAAAATGTGAACGTGTCAAAAACTAATACTAGATAAATATTTGTGATTACGAAGATGCGACTTTAATTCTTAAATAAATAAAAAAATTCATCATTTAAAATATAAAGAATTAATATAAAATGAGTTAATTTAGATATTTATTAAGAAACATGTTTTCTATAACTTAATTTTCTTATGTTCAAATAAAAATTCATATTTATAAAATTAACAAAAATATCTAGGAATGAAGTGCGACGTATTTTAGTTATTTCATAAACCCTAACACTTTGTGAACTGCTTCAATTTTTTTTTTTTTTTTAATTTTATTGGCTCTTCTTAGGTCAGTCCGTGGATTGGGCAACCTATAAAGTTGGTCTAGGCTTTAAACACGATTTTTAAGATGTAGGTCCAGCCCAAGGTATAATTATATTAGTAAAATTTATTTTAAATTTAATTTTTATTTAAAATTTAAAGTAATAATATAGTAAAACGTTTTTTTTTAATATTTTAGCAATAAATTTAATTTAAATTATGTTAATGGGCTGGTTGAGCCCATACGTGAATTTAGCTTTAGAGATGTCAATTGCGTCCAGCCTAGTTTGATGGCCCATAAAAACTTCCAGCCTTCTTAGCAGTGTTGGATTTAGCCTTTAATATCTATTTGCAATTGATTAATATCTATTAATGACTTGGATTCTAGCACAGTAAGTAGGGGGATTCGGGAAACTTCTTTGATAAGTGGGTTTAGCAACAGGACTGATATAATAATTGTTTTAAATAGATATGTGGAATTTAGAATGTCGTTGGTTGAGTTTATTGTATATAAAAGTTTTATTTTAGTAAGGCAAAAAATACGTGTTCTTAGGATGTGAGCCTTACCTTATACCTTATGTAAAGGGTGAGGCTGGCGTTATATCTGCTAGCTGTCATAATTTATCATCCTCGGCCGGGTTCAATCCAGATTGTATAGGTGTCAACCAATTTATGCAGGCAGTTGGTTCCTTCTCATCTTTGGGTGTGATGGACTTAGCTTTACATTGGCCTTATACCCAGGAGACATTAGACATAACAATTGCCACAAACTTGAGGGGTTATAAAGTGATTGTCTTCAGGTCTAAACTAAGTAATGGATAAAAGTTTTATGTGGTCACCGTCCATCGTTGATGTGCTGCCATGCTGATTTCATGTGTTGTCAAATTTTGGTTGTCCAATTTGGCATAAATGCTTTTTATGGCGGCCTGGAAGCGATTACGTAGATTGATGATTTGACTTTATCAAACATGTGGCAATTTTTTGAAGTTTTATAGTTCAACGGTCGTTAATCCTTGCTGATCACCTTTACATGAATACATGATTATCAAACTCTTATTTGATTTCATTAATCAGATTTTTTATTTCTTTTTCTTCTTCATCTTCTCTCCGCACCTTTTTATTGAATTTTAAATTTCAAATTTCAATGGCATGACAAGTGACAACGCACGTCGTTTAGGTTGAATGTGTGATGGACGCTCATTGTAGGTTGTCACTTTTTGGGAGTCGTGGGTAATTTTTTCTTGCCACATGGCCATGGCTTGGCAAGTAGGTTGCGCACTTATGTTTGCGACTAGCCGACTACTCATTTCAGTCATCTGGGGTTGGTAAATATGTTAGTAATTGATATCGTTTTTCTCCCACTTTAATTCTTGAAAAATTAATCGGCCTAACCTTGATTTCACCTTCTGAATAGTATCATATAAGCTTCTTTTTGGGCAGACTAATTTTTCCTTTGTTTCCTTCATATCTTTCGCATTTTTCGCTTCAGTTCTTTCCTCTTAAATGTTGTTGTTCTTTTGTATAGTTTCATCAGTATCTCACTACTATGGTCGTTGATATTGTATTTATTTTTCTCCGTTTAAGCTTCCATCTTTTTTAGATAAGTGTTTGGTGCTTTTTCTCTTGTGTTTTTTGGGATATTTTGAGTATTGTATGGGTTTGAAGAAAACGGAAAGGCATGCAAGAAAGGTTTTCGACTGCGATTTATTGGTTATGACCCCTGAGGACGACTTACTAGATATGAAGGAAACTATTTAGATATAATAGAGGCTATGGCAAACGTTAACCCTTTAGGATTGAAACAATCAAGAAGCAATTTATCGAGTCGAGAGCGATTGGGTGTTGATTACGGAGTAGATAATGATGGAGATGAAGTTAATAATGTTGAGCCTGCTGTTGCAGCAAAAGGTACTAGTAAGGTTGAGGTTGTCAAGCTTACGGAGGTTGTCGAACTGCTGGTGTAGCAGAGGGTGTTGTTGCATTAGTAATGTTTTCTTAACTGGTTGGGGAAGCCTAATGTCATCCCACTTCTGTTCACCCTTATTATCTAACGTTAATTGATTTTCTTATAAATTGTATGGGTATTAGGTGGCATTGACGTACTGTAGTCTGGTTCGATTTGAGAAAACTAATAGGTTAGAGTCAGGAACTTCCCCATTAGGCAGTGTAGCATTATTGCCATTTTGGTATTTTTCATCGGTGTCTACAAAAGATGACATTATATGCCGAAGGTTGGTTAAGACAACCAAGTAGTGCACATGGCCGTAATAGCATGTTCACTAGCTTCTAATGTAAATACCAGTGTAATGGATCATTTGAAATGAATTAACAGGTTGGTAAGGTCGTAGAATGGTGTTGATGGCTTAAAGGCTAGCCTTAGTAAATCACACGCGCAAGAAAGCATCAATCGGATCAATTCCGTAACATTACTATTATTAGTTCGCATCATGTTTACCTAATAACTGCCGATGGTTGCCGAGATAACGATTGGGTCATTGTCTTTGTCTACGACGGTATCTGTGTCTTCCTCAATAAAAGCTATCATCCAGTTATCTTGCATTAGTTTTTTAACTGGTGTGTTAATATCCATGGCGTTGTGCATTTGTTATTTCCATTTGGATTTTATGGCTCATTCTTTTGATGTAGCAATAATCACATTTATAACCCCTGCTGGGGTGTTTTCCAGCTGCTTTTCATTGTGGGATTTTTTGTTTTTAAGTGGGTAAAGCCTTCTTTTCCACAAAGTGCTTCATTTGGCGCTGCCGTGTAAGGGCTCATTTAGATTCCTCCGGTGCAGTCAAATTTTTTTCACCTACCATTTCCATTTAGTCGCATTTTTCAATTTATTTTATTAATTAGTTTTCTATATAAAAGTTTCAAATTTTTTATTTTTATTTTATTAATTTTTTTCATCTGTAATTTAAAGATTTTAAATTACTGATTTATTTAATATAATAATTATTTAAATAGATAAAATATTTAAATAAATGTATAAAATACCACCATACTAAAATTTTAAATATTATTACATATATAAAAAAATAATTTTATCTATATACTTTTGCATTAACGTCTTTAATGATCATTTTCATTCTCTTTTCACTGCCATCGTTATATTTACATCCAAATAATATATTTTACATTGATTTTAATCTCACCATTATCATCATTTTTAATTCTCATTAAAGCTAATCTCACTGCTTATCCAAATGGAACTAAGTCATCCAATTATGTCTTTTAGATTTCTTAGCTATATCAGCTTTGAATTGATCGTTACTTTGAAAGGATGTTAATCTCGGTAAAGTTCGGCCTCATACATGTATTGGATTTCAAAATCAACAAAATAATAAAAGGGTAGTGGAAGAAATAAACATAGAAACAGTTGGCTTTCCCTATAGTCTTTAGGGAAGGATTTAAATGTAGTAAACTTAAAATTTTTTACTGGAATTTGAACATGCATCTGTTTAGAGATTACCTTACTTTCTCTCATATATTGTAATCTAGAGTTAAGAACAATCCAAACAAACCTTAGAAGGTGGCAGCAATGGTTATCTAAAAAGTTCTCTAAGATCATCAACTGCATAATTTTCCTGTCTCTAACGGTTATCCACACGGATGGTTGTTGAAACCTTCTTGATTTCTGATGGTATTCCAATGCTAGCCATAAGACTTGTTAAGCTTTAAACAAAAGGAAAAGAAGAATGCCTTTTTTCAAACCTTAAACCAAGAACAATTATAAGAGGCAAATGGTGCAAAAGCAAGAAAAAGGGAAATGACGATAGTGTAATAAGAGTGGCAACTATAAAGAATTAGGAATATTACTTTTCAACTCAAATAAAATTCTCTCACTTGATTCAATAATCAACTCTCTCTAAAAAGTATCTCATATTCTTTAACTTATCACTTTTTTATATTCTAGTTTAATCCAACTCCTACTAGGAGTAAGTAAAGAAAAGTTTTAATTAAATTGAAACTCTTTGTTTAATGTGAAACTGTTTTCACTCTTTAAGTAATTTAATCTAATCAAACACCTTTTTTCTTGTCATGGCAATCTAACACCTATAATAGGCTAGGAAGAATATGGCCAATCCATAGGTTATGGGCTTAAAACCTAAGCTTAGGTGCACCATAAGCGGATGGGCTACGTAAAGTTTCTATGAGTTTTAATTCTATAATTTAAACTCCTTATTTATCATGATAAATAATATTTATCTAATAATATAATTATCCAATAATTATAAAATTACATAAATAAATTGGAAACCTTATTGGCTAGTACAATTAACTCTATGAATTTTATCTTTATAAAATCCTTATTAAGTTAAAATAATTTTAACTTAATATTAATTATCAAATAATTAATATCACAAGAATATTCCAAGGGATAATGGGCTAAGAGGTTATAGAAAGATAGAGAGAGAGAAATTCGATTCATAATTAAACTTTTTAGGTGTAATCTTATTTTCACCAGGACAATGTATACCTGCCTGGACATGATATGTCTTTATTTGGACATTATTTAGACAAGACAATCTTATTTACTATGTCCTAATCAGACAACAAAATTTAGAATTCACAAATATAATTTTTCTTAAAATAAATCTTAATTGAATTATTCAATTAATCTTTCAATTAATTACATTTTATTTAATTAAGCCATAATTAAAAATCCTAGATTTAATCCAACAAATCCATCTTATTGTGTGTGACTCATTAGGTTTCTAACATGTTGGGAATGAACATAATTAATTTCATTAATCATATTCATAGATTAAGAGCGGGATCTAGCAACCTATCATGACCTTCCAAATGTTGAAAAGTTATGTGACCTCATTGAAACCTTTTAGTAACCAGCCTATCAATGTAGTATGGTTCTTTAACCATATATCCCAGAATGAGCATGAGGATGGTACAGTATCTACTCATGCTTCAATCTCTATTAGATCTTACAACTTATGGTTAACGATCATAAATCTATGAGGAAAAATTCTTCATAATTCATTTGCTCTTGCCGGAGAATTTAATCCTATTAATCATAGTTAAAATCATTTAAGTTACGTCTTTGATGTTATTAAGAGTAGTGAATCATGGATCACTTATTCATCTACCATATGATTCAGGCCATGCCCAAGAACATTATACTTTGGCATCCATCATTATGGACCCATTTTTAATGATTTATAAGCGTGTCACTCCCCATATAAGATGACTTAATATAACAAGTTTAAGGATTTTATACACAACTGGCAAATGAGAACATATTCCATAAACACCTAAGTTACTAATACCAGATAGAGTTCTCATATGGGTCAGGTTTAGTGAACTTGTTTCCACAAAACAAGCACCCCTATGTCATCCCAATTATCTCACATACTTTAACTTGTGAGATTTGGTGCTTACTTTCTAAGTAAGAAAGCATAACACAAGTTGGTCTTTGAGCATTGCCAATGCCTCATCTTGACAATACGATGACTAAGAACGTTTTAAGGAACCAGGTTTTGATGCTAAAGAATCTTATAATTGCAATATTCTGCAATTCCTTTTAAGGCCTTTTAAGTTCCATGGGCTTTATCTAATTAGTGGTTTCATGATATTTAATCATGCCACTAACATGAAAGAAAACCTTATAGTAATAGTAACGGGTATGCAGTTATTTAACTGTGTATCCTATGTCTTAGTTTGATTAGTTCAAGGGCAAAAACTAATAGTTTTGATATAACAAAAACTTAAGCTTAATTAGCTTCTTTTTAAATATTTTTCTACTTAGTATATTTCCTTGAATCAATTTGACAAGTACTTTGAAAAATACTAAATGTTTTGAACTCCTTAGTTTCCTCAAAAAAGTTATTTTTAATGCATACTTGTGTATAGAACATTTTTAAATAAGTTAAGAATCCTTTTAATGTCAAGTAAAACACTTTTTACAAGGCTTTTCAAAGTATATAGCAATAACTTGTATGTATCTATCGAAACTGGTACTTAGTAATAGCTAAAATTCTTTAGAAACCCAAAATGTATAGATATAAGAAGCATGATGTATTGATATCTTGTACTTGAGTATTGATACCAAGCCTCCTAAGGGTCATATTGTAGGGATTTTAAGGAAATGTATCAATACCCTTGGTGAAGGATACCTCAGCATGGGGAAGAATGAGAAGGTTCATTTATAAAGCATCCAACGACTCTAATCTATCCCAATTGATTCCTAATGCTCATAATTCATCTCAAAGCTATAAATAGGCTTATCTAACACCTCCATTAGTAAGAGACATCAAAATAGAAAGCTCAAAGCTAGATCTTTCGTCTTTCACAAGTTTTTAGTTTTCAAATGTTTTATTCTTTGTTGAGAGCTTAAACTTTCCATCCTTTTAATTCTAACTTCATAGGATCATTTCACATTATGCTTAAACTTGTAAACACTTAGCCTTTAGAGGTCATCCTTGTTTACTCAATTTTTTTTTTTAAAAGAGAGGTTTTATACAAGCCTTAAAAGATAGTGAGGGAGTGATTATATCTTAGCCTGAAAATGATAAGAGGTTGCCATGTAAGCCTCAAAAGATAGATCATAAAAGTTATACTTGGTCCTTGAAAAATATCAATTCAAGACAGTGAATTGGGAACTCCTAAACAACTGAGGCCAAAGGGGAAAATGTAGGCATGAGGTCAAACCTCTAGAAATCCCATTATGTTTGCTTTTTTTTTTCCTTACACTTTTAATTGCATTATTTATTCGCTATCTTGCATTATCAATTTTGTTAATCGAATTTATCAATTTCCACATTAAAAGTTCTTTCTTGGCTAAGGATTTTGACAAATCAATTCAACTTCTCTTGATTTATTCACCTTAAGGTCTAACAATATTGATGCAATCTCTTGTGTGATAATCAATATCATTATGAAATTTGCAATGCTTATGAGTTTTTCTATAATTTATCACCATGCATTGGTGAAGGTCAATATAATATCTTATATCATGATGGCATTCAGGATGTGATTCCTTGAAGCATTGATGACTATAATCTTTAAATATTGGCATGTTTAAGTGCCCATTAATGTTTTCTGTACTATATGGCTTGAGAGGCTCAATTGTCCTGCATTGGTTTTAAGATATATTGTTCGTTGCCTTTAAGTCTTTATGCATTTTTCATTCTGGGTTGCCCATTCCTTCTTTGGCCATTTTTATCTCCATTGTTTTTGCTTAGTTTTTAGCCTTCTCATTAATTTGCTACAATTCTTTCATCAAGTATCACTAAGGGTATACTAAACACATACATGGAGAATGCTTAGTATGAATGCTTGGATTACTTATTTTTCATTTAACTCTCTCACCTTAAGTGTGAATCGTTTGTAAACAACAAATGTACTCCCTTAATGTTCTAAAGTTTTAACACCCCCATCCTAAATCTTAGATATGACAACAGCCATATACTTTAGAAGTATCTAAGGCTACAAATACTAAAGTTTTTAGTTATAACAATAGCCTGAGAATTACAAAACACAATAATAAATTGAACTTTTGGTTAAGTCTTAAACATCATAAATGTATTCATAAAAGGTTCTAAAATCTTTATCTTTAAGCACAACAAACAAGTTGTCTCCAAAATTTCATGCTTAATAGCATGCATTGGATTTTTATCTAATGGCCAACAGGCTAGTTGAAGATATTGCAGCCATTTGATAACTAATGAAATAGGCCATAAAATTTCCATTAACTGGTTGTAGACACCTTATTTTGTTTGGCCTAATTCAAGTAATCTGGAGCATGGACGTGAGAGGGGGCAATGTCGCTTAGCGAAAAAATATTTTGAGGACGTCAAGAAGGCCTAAGGATTATATCAAAGGTAAATGCAAAGATGTGGCATCGAATGACTAGTCCAAGGTATCCGAGGATAAAATATATGAGAAAATTCATAATTTTACTTGAATGTATCGATACATGGTTCTCATGTATTGATTCAATGCTATAACGCGCCAAAAATTTGAAATGTCCCCATTTGTATCGATACAACATGTAGATGTATCGATACATAAGCCTCTGTATCAATACAGGACCTCATGTATCGATACTAGGCCATGCTAGGACCAAAACATGCATTATGTAAAGAAATGTGTTGATACAGTGGTTTATAGTATCGATACAATAGTTCATAGTATCGATACAATGATCATTGTATCAATACTTGAAGGTTTTTGGACCAAATGTATCGACACATTATGCAATCTATCGATACATGCAGGCCATTTTCACGATCCAGGTATTTTTTACTCATCCACCATTGATCTAAAACTTGATTCTAACTCATTTCTTTGCATCAAGAAAGATTAAAACACATATCATATTACGAATTTAGAATTTTGGATTAATCAAAATATTTTTTGAAGTCTAAATTAGATCAAAAGGGGTCAATATCACATGATCATCCTACTCCCTAGCTTATTAACCAAAATCACCATCAGCCACCCTATTTGCTGGAAAATCATTTTAGCAATAAAGCTAGCCACCCTATGCCCATCACATTTGCAGCAAGATTGTTCCCTACAGCCACCTATAGCCACCATGCTAATATCACTTTATCCCCCTTGAGAAATGGCCAAAAACTCCTCCAAATTGGCTCCAAAATGCTGGTATAAATGGACCACTTCTATCTCAGCTGAAGGAGGTTAGATTCCAGCTTGTTTTAGCTTCCAAAAACACATTCACACATCAAAAAAATCAAATCCCTAGCTCTTCACCCATCAGCCAAAAATAGCCTCAAAACACTCACTCTCAACCTCTACACATTCTAAAATTCACCCTCATCCATACCGAAACCAAAACCTCATTATTTCTCTCTTTTTCTTGCTTATTTACAATAAGGAAAAGAGGAAAATTCAAGCCATCTCTGC
>JBBYHM010000019.1:6638035-6689429 GCA_038381775.1 Adansonia rubrostipa
TTTTTTTGCACTTATATCTTATGTGGTTTAAGCTATTAAATAATTGAAGGCAATTGCAGTAGATTATGCCCTAACTTGCTTTTTATACCATAATTACCCGTTTCAATTGATATAAAATTACTCTTTCACTCTCTCTCTCTTTAATTTCTTCTAAATATTTCTACTATTTTGAACTGCCAATTCAAAAAAAAAAAAAATCAAATTCTTCATCTTTATCTATTTTCTTGCTTGAGCATTTGGGTTTTTTGCTTAAGCAACCATCAGTAATAATCTTGATGGATCTTCTTCTTTTTCATTTGTTTTCCATAATCAATGGGATAGGAACTGTGATTGTGGATATCCATCTATTGTCAAATTCTTAAACTCTTATTTGGTTGAAATCAAAGTTTTAGGAAATAGGTACTAATACGAGGGTTTTTTTGTAGTCTGGTTTAAAATGTGAGTTTTTAAATGGGTTGATACACTAGTAACTCATTAAAATGAGAAAGAAGTGTCGCAGTATGCATGGAAAAAGATAAAAGAATCAAAACAAGAAATTAAGAACATGAGATTGGAGATTCTATAGCTACAATAATCAACCAAGGCTGCATGTAAGAGAGAGAATCAACTGGAATTAATGTTATGCCAATATCAAGGAAGAAAGAAATAGTTTTGGAAAGTAATTTTTGCCTTGATAGTTGAGGTGTTATTGATGATGCTTTTCATAGTAGTCAAGTTGTAATGTGTTTGCCATCTTGGAGTGGATTGTAACATGAATGCGAACATGGTGAACCATATAGCTGTAATGTTTTGGACTTAATGTTATGAAATGAAATTGTTTTAGTATATTAGAGTAAATTTGAATGTTGACATGTAGTTTGCCAACATGTCATGAATTTATTAGTCATTTGTTACTTTTGGCTCAAAAACAAGAAAATTTACAACTGTAAAATGAATGTAGTATTTTCATATATTCGAAGTAACATCCATAATACAATGACAACATCAAATTCTAAATATATTCAAGTTGTATAATGCATTCAACCTGTCAAGTTTGTTAATTACATCATCATATTCATTTATAAAAAAAATAGCCCTAAATTGCTACTTTAGTATAACTATTTCATTTGTATTGCCAAAATACATTGAAGAGGTGTAAAAACAAAAACAATTATGCAATTTGCCTTGGTCTTCTAACCCCACATGATTTGCCAAAAAAGTCCAACCAATATGTCTTCATGTTGGCCCTTGGTCTTATAAACCCACATGATTTGTCTCCTACTAGATGCATCTGAAAAGATTTAACAATTTTATTAGACTATGTATTTTAAATAGTTAATCTTGACAATTCTAAAAACTATGTATTTATCATTAACTGTATCATTTTTTACCGTAGGCCTTGAAAATCTAGGTGTACTAATTGTTGCCTCTACTTGTGCATGTGCTGGTGCATGTGAATAGTGTCTGTGCTTGTGCTATAGAAGGTTGGCCTAAAGTAGGTTGCGCCTGGCCTGAAGTACGGCTACTGCTAACTATTGTTTCTTTTTGTAAACGTTTCCTTATCTGAACAGAGGTTTCACTAGTAATTGAAGCCTTGCAACTACAAAATTTATGGCCAAATTGCTTGCAGTTGCCACAAATAATAAGTCTATCAACTTTGGAGACCTTACATGGTTGTCTAGGTTCATTTGTTGCTCACTTCCTCAACTTTTTAGTCTATCGGATAGTTTTCGAATGATAGGTGGTTTTAATTCTAGAAAGTCAACATCATTAAAATCATCTAAATCAGGCATGACTTTGACGAAATATTCATAAGTGTGTATGTAGTTCTCTTTAGTAAAGTACTAGTCCACATAATTCTCAGGACTTTGCCTACAAAAGTAAATGGGTGCGATTGCATGAATGAATGGTATTCCTGTCAACTGCCAACCCCTATAGAATAACTTCTATCATTCAAGTCAATATTGAATGATTTTGAATACATTGTGACTTGAACCCATTTTTGCAAGGCATTGGCTTGAAAACCTTCGATTTGCTTTTGATCTTCTCTAATCTTTTCTAAATAACTAGTGTCAGTAGACCAATTACACCCTCCATAATGGTTAGTTTATGGTGCAAGCTCTTTATAATTCGTAATCTGATCCACTCTAAGCTTTTTATAATAATCTGACCCATTTAAAGACTTCAAATCGTTAACCTCTTCACAAACCTCATTGAAATCATCATTTATATCAAACTTTGCTCTATGATCTTCACCCTTATATGCTTTCGCCCTTGTATTTTCATTACCATCATCGTCTTTTCAACACCTTCCTCCCCACCTACACTTATTTCCTTATTTGCACCCTCTTTCCTATCTTACCCTTTTCACCCTCAATATTTTTTTGTTCCTCACCATATATACTTTCTACCTCCTCATCACTACATTGGGTAACATCCATATCCATTTTATGCTTATCATCCCAGTAAAAAGCATCAAACCTTATTCTTCCTCACCATCTAGTTTGACCTCATATACACCCTCTTCCTCATTATCCCATTCACCGTCCAATTCAGCTTTACCACCTAAATCAGCCCCATCTGCACCTTTTTCCTTGTCGTCACCAAATTCAGCAAAAAGTGGTAGATGCTCTTCTAACTATGTAACAAGTCCTGGGTCATCTTACATATAGGAGTCATCGTCTATCTCAATTACCTTTGGTGCACCTTTATCTCCATAAATACTTCTACCCAAGTCACTTTCTTTTTTTGGTGTTAATACATAAGCAAGTTGCACTACGAGTGGTTTAGATTCATCCAAAATAGCAATCTTATAATCATAATCATGACAAACATTGTATACATTACAAGTTCAGGCATTCTCATAAAACTCTAACATTGTAAGCACATTATTGTCACTTCGAATTCTCACTAAACCATTTTTTTAACCTAAATCTAAGTATGAATAATACAATTTTAAACTTAGTTATGTCACATTAATGCTCACAGATGCTGCAAGCAAGCTATAATATGCAATGGTATCAATATCGATATCCTTTACAGGCTTTGCATTAAAGTAACCCTCATAGAACAAATTCAAAGTCAATCAGTTAGAACCCTATAGCCAAACAAACATATAGTTTAGGAAATTCAAAAAGTAATTTTATTTTCAATTAAAAACTATTTTAAACGTAACCCCTGTAGCATGCAAAACCTATACATGCAAAATCTATCCTAAACCAAGTAACTCAAAACCTATGCAATAATCAATCATTTTCTATCCCTAAATCTCTATTTTCAACTAAATATGCAAAAACCCTAAATTAATTATTCCCTCCCTAAACCCATTACATTTAAACAACTAAAAATCTGATGATCCCGTGATAATAGAAGACAAAATATTACCTTCGAAGTGTCAATAACGAACCAAGTGAAAAAATGGTCCTAGGCTATGAATACACTTCTAGTGATCCATTTGATTCAGAAAATTAGGGTTTGATTAAAAAATGGAGAGAAAGATGGTGGAACATAGAGATTAAGAGGAAAGAAAAACCCTAACAGGCATAAAATTAGTGAAAGATTTTAGGGTTGTAATATTAAATGGGTTAAAGGGGTAGAATTTTGATTTCATGCCAAAATTTAAAGGAGTTAAGTTGTGTCAGACAGTTCAAAAGCATAAGGAATATAAGTGTCACATCAATAAGTTGTATGTCAAAAATCTAAAGTATAGGGAGGAAAATGGACTTTTCCTTTGAAAAAGTTTACTTATAAGATTGTTATTGCGAATAAAATTAGAAATCATTGAATACTCATAAGAATTAGTTTATTGGTAAGGAGAAGTTATTTTACATTATCAATCGGAGTCCGATTCTAATGAGTATAAATAAATTATCTAAACTAATGTGAGACATTACATGCGTCCTTAAGATTATCCAATGAAAAGATTAGATCCAACTACTCAAGTAAAAGAATACCCAAAACGTGTTTTTTCTTAAAAAAAAAAAGAAATTATTTTCTCTAAAAGTGACATGAAATATGCAATATTTTTATTATCGGTTGATATATTTAAATATGTATATATGGTAACCAAATATTGGTTTATGTTATTGACAATGAAAACGGGTGAGTTGTGATCAAGTAGAGACGAGCTCTAGTGGGGAAGTGAAAGCCCTCAAGACTTTAATAATGATGACTATGATGATTTTGTAGATGGATTTTTGCAAATGGTTGTTTATCATAATTAATATAATAATTACATAAGGATCGATGTATGTCATCTGATTATTGGGTAATTAAGATGGGATTGATCTTCAAAATTCACTTTCTCTAGTTTTTTTCTTAATGTGTAAAAGGCCATAATGCTAATAATTGATGAATAAAGTTCACTTTCTTCAATTAAATTTAAAAAGTCTTTCACCTCTCCATATTATATTTAAGGTAAATTTTTTTGTGCATCTTCCATAAATACATTTGGCAATAATTGAAAAGGTTTTTTTGTTTTATAATTACGTATTGCGGCGTTCCATTTTCTTTTTCATCTCTTTTTTTTTTTTCGAATATCTCAAAACGTTATCCTATTTTTTAACACTTAAATATCTTTTTTTATATATTCCAAAATCATTTTTCGTGATTTTTAAAAATTTTTTGGTATTAAAAATAATGCAAAGCCAAACTTAAAAAAATGATAAATAAATTAAATATTACAAATATCAAAATCAAAGTTTTTCAAAACACCTTAAAAATTAGTAGGAAACTAAGAATCTGATATGGAGGGAATATATATAAATACACACACACACACATTGTAATCGTAGTAAGTTGAGGGAAATATATAATTATATATGCATTCTGAAAATTTTGGCTTTTTAAAAGGCATTCCAGAAAAAAAATGTTCTTAATACAAATACGAGCGTTTTATGTTGAAAGAATTATTGGGGGTTGAAGTAAACTTATAAACCTCCAAGGCTTTTGGTATAAAATCGATGCATTGACCAAAAACTGGAGACTAATTTGGAAAAGTTGAGTTAAATAGGAGTAATCAGCTTCAATCTTGATTTTGGTTTTAGAATGAATTCAAGGGTAACCCGTTTAGGGTTTCTTTAAATTTATTAAATTAATAATTAACTTTAATTAAGGTCCTACTTCCTAATAGCTGATGTTTTTTAATAGAATCTCTTTTGGAATAGCCTCTTTTTTTTTTTTTTAGTAGGAAGCCATGTAAATCGCCATGTGATGGTGTAGGCCATATCCATGACCTTGCATCCACTTAGCCAATGGTGTGTTAACTAGCAAATAAAGGTATATATTAGAACCTAAAAAGAGAGAGTGAGAAAGTAAGGGAATTTCGTGGGTTTTAGATGTTGGCATCTTGTGGCATAAACATAATATAAAAGCAGTTCTTTGGAAAACGATCCACAAACCTACAAACCCCATATATCCCACTTTAGGATGCATAAAATTTTTTATACTGTTTTCTTTTTGCCTATCTTTTTCAGCCTAATTGTACATTATATCCCCACTAATAATTTTTATATATAATTTTTTCACAAAAGCCTTTTTTTATCTTTTGACGTTCCATATGATGTGTTCCTGTCTGCCATCATTTGGTGGGAGAAAATGTAAGGTTCCACCTAAGCTCTCAAAGTAAAAGCAATTAAAGCAAAACTACTAATTATATTCCCCCCACCCATGTCAAAGTTAGGAATATATGTGTACTTTAAAGAATATATATATATATATATATATACACACTTTGATGATGCTCCTGTTGGCCATGATTTCACCATATAAAAGACGCCCCTTTTATTATTCAATTTGAAAGTGTTTTAGGATAATTTGAAGGGTAAGACTCAAAAGGAAAAACTATATCAATACCTACTATTGAAGTTATCCCTAAATGAATGTAAATTTAAAATTTAATTTTCAAAGAATTATCTGCCGACTATGTTATGCTATTAAACGATAATTTTGGATAAAATTCGAACATACTTATCCGTATTGGGAAAGAAAAACAAAGGGAAATGATGGATAAACTAATCTGCTTATATGAACTAATGACTAGGGCTAAGAAAAAAAATCAAAAAATAAAAAAAATTATTCAAATCGTACTGCTAGGTTTTCATAGTAATTAAGTATATTTGACTCGATTTTTTATTCATAAATTAAAATAATATTTTTTTGAATCGAACCCTATTTTTTAATTAATTTTTTATAGCATAAAATAAATAATTTATTTCTAAACTAGTAAAAAACTTTTAATTATTATAGAAAAAACTTTTTTTAAATTTAAAAAATCGATGAACCGAAGCGATCCTAATCAATGGAATTCGATTCGGTTCAATTATAAATGCTCTTCAATTCCATTTTACAAAATTAAAATATTGCATATTAATTATAATTTTTTAAAATTAAACCGAACCATTATAATAAATCACTAATGGCAGCGAAGCATGAGCCCCTGTCTAGTACCACATATACTAAATATCTATGTTTTTTTTTTTAGCTGGTTTATCTTGAGATTATGTTGGTTAACAAAGTGAAGCACAATCAAATCTTTAAATCCCAATTAATTTGAGTTAGAAAGTTATCTGGTTGATTGCTAACCAATTTTTATGCACATATAATTATTTTTAAAATAAAAAATATATATTTTACGTACCTATATAATTTTTTTTTGGGAACAACACTTGCTATATTTTTTAATTTGGAATTATTGAAAATTCTGATAATAAGAAGTATAAGGTTGAGTTAGAATATGTATGTTATTTTTATGCATTCTATAATTAAAGTTTCAAATTCTTAAAAGTTGAGATACCCTTTCAATATTGTAATAATTATATTAATATGTAAATGGAGTGAAAATAAACATAGTATATATAAAAAGAATATTGTAAACATAAAAAGAAGAGTATCCAGTTGGTTTTGAGCAAGATGAGCAAATGTATGTATACCTTTGAAATGGAAGTGAATGTCTGAGCAATTGTTTAGTGGTGAAGAAATATAGGAGTTGATTCGGAATTTAGTCCAGTTATTTTATATTATCAGCCTTAAATGATGATTTTTTTTAATAAATTTAAAACTTTAACTTTAACCCTTATTTTTTTTTTTCAAATTGTGACTTATTTGTATAACAAAATATTGGAGATTTAATGATCTGTCATACGAAAAAAAATTATTAATGTAAAATAACTTGGATTGGTTGGATTACTTTGGACAGAGAGAGACACTCCCTTCTCTTCCGTAATAATAATTGTTAAAGTGGGATACATCAATGTAAGTGCAAACACCCATATTTCTTCTCATTTTCCCTTTTTAATTATTAGCCTCCATCAAAATTTTCAATAATTTTCGACCGTCTGATTGATATGATCATTCCATTTCATAGTGGAGGCCTCAGCTTGATCAAACCCCACAAATATTGAATAATGATTATACAGTTATTTTGGTACAATTTTTTTTGTTTGATTTGCAGTTGTATATCAATTGCCTTTAGGTTCTTCATTTTAAAGAAAATAACTTTACATATATTTCGACCCCTCACCTCACAAATTAAGAGAAAATATGTGAAGAAATTTTCTCTTCTTCCTTTCTTAGGTTTTTTTTTTTTTTAGTTTCTTTTGTTGGTATTTAATTATTGTAATGATTGTTGTGGTGTTTGATGACATGAAAGAATTCAAGTACAATATGATTTCTAAAGGAATGTAGAGACGCATATATTTTGATCAGAATACAATGAGAAGTGAGAATATGTATGTGTATGTGTTCTTTTTTCAATAGGTTACATTATTCCTAATTATGATAAAACACTACTTGTAATTATCATAATTATTATTTTTGATAATGTAAAAAAGGGTGTCTTCAAGTTGTGTCTACATTTGGTAAGGATGATTTTAAAGACGCATCCATCCACGCCATATTTGATGAATTCAAGATTTTGCTTCAAAATTTTTCCTTTCAAATATTCAGGATTGCTTGTAATTGTTATAGGAAGTTATAAGCATGACATTGACAATTTAATTGCATTATCCATTATTGTTTTATTAATTTTTTTTAGTATACCAAACTTTAGAGCGAGAATGGTTACCTAACCTTGCGATGAGAGCGTATCGTAGATCTCAAAGAGACCATACAGATTATCTATTAAATAATACTACTAATAGCGGAAATCAAACTTAAATTTTACAAACAGAACATCCAATTCTTATTAACTCAATCAATCCACTCAATTCTTATGAATCAATCAATCCACTGATATTTCTTTATTAAATTAATGTTAAAATTTTAATCATTCTTTCAATAAAACAGGATATAAGTTTCTTTTTTTTTTTTATTTAATGTTTCCTAGCTAGACTTGGAAATTAGGACTAAGATATGAAAGAGAAAATTTTATAGGTAGGCAATCATACTTAGAAGCAGAAGATTATTGACGCCTCTTTCCATTTGCATCACCTATAGCGGGTCGAAGAAAATAAGTGTGACACTAATTTTTCATATTTAATTTTTTATAATACTATTTTTTAAAAAAAATCAATACTTATAAATATTGAAATTAATACTTTTTATATTATTTTTTATTTAAAAATTAATATTTATAAAAATTGAAATTAATAAGTCTTTATTATTTTTTGTTTAAGTAAATTTTATTAAGAAATAAAAATATTTATTGGGTACAAAATAAATCATAACTCTATAATAATATAATAATATATATATATATATGCAAAATTTTCATATTTTGCTTTTTATTTAAACTAATTTACTGAAAATTTAAAAAACATCTAATATATAAATCAACGTTAATTAATAGGGTTAAATATTCATTTGGCCCTTGTACTTTGGCCCAATTTTTAGTTTGGTATTTAAAGAAAAAATTGTCAACTTGGTATATGAATTTTTATTCCATCATATATATTGGCCACCTCAAATAACGCCATTAACAACCAATAAAAATATGACACATGACAAAAAATTCACATCAACATAAACTTTTTTTTAATTTAATTTTAAATTTTTTCTACTTTAATTTTTTGAAAATTTTCTTTTTCATGATGATGTGAAACTAATGACATGACATTTTTGTTATGTGTCAAGTTTTTATTGGCTGTTGACTCTCTTGTTAATATTTAACTAACGGTGTTAGTCTAAAGGGTCAATATATCTGATAAAATGAAAGTTCAGTATCAAGTTGATAATTTTTTATTTAGATATCCAACTAAAAACCGGATTAAAATATAAAAGCCAAATAAGTATTTAATTCTAATTAATATGAAAAATTTTCACATTTTTATTTGAACTAATTTATTAACAATAAAAAGTAATAGAGAATAAGTTGTTTTTATCATATGAAGCAATAATTAATATTTAATATTAATACATCATTAATTAGTATATTTATTTTTCATAATCTTATTTTATATTTACTTTTATAGATATATATATATATATATATGGATATGTTTTTTATAGTTTTTTAAAATTTTATAATTGATGGGCTTTGAATTCTTAATCTTTTTTTTTTGTAATAATGAATTTATTGAGTCAAGTTTATATTTATCAAAACTTTTTGTTATATTTAATATCAAAATCATATATTTCTAATAATAACAACTTACAAGTACCAATCGAGGAAATCGAAAACCTCGTCGATTCAATTTGCTGTCTGATTTTAAAATCATATGGATTTATTAGACTTTGCACAACCACTAGGTGGGTGGGTAGTTTTTTTAGCAAAATATTTATATTTTAACAAACATATGTAGTCTTTAGGTAGTTTTTTAATATAAACGGACATCTTTTGGAAATTTAAAAAAAAAAATCTTTTTTTAACCAAAAAAAAATCTTTTTTTAAAAAGGCATTAACATTGAGACTTGAATTTTAGTGCTTATAATTTTTTTTAAATTATAATCTTTTGTAAAATTTTTTTAGGATTTAATGATTTGTCATATGAAAAAATTATTAATATAAAACAAATTGAATTGGTTGGATTATTTGGAGAAAAAGATGCCCTTCTGTATATCCACACCTATTAAGTAAATGAAGGCGAATCTATTTAAAAAAAAAAAAGAAGAAAAAGAAAAATATTATAATTTAAAATTAAGTATCCTTAATATTCATATAATAATTTTATGTTAATTATCGATGGTAAATATTTCAAATTATTTATTTATAAATTATATAATACAAATGAATTTAGAAATTTTGATTTTCAAAAATATAAATTAAAAATATATTATAATTTAGTTTAAATATCCTTATAGTAATATAATAATTTTATGTAAGAATTATTTATTTTTGTTAATGTTTTAAATTATTGTTTCTAAATTGATTAAATAATTATAGAGATAAAAGTATATAACATAGTAATTAAAAATTGAACAAACAAACAAATATTCTATTTTTATTTCCCTTTTGGTTTTTTAAAAATCAAGAAAATAGTAAAAAAAATTAAAGACCTAATTGGAAGACATTTTTCATTAATTTTATATTAATTATAAAAATTATATATGTGAGAATTATTTATTTTCATTAATTTTTAATTATTGCTAACTAAAATGATTTAATAATTATAGAAATAAAAACATATACATAATAATTAGAAAGCTAATAAATAAATAAATAAAATAATTATATTTTTTATTCAAATAAACAAATAGTAAAATATAATTGTTTAGTTTTTTAAATAAATAAAAATAAAAAAAGAATTGATTAAAGTAAGTGCCTGAAAATAAGTAATAGAATTAGAGTTTAAATTGAATCATTGTAATAAATTATATAACATAATAATTAAACATTGAACAAACAAAAAAATATTGTATTTTTATTTCCTTTTTGGTTTTTTAAAAATCAAGCAAATAGTAAAAGAAAATTAAAGACCTAATTGGAAAACATTTTTCATTAATTTTATATTAATTATAAAAATTATATATGTGAGAATTATTTATTTTCATTAATTTTTAATTATTGCTAACTAAAATGATTTAATAATTATAGAAATAAAAACATATACATAATAATTAGAAAGCTAATAAATAAATAAAATAATTGTATTCTTATTCAAATAAACAAATAGTAAAAAATAATTAATTAGTTTTTTAAATAAATAAAAATAAAGAAAGAATTGATTAAAGTAAGCCCTTAAAATAAGTAACGGAATTAGAGTTTAAATTAAATCATTATAATAAATTATGAAAAATATTTCTATTTGTGGATAACTTCTAAAATTATGCATAGATATCCAAATTATCAAATTCAATATGAACAAACAATAACTTCCTTTCATTATATATTATATGACACAAAATTAAGAGTTATTTAAATAATATCAATTAGACGTAGCAATTTTGGATAAACATTTTTGTACAATACAACACAATATGAAAAAAATAATTAAAACACAAAATGATATGAAAAATAATTTGAACACAACTCAAACTAATGAACATGTTAAAATCTACATAAAATCAATTATTAATATATCAAAATTTATATGAATATATGGTATGTTGAATACAAGCATGAAACGAAAAAGTAACACAAACACAAACACAAATACGACAAGCCATGACACAAAACCTGGAGTTATTTGAATAGTATCTATTAGACTTGATAATTTCGAACAAAATATGATTATACAACACAAATACAATATAAAAATATAATTAAAATATGATACAACATAAAAACAAAACTAAAAAATCAATAACACAAAATTAAAAATAAAAAAAAAACCTAAAACAAAACAAAACTTGCTACAAATGTGACAACCTTTGGTGAACCAATCACCTCAAAATTGAGAAGATTGATTTAATCTTGTAAGCATCTATAGATAATAGTTAAAGTAGGATACAACAATCTACATTTCCCTTGTTTGAGCTCAAAATTGGACCAGCCACCGTCTGCACACACTTGCAAATACTTATTTATTTTCTTCTAATTCTCCTTTTTTAGTCATTTGCCTCCACCAAAATATTTCAATCATGTTGACAGTCTGATTGATATGATCATTTTGTTATATAGTGGAGGCCCAGCTTGATCAAACCCCAGAAATAATGAACAATGATCGTACATTTATTTTGGTAATTTTTTTTATTTGGTTTGCAGTTGTATATGAAATGTCGTTGGATTCTTCATTATGGAGAAGATAACTTTATATTTATATATATTACACCTCTTCACCTCACAAATTACTGAGAAAAAATATGTAACAAAATTTCTTTTTTTCTTTTGTTTTCATTCTTTTCGTTTCTTTTGTTGGTATTTAATTATTATAATCATTGTCGTGAAATAAACAAATAGCAAAAAATAAATAAATAAATAAAATTTGTTTTGGAGTTTGATGACTTTAGAGAATTCACGTACAATATAATGATAGTGATCTATATATAATAAGAAGTGAGAACATAGGCATTTTCTTTTTATTAATAGGTATATATTCTTGTAGGGTTCTTTTTATCGAGAGAGGAAATGTTGTAATTAAGTAAAACAAGATATAGTAGGGATTCAAAGAGAAGAAGGCTAGAGCAAAACTTGGAAAAACAATTACGATAGAAGGCAATAGTGATGAAGGTTATAAGTGGCTAAAGAACATGAAACTAAAGATGGTTGTAGAAATTGAAAAAAAAAATAACGTTATAGAGCTTAATAGCTAAAAGTTTTCCATATTGGGTTAAAAGATCCCAAATGAAAACTTTTGACGACTATTTATAGGCTCCCTAAAGAATTTACAAGGGGTGGTTACAAAGAGAGTGGTAAGTTATCAGGAGACCATAAACTTAAAATTAGCACAAATCATAGGTAGTGGGAGAAAGAAAGGGAGCTTGCCAAATATAGTGGATGGAATGGAAGCAATGTCTGGGTTACACCCTTAGGAGTGTTCTAGTCACAAGCAGTGAAGAATGGTTACATTATAGCACACTTGAGAGTACTATCTATTCAATGGGAAAGATAAGCATTAGTGTTTTAGGGAAATTTTAAGAAGTAAACTTCTTAATAGTCTTTATATATCTAAACCTCTAAACTATACTCTCTAGAATATCTCAAATGTGAAGCAAAATCAAGAATCCTACTAACCTTCTGAGGTTAACTCCATAGTCTTTACATGGTTGTGGATCTTGCTAGTTGTAGACACCTAATTTTGTCTAAGCCTCTATGGACTACATTTAAGCATTTCAATCATCATGAAAGTCATTTGCCCTTGCCTGGGATTAGTATGGATCATCCCAAATTGACGTAAGAGTGATCGAGGAGCAAAAATGGAACAAAATGTGTAAAATAAACTAAGGGTATCAATATCTTGGCTTTAACGGTCAAAATTTTAAACATTAGGGCTTATATCAATACCCATTGTCAATATAGGGACTAGACATACTGAAGTTTGATGTTAGGCACTAATGTATCGATACATTGCCTAAATTATCAATACATCATGGTATTATATCGATATATCGACACTAATTTGGAAAATTCAAGCTATTTATTTCA
Organism: Adansonia rubrostipa; assembly: GCA_038381775.1. Lineage (NCBI taxonomy): Eukaryota > Viridiplantae > Streptophyta > Magnoliopsida > Malvales > Malvaceae > Adansonia > Adansonia rubrostipa. Next base: position 6,651,474 of record JBBYHM010000019.1, read on the forward strand.
AAATTTCCATACATTCTTCCTATGACTTTTCTATAAAAATTATGCAAGTTGAGGATAGGCCATGTTGGCTGTTATTTGAAATAAACCTAGGTCCATTTATGCATTTTTTTTTGCTCTTTATTTCATTTTATAACAAATTGGGTCAATTTTAATTTAATTAGGTGTGGCCTAAAAAGACAAATGATGATAGGATTTGAGGATATTTCATGAGATAATTGCATTAGGACAACGCAAAATTGGCCCTTAGAAATGGTATTCTTGTTATTTGGAGAGATGAAAACATTAATAGCCTAATAAGAAGCTTCATTGCTCTCAAATTAAAGCATCTTTAGCCCATAGAAATTAGACAACTAGGCAACAGGGACTAATTTTTAATCAAATTTGCAACAAAAATGCCCGTAAAGGGGGTGTTAGTTAGCCAAGCTCTCCATTTCTTCATTTTTCACTCAGGCTCTCCCATTTTGCAACACTAGAAAAAATTTCAGCAAAAGAAAGAAGAAAAAAACCTAAGAAAAAGCTAGGAAAATAAAAAAGCAAAAAGAAAATCCTAAAGCTTTACGGTAAATCTTCTATCCATTCTTTATTTTAATTTATTTGTGTGTCTTTGAACATGAGCATGCCAATTTAGCCACCTTATATGTTTAGCCATTACCTTTTCTAAGACTCCATGCATTTTGCTTTTGATTCGCATGATCTTGATGTGGTTGGATGCATTTTTTGGTAAACCCATTTTGGTCTCCATGTTTCAGTCAAGCTTGTGTTTAGCATAGTGACGCATTTGCTTCACGATTTGGATGAATATTAGATGTTTCATGCCATCTTTATGTTCATTCTCGAACGTCATAACGTGTTTTGATGATATATGTCATTTAGCATGCTTTAGTTGAGGACATGTTTAATGAAATGCCTCTGCATTCATGCCATTATATGTTTTTATCAAGTTGCTTCTATGCTGATATGCCTAGGTTTATGATATGTTTGATGAAATGCAAGTTTAATTTAAGTGCTAAAAATCTGATTTTTAAACCTCAAGATAAGTTATGGTTAGTTTAAATGACAAACTAACTATTACTTATATTTTCGCCATTTGATGCTATCAAACTTAGGGTAAATTAAACCTTAAAGGATCAATTGCTAGAAAAGCAACAGTAAATCTATTTTTAAACCATCTTAAATTCATTTGTTAAGCTAATTAATATACAGCCTTGTCATTGATTCTTACATGATCGATTGTAGGCAATATTTTATGGTAAATGGCTACTATTTTAAGGGTTCTCTAGAAAATGGCATCTCTCATGCCTTACGTGTGCCTAAGATAGGCCTTTGAAAAAAAAATTATTATGGTAAAGAGACAAAGAGCATTTGAATGCTTCATAGCCATTTTGCTATATTTCATTGACTTCTGATATGGTTAATGAGTTGTTCAGGTGCCACGACCTTATGGGCCTGAGATGGATGCATTAAAATACTGTTACAGACATTCCCATGTTTGGGCATTCAAATGTTAAAGTCATAATTCGCACCTATGTAACCAAAAACCACTGCTCCCTTGTTTTTAGCTATGACAATAGCAGTAAGTAGGATTAAAAGTTTGTTTTCATGCACCAAATGACATTCTAGAAATTTTTAAGGATTTCTGTTTCAAATAACTTTGAATTAGCTTTCGAACGAGCTCTTGTATGCAATTGTTTGAGTTTGTGCAAAGAAGTTATGAATTTCAAATCATGGTGTTATTTGGAAGCCCCAAACCTAGTGATCAGCACTCATATATGCCATTTTCGATCAACCAAAGGATTTTTCTTGAACTTTAAAATATTTTGTCATTACAATACATTAAACCAACTTTTTGACAATATATCGTTTGTGACTTTTCAAGTTCGAACAAATCCATAGTGATTTTCCCAAAGATCACTGTGTTAATTCCCCTATTTACTGTCAATGTTGCATTTAAAAAATATTTTCACCTTAGGAACGATTTTCTAAGAATTTCTCACCATTTTTAGATAAGCCATAATTAATTTACCTTTCATCTGCCTTATTTAAGGTCTATTTAAACTGGGAATATTTGAGAAACCTGATAGCACAGGCTATCCTATATTTTCCAAAATGAAACACAAATCAAGACTTCCATATTTTCATTATTCCAAGGTGTCACTAACGGTTCCTAAGTAATGCATGGGTTATTTAAGACTCAATTCAAGGATCTATGATTTTTGGAAAAATAAAATCGAGTTTTTTTAAAGAATTCCTCCACAATTTATATATCAAAATTTTGCCTTGTTCTTCAAAACTTCCCAAACTATCTTGTTTTACACCAATTATCAATTTTTTTTTACTAAGTTTCACCTATTTAGGTTTTACAACCTTGTTTTCAATATCTCCCCAAATCAGTTTTTTCTCTTTCATGATTTTTCAAAATTTACTCAATTTTCACTCGATTTCATGCGTGAGTCCCTTCTAGTCCAAGCCCATTTCTAAATTGTTGTCACAACATGACTGAAATATGAATCCTGACTAGCCCAACATAAAAGGTAGGTGTACCCCTTATCCATATAACATTATTTTTTTATTTTTAGAGGCCATATTATTATTATCATTATTATTATTATTATTATCTTTTCTTTTTTTTAGGGACCGGGTCATCAAGATGAATTACTCACTCAACTTAAACCTAAATTGTCGTTAGGAAACAACCATTTATTTTAGAGTCACCACCATCTATTTCGGTTAGCTGAGATTAGTCACCTACCAGAGTTCGTATTTTGAAGGCTACGAAACCCCTAAAAACAAACTTTGCGGCCTGTGATAATACCAGATATTATGTAAAACGGTCCAAGAGTAGGTTACAATCATGAGTAAGGATTGATCCCTCTCATAATGCCCGGTAATTAATACCTTATTAATCATGTGTTAATTTAAATTTCAATTTTTATGTGGTTCCAATATTCGATATATAATTATAATTTCCTTATTTCAAAATTTTTTTAAAACCCTAAATTTATATTTCATATGAGAAAACTAGGCTTTTAATCTTTTTTGAAAATCAAAATATCTTCCACACCTTGTCAAAAGATTGAAGGAGCACGAAAGGTTTTATCATTATTTTTCACACCCTACTAGAGAGCCAAAGGAATACAAAAGGTTTTAAAAATTAAAATATCTTTTGCACCCCTCAGAGAGCCATAGGAATACAAAAGATTTTATTTTTATAAAATTCATTAAAAAATCTAGATTTTATTGCTTTTAAAGGGGATATACCTGAGTTAAAATAATCAATGAGGTGACTTCCATATTCTGGCAAGCACACCTATGGATTACTTTGATTTGGGTATATTGCCTTGATTTTTTGAAATTTTCTTATTTTATCAAAAATAATAAAAACTTATCTTATGACTAAAACTTGGTCGAAAAGACCAAAATATCCTAAATGCACATTTGACATGAACGTATCTCAATAACCCTAAAGGATAAGGTTCTATGGTATACTATTATAATGTCCCTAAGATATACCTTTGATGTGAAAGTATCTCAGTAACCTAAAAGACTCGATGACATCATAAAAGAATGAACCTATTCCTACTATTCACCTTCGACATGAGAGCGTCCAATGATCACATAGGGCTTAGTTTAATATAAATTACTAGAATGTCTCTAAGAAATACCTGCAACATGAAAGTATCCTAATAACCCTAAAGGATTTGATAAATTCATAAAGAGACTAACTTATCCCTGTTATGCACCTTGAGCATGGAAGCATCCCAATGATCACATAGGACTTGGTTCTAATATCAATTGCTAAAATGTCCCTAAGGTTTACCTTCGATATGAAAGTATCCTAATAACCCTAAAGGACTTGATAACTTCATAAAAGAATGAACCTATCCCTATTATGCATATTCGACATAAAAGTATTCTAATGATCATAAAGGACTTTATTCTAGGGTAAATTACTAAAATGCACGTAAGCTGTATTTAACACGTGAAAGTAGCTTGGTAATTCTAAAGGACTAAAAAATTATATGAAATGACAATTAGACCCTGAATGGGTAACTTGGATGTCAAAGATGACCTAAATTACAAAAATTACAACTAGGTCCCTAAATTTCTCAAAATTACACCTTACCCTAAAATGGCCAAAAATACTAAAAATATTCCTAAAATGATCAAAATACCATAAATGGGTAATTAGATATGAGAAATGATTGTTTAGACCCTAAAATGCAAGGTTTCACTTAATGAACTCCTAACTTTTCTAGCTTGTAATTTGGTCCTCACATGAAATAAAATACAAAATCAAATATCAAATACATCAAAATCAACATGAAAACATACTAAATATCATCAAAAGCATTTTACCAAATAGCCTTGGCCTTAGAACACTTTTTCCACTGTTTTGCAAAAAAGTCCCTAAACATTTTAAAATTACAAAAAAAAATCCCTAATGGATTAAAATGTATGGAATGCATTCAAATATATTAAAAATGCATAAAAGACACCTCTAAAGGTCCATGAAGCATTCAGCCAAGCTTGGATGGCCTTGGAAAAAGTTTTACAATTTTTGCAATTTAGTCCCTAAAATTTCCAAAATTAATAAAATAGCACTAAAAAGTTAAAAAAATTTAACAAAGCACACATACATGGTTCAGCCAACCTGGATATACCCATCCAAAAGGCTTAAAAATTTTGGAATTTTTAAGCCTCGCAGTTTTCAAACTTTACATAATAATCCAAAATGTCACAAAAACAAGAAAATAAAGTTTCATCAAAGGCCATAATCATCATCAACAATCAAGGAAAAAATTTTCTCAACATTGATACATGAATAATCAACATATATCCTAATTTCTACCAAGCTCACATCATCATCAATATATATATATATATATATATATATATATATATGAAATCATGAAAAATAAACATATAAACATATTTTATCAGGTATCCACATGGAAATGCCAAGGAAAACAATATAATCATAAGCATATGTGCATGATAAAATACACAACATATCAACAACAATATGTTTTCTTGATGAAAATTAAATTTTTGTTGAGAAAAAAATCAAATTTAACAACTAAATCAAGAAATTGCTCATGGCTTTCAACACTTGGCCTTTCAACATAGATCAATATCCATGAGGAGAAGTGATCATTAAGCTCACTAAAAGGAAGAAAAATTATTGAAATGAATAAAAGTCAAAGTATTTCAATTGAAATTACCTTAAAAACTTGAAAACCTTGAAAATTCTTAAGTAAAAATACCCAATCTTGCAATAGAAACCATTCCCCTTCAAATGAACATTTCCCCCTTATTTATAAGAGCGAGAATCGATCACGGGGGGATGAAACCCCACTTGGCCAAAAGTCTTGGTTTTTTCTTTTTTTTTTCTTTGGTTTTTATCACTTTTTTAAATTTTTTACATTTTTATAAGATTTAATTAAACATTTTTGTCATTTTGCATGAGTCATCATGCATGACTTATCATCTAGAATATGGCTTTTATAATGGTAAGGAAAAAAAATTCTAAATTAGATAAAAACAAATTATATGGATTAAATAGGCTTGTTGGGCTTGGTAGAAAATGAAAATGGGCTTATTGGAAAGTTAATGGGCTTATAAACCCATTAGGAAAATTAATGGGTTTGAAAGCCCATGAAATGGAAAAAAATAGGTCCATTAAAAATAAAATTAATAAAGTTTTATGTGCAAGAAAAAGGCAATTAAAAATTTCAAACTCGTAAAAATTTACGAGAAAAATCCTTATAGAAGAAAATTGATATTCAATAAAATGAATTTGAATTTCAAACAACTATATTCAAGCTATTTTATTGAAATATTTGAAAATATTTCAAATTCTAAACTCTGGAAAATTTTATAGAAAAATTTTATATATAAGAAAAGTTTATATTTGAGAATCAAAAAAATTTCAAAAATACGTCCAAAATTATAAAATGGATTATATTCAATGTATTAATCAAAATATTAATTTATAAAAATAATAAAGATAAAAATTTAAAAACCAAAACAAATTTTACGAAAAAATTTCCTGAGGATGACACTCGTAATGCTATGAAAAATTCAAACTTAACGACCAAATTTGACAACTTTATATCTCATAGTATAAAATGCCAATAAAAATTTTTTTCCTAAATATTTTTTATTTTTTAAAGTGAGTGCTGACATAAATACTGCAAAGGTATCGTTGAATATATAAAACTATCATTTTTCAAAATTTCATGAAAAAATTCTGAAAAAGGTCTAAAAAAGGGGAAATTTGGACGTGACATCATATTCAAAAATGAATTTTGAAATTTGAAAAAAATATTTAAAAACTAATTTTTCTTTTGTATATTCATTTTTTTATCTATGAACCTCAAAACTACACTTTTTTTCATGACGTGCATATTTGCCCATCTAAGCATGATGAAATAGGTCATGAAAATGCCCAGTACACTTGAAAAAGGTTGACCCCTATAGAGATGGTTGCCTAATTTTCAATTTTGGATATTTCACCATTATTAGAGAAAGAGCTTAGACGAAATTAGGTATCTGTAGTTGCCCCTCTTTGGCCATTGCTGAGAATTCTGAATAGGACAAATACTAAATAGACATGATTTTGTTCAGGCCATGACAAGCCTTTTTTGCAAGAAGTTTTTTTACCTAACCAATTACATTGGGCTTTCACATTTTATTACAAATTTCGACTATGTTGAGGCCATTAGCTAATCTTAGGCTTTTAAATTTTAATGACAATTTCAACAAAGGAGAAACCATCAACTACTTTTGGGCTTCTAATATCTTGGTGCCAATTTCGACTAGGTTGATTCCATCTAATCTTAGGCTTTTCAAATTGGTGCCAATTTTGACTAGGCTGAGGCCATTATCTACTTTTAGGCATTAAAATTTTGGTCCCAATTTCAAAAAGGATGGAATCATCAGATACTCTTGGGCTTTTAAATTTTGGTGCCAATTTGACTACTAAACCATCAACTATTCTTAGGCTTTTCAAAATTTTTATGGCAATTTTGACTAGGCTGATGATATTATCTACTCTTGGGCATTTAAATTTTGGTGCTAATTTTGACTGGGACTGAACCATCAGATACTATTAGGCTTTTCAAGTTTCGGTGCCAATTTCGACTACGCTAATGCCATTAGCTGCTCTTGGGCTTCCATTTTATGCAGGCTAAATTTATTGGTTTTCTACCAAATGAAGAGAACCTAGAAAAACTCTGTTTATTGTTTGCTTAATTGGACGAAGCTAACTTAAATCCTACTTCACTATATTTCACATGATCGAATGAAGAAGACATCTTACTATATTTTTCGTATCTAAGTGAAGATGACAAAGAAAAACTCCATCGATCTTTCTGCTTTGTTGGACAAAGTTAACTTAAATCCTATTTCATCTACATTTTGTATGATCAAATGAAGAAGGCATACTACTCTACCTGTTCTTAACCTAGTAAAGATGACGAAGAATAACTCCATTGACCTTTCTGCTTAATGAAACGACATTGACTTCAATTCTACTTCACCTACATTTCACATGATCGAATAAGGAGACATTGAATTTGAATATCATGGGGGTTAATCTTTTTATATGTTGGTGAGGACTCATCAATCTGAGCTTCATTGTTGCCAATTTCTTTTCTCTTTTAAAGGCTTCAAATTTCACCATTGAAGACTCGTTTTTGAAATAAAAACTTTTGCATACTTCAAATATCACCATCAAAGATTTGTTTTTAAATAAAAACTTTTGAATGCTTAAAATATTAGCATCGAAGACTTGTTTTTGAAATAAAACTTTTAAATGTTTAGAATATCACCATCAAAGACGTCTTTTTGAAATAAAAACTTCTAAATGCTTCAAATATTACCATTGAAGACTTGTTTTTGAAATAAAAACATTTAAATGCTTCAAATACCAATATCAAAAACTCATCTTTAAATAAAAACTTTTGAATGCTTCGAATATCACTCTCGAAGAAAACTTTTGAATGCTTCAAATATCATTACCGAAGACTGATTTTTGAAATAAAAACTTTAGAATGCTTCGAATATCACCATCGAAGACTTGTTTTAAAATAAAAACTTTCTCAAAGACTCATCTTTAAATAAAAACCTTTGAAAACTTTGAATATCACCATCGAAGACTGATTTTTGAAATAAAAACTTTTGAATGCTTCAAATATCACCATCGAATACTTGTTTTTAAATAAAAACTTTTGAATGCTTCAAATATCACATTGAAAAATGAGGAATATGTAATTATTATATGATTGATGCAATTGCAATTACTTAAGTATGCAGTGATTCCAAAGATGATGACAATAATTAAAGAAATTAAATAATGAACAGTGCAAATTGCTAGTTTTGAGAAGGATGGAAATGCTTGTGAAATGATGCAAATATAAGTATCAATGAAATGGTACATGCATGAGAAATTATACAAATGCCAATACCACCTAAATGGTGCAGATGATCATAAAATGATGCAAATATCAAGTATTGGATGAAGCATACGATGTGGATGATGTGGAAATCAAAACTTTATTTGATCCTCCTATGCCTTAAGTGTCACAACATGGCCTGGATACAAATCCTAACTAGCCCGACTTAAAAAGGAAGTACACCCGTTATTCCTATATATATCTACATATCATTATTCTTTTATTTTTAAGGGCCATATAATTATTATTTTTCTTATTTTTCATGTTTGAGGACAAGTCGTCAAGATGAATTGCTCACCTAACTTAATCCTAAAGAGTTATTATGAAATGACTATTTTTTGGAGTCGCCACCAATCTATTTTGCCCAAGTAAGTTGGTCCCCTGTCAGAGTTCTTATTTTGAGGGTTATGAAACTTTTAAAAACAAAATTCAAGGTCTACATTGACACTAAAGATCACGTGAAAGGATCCGAAAGTCCATTACAATCATAAGTAAGAATCATCCTTCTCATGATACCTAGAAAATTGTCCCTTATTAATTACATGTTAATTTAAAATTTAATTTTTATTCGACTTCACTATCCGATATTTAATTATATTTCCTATATATAATATTTTACAAAAACAAATTTATTATTCCATGTGAGAAAATTAGGTTTTTAAATTTTTTTTTCAAAATCAAAATATCTTTCACACATTTCCAAAAAACTAGAAGAACAAGAAAGTTTCTATTATTCTCTTTCATACCCTACTAGAAAACCTATGGAACACGAAAGGTTTTAAGAAATCAAAATATCCTTTGTACCCAGTTAAAAAGCCGAAGGAATACAAAAGCTTTTATTTTTTAAAAAATAAAAAAATTAATTTTCTTTTTGAAAAATATCTCGTTATTAAAATAATCCGTAGGAACCCTTTTATATTCTGAGAAAAATCTCATATACTATTTTCACTTGGAGACATTGCCTTAATTTTACAAATTTCAATTTTATTAAAAATATTAATAAAAGAATTAAAATTACCTTAAAACTCAGTTTAGACAAAAAGTACTAAACTTGACTTTGAGCATTTCAATATGGTAGATAATATCAAAATGTCTTTTGGAGTACATTCGGCATGAAAGTATCCTATTAACTCTAAAGGACTCGATTTTAATTTAACATTACCAAAATGCCCCTGGGTATATCTTCAATGTGAAAGTTTCTCGATACCCCTAAAGGACTCAAAAATGATCATAAAAGATGAACTTAACCCTAGTTCACACCTTTGTCATGAAGGAATCTAGGTTATTACATAGGACTTGATTCTAGAAAATTACTAAAATGCCCTTAGAGACTACCTTCATTTTGAAAGCAATATGATAACCATAAAGGACCTAGAAATGATAAGAAATGATAATTTTACCCTAAATGGGTAATTAAAATATCAAAGATAACCTAAAATGTAAAAATTACAATTAAGCCTCTAAACTTTTAAAAAAATTATATTTTAGCCCTAGAATGGCTAAAAACGCATGAACTATTCTTAAAATGACCTAAATACGCTAAATGGGTAATTTAATATGGAAAAAACCATTTGAAGCTATAAAACATGGATTTACTAAATGGACACAAAATGTTTCTAACTTTACAAAATAATCCCTATATGAAATGAAACAGAAAATCAAATATCAAACATACGAAAAATCAAAACAAATATTCAGCCAAGTACCTTTGGCCTTAGGACAGCTTATTTCATTTTTTGCCAACAAATCCCTAAGCTTTATAAAATTGCAAAAGGTTCCCTAAAAAGATTACAATGCATGAAACATTTTTGAACATGTCAAAATAAGCATGAAAACACCCCTAAGGGTCATACTAAAGATTCTGCCAAGCTTATATTGCCAAGGAAAAATTTTTGCAATTTTTGTCAGTTTGTCCTTATGTTTCACAAAATAACATAATAGGACCAAAAAGACAAAAATCATCACTAATAAGCCAAACAAGATTTGAGCAATCTTAGATATAAACATCCAAAACCTTGAAAATTTTGAAAAACCTATTTTAGGACCTTACAGTTTTGAAACTTTGCAAAATGGTCTTAAATGTCATAAAAACATGAAACAAATTTCATTTCAAGCAGTATTCATTTTTGGTCAAGCTCAAAATAATCAAGAACAATTCTTCTCTGAACATAATTTCTTATATTATAGTTTTTACTAAGCTCAGATTATCACCAACATGCATGAAATCATGAAAAATAGGCATATAACCATACTTTATCACATATTAACATGAAATCACTAAGGAAAATAGTATCATATCAACATATTCACATGATAAAATAAACATATTAACAAAAACATTTTCTTGATGGAAATCAAATTTTTGTTAAAAAGAAAAAAAATCAAATCTAGCAACAAATCAAGAAATTTGATCACGGCTTTTAGACTTAACCTTTAAACATGAATCAAAATTCATGAGCACAAGTGATCACTAAGCGCACTAAAATGAAGAAAAATGACAGAAAATATTGAAAAATGAACAAAATCACAAAATGTTAAGATAAAATACCTTAAAGCTTGATGAAATTTGGTAAAACTTGAAAATTAGCTAGCAAAATGGCAACGTTTCTTCATGGAATCCATTGTTATGAGATGAAAACTTTTGATTCAGCCAAGGTAGGTTAGAAACCCCTTTGGCTGAATTTTTCAAGCTTTTTTTCTTTTTATTTTATTATTTTTATTATATTTTCTTTTTTTTTCTTTTTGATAAAGACTAATTTAATAGCTTTTTCATCTTATATGACTAGTCATATATGAATCATCATCATCTAGAAGCCTTTATGTGACATTTAGATGATAAGTAAAATTATATCAAAAAAATTAATTGAAAGGATTAAACTGTAACAATATATTATTTATTTGAAAATAAAATTTTATATAATCAATTCAGTTAAGAATTTTAACCAAGAGAGAGGCTTAATTAAAAATCTCTAATTTTATATGTAAGAAAAAGACCATTAAAAATTTCAAAACTCATAAAACTTTTACGAGAACACACCTACTAGGGAAAGTTTTTAGTAAAAAAGAACTGTAATTTCAAAATTTTATATCCAAAATATTTTATTCAAATATGTGAAAAATTTTACAGCTTTAAATTCTGAAAATTTTATTAAAAATGCTATAGATAAAAAATATTCGTATTTTGGAGGCAAAAAATTTTTAAAATAAATTCAAATATTTATAAAAATGAGTTAAATGCAAAATATTGTTCAAAATATTAATTTAAATTAATTACAAAATAATAATGATGAAAATTTGATATCTGAAATAAATTTTATGTAAAAAAATTCAAAAATAAAATACTTGCAATACTGTGAAAAATTTAGAATTAAATCCTAAAATTAATAATTTGACACCTCATGGTATAAAATGACAATATGTATTTTTTTTGAATATTTTTAATTTTTTAAAATGAGTATCGACATAAATACTATAGAGGTATCGGGAAAAGTTTATGATGGTCGACCAATCAATTTTTATAAAAAATCTCAAAAAATTCCTAAAAATAAAAAATTTGATTTTGATATTATTTACAAAAATGGATTTCAAAATTTTAGAAGAGTAAAGATAAAAACCAATTTTTTGATGCTAAATACTACATAAGTATCGATAAAAATATATGACATTAAACTCCTAAAATTTCACAAAAAAGTCTCAAAAAATTTTTAAAATTAAAAAATTTGACCATGATATCATACGCAAAAATAAATTTCAAAATTTGACAAAAGAATATTGAAAAACTAATTTTTTTTCTTGAATATTCATCTTCTTATCTAAGATTGATATTTTATAATTCTCAAAATTGCACTTTTTTCATCATGTGCATACACAGCCATTTAGGTATGACTAAAGTGGTTTGAAAATGCTTAGCCTGCCTGGAGGAAATAGACCTCTTCTGGGCTTACTACTAAATTCTCAATCATGAATATTTAAAACTATCAAAAAAGAGGGCCTGGACGAAATTAGGCATCTAAACCAGGAAAGATCACTTCCTTTTTCAATCTTTTTGCAACATCTTGCCATAATGAATTCAAATTTTTTATCTCATCTTTACCTTTTCATGGGCCAAGTATTGTCTCAATACGATCCTTCAACCAGGAAAACATTTAACTCTTTTCTTGACACTTTTTCAAGTTTTGTTTTCAAATAATTAACTCATTGAAAAAATGTATCTTGTTTAAAACCTCTAGGCTAAAAGAATGTGATGTTCAAATCTTTTGAATAATAATGATCTTTTGTTGAAAAATTTTCTAAAATGACAATATATTTTTCTTAAAATGTGTTAAAAAACTTTTTAAAAAAAAAAACTTGGGTTGGCCCAAAAATTTCAAAGTGGATAGGTATAAATACCTCATTTTCCTAGCTATGATTGGATCAGGTCGTATGAAGTATAAATGTCTTTGAAAATCAAACAAATTTCATGTTTGTTTAAATCTTCTAACTATTAGCACTTTGACAAGTACCAAGACTACCCATGAATGGTTTAAGAACAAAAGGTCAAGTCGAAAATAGGATGGATTTAATTTTTGAAATGGCTGTGTTCAACTGGGTTGACTTAAGGATTGTTAAATGTCTTCATATTACTTCAAAATGGTTTTTCCCTTACAACATTACAGTAATTCCCATAGGTCATAGTAGTGGTTTTTCTTATTTCATTCTAGACTACCCATTTATGGGTTTTCACCCCAGAGCTTTATTCTTTTTATTACCTTTTTTAATTGATTACCCTATCATGTTCTTGAGGAATCAAAAATATCCAAAAGGTTGAATTTTTAAAGAGCTTCTGAAGAATGGCTTGACAACTTAAAGAGCTATGCTATTTAAATGGACTTTGAAGGTATCTAACATAGGCCATATTTCATGGTTTAGAAAGAAAAGATAGATAAGCCCAAATCAAGTGTTTAAGGGTAACTGAATTAATGATCATTTCTCTTTAGAAGAATTCCTATCCGACCTATTTCTCTTTGTTAAGTTTTAAGTTTTCTTTTCATTTCATCTATCTTATTCTCTTTGTTTTTCCTATTTTCTTCTCTTTTTTTCTTTTTTTTCCTCTTTTTCTTTTTTTTCTTTTTTTTCTTTTTTTAAAGAAACTTAAAACTTGAACTTTAGTTCATCTTTGTTCTTGCCCCAATGGGATCTTTTCTTTTGATTTTGAAGCTTTGTTTTACCTTACCCCCTAATGTAGAGGGTGATCATTGATTAGGCTTTAAATAAAGAATAAATCACTAGACTCAAAGGGGATTGTAAAGGGAATACATTTCTGTATTCATTAAAGGATAAAAAAAGATGGCCATTTTACATTTCAAACCAAGCCATTTGAATTGACAAACATTTCTCCAGGAAAGAGGATAATTTTCTTTTTGAAATCTTTTGAGTAAATAGCATGATGTTGCACTTAATTTTTTAAAAATGTTTTTTTCTTCTCTTCTTTTCTTTTTTTTCTTCTTTTCTTTTTTTATGTTTTTTCTTTTTCAAAAATTAATGTATATTTCCCTTTTAGTTTATCACCAACGAGAAATCCAGTAATGCAAGGATTCATGTTTGCAAGAAAAATTATGTGCTCAATTCTTCAAAATATGAAGTGATAGGTAGTGGGCTATATTTAAAATGATCGAAAAGAAGCAAGACATAAAGATTATGTTAGGATATAAGGGTAATTTTGTTCTATAGTTGTGCCAGCAATAAAATAAATAGTTATCAACTTCTTAGTTACGGTCATAAAATTTTGTGTTTTAAAAAACTGAAAAAAAATAGGATTTTGAGCACAATCTTGGCACATATCCAATTGCCACAATTAAGTTCCTAGAAGGACATTTCATTTATTTGATTTTCAAAGAAACTCCTATTAGAAACTTTATCCTATCATTCCTTACCTAGAAAATCATGGTTTGAAAATTTTAAAGTTACTTCCATAAAGTATTGGGTTTTCAAATGATCATGGTTTTATTTATAGGGAAATAAATACATTGGTCATTAGTATTCTCAAGACTTTTGATCATTATGCTTTTGAAAATTTTACTTTTTCTTGGAAACATTCGTATTTTATCAAAACATTTAACATGCATGCTTCACAAAATGATGTTAATTCAAAGACAAAGGCTTTTCAAAATGTGGGTTACACCACTCATTATGGCATGCACCCCTTCTTTTAACCTTGTTATTATTAATGCTTACCTCCTACTAGTATACATTTCACTAACATCTGGCTTTCCTCTCTTCGAAGCTCAACTTCTCAGCCTTGATGATGTCCCAGACTTCGTATTTAAAATGGGGCAGTCCATTATAAAGTGACCTGGATTACCAAAATGGTAATCATAATACTAGTTAATATCGTACCAATCTAGATACTGAGTTTCAGAGACTCAATTTTGATAGGTTTTGAGAGGTGATCTTTGATAGCTGAGGTAAAAAGCTAGACATAAGGTATGGGAATCTGCTTAACTAATTCAGATTTCATTTCTTGTATCTGCTATGACTGTTTCCCTGAGTACTTGGCTTAGTCAGTGTAAATGTAGGCATTGGCTGAAAAAAATCTTAGGATGCACTATTCATGATAGGGTAACATATCTCGTAAGAGTGGCATTGATATTGATCAGGATCTATAAATGATTGGTTCATCTAGAAGACAATTTGAATTTCTTCTTTGTTCTCAGTTGTTTTTCTTTTTTCCATAGCTGGCTCATTATTAACTCGTATCTTTTTATTTTTTATGGCATTCTCAATCATTTCGCTAGAGACCACTATATCGATAAAGTTTTTTGTAACACTTTTTACGAGTTTATCAAAGAATGGATTTCATAGTGTATTTAGATATAGTGATGCTATCTATTTTTCTAACAAAGGTGGTTACACTTGGGCCGCTACGTTCTTCTATCTCTAGGTATTCTGTGTGAATGTTTTAGTGGATTTATTCTCTGTATTTTAGAGAAACAATTAGTTGAGTGCCTAATCTATCACATGCTTATATTATTGGAAGAAATGTATTAGCCAAGTCCAACCAACACTATACCTAACTCTGATTTATGTTACTGTACCATTTTGCTGTTGATTTTGACAAGTTTTCTTGAAAATAGTAAATTAGAAGCTTCTTATTGTGTGTACGCCCAGTCATTTTTTGTGATACACATTTCGATGTGGGCTTGCAAAGATATGGTACCATTGAACTTTTTAAAGTCTCGCATCTTAAGCTTAAGAGGGAGGATTACATTTGGTACCAAGTCTAACTTATCTGCATCAACACTACAAAAGTCCTCGAATCCTTCTATTGCTTTAAAGCTTTTTTCAAGGAGTTGGTACTATCCTTTTTCACTCTCAAGTTTAACTTTTTTTTGAGTCTTGAGCTTGAGATTTTTTTACCCACAACTTTCATCGAGGTTTGTAACCATTAGTTTATCCAAACTAGGTCTGGTTTTAGACCTATTACCCCTTAGTGAGCTTTAAGGTCAACATGAATATTTATTATAAGACTGGCTCTCATATGTTGAGTACCTTAAGGTGGTTTCTTTTTTGCCTCAGATAAGCTGGTATTAGTATTAGGGTTATTCCCTTAGTTCTTAGATTTAGATTTTCAGACTCTTTTTCTTTAGCCAACATTACTTCCATCAACATTACTCCTCTTGTCACTTCATCATAGCCTCCAGGGCTTCATGATGACTTTGTGCCATCTTTTCTAGGCATGCTATGAATTAATCTCCCATGGTTAATAATGCTTGATTATTGGACACTCCTGATTTGAAAGAGAATTCTTTTAAAAAACTCATAAATCTGAGAAAAACTTCATTCTACCCCCTTACCGTTATGAAAAGCATGTTATGAATATACGTATGAATGCACATATATGAATGGGTGCAAGGATGAATTAACGTAATGTCAAAGAAAAATACAAATACATATAAAAAGCCTATCATAAAAAAAGCCCTAAAATAAAATAAAATTAAGGCATTGTGGTGCTTCAAGAAAAACTAACAAATCTTATTATGGGTGGCACAATTTTTGTCCATCATTACCTTGTGTATAAAGAAAAAAAGGTTAGCACAGAAAACTAAGAATTAATATAAGAAAAATTTTGCTCCAAATGGACCTTTAGGGCATTATAATGATTACTAGGGCAAATGAATAGGCCTTCTCATTGGCAATGATGTACGAACATCGATGCCTGACCTACATATCTACACCATGTAGTTAAGGCCACATATATGACTTGCAAGGCAAAAATAAGTAATAGCATTACAAGCGACTATGTTCATTCATCATCACCTGATATATGAATTAAAATAATGACAGCACTTTCTGAGGTGAAACAAAGATCTTGCCATAAATGATGATGTTCAATCATCATCGCCTGATTTACATGCTATGAACATAAAATACAAAGGAAAACATAAGAAGCGTTCCCTCATGTCTACCTTGTTCAATAACTGTTAAAATCACCTATGGTTCTAACTAAGTGAGACCTTTATAGTTCATTACATGAAGTTTAGGTTAGACATCTAAATAGGTTCTTGAATTTTTCATTGTGTTTGAAAAGAGTTGACAAGGTACCCTTATCCTTACCCATCACGGTTTATGTTAGAAAAGATTCAATTTGAGTAAAATATCTTACATGCCCGTAACAAGCTAAGACCTTGGGCAAGCATAGGAATTACACCTGATAGGCTTTTTCACTAGCCTAGGTAGAGCCTAACACTTCAGAAGGTAAAGCTACTTCACTGTCTCCTAAAATAGTAGGTTACCTAGGCCCCCTCCAAAAAACTGGAAGAGAATCTAATCATATGCATGTTACAATGTGTGCTGGGGGACAAACAAACCTTTTATTACTTGACTCTTTCAAAAATAGTAAAAATCCTTATCCTAAATTCCCCTAAAAATAATGTTGCAAAGGAAACAAAGGCTTTGTGAAAAATATGAACAATATATACCAGAATTTCCATATAAATCAAAAGTATAATAAAAATTATGTTTTGAAAACACTAGGAATTATACTTAAATACCAATTGAAACCGAATTAATCAAAATTTAGTTAACACGTGATTAATTTTAAGCCTGACTCTCAACCTATCCCCGATTAAGTTGCCAAGTTATCACAACATGGTGGGGATACGAATCCTGACCAGCCTAACTTAAAGATGGGTGTACCCCTCATTCTTTTATATATATATATATATATATATATATCTATATATCATTATTTTTTATTTTGAAGGGCCATATTATTATTATTATTAATATTTTTCTTTTTAGGGGCTGAGTCATCAAAATGAATCACTTATTTAACTTAACCCTAAACAGTCATTACAAAATGGCTATTTACTTTAAAGTCACCACTAATTTATTTTGGCTAAGTAATATTGGTCACCTATCGAAGTTTGTATTTTGAGGGTTATGAAACCTTTAAAAACAAACTTAGAGGACCTTGATAATACTAAAGCTTGCATCAAAGGGTTCGACAGTTGGTTACAATCATGAGTAAGGATCGATCCCTTTTGTGACACCTAAAAATTGATATCTTATTAATCACGTGTTAATTTAAATTTTAATTTTTTTAATTTCAATATCCGATATTTAATTATGATTTTCCTATTTCAAAATTTCTTAAAACCCCAAATTTATTATTTCGTATAAGAAAATTGAGTTTTTAATATTTTTTAAAAATCAAAATATCTTTTGTACCCTACCAAAGGATCATAAGAATACAAAAAGTTTTATCATTATCTTTCGTACCCTACCAGAGAGCTGAAGGAACATAAAAGGTTTTAGAAATTAAAATATCTTTCACACCCCATCGGAGAGCTGAAGGAATATAAAAGATTTTATTTGTATGAAATTCAAAAAATAATCTTAATTTTCTCGCTTTTAAAAAGTATATACCTTTGTCAAAATAATTGATAAGGTGACTTCCATGTTCTAGCTAGCGTACCTATGGATTACTTCAACTCAAGTATATTGCATTGATTTTTTGAAATTTCCTATTTTATCAAAAATAATAAAAACTTATCTCACAATTAAAACTTGGTCAAAGAAAGCAAAATGTCCTAAAATGAACCTTCGAAATGAAAGTATCTCGGTGAACCTGAAAAACTTGATTCTATGGTATATTACTAAAATGTCCCTAAGAAATACCTTCTACATGAAAATATCCCAGTATCTTAAAGAATTGAATGACATCATGAAAGAATGAACCTATTCCTATTGTGTGCTGTCGACACGAAAGAATCCTAGTGATTAAATAGGACCTAGTTCTAATTTAAATTACTAAAATGTCTCTAAAATAAACCTTCAACGTAAAAGTATCATGGTCACCTTAAAAAACTTGATAACTTCATAAAAAGGTTAACTAATCCCTATTATGCACCTTAGACATGGAAGTATCCCAGTAATCACGTAGGGTTTAGTTCTAATATAAATTATTAAAATGTCCCTAAAGTCTACCTTGAACATAAAACTATCTCGATAACCTTAAAGGACTTGATAACACCATAAAAGATGAACCCATCCCTATTATGCACCTTCGACATAAAAGTGTCTCGGTGATCATAAAGGACTTGATTCTAGGATAAATTATTAAAATCCCCTTAAGGTGTAACTTTGATGTGAAAGTATCTCGGTAATCCTAAAGGACTCAAAATTATATGAAATGACAATTATACCTTAAATGGGTAAATTGGATATTAAATATGACCTAAATTGCAAAAATTACAACTAACTCCTTGGATTTATTGAAATTACACTTTAACCCCAGAATGGCTAAAAATGCTAGAAATATTCCTAAAATGACCAAGATACCCTAAATGGCTAATTTGATATGAGAAATGACTATTTGAATCCTAGAATGCAAGGTTTCACCTAATGAACTCCTAACTATTCTAACTTGCAATTCAATCTTCACATTAAATAAAAATGCATTCAAAAATATTAAAAATGTATGAAATACACCATTAAAGGTTCATGGAGCATTCAGCCAAGCTTGGATAACCTTTGATAAAGTTTTGCAATTTAGTTTTAGAAATTCCATAATTAGAAAATACCACCAAGAAGCCAAAAAACATTGTGAAAACACACATAAGCGGTTTGGCCAACCTGGATATACTAATCCAATGGCCTTAAAAACTTTGGAAAAAATTATTTTTATGCCCCTGCAATTTTCAAACTTTACATAATAATCCAAAATATCACAAAAACAAGAAATAAAGTTTCATCAAAGGCCACAATCATCATCAACAATCAAGAAAAAAAATTTCTTAACATGGATACATAAATATTTAACATATATCCCAAGCTCACACCATCATCAATATATATATATATATATACAAAATCATAAAAAATAAACATGCAAACATATTTTATCAAGTATCCACATAGAAGTACCAAGGAAAACAATATTATCATAAACATATCTACATGACAAAATACACAACATATCAACAAAAATATGTTTTCTTGATGAAAATCATATTTTTGTTAAGAAAAAAAAATCAAATTTAACAACTAAATCAAGAAGTTGCTCATGGCTTTCAACACTTAACTTTTTAACATGAATCAAAATCCATGAGCACAAGTGATCATCAAGCTCACTCAAATGAAGAAAAATGATTAAAATAAACAAAAATCAAAGTTTTTCAAGCGAAATTACCATGAAAACTTGAAAAACTTGAAAAATGTAAAAATTTTTAAGTAAAAATACCAAAATTTTGCCGTGGAAGCCGTTCTCCATCAAACGAACATCTTCGCCCTTATTTATAAAGGGGAAAATTAGCTAGGGGGATGAAATCCCTTTTGCCTAGAAGTCTTGGTTTTTTTCTTTTTTTTTTAAAATTTTTATCACATTTTAAGATTTTTTACCTTTTTTTATAAGATTTAATTAAACATTTTTGTCATCTTGCTTGAGTCATCATGCATGACTCATCATCTAATATATAGCTTTTATAATGATTTGGAAAAAAATCTAAATTAGATAAAAACAAATTAAATGGATTAAAAATTATGTGTTCAAAAAGTAACTTTTCACATAATAAATTTTATTAAAAATTTAATTAAAATAGGCTTCTTGGGTTTGTTAGAAAACAAAGACGGGCTTGTTGGAAATTTAATGGTCTTATAGGACCCATTAGGAAAATTAATAGGTTTTAAACTTGTAAATTGAAAAAAATAAATTTTGGCCCATTAAAAATAAGATTAATAAAGTTTTCATATAAAAATTCCAAAGTAAATTTTTAAGAAATTTTTTGTGCAAGAAAAGGTAATTAAAAATTTTAAACTTGTAAAAATTTATGAGAAAAATATTGACAGAAGAAAACTAATATTTAATAAAATGAACTAGAATTTCAAAAAGTTATATTCAGACTATTTTATTGAAATATTTGAAAAGATTTAAAATTTTAAGCTCTGAAGAATTTTACAAAAAAAAATTTAAATAGAAAAATATTCATATTTTAGAATCGAGAAAATTCCAAAAATATGTTCAAACTTATAAAAATGGATTAAATTCAAACTTATTACTTATTAATTTATAAAACTAATAAAAATAAAAATATGAAATTCAAAACTAATCTTACCCAAAAAAATTTCACAAGCATGACACTCGGAGTATTGTGAAAAATTCAAATTTATGACTAAATTTGATAACTTAGCATCTCGTGGTATAAAATGCTAATGCAGATTTTTTTTGAATATTTTTTATTTTTTGAATGAGTATTGACATAAATATTACATAGGTTTCAATAAAAATATACGATCTTTCATAATTTCATGAAAAAATCATGAAAAAGTTTTAAAAATAGAGAAATTTGGATTGACATCATATGCATAAATGAATTTCAAAATCTGACAAGAAAATATTAAAAAACTAATTTTTCTTTTCTATATTCATCATTTTATCCAAGATTTATTCTCTACTACCCTCAAAACTACACTTTTTTCATCATGTGCATACACGGCCATTTAGGCATGACAAAACTGGTCATGAAAATGCCCAGTCCACCTAGAAGAGGTCAACCCCACTAGGATGGCTGTCTAATTTTTGGTCTCGAATATTTTAGGACTATTAGGAAAAAGGTCCAGATGAAATTAGGTGTCTATAACTGTCAATTGATTACTTCTTTAAAAAAAATGACACCAATCAAGAGAAACATTTTTAATTAACCATTTTTCCAGAATTTATTATTTCATGAGATATTTATTATGACAATTATGTGTTGCTATTAATCTCCTTCTTTGACAATGATGATGATGCACTTATGGAATTTCAATTAAATGTTTTTGAAACATCATCAAAGCACTACTTTCAGTCAAGGCCTTCAGGTGCCTAATCCGGAATACCCTTTTCAAATTAAACCTGGACAATCATTTTAACAAAACTTTATGCTTTGTCACCTTCTTGGGTGGGGAGTATAATGACTTTTAATTAGTAAAATCCAAGCTCCTTACTTCTAAAAGATTCATTTAATTGGGGTTATAATTGAATAATCATAAATAAAAAATGTTTTCTCCTTTTGAATTTTGATCTATTGATTCCTACTCGATTTCTTTTAACCTGTTGATTTGGTTGTTTGAGTGTTTAGATTTTTTCTGCAACGTCAGAATTTAGGATTTTGATTTTACTTGGGCAACTTTGGGTGGATGGTTCCATGCTTATATGTTTTTACTGAAAATCTTAAATGTTTAATTCTCAAAGATATGTTTGCAATCAATACGTATCATTTAGATATTGAAAAGCGTATATGGTTAGATTTTAGGGTTTTCTTCCTTGAAAGTTACTGCTTTTCAATGGCTATAAAAAGATGGGTTATTCTTGATTGAAAGGCTATCTTAACCGATTTAAAGGTTGGTTTTTATAGTTTAGCTTTCCCTGTTTCATTGAATTTATGTTTCTTATGGTTATTGTTGAAGATTTGATGTCCTATTAGATGTTGAAATATGTTAGGATATTTTGTTTTGAAACTAATTTTGATACGTTTTTGTAGGGTTTCATGTTGTTGATCTAGTTGAATTAGTTTTATTTCCCGTATTGGCTCTTTGTTCTTAACATGGATTTTTTAGGTTTTTTGTTGATGATCAAAACACACCTAACGAAGTTAGAAAAAAAAGATGAAATTATTGAATGTCTGTTATATGATATATGTTTGAGATTTATGATGTATTGAATATGTTTCAAGTGATCCATGTTCGAGATTAGAAGAAATTCTAAAATTAGGAATTAAAATTGAAAGATACAGAATTTTGGCTATCTATTTGGTTAACAAATTTTTGTGTTCTATTACATTTTTGTTTTTGCATTGCTTTGATTGTGAGTTTATTTTATCTTAGCCATGTTTGAAGTGTGTATTTGCGTTAAAACATATTATTTAATTTGTATATGGGATTTAGCCCCTACTTGTCTATGTACCATTATTGAAATCAAACATATATAAATTTTAATATGATAATAATTTGTATTATATAGATTTTGAAGCATTCATGTATTTATATCACGTCCATGTTATTTTTTTTTATATTGTACCATGTTTTAGCTATTTTTCATATCATGTTCAGTCATGTAATAATAATCTGTCTAATACTGCTAGCCGAATATGGTAAGAAGTATTTGCAATTAAGATTGATATCTGACAACAACAAGTTCATTAACATCTAGGAATTTAACTTGGCAATCCATTTTCCTTGAAGTTCTTTGTCTAAATTGCTTAGGTTATCAATTACTTGCATTGGCACATAGTATTGAATTTTGATGGCTTCTTTGTTTTTGGTGACTTTTTTCTCCTTTTGCTATATAATTGTGATAGGTGATACCATGCTTACTTATGTCGATGTTTAGCCTTTTGTTTTTATCTGCCATCTTGTTCATATTCCTCATATCTTTGTTTTAATGTTTGTATATTTCAAATTGTTTAATCCACGTCCAACTCAACCATCCTTGGTAATCTTAGGAGCACATACATAGGGATAAATGCATAGGATGACCAATTAAACCTCTATTCAGTGATTAAAGGATTACCATCATGCTGAACTTATGAGATGGAGGCTCCTAAGACTCTGATCTTGTAAATTTTAATTAAGCCATATTTTATATTGCATAATTAATTGCTTCTATTGATAGCAATGAATATGAACATTTACTATGTATTTTTGTTAAATTTTTCTATTTTTATTCTTAAGTAATTTTGTGTTGGTTAATTTATAAGTTTGTCTTATTTTTGTTTTTGTTGAAACATGCAGCTGAGTTAAAAAGTATTGTTTATATCAGCATTTTTTCTACGTTATGATGTTTAAATTAGGCTTAAAGTTTTTTACTTATTGGTTATATGGTATGGTATTCATATTTTTCTAGGTTGGGTTTTACGTATTCATTAATTCCTTTGGGTTTGTCACTGGCATTGGTTATTTGCTCAGCATCAGGAGGTATTGTTATGGTCTAGATTGATGCTAGCAATTAGGATGTTTATTTCAAAGTGGGACCTACCTATTGTTTTATTTTGTTGCTTTATATATATTAAAGTGATTTCTATACACTTGAATTAAAAAGTGTTAGCGTTTTAAATTATGTTAAAAGTAATTATAATCCCTCACATGTGCTTGGAAATATGATATGCTATTTGGATATGTTACCTGTGCATGTAACTAAAACACACTTTTTGATTTTTACCTTTGCTTGGAATTAGTGGTGTTCATAAGTCGAGCTATCCACTTACGCCCAAAAGTTCACTCAATATTTGAGAGAGTTAGGACAAAAATATTAGGCCCGAAAAATAGGTTTAGGCAAAAATTAAGGCTATTTAAAAAAAATAAGTCGATCCTTGGCTCCCATTTCAAAGCTCGAGCCCTACAAGCATTTTACAATAATACAACATATATTAATTTTATATTTTTAGATATTAGGTAACTTTTATTATATTAAGAATAAAGATATCTAATATTACAGTGTAAACAATAATAACTATGTTAAGTTTTTTAAATTTTAAAACTTAATAAAAGAAAAATATTAAATTACTAAAAATTAAATTTTTAAAAAATATATTTTAAAAAACAATAAATTAAAAAAAATAATATGGGGAAGCCTAAATGGGCTTGGATTACCCATTTACAAATAAAGGCGAGCGTGGGAAAAATTTGAGGCTTAGGCCAAGCTTGAGCAAGTATAAATAATGTTAATACTATACTTAGTCCAAACTTGTATATGTCCTGGCCTAGCCCACAAGCACCTCTACTTGGAATGAAAATAAGCTATTTGAATTAGTTATAATGTATTTGTACTGTATTAAAATCTAATGGTAATTCCCTCACTTGTTGTTAGAGCTAAAATATACGATTTTAAGATGTTTATTTTAAAGTAGGGATCTGCCCATGTGCCTTATTTTGTTACTTAATGAAATGAGAAGCATTAGTGTTTTAAATCATATTATAAGTGATTATAATCCCTTACATGTGCTTGAAATTATAGTATGCTATTTGGATATGTTACCCTTGATTGAAATTAGAGGTGTTCATTGGCTAAGCTATCAATCCAAGCTTAAAGGCCCACCCGATATTTGGGAAGGGTTTGGGCAAAAATGTTTGGCTTAAAAAATGGGCTTATGCAAAAAATTAAGCCTACTTAAAAAATAGGTCAAACCGTAGCTTTCACTTTCAAGACTTAAGCTTGGCCCATTTAAATATATATTAATTTTATATTTTTTATATATTAGGTGGCGTTTATTATATAAAGAATACATTTATGTAATATTACAATATAAATATTAATAAATATGTTAAGTTATATAAATTTGAAACTTAATAAAAGAAAAAAAATTAAATTTTCAAAAATATATTTTAAAACTAATAAATTAGAAAAAAATAATATGGGCAGCTGCTGGACTACCTATTTAATAATATGGGCGAGCTTGAGCAAAATTTAAAACTCATATTTTTAGTTGAACTTGGACAAGCATGTATTATTTAATACCATGCTTAAGCTTGACTAAAATCTGACACGGCTTATCCCACTAACGCCTCTACTTAGAATTAAAATAAGATATTTTGACAGGTAGTAATGTATTTGAACTATATTAAATCTAGTGGCAATTCTTTTGCTTGTTATTAGAGCTAAAATATACTGTTTAGACATTTCAACTATGCTTGGGGCTAAAATATACTATTTAGGCTTCTTACATGTGCTTAGAACCAAAACATTCCGTTTGGACTATTTACCTATGCTTGAAGCTAAAATATGCTATTTTTGAACAAGTTTCAAACACGTTTCTATTGCTGGTTTAAAAAGTGGAATTTGGACATGCCAATTCCCTTTACTTTAGGAAGTTGTCATTGATTATACATTTGCGTGGGACTATAATTTTGGCTAAATCATCCTCTGTTACTTGTGCTTAGACCATTTTAAGGCATTGTTTTTTAGGCCAATGGAATCCATGTCATTTTATTAATTTTGTTTCCAACAAGATAAGTGATTTCTTAAATAAGTAATTTCTTTCTTTTCAATTAAAATATATGAGTATTTATATCTTTTATTAATTTTAAGGTCATCAAAATTAAAACAGATTTTAATTAGTTTATTTTTAGATTTATTAGATTAAAATTTTATAATGCTAATTTTCTTTTACTTATGAACTAATTGTATGCCATAATTTACAAGTAGTGTGTCAACACCAAATTTTGTCAAATAGTATTAACGTAACTTCAAGCAAGTCTCGTCTTTAATTAATTGGGTTTTTGAGTTACCCATTATTTAGATCGCTTAATTAATATGGATTGATTCATTTTAATTTGGGCTTATTTACTTAGGGTTATGATTGGGTCAGATGGCTCGAATAACTTAAAAAAATAAAATATACAAGAAAAAAGAGGAAAAGACAACAAATAATGGGGAGCTAGCTTCCATGCTGACTCTTGCCCTTGTCTTTTACCCTTGTATATCCAACAATGGCAGCTTCTACCATGGATCTAGGTCTCCAAAATCAACAAGGGAGAGGCTAAAAAATACGATAAGAGATACCAAGAAAAAAAAATCTTAGCTAAGAATTCTCCCAAAAATTAAAAAAAAAAATTCTTCAATCTAATGCCACCTTAAGCTAAAAACACACAATAAAACCAAGAATCCAAAAATCATCAACTAGGATAAAAAAAAGTTCAAAGTGAGTTTTTCAATTAGGGAGGTTTTGATGCCTTTTTTGAAAATCCCAATGGTGGAAAGGAAGGTTATACGAAGAGAAAGGATATATTGGAGTTTTGCAATGATCCAACAGTGGACAACGATCAGATTTGAGGAAAAAGTTTCAAATTTCTCTTGTAGATCTAAAAAAATGAAAAGATTTAGGACCCAAAATTCGAAAAGGTTAAAAATAACCAATTTTTTATTTTTGTGTTTATTTTTTAGTTCTAGTTTGAGGAAAAATAGAAGAGAGAGAGAAGAAGAAGAAGGAGAAAGAAAGAAAGGTGTGGCTTGGATTTGAAACCAAGCCATGCTTGTGTTAGTGTAGTTGAGGTGCAACTCGCACCTTAAGTTCAAACCTAAGCCACCCAAATAGAAAGAGAGAAAACCAACCATTGCACCTCACCAAGCCTTCTGCTATAGATTGATAAAAACAAGTAAAAAGGAAAAAAGAGAAAAAAAGGAAAAAAATTAAGTGCCCTAGCTTTCTGTTATGATATGACTAAACAACTACATATAGATTTGATGTAAAGCATTTGTTTTTGGGCTATAGCTTTCGGGCTACAAAAAGTTGTAGAAAATCAACGAAAATGAAGATGTGTAACCTAAAAAATAAAAATAAATAAAATTGCTCAAGTACACGTGCAAAGATAAGCTGTAGGCTTCTTTCTTTAGCTTTGTAAGCAACCAATAAAGAGGCTTTTATCTTAAAAAAAAGGATAAAGGTTTTGTGAAGTTGATGTGAATAAATATGATGCTAGTAGACTTTTGGTTTTTAACTTCTAGGCAAGCATAGGTAATTAGAAATTTTTAAATATATTTATATGCATACAAGTAAGTTAAAATTTCCTTCATTATTTTGCATTTTAGATAGTATTTATTTATCTATTTTCATGCATTTAGTTCACTTGTTTATTTATTTGTAATTAATAAAATACTTTAATGTAGTAAAAAATTTTTGTTCAAAAAAAATATAAGATTAAAAATATTTTTGACAAATAATTATAACCACAAGATTAGGCTAAAGTTATTTGAATAAATGAGCTAACTTTGGCTTATAGTATCAACGTTGTTTTCACCATAAACTTAGGAAATGCTAAACTTAAAAATGCTTAATTTAGTTGTTGGTTTGAGGTCGTACTAATCGAATTTAAAACATTTCCCAATTGTTTTTAAGTTAAGATGAGTATAGCTTTGGCGTGGAGCCTCTTTGAGATTTGATTCCATTAACTACATAGGACTCAAGCAATAAGGAATTGGCCGCAAAAAGTGTCGTACAAATGCCTCTTATGTTGTACTCAAGCACCAATTGATTGGCCTTGGGATAGGTTGTCAATCTTTCATTTAAAGTCATAAAAAATGCGTACAAACACTCTTGATGTAGGAAAGTTCATTTTTGCACTAATAATGTAGTACTCAGGCACCAATTAATTGGTCCCGGATATAGATTGTTAATACATGGGCTAAGGTTGTGGAGGTGATGTATGATGGCCTCTTTACTTGGGAAAAACACATCGAGCAATGCATGCATAAATAAATTGACTAAAGAAATGGCATTCGCATGCCAATTTTTGAATTTCCAAACCCTTTTTAATCTGAGACTTCAGTAGGCCTCGGATCATCATTCTTAAGTCATTCATTGCTGCCTTAAACCTCTACGCATAGCATCATACATCATTTATGTACTGTTATTCTTTAAAGTACTCAAATACCTCAAAATAGACCTCTTATGCATCATCCCAAGAATAAAAAGGGGTATTAGAATGTCAAGTTATGGGTCTATGAGGCTTGTAATATTTCAAAATTTGATTCAAACAAAAAGCCTTAAAATTCCTTCGGGATTGCAATCACACCATTTTTCTCAAATATATTTAGAAAATACTTTTAAACCAATTACTAATTTCCAATCAATTTTCAATAATTTTATTTCCTAATTCATCTTTTGAAAATTTCTAAATAATGTTTTCTTTTCCCTTCAATTTTCAAAGATCATCTAGTTTTATGTCAAAACTTTATGCCTCAACCATAATGTAATTTAAGGTTGTCTCAAACTCCACAGAGCGATTTCCTCGAACACTCAGAATAACTTGAAACATATACTCTCGATGCCCTTTTTTTATTTGTTAAATTAATTCTTGATTGTATGATTGTATGAATTATTTACTCTATATTTTACGTTTAATTATTTATAAACGTGATTATGTATTTAAATTTACTTTTGCTAAAAAAGGCAACATTCTAGAATTAAGGCTTTTTCAGGTTCTTCGTTGTATGAACAACTGAGACTTCGGGAATCTTTTTAATTGGACAATACCCTTCTAAATATCATTATTTAAAAAAATTCCTATGATATTTCAAACGATCGATGTCGTAGAAAATTTTTAGAAGGATATGTCTAAATAGCAAAAAATCAAAAATCATGAAAACCAGATTAAGGATAAAAAATTATTAGTAGATACCAGTTTTAAGGCATTGTGGGGGTGCTAATCCTTCCCAACGTGTAACTAACTCCCGAACCCAACTATACTTTTCTCTAATTTTAATGCAAACTTTAAAATTAATCTTTTTAAAATGATTTAAAAGTTTTAAAATCATCGATTTTAATAGGTGGCCATTCATAACTTACCCAAAAGGATCACTAGCAACTTTAACTGTTTTGCTATTTTGTAATAGCCACACAAAGTCAACCGAGTGACTAAATTGAATAATTGGAAGGTTTGGAATGCCTAATGACTAAATTGAATAATTGCAAAGTCTTGAAAAGTCATTTAAAATAAAAGACTATCGGATGCCCTATCACCAAGTACTGATGATACGGTGCCAATCAAAAAGAAAGAAAGGTTGCGATGCAGTAATGCTAGCCATTGAAAAGAAACATATGAATAAGCATTGCAGTCAAATTGAAACCTAGAAAAAATTTTTCATTTTTGTGAAATTCCTGTTAATATTAACACCAAGCAACTTTGCCATTTTTTTAATATTAATACTAAGCAATTTTAGTCTTAATTCAAACTTTATTTTTATTTTTATTTTTATTTTTACCTTTTAAGTAATTTAAAGAGATGGCATTTTATAATTATTAATGGTCATTTGAGGAAATTAAACAAATGAACGCACTAAATGCCATATTTGCACAATTGGATGCAATTTTTGAGAAACTTGACAAATTAGAAAAAGCACGTGCTATTCAAAGCCCATTCTTAATGTTCGAATTACGTGGGGAAGGATATAGTAGTATTCGTTGCCCAATTTATGTAGAATTTGTTCAATAGGTTGGAAACTACAATATGCAATAGGATAATTTTTATTCCAACAACAATAATTTAAATTGGAGTGCTCACTCAAATTTTTCTTAAAGTTACACTCAATGGTCTTCATATTTAGCCAAGCCAACCTTTCATTAGGATTTTCCACTATAAGCTTCAGTTTCTATCCTAAAAAAGAAGCCATCTTTAGAAGTTATGTTTGTGCACTTTCCATTATAGGCTAACTTGTTTATGCATTTATCAATAACCCTTCTTAGGGAACTTTACCATACGACACTGAGATAAATATATAAATGGTAAAGAGATAAAAAGAAAGGATGACAGGCAACCAAAATTATTAATCAAGCCTAAAGATGAAATTTTGGTTGATAAACATGATAAAGAGGTTCAAGAAAAGAAGACACAATCCAACCCACATCAACCTTTCCTAATAAATTTGATGAATATTATGCAGTCAATTGGATGGAAAGTGCATCCAATGAAGTCTTCATAGAGAGTTACTCCATCAATCCATTTAAGACATCTTTGATTTAAAGTTTTGAATGGGATGACATTAACTTTATTGGGTGTTCAAAATTGTTGGAAGCATAACCATGGTCCATTAGTTCCACTCAGTTTGAACCATAAGAATTTTTAGCTAATGTAACATTATCTTCAAAGCCTATTGTCATAAAACCAAACTCATTGGAGTGTAAGCCCTTGCCTACACGTTTAAGAAACCATAAAAGGGCATTGTGATGGTCAATTATCGACATAAAATGTCTCAAAAAGTTTAAGGTGAAAGGGTAACATTTCAAACATTTTTGGGGAGGCAAGTTTGGTCATCAAAGGTCCTACTATAATTTAGCTTACCTAAAACAAAAATGGAGGTAATCAAGCCGAAAACTATAAACCAAGCGTTTCTTGGGAGGTAACCTAAGTTTCTTAAATTTTTTCTTTTCTCTAAACATTAGCATTTTATTTCAAATTTTTTGTTTTTTGTAGAAAAAAAGGGTCACACTACCACAGCTTGACAGGTAGTGCTACAGTGCCATTTGTATTCGAGCCTTAGTGCTGTAGTGCCAGACCTTGACGTTGAGGCATCGAGGCATAAAAAAACTTATTGTCAAAATTCCACCATGCAAGTGCACTATCGTAAACAATTAATATATAGATGCAGTAAAGTATTGTTCTTACAAGGAATTGAACTAAATTTTGCTAAGTTCTAAAATTAAAACACTTTTAATCTTATCCAAAAAATTAATTAAAAAGTTGTGAAGCAAAACTAAAATTAAATAAAACAAAGAAATTAAATAGGATTTACATAATCAATAATAAAAGCCTAGAATTATAATTTCCCTTAACACTTCATTTGAACAAAACCGTATTTTCTTAACTTGATTAATGATAACAAGTTGTTAACCTATAGTTTTAATTTATTTATAAGTATTATCTGATGGTTTTATAAAAATATATCTTTTAACCAATTTACTATATTCCTCTACAAATTGAATTAAAAGAAACTCATTAAGCTTAGACTCTAATGTGGTTACATATGACATGCTCATTTATTCCTATGTAACATGTAGATCAATTCATCCTAATAAATGAATATAAAACATATGTCATTCAATCTAGGCCTAAATAAAAAATTTCCTTTTCTAAGTTCATTAAAATTACCAAATCAATCTAATTGGTGATCAAGCAACTAAAAGCATTACGAACAAAATTGAACAAACAACTCAAATATCATTAAATCAAGAAAAAAATTAAATAACCTAAATTACATGTTTAGTTTCATTGTAATCCTAAATAAATTTAGCTCATATTGACTAAATAAACACAAAATACTGGAGTTGCACTGTCATAAATAATACAATAAAGATAAAAAGATTAAGGGAAAGAAAAAAACTAAGATTTATCAGATCTCATTTTCAATTTCTTCAATGCTTCCCCTATTGTCAAATATTGATGGCTTCTCTCCTCTTTACAAAACTAAGAAAAATAAAAACTATAAAGTATCTAGGATATTCCTAAGTCTAATCAAGAGTCCTATATATAGGCAAAACATTAATGATAAAAACTTGGTCTCTAAGTAGCTTAAACATATTATTTTTGGAAATTGCCAAACTTAATCACTTTGTTTGATTGAGTCACATTACTTCTTGATTAAGTTATTGTACTTTTGAAAACTCTATTTGGGTTTTGACCTACATAAATATGGATAGTATTTAAATAACTCAGTAATTAAAATATAAGGAAAGTAAATAATAAAACTAAATGAAAAACTATTAAAAATAAATGAAATCTAAATAAAATATTATTAAATTAAGAACTACTAAATATAAATAAACTTTTAAATAAAAATCTCTAAGACTTAGCTAATTTGATATATATATATATAATGAGACTAAATAACTCTATTTTATAGAGTTATCAAATTCACGAAGATGTATCGATACATTTCACTAATGTATCAATACATCATCAGGTTTTGGCCTTCACAGGACTTAGGAATACAATTATATTGATACAAGTGCACATTTTATCAATACAATTTGAAAATGTATCAATATGATATGTTCTTGTATCAATACAATGTCAAATATTTTAGGTTTTTGGTTTTAAGAAGCAGTTATTTTGATACAAACATCAACCATTTCAATATTACCTAGCATCTTTCACGATGAACAAGTTTTTTAACCCAAGTTTTCTTACTTTCACCTTTCTAATGGCTTTAGATTACTTTATAATCATGTAAAGGGTATTTTACCAATATTTTTATTTTAAAACATGAACATGAAAACCACCCTCATAGTTTAAGCCATAAAGCTTAAATGAACATGGAATAAGTCAGAATGATGCTCTAACCATACTTAGGAACTAAATGGTAGCTAGTTTGATTATTTTCTAACTATTTCAAGGTTACTTTAGTTGGAATGTAATGGGTGCTATTTTAGATAAGAGTTAAAAGTCCTTTCCTGTGTGGAACTATAATATGGCCGTATTGAATGGGGGTTTCTCCTTAAAGGCATGTAGCTAAGTTTGTCCTCTTAACTTAGCTGAAATCGTGCCCCTATAAGAAGCTTTAGCCCCGTTGATCAAAACATCGCTTAAAGAGATTACTTACAAGCATGCTTGGATGAGTTGTCACAAAATGAATGTAAGCACATTGGGATGCCAAGCGATCAGCCAATGGAGGTTTTGAACCTTTTGTGGCATCTAAAATGAAAGGGAGAGATGGTTCTAAGCAAAAACAACTAGAGAGCAAAATAGAGAGGAAAAAGCAAAAGAAAAAAAAAAGAGAAATGAAAAGGCATAGCTCCAAGTTCCTAAGTAAATTTATTTTTTTTCATCTCTTACTTTCATTTTGCATCTTCTTTTCTCCTTATTAAGAGCTTGATGATCTTAAGTTACACTTAAGAGATAATTTATATCGAGATGTAACAACAAATTTATAGTCAAAACTTCAGCTTCAAAATGCTATCTTTTATTTTTCTTTGATGATTTTGATTAAAAGTTTGTTAAAAATCAGTTTTCTATGAAGAAAATTTAAACTAATCCAGAACAATCGGCATGCTATGTAAATGATGATGGCATCGAATCGGTTTCATCATTGATTATTGATTTTCTTAATTTTCATGTAGCTTTCATCCCTTGTTTCTCCATGTTTTGAACATGGTTATACTTTTATGTTATCTCATATTTCATGTTGAGTATGATGCATGCATTTTATGGTATCTTTTTACATTATTTTCATGATTTACATGTCCATATATTTTTCATAAATATTGCTATTAGGACAACATCATCATTATGCACATTTGTAACTCCAGGTATGTTCATATTGATGTGGTCTTTTGAGAGTGAAAATCATGTATTGTACCATACTTGTATGATTATTGGTGAAATAAAATGTTTGTGGGTGCATTTGTGATGTCATAAACTTTTAATGACCATTTTACAATTTTTCCAATGATGTTTTCATGCATATTGTGGACTTTTATGCCATTTTAGTCATGTTCCATGACTTAGGGATTTTTACATTATTTTGATCCATTTTAATGGCATTTGAGTTATTTTCCATTACTTAAGGACTTTTATGTCATTTTAGGAACTTCAATGTCATTTTTGTAATTTCCTATGACTTAGGACATTTTTGTATTTTCATGTATATTAGGGTTGTTCTTGTAATTTGCCATGATTTAGGATTATTTATGCAACTTAATGCATTTTAGGATCATTCTAGTAATTTGCCATGTTTTAGGGAGTTTTATGCAATTTCATGCATTTTAGGACCATTTTAGTCATCTTTTATGTTTTAGGGACTACTATGCAATGTCATCCATCTAAGGTCATTTAAGTTATTTTCCATGCATTAAAGGACAATTATGCAATTTCATACATGTTTACGCCATTTTAGTGATTTTTCATGATTTAGGGACTATTATTAATTTCATGCATTTTAGCAATATCTAACATTTCCCTGCATTTTAGGGTCCTTTAGGATATTTCATGCACATTAGGGACCATTTGACAATTCCTTTGCATTTTAGGAACACATAGGTTATTTTCATAATCTAGGGATTGTTTAGCATTTTCCATGCATATCAATCTAAGGTCATTTTAAAGATTTCCATCACTTTAAGATCATATGAGAACTTTCATGTCAAAGCATTTCCATTGTTTTTAGGTAATACTACCTTAAACCTAGCCTTTAGGATCATCTGAGAACTTTTATGTCAAAACATGTCCATTAGGGGTATTTAGCTAAAACTACCACAAAACTGAGTCTAGGGTCATGCGAGAACCTTCGTGTTAATACATGTCTATTAGGGTCACGCTAGAACTTTTGTGTCGAAACATGACCATTAAGGTTATCTAGGTAATAGTACCTCAAACCTGAGTCTAAGGTCATGTGGGAAACTTTATATCGAAACATGTCCATTAGGGTGACGCGTGAACCTTCATGTCAATGCATGTCCTTTAAAGTTTTTTAAGTGCTATTATGCCAAAAAAAAAAGCTTGTATTGTCATTAATTATAATATATAAATTCAAGGCAATATCCCAAGGTTAAAATAGCCCATAGATATGCTTCCAGCATACGGAAGTTATCTCATCGATTTTTTTAAATAAATGAATACCCTCTTTAAATGAGTAAATCAAAATTTTTGAATTTTTCCAAGAAATAAAACTCTCATATTCCTACAAGCTTTTCGAAGGCCTACAAAATTTATTTAATTGTCAAAATTAATGGAAACCCAATTTACTTGGAACCAAAAAAATAATATAAATTTTAAATATTTCAAAACACAAGAATTATAATTAAATACTAGTAAATCAAAATTGATTCTAATTAAAATTCAATATAACACGTAATTAATAGGTACCATTTTACAAGCATTGTAGAGAAGACACGTCTCACTCTACACCTAGCTAACTCTTGAACCTTTTTTAATAGGAATCTCTAATTAATACACAGGCTTCGAAATTTGTTCTTGAGGGTTTCGTAACTATTAAAAAAAAACCTTCGGTAGGTGACCAATCTCACCTACTAAAATAGATTAGTGGTTACTCTTAAGTTATATGACCATTTAGGGTTAATCAAACATAGAATTTAATCTGACAATTAAGTCTTGTCCCAATGCAAGAAATGATAAAGAAATTTATTTGTTCTAAGTCTAGCATGTTGGATTTGCATTCGGAACATTACGACACACATCAGCCTCGTACATTTGCTTGGGAAAAAATAGGTCGAGACATCATATCGTCATATAGGTCGAGAAAGGAGAACGGGTTCCTCTTGGTCAAAAACCAATGCTCATTTCGACTGATTTTGGTTCTATAAGGGTGGTTTTGCTTCTCCTTTATTTCATTCAAAATAAAGGAAAAAATGATGTTGATGTACTTTTGTGTTTTGGCCCTTCAATTGTTCATGGATTTCTTTTGCGTCCGTCAACTGGGTTAGGTGCTTTTATTATTTGTTCATTTTGGGTTTATGTTTAGAATGTTATTTTATTAGAGCTTTTGAATTTTTCCTTTATCGAGGTGGTTTTTAAGGTGATTTAATTTTTTTTTACCAAATTTTAGATTTTCGTATTTACAAGATTTCCTTACATTTAATGCAAATCCTATTAAAAGTTCACTAAGGGATATGCAAATCTTGAATGCCAACTTCCTTTTAGTTCCGTTTATTTTTATGGTAGTTGGAAATAATTTAACTGTCAAAATCGAGTGTTGACTATTGTGCGACATTATTCAACACTTGAAAGTGAGAAGTGGGAGCTTTGCTCTCAGCCTCCCACGTCAACTTCCATGTTAACCTTATGTGGAACTCATGTGCTTCGAGTGAAAAGGTGCATTCCAAACAAATCTTCTCTTCTCTTCCCGTTGGCTCCCTTCCTTCTGTTTTCTCATTTCTTTTGTTCATTTTTTCATTTCAATGCCTAGTGGAATTGACTGTTAGATGAAAAAAATTCCTTGTGTGGTGGATTAGATGCAGACCTACCGTACGATGGAGCTTAATGTTGGAAGAAAGGGAAAAAGTGATGTGTTGGTAAAAGATATCTTTCTATTTATTGCACATCTTCCATGCATTGGGATGGAGATCTGGTTGAATCCTTTGTTGTCCATTGTTTATGGGTGTTAGTTTCTACACAAAAGGCAGCGTTTAGGGGAGAAGCTTCTGGCGTGCTCGACGGTTAGTTCCTATTTTACTATTTTTGGTTCGTATTATGTGTTTATGTTGTGATATTTGACTGATTTTGTTGGTGTCCCTGATCATTGGTTATCGATGGCTGGTTGGGTTTATGTCGCAAAATGATGTTTCTTTTCATTTATTTGGTTTTGATTGGCTCTGATGATGGGTAATAGGTTTTTTTGGGTTTTGATTCTTTGGGTTATCAGGTTTTGATTGGATATCGTGGTGGTGGTTTTGGCTTTCATGTGTGATATCTATGTTGGGATGGGGGCAGTATCTCGATTTCTGCCACTATTGCAGGTGTAAGCGAAATGCAGTTTGAACAGTGGTGGTTTTGGATTTCCTGCATGGGATCTTGGTTGAGGTGGGAGTGTTATTTGGGTTTGGGCAACTGTTGCAGGTATGGTTGAACTATCATTTGAAGTGTTGTGGCTAATGTCCCGTGTTTATTGCATTATAAGGGTGGATTGTGTTGATTTTCTTAGTTGGTATTATGGATTTGGATAAAAAGTGATTTTTTTTATTTGGTTTTTAGTCGGTTAATTTGTGCTGCTATTGACATATATTTTATCGACTAAGTTTTAATAAACTTGGCAGCATTATAAATTTAATTGAATCCAATGGATTGGAATGAGTGGAGTGGAGGTATATAACCAGTATTAAAATTAAGTGGTCGTATTGAATGTGCAAACAAACTTTGGCATATAATTTAAATGGCTGCGTTATGTATGAATTGATTATTCATTTTAGCACCTTTGCTTGAAGTTGGAGACGGATTTTTGGACATGCGATAAAGTATTGGAGCATTTACCTATCCTTGGGTTGAAAATTATTATTTGAAAATTATATTGACAAATTAAAAATTATGTTCTCATGTATTGATTTAATACCTTTATTTAGATTTTGCATTTGGACTTTTAGATTATGCTATGGATTTGATAAATTGGGGACTGTATTAGACTTGGTTTATGGACATTATCGTTGGACATATGATTTTGTATTGAAAATTACATAAGTTTGGATTATTGTAAATTAAAGATAAAAGATGTTGGAGGTTAAATATGCTAGAATTTGCTTACGGAAGTTATGGATTATGCTATTTTATTCCAGGGACTATTTTGGAGGATGAACAGATATCCATCTTTTACATATAAACTTGATCTGAACTTTGAACCTATGCTTGGAGTTTAATCTTAATGCTTGGATGAACTTGTATTTGGGACCTGTTAAAGTTGCATATGGCTTATGTATATATTTTTATGTTTTGCTGTGTTCAGTTTCTTTACTATGTTAATGTAATTTCTATTTTGTTTTGTAAGTGTTTGGTGTGGGTTTTCTTCAACCTGTCTTTGCATTTCGAGATATTTTGCGTGATATATATA